>CM057826.1:141383957-141983957 GCA_030068075.1 Paguma larvata | reverse complement strand
AGAGGGGCATTCTGGTCGAACCTTGCCACCTGCAAAGGCATGATGGGGAAGTCCTTTTGGGGGCTCACATTACAGACATGCTTCAAAGCCACCCTGGTCAGGAATGCATGGCCCGGGCCTCCAGAGACAGAAGCACCCTGCTGTATTTACAGAGCGTTCCCAGCCTGCTGTGTGGGTGCTCCCCCCCGGGGGCCTGGGAGGGAATGCAGAGGACGCCTTGGGAGCTTTCTTCCGTGTCGGGGGCTGAAAGCCCAGGGTCCCAGGATAGGAATGCCTATGAGCCGAGATCAGACAGCCGCCCAGGTCCTTCCTACTACCCCCTGGCCCTTGGATCCCGTTCAGGGACCCTCAGACCCAGGGCGGAGGTGGCGGCTAGAGGCCACGGTGGGCTTGAGGCTGAGCCCGGGGTAGGGCTGGAGGCTCTGCTCACGCAGCCTGCCGACCTCGTGCGGCCCAGTGCATGTCTGAACCTGTATGCTGTGCGGATACCGACTGGCCCCTAGCAGCACCCCAAACTGTCCAGGGCGGAAAAACGTGGTTCGTTGTTGTCACGGCCTCAGACTTCAGGCGTGGGCAGTGGCCTTGGGTCGATGGCCTCGTCATTCCCAGGGCAGGGAGAGCGGCTGTTCCTCTGGACGCTGATGGATTAATGACAAACCTTAGGAGTTTGGGTGCCCTTGCCCTTCAAACCAAGCCTCGACACAGAATTTAGCATTTTCGTTCTGATTGGGATTTGTGGCTTATTACCGCTACCAGCGAGTATGGCTTAAATGTCAAGATATATTTTTCAGGTACATAAGACACCAAAGATCACAGCTGTCTGGAAGAGTGAATTTTAATTAGCAAAGGGATCCCATAAAACCTCCCAAGGCCGATGAAACAGTTCTGCCGGGCTTTGTTCAGCCCCGGGTGTTTATTACAGACTCAGATGGCTGGCGATAGCGTCCTAGGACCTGGGGAAAGCGTTAGTGGGAACTGGTTTTACCTTTCAAACCTTATCTGTTAAGTTCCCTGGTGCCAAATACCTCTGGAGAAAGAAAGAGGGCTACAGAAACGTACTGGATGAATGGCTAATAGTGTAGTGGTGTCTCCGGAGCATTCCACGCACCGTGCTTCCTTCGCGGCTAATTCACATGGCGCAGGAAGAATTCGTTACCCGGGAGGAAGGCTTAAGGGCCTGTCTCACGTTTGGAAAGTTGCCCCCTTGCCAGTTCTTACCCTCGTGTCTGCTTTCTCCACACCGACTCTCTGCCTCCCAGGCGCCGCCAGAGAAGGTGAGGACACCCTTCTCTGATGTCAACACAGACTCCTCCGGTTCAGTGACAGACAGTCCAGCCAGCCCCGCCCTGGCGGCCGGGCACTCAGACATGAGTGGGTGGGGTCTTGACCTTTGGAAAGCTCACAGCCTGACACGTAAGCACGTAGTCTGTGACCCAGAGTGACAAGGTGCCCCAGTTACAGTGTGATGTGAACTCATTAAGTAATAGATGGATTTTAGGAGAGAAATACGATTTTTCAAGGCAAGAAGCGGGGGTAGGTAGGCTATTGACATTATGGGAATGAAAGAGGTTGTAAAGGAATACTTATTTTTGATTGTTTGGAAGTTTATTTACTTTGAGAGAGAGAGAGAGGCAGGGAGGGTCAGAGGGATAGAGAGAGAGAGAGAGAGAATCGCAAGTAAGCTTTGCACTGTCAGTACAGAACCCAATGCGGGGCTCGAACTCTAGAACTCTGAGATCATGACCTGAGCTGGAATCAAAGTCGGTTACTGGGGCACCTGGGTGGTTCAGGGGCGCCTGGGTGGCTCAGTCAGTTAAGCGTCTGACTCTGGCTCGGGTCATGACCTCACGGTTCATGGGTTCAAGCCCCGCATTGGGCTCTGTGCTGACAGCATGCAGCTTGGAGCCTGTTTGAGATTCTGTGCCTCCCTCTCTCTCTCTGCCCCCCCCCCATTCGTGTTCTGTCTCTCTCTCTCTCAAAAATAGACATTAAAAAAATTAAAAAAAAAAAAGAGTCGGTTACTTAACCACCCAGGCACTCCAAGGGAATACCTATTTTTTTTTTTTTAAGGTATACACGCAGCTAATAAACACATACAGATGTTTAACATCATGGCCTCATGGGGAGATAAATGAAAGCCGAGGGGAGAACCGCTTCACCCTCAGTCGCGTGGCCAGGACGAGAAAGTCGGATAACAAGCGGCGGCAAGAACCTGGAGGAATCGGGCGCCTCACACACTGCCTGGTGGGAACCGAAAACAGGGCCGGCGTTTGGGAAAACAGTCTGGCCCTTCCTCGCTCGGCTAAGCATGGCGTTGCCGCAGGGCCCAGCAGTTCCGCTCCGAGGCATGTGCCCGCCAAAAATAAAAGCACGTTCACACAAAAGGTAGCACGCGAGTATTCATAGCGGCATAATTCACCATAGCCCCGAAGTGGAGACGGAGCCCAGCTTCATCGACCGATGCGCAGAACTGTGGCATGTTCCTACGACGGGGCATCGCTCGGCGACCAAAGGGAATAAAGACCTGATGCACGAGACAGCACGGACCAACCTCGAAAACACGTTAAGTGACAGAAGTCAGTCATAAATGCCCCGCTGTGTGGTTCTATTTATGTGAAATGTCCAAGAGAGGAAATCTGTAGAGACAGAAAGTAGATGAGTGATTGTCTAGGGCTGGGAGGGGGAAGGGAGTGGAGGCTAATGGATATGGTTTTTTTTTGGAGGGGGGGAGGTAATGAGAATGTTCTTTTTTTCATGTTTGTTTATTTTTGAGAGACAGAGCATGAGCGGGGGAGTGCTGGGGAGAGAGGGAGACAGAGGATCCAAAGTGGGCTCTCCGCGGACAGCGGCAAGTCCATTTCAAGGCTCAAACTCGTAAACTGCAAGATTGTGACCCGAGACGAAGTCGGTTGCTCAACCAACTGAGCCACCCAGGCAGGAGCCCTAGAATATTCTAAAATTGGGTATGGTGATGGTTGCACAGCTCTGTGAATATACTAAAAAAACCTATTGACTTGTATACTGAAATTTATGGTGTGTGAAATATATCTCAATAAATCCATTATTTAAAAAACCGAATTCTTCAGACTGTGGGAATGGCATGCCGTGCTGGGGACTGGCATTGCAAAGGACCCTGTTTGGGAAAGTGAAACTTTTGGCGTGATGGTGGCAGCTGGCTGTGCGTGGAGGGGCAGGGGTGGGTGCCGGCAGGAGCACGCAGGCCGTGGTGCCTGGATTTTCTTCCAAGGCCACACAGTGGGCCAGGGAGAAACAGGAATAGGAGAGCAGCAAGCAGAAAGATTGCTCCAGAATGGAGACCATGTGGCTGAAGCCGGGGTTGAACCGGAGCAGTGAGTACCAGGCACAGGGAAGACCGAGGAGAGACCCTGGGGGACCCTGGGGAGAGAGGGAGTTCCTGCAAGGAGAACGGCCTCTGTCCTCCTGCCCCTACTGTTGTTAGTGACCTAATCACTGAATCCACCAGTATGGGCTGAGTGTCCCAAAGAGGACAGGGGATGGGGCGGTGAGTTCCGAGGAGGTGGGAGGGATGGGGCTAGGTTTCCTAGACAGAGAGTTGGTACGAATCTTTCGATAGATTTCTTACTGACTGTGTTTTTATTGGAAAACATGGCGGAAAAACCAAAACAGAATCTGAAAACAAACCAACAAACGAAAAGCCCCTGAATGGTCCCCACTACCTTCAGCGACTGCTTTTCCTTTGAGGGCTGAGGCTCGGGGTCTCTGTCAGGCTACTTCTCGACACATCGGTGTCTCCATTTGCAAAGTGCACCTACCTCAGAGGGAACCTGAGTCATGACAACGTAGGCAGGTCATTTGGCACCGGGTTGGGCGCAGAGCGAGGGTCGAATGAAGGCCAGCCGGAGGTCCCATTCCGGCCCCATCCCAGGTGGCTACTTCCTACACGTTTGGAAGGATGAGCTAGGTCCCGTTCTGAGTTCGTCCTTCCTGTAGCTGGTGTCATAGGTGTTTTTTCATATTGCTACCGCATGCCTGTGTGTGAATATCGTGAGGCTTTTTTTTTTTTTTAATTTTAGAGACAGTGAGAGATAGAGTGAGAGAGAGAGAATGCACTAGCCAGGAAGGGGCAGAAGGAGGGAATCCCAAGCAGGCTCCATGCTCAGCACTGAGCCCAATGTGGGGCTGAAATGGAGAGTTGGACACTCAACTGACTGAGCCACCCAGGTGCCCCGAGGTTTTTTTTTTCAAGTGAAGATGCACAAAAAAGATTATTTGCTTCTGCTCTTATTTATGTATTTCAATTAATTAATTAATTAATTAATTAATTAATCAATCCTCGTTTTGGTCTCCTTTTCATTGGAAAAAAAGAGGCACACTCCAGGCTCTTCCTGCTAAGGTGGCTGCTATTCATTGTATGAAAGTTTTGCTTGATGAATATTGGTGCTGTGGCCCTCGTTATGTGGGCGTTAACATTCATGCTGGGAATTGTACCATTTACCGTAACAAAGGGCCATTCGTTGCATTTTTTAAAGATGTTTATTTATTTATTTATTTTGAGAGAGAGAGAGAGAGAGAGAGGCCAGGGAAGGGGCAGCGAGAGAGGGAGACAGAATCCCAAGTGAGCTCCACGTTCAGGGCAGAGCTCATGACCGTGAGACGGGACCCGAGCCGATATCGGAGTCAGGCTTAGCCGACTGAGCCGCCCGGGTGCCCCTGGTTGTATTATTTAATGCTGTTTACCCTGAATACTGCCTTCTCTGGGTTCTTTTGGCTGCATTTCTTGGATATAATTTGTTCATAGTTGGATGTTCCTATCTCTCTGAGTTCCTCTGGTTTCGTTTTATCTCTTATTCGACATTGCCTTTTTGGAACAGTTTTCATCGCGTTAATCCATAGCTCATGGGCCACGTACCTTTTGTCTTCGTTCTGTCATATAATTTAGTTTTTTTCGGGCTTTACAAAGGCTCACTGTATGATCTGTTTTCTTCGGTTTGTGTTTTGAATGTGTATTTCTTCTGATAATGAGAACCATTTTTTAAAATTCTTTTCTCATTGAGATGTGGTCGACAGGTCACATCGTAGTGGTTTTAGGCGTGCGACATAATGATTTGGTGTTCGTGCTTCGTGTTGCTATCATTTTAGGGCCGCATCCGGTTCTGTGGTGGTGATATGGCATTATCAGCATTAGTAGTGGTATTTTTAAAGATTTTTTAAGCATTTAAAAAAATGTTGTATTTAGTTTTTGAGAGAGAGAGAGAGAGAGAGAGTGAGTAGGGGAGGGGCAGAGAGAGGAGGACAGAGGATCTGAAGCAGGCTCTGTGCTGACAGGCCGACAACAGTGACTCGGGCTGTCAACAGTGACAGGCCTGACTTGGGCTCGAACCCACAAACCATGAGATCATGACCTGAATCAAAGTCAGATGCTCAACCGACTGAGCCACCCAGGCACCCCTATAAAAGTCTTTTTTTAAGTTTATTTTTTAATTTGAGAGGGAGAGAAAAAGAGAGCAAGTGAGAGAGGGACAGGGATAGAGAGAGAGAGAGAATCCCACACAGGCCGTGTGCTGTCAGTGCAGGGCCCAACGCGGGGCTCGAACTCATGAACCGTGAGATCATGACCTGAGCCGAAACCGAGAGTCTGACGCTTAACCGACTGAGCCACCCAGGCGCCCCAGTAGTATTTTTAGTAACGTCGTGTGATAAGCTCAGGCCGTCTCTAATTTTGCAAAGACGCGCTAAACATCTCCGTGCTCATCCCCTGTTGCAGGCAGGACTCTGGGCTTGCGGGTGACGAGATGAGTAGCTGAGGGAAATGGGAGGGTCCCTGGGGCCGGGGGAGGGTCGGGCCAGCAGGCCCGCGTCGGGGAGCGGGCCAGGCTCGTTGCACTCTTGCTGGTATCTGGGGATGCCACTTAACTTCCCTTTCCTTTGCGAACTCAGTGGGTAGTAAATAGAACTTCAAAGCTGCTTTAATTTTAACAGCAAGGGGCGAGGATGTCTCTGGGTTTGTTGGATGTGGCTATTTCCCCTGTGGCGACCGATCGGCTGCTTTTATTCCTTAGCTCACTGCCCGCGGGGCGAGAATCGGGAAGCGGGGCCTGGCCTTCCATTTCTTGAGAACACACAGAGCCCGGCTCCGACTGTGCAGCAAAGGCTAGTCTGTTCTGCTCCCGCCGCGGGGCCGGCTCCGTGCCTGCAGGCCGCCCGAAAGGGGCCGAGGAAGTGCTAAGTGAAAACCCATCACAACTTCTGGAACCAACTCGAAGAACACGCCAGGCTGCCGGAACATCGGCACGACTCGGCCAAACTCAGCGATGTGGTCTGGAGGAGGGTTCCACAGCAGTCTTTGTTAGGGCGGGTCTTGGACGGACAGCTAATCGGAAGCCTGAGGACTCTCTGAAAAGTGTTTGTGTAGGAACAGAAGGAGAAGGGAATTCGGGCTTTGTCTGAAATCAGCGTCCTCCGTGTCTCTCTGTTGTGGGGTGTCCGTGCAGCCCCGTGTCCCTGCTTGTTCATTACTTCCCTCTTTTGGAAAGAGCAAAACACGCAAACCATGGCCAGTGACGTTGGGTGGGGACTGGAGTACCATCGGGGGGGTTTACTGTGGTCGACGTAGATGCGTCTTATCCATTAATTTATTTGCACAAAAGCCTTTGGGTTTTAGGCATTCCTGAGTGCGCTTCCGTTTCGTGAAATCTTTGCAAGTGGAAGATGGCTTACGAGATGAAAGGGAAATTTTAGCTGATTAGTAATATTCTTTCCTTCTTAGGAGGCTGGGTTTTGTCTCTGAGAATCCTTCTAAGTGTAACCGTGCAGACACAGGCCCTTTGCGAGAAGCATCAAAGAGGTTTGGTGAGAAAACTAAATTCTCGCCTCAACGTGAAATTGCTCTGCTCTGGTTTCTCTCGTAAGTTGGCCCTCACTTGCTTTCTTATTTTCCAGAAATTCCTCAAACTGTATGGTCCACCAAGAGCATCAGTCTCCTCTTCCCTGCACTGTTGTGGGTGGGGGTGGGGGGGACTTATTCATTTGAAAATGCTGTTTTCTCCTGCTGTTTCTTAGCTATCTGGGGATAAGGAGGTATGATAGGAATATGGCTCGCCGTCTTGAATTGGACATTTCTATTTAATGATTTAGCTTTAGGGGCGCCTGGGTGGCTCAGTCGATTGGGCATCCAACTTCAGCTCGGGTCATGATCTCGCGGTTCGTGAGTTCGAGCCCCAGGTCAGGCTCTGTGATGACAGCTCAGAGCCTGGAGCCTGCTTTGGATTCTGTGCCTCCCTCTCTCTCTGCCCCTCCCCCACTTATACTCTGTCTTCCAAAAATGAATAAATGTTCAAAAAAATTTAAAAAAAGATTTAGCTTTAAATATTTGATCCAAAGTACGTGGGTGGCTCGGGTGGCTACTGACTCTTGATTTTGGCTCAGGCCATGATCTCATGGTTCGTGGGTTCAAGCCCCATGGTGGGCTCTGCTTTGATGGTGCGGAGCCTGCTTGGGATTCTCTCTCTCTCTCTCTCTGCTCCTCCTCCCCTTGCTCTCTCTCTCAAATAAAGGAATAAAAACTATTTGATCCATCAGGACCTTATTTTAGTGAAAGGAGTACAGCACTTCTAGGCATTATTTTTGTTTGTATTACTTTTAACCGCTCAACCTTCTTGTTGTCTCAATGCCTTTCATTGAACGATCTACGTTTGCCGACTCCTTGATGGTTCTCCTCTCTCATGTATTAAATCCTGGCTGTATTTCAGACTATTTCTGAGTGACCTCATCCACCTGGACCCCTCCCTCTTGGTGGCGGTGCCACACGGGCTTACTACATCTGGAAGAGAGTGCCACTCCTTTGTTTCTTCTACTTTAAGAAACATCCTGGATATAACCTAATTTTCATTCTGATAGATCGACTTTGCACCCCCCACCACCAAGCTTTTATGTTGTTTTATTTTTAAAATTGAAGTCTAGTTGATGCATGGTGTCGCATTAGTTTCAGGTGTACAATAGAGTGTTTTGACAAGTGTAGACGTTATGCTATGTCTACCCAAGTGTGTTACCGGATTGGGGTCCTCGGACCCAGTAATTGTGAGGCTGGAGCCCAAATTTAGAATTTTTTTTTAATTTGAGAGAGATCGAGAGAGAGAGAGAGAGAGAGAGAGAGAGACAAGAGAGAGAGAATCCCAAACGGGCTCCATGCTCAGTGCAGAGCCTGATCTAGGCTCAATCCCACAACCCTTAGACCTTGACCTGAGCTAAAATCTAGAGTCGGGCATTCAATTGACTGAGCTGCCCAGGCGCCCTTGGACCCCAAATTTAGAAGCACAGGTGAGGCTTTATTGGAGCAACAGGTGAAGTTGAAGGGAGACACGGTCACAGCAAAAGTGTCAGACCGGCTCCTCGGCAATGGCCAGGGATCGTCTTAAAGGGGCCGAGCTGAGAAAGGAGTGACCTACAAGCACGTGGGGGCAGGGAAGCCCGGGAAGTTGGAATGCAGGTACAGGTGACAGAACACGCTTCCTCACACGTCGCGTTTCACTGGCATGTGACATCTCTCCCCCCCATACCCCCCTGCTGGGCATGATTTTTAGTGTTACAATGAGGGGTGAAAGTTCGGCGCTGGGGTCCATCTTGGTGCAGACTGGTTTGGTCCGGTCTTTGCCCAGTGTTGGTAGTAGGCACCTCCCTCTGCCTTCATGCAAGATGTGCTCCTCGAAAGGCATAGAGCTCTAGCTGCTGTTGCTGTTGTTGTTAATGGAGGTAGCCAAAGAAAGCTGGATTTTGTGGTCAGGGTTAAGGGGACCTGAGTTCGGTCCCTGTTCTGTCTCCAGTGCAGCGACCATCTGTCACCATAAAACGCTATTCCATTCCATCGATTCTATTGCCTATGCTGTACCTTTCATTCCTGTGACTTACTCATTCCGTGACCAGAAACCTCCCACACTCCTTTACCCATTTTCCCATCCCTCACCCCCTCTCCTCTGATAACGGCAAGTTTGTTCTCTGCACTTGTGAGTCTGTTTCTGTAGAATGACTTTCGAATATCTCCCCTTCCAAAAACAGTGTGAAGCAAAAGTAAAATACTCTCCTTTTAAAAAAACGTTTATTAAATTTTTTTCCCATTTTATTTATTTTAGAGAAAGAGAGAGTGCAAGCTGGGGAGGGGGGCAGAAGGAGAGAGAGAATCCCATGCAGGCTCTGTGCTATCAGCACAGAGCCTGATGTGGGGCTTGATCTCAGGACCCCGGAATCATGACCTGAGCCAAAATCAGGAGTCAGGCAACTGAGCCACCCAGGCGCTCAGTTTATTTATTTATTTTTTATCTATCTATCATCTATCTATCTATCTATCTATCTATCTAATCTGTATAGATCATGAGTGGGGAAGGGGCAGACAGAGAGAGAGAGGGAGACAGAGAATCTCAAGCGGACTCCACAGTGTCAGCAGAGCCTGATGCGGGGCTTGAACTCACAAACCATGAGATCATGACCAAGTTGAAATTGAGTCAGACGCTTAACCAACTGAGCCACCTAGGCATCCCAAACAAAATACTATCCCAAACCAACAAACAACAAACAAACAAACAAAAAAACAAAGCAAAGCAAAGTAAACCAAACCTTGATCCCACCCAAATCCTGTCAGGATTTTGATTAGGATTGAATAAGCTTCTAGCTAATACAGAGGAGAAGCGACGTCTGTGTTGGTGCCCTGGGACTTCGATAAAAACTTACCACAAACTCTGTGGTTCAGAGCAACAGAAATGTGTTCTCTTGCAGTGCTGGAAGCCGGAAGCCCCAGATTAAGATGTCAGCAGGCAGTGTCCTTTCTCAAGTCTCTGGAGGAAAACCCAGGCCTTTCTCTTAGCTTTTGATAGTTTCTGGCAATTCTTGGCATTCCTTGACTTGTGGATACATCACTCCAATATCTGCCTCCGCTGTCACGTGGTGTTCTTTCTGGGTACCTCTCTGTGTCTCTTGCCCTCTTCTTAGGAGGACACCAGTTGTTTTAGATTAAGGACCCGCCCTACTCCAGTATGACCTCATCTTGACTAATTACTTCTGCAAAGACCCTATTTCCCAATAAAGTCACATTCTGAGGTTTTGGAAGGACATGAATTTGGGGGGGACTAGTAGAACATCTTTACAATTTGTATCAATATTCTGTTCCAGAACAAGGTATGTCTTATTATTCAAGTCTTTTTTCCAATTAAAAAACTATTTATTTACTTTTGAGATTTAGAGAGAGAGAGCATGAGTAGGGAAGAGGCAGAGAGAAAGGGAGACACAGAATCCAAAGCAGGCTCCAGGCGCCAAGCTGTTGGCACGGAGCTTGACTTGGGGCTTGAACCCATGAGCCGTGAGATCGTGACCTGAGCTGAAGTCAGCTCAGTTCAATCAACTGAGCCACCAGGCTGCCCTTCAAGTCTTCTTTTATGTTAATAATTTTTTAAAAAAAGTTTTAACGTTTATTTATTTTTGAGAGACATAGAGACAGAGCGTGAGCAGAGGAAGAGAGAGAGGGAGATACAGAATCTGAAGCAGGCTCCAGGCTCTGATGAGCTGTTAGCACAGAGCCTGACATGGGGCTCGAGCTCACAGACCGTGAGATCATGACCTGAGCTGAAGTCGGCCGCTTAACCGACTGAGCCACCCAGGCGCCCCAATAATTTTTTTTCATATAGTTTATTCCTAGTTTAAAAATTTTTTGCCCTTTGGGTGAATGATACAGTTTCTTTTGTCACATAATCTAGCTGGTATTGTTTCTATTTCCTGTAACAAATTTAGGATATAAGTTTTGGATTTAAATTTTTGATAAAAAGTTGTATAACTCACTGAATGACTTATTATGTTTAATGTTTCTTTCCATCGGTTTTCTGACTGTTCCAGGTCTGTAATTGTGTGGTATACAAATAGCATCAACTCTTCTTGAATACTTAAACTTCATATTCTGTTCTCGTGTCTAATTGTATGGTCCTGCAGTTCTTGAACGATATTACATGATGGTGATGATGGTGACCATTCTTCCTAATCCTGACCCAATGGCTTCTGATTTTGGGGGCTGGTGGAGGGCAGGGTCAGGAGGCAAATGAGGCCAGGTTCTGGCTAATGGGGTTATCATTAGCACCTTGAATTTCCCATATTACTTCTCATCTGGATGGAGCCTGGGTTGGTGAGAGGGCAGCTCAGGCTTTTCGGGGGAGGCGGGTCCCTCCTCAGGTCAACACTGTCAGCACTGGGATCAAACAAACCGCCTGGGGACTGTTCCTACAGAGGGGTGGACAACCTCTCCTGCCTGCTCTGTATTTGCGGCCCCTACTTTGGTCACAGCTCATTCTCCTCCACCTGACTCCGCGTGGGTCAGGCTGACTCTGGTGTCCCTGGTCTGGCCGGTCACTGACATTTGCTGAGAATGACAATTGCTTCAGGGTGGGGTGGCGGGGACGTTGTACATCTGACTCAAGCCAGGCCTAGCAAACTTCTTTTGGGCCTTTTTAAAATTTTTTTTTAAGATTAAAAAAAAATGTTTATTTCTTTTTTGAGAGAGAGTAAGAGCAGAGGAGCAGCAGCAGCAGCAGCGAGAGAGAGAGAGAGAGAGAGAGAGAGAGAGAGAGGGAGACAGAGAATCTGAAGCAGGCTCCATGCTGTCAGCACAAAGTCCAACATGAGGCTCAAACCCACAAACTGTGAGATCATGACCCAAGCCGAGGGCGACTGAGCCATCCAGGTGCCCCTACTTCTGGGACTTTTATTTTATTTTTTATTTTTAACCTTTTTTAAAATTTATTTTTGAGACATAGAGACAGAGCGTGAGCAGAAGGGCAGAGAGAGAGGGAGACACAAAATCTGAAGCAGGCTCCAGGCTCTGAGACATCAGAGCCCGACACGGGGCTCGAACTCACAGAGGGCAAGATCATGACCTGAGCCGAAGTCGGCCGCTTAACCGACTGAGCCACCGAGGCGCCCCCTTCTGGGACTTTTAAAGAGACACTCTCCTGTGGGCTTGAGGCAGGGAGGCGGTTGGCTCGAAGCTGCTCGGGTCGTCCACGAACGGCCTGCTGAGGCTCAAGCCAGCGCTAATGGGACCAAGTCGTAACAGCATCATCCGCTCATTTGGACCCGGCCGTGCCTGCAGCCAGTTACTCTTGGATTTTTCGGTGACATGAGCCAACTAAGAGGTTTTTTTGGTTGGGTCCTCTTGAGTTAAGTTTGCCACTTTCAGCTAGGGGACACTTGAAAAGATGCCAGACTTCCTTACTAATCTCCATCTGAAGTCAAGCTTGGGGAGTTGGCTAGACCCAGAACTGTGCTCGAGGGCGGTCATGGGGCATTTCATGTTTACTCATTCGAATAATATGTATTCTATTAATTTTTAAAGGTTTATTTACTTATTTTGAGAGAGAGCGAGAGAGAGTGGGAATGAGTGGGGGAGGGACAGAGAGAGAGAATCCCAAGCAGGCTCCATACCGTCAGCGCAGAGCCCGATGTGGGGCTCGAACTCACAAACTGTGAGACCACGACCTGAGCAGAAATCAAGAATTGGATGCTTAAGCAATGGAGCCACCCAGGCGCCCCAATATGCATTATATTTAATTTGCAATACTATGTAAAATTGCTATTTAAGCCCCTCGGGAACCCACAGGGATCAAACCAGACAATAACCCCGCCCCTCTTGGAGCTCACATTTTATTGAGAGGAGGGCAGGTAATAAACACTAAATACGATTAAGGAATAAAGTACCTAATGTGCTAGAATATAATGAATGCTACAGAAAGACAAAGAAGGGGCGCCTGGGTGGCTCACTTGCTTGAGCGTCTCACTTTTGACGGCAGCTTAGGTTGTGATCTCACGGCTTATGGGTTTGAACCCGTCATCCGGCTCTTCGCTGACAGCGCAAAGCCTGCTTGGGATTCTCTCTCTTCCCCCCTCTGCCCCTCTCCTCTGCTAGTGCGTGCTCTCTCTAAAATTAAAAAAAAAAAGGAAAATGAATTAAAAAAAAAAGATGAAGAAGAGCAGATTCAGGGGGATGAGGAGGCAGATTTTGGTATTTATTTATTTATTTAAAAATTTTTAATGTTTGTTTATTTTTGAGAGGGGGGAGGGGCAGAGAGAGAGGGAGACAGAATCCAAAGCAGGCCCCAGGCTCCGAGCTGTCAGCACAGCTCACGAACCCGTGAGATCATGACTTGAGCCAAAGCCCGACGCTTACCCACTGAGCCACCCAGGCGCCCCCAGATTTTGGTATTTAAAAGGGTGGTCGGGTTGGGACTCACCCAGAAGATAAATTTTGGACAGAGGTAGGTGGGGCCCTGGAGGCCTCAGTTTCCCTCTTGGGCAGCCTGGGCAGGCAAATCCAGAACACCTGGGCTGAGAGTGGGGGGGAGCGGGGGAGGGGCGTGGCGGGCAGGGCGTTTCCCCAGCCTCCCCTCTCTCCTCTCAGCCAGTACCCACGAAGTCCGCCCTCCGATCATGCTTTTCGTTCACATTTCTCTGATGGATTTATTTGCCCTCATTTGCATAAAAAATGCCACGCTCCCCATCCTAATGAGCGGGCCCATCTGGCAGCGCAGGCCTCCTCTCTGCTGAGAGCCGTGCGGGCCAGGAGCTGTTATAATTAGGCTGTTCTCTTCCAGGGTGGAGGAAGGACTGTCCGAGCAGGCTCTTGATGCGGCCGCGGGACCAGGGCTCTCCGCAGGGGTTCACAGCCGGCTCCCCGCGGGCTGCGCGCTGTTCCTGCGCGCGCCGTCTGGGCCACCCCACCCCTCCCGGATTGCCCTTGCCTGGGTCAGGGCTTGGTCACCGCTGAAGAGGGCATTTCATAGTAGCATGGCAAAATCACGCTGGGAGCAGCCCTGAGGCCACTCGGTTGAGCTTGTCCCAGGCCGGAAGGACTTGAATCCTACAATTCGGTGTCACGGATGGCGTCCTGTGGAAACGCGGCTCTGGGCAGCGTTTAGCTGGGCTGCGTCAGAGGGGACACTGCAGAGGTCTACTATGTCAGCTGTTGCTCTGATGACCCCCCCAGGGAGTCCTTTCATGTACATTCCGCCTGAGTCCCCAGCAGTTACTGCCAAGGGGGCTCTGTGCTGGCCTCAGAGAAGAGATGAAGTGCTTTAGGCCACGAGGGTGGGGACCACAGGACATAGGCACTTACTTAATGTGGTGGTCTGACTGCTAGAAGAGGGTGGGGGTCGAGGGAGCCTGGTCAGAGGGCATCTGCATTCCACACGAGCAGGTCCTGCCAGTCCATCAAGGTGGCACCCCCCCCCCCCACCCCCCAGGTCTCCCTGGCTGTGTGCAGAGAGCCAGGTCCCTTGCCTTCTGCCCCAGGCTTGGCCTAACCATAGCTATCTGACTCCACTCCTCCCCTTGTTCTTACCCCCAAAGTAGTTCCCGTGTGCTTCGCCAGTACTTCTAGCCTCAAAAAGCCTCATTTCTAGTAATGGGATAAAAGTCCGTGCTGCTAAGAGGAAATTTCTGGGAAGGGGGCCCCTCAAGCATCCCGGGAGAGTGAAAGGACCCTTGGGGGAACCGAGGAGCACAGGGGCTGCAGAAGGTGACACAGACAGCGGTGACATTTTATTTTATTTTTTTGGCTGTACTACGGGAACACTCAGGAGAAGCAGTAAGTCGAGGGAGAATTTGCTGCGTTCTAAGCTGGCAGCTAGAGACAGACGGAGGGTGGCATGGTTGTGCCGAGCTGCATTAAGGCCAACTTGCCCTGAGGCTGGAAGGAGACAGCCGGTCCCTGGACCCTTGGGACTGGAGTCTAGGCTTGAGGAGGAGGATTCTGACACTGGAAAGAGGAGGAGGGGGCTAGTGGTGACTGGTGAGAGAATTAGTGAGTTCCTCTGTCTTTGCGTTTCTTCTAATTGAATTCTGTATTTGTATGTTTTTAATAGAAATTAAATTAGTACTTTTTTGTCTTTGTGTTTCTTCCAGTAGAATTCTTTATTTATATGGTTTTTAAATTGTTTATTTATTTATTTTGAGAGAGAGAGAGAGCACAAGCTGGGGAGGGGCAAAGAGAAGGAGAGACAGAACCCCAAGCAGGCTCTGAGCCATCAGCACAGAGCCCAATGAGGGGCTCAAACCCACACACTGTGAGATCATGACCTGACCTGAGACCAAGAGTCAGATGCTTAACCAACTGTGCCACCCACGTGCCCCAATATATTTGTATTTTTTAACAGAAATTAAATTAGTATTTTTAAAGTTTATTTATTTTGAGAGAGAGAGAGAGAGAGAGAGAGAGCTCACACATGAGGAGGGAAGGGGCAGAGAGAGAGAGGGAGAGAGAAAATCCCTAGCAGGCTCCGCACTGTCAGTACAGAGTTCCATGTGGGGTCTGAACTCATGAACCGTTAGATCATGACCTGAGCCAAAATCAAGAGTCGGATGCTTCACTGACTGAGCTGCCCAGACGCCCTGTGGTTTTCATTTTCTCTATTTTATGATGTTTTGACATCTTCTGATGCTTTGCTGGCTGGGGAGAGACCACCTCTCCCAGGGATAGCTGATTTCGGCAGATAGGGAGCAATGTGCCTAGGAGCACGCCTTTTATATGCAAACCAACCAATCCAAAGCCTGTACCCTCAACCACCTCCCTTAGCTGACTCTCACACGCAAGCAATATCCTCCTTGCCCTAAGTCACCTGAGGGCTGGGTACCAGACAACTAGAGAACCACTCTTAGCACCTGGAGCCTGCCAGAATTATCCGTACTATCCAGTCCTAAACTTGCCCTCTTGCCTCACCCCTTTCTTCCCTCAGAAACCACAGTACAGGCCTCTGGCCATGCATCCCCTTGCTCCTTCTGCCTCCTGACGGACTCTGGTGCTCTCTGTATGGGCCCTGGTGCCGTGGCATGCCTCTTCCCTCGGGAATTATAAGCAGCAAACTTTTTGAAGAAAACTCTCTGTTGTTGATGACCTTACAATGTCTGATTAAAACAAAATCTCAGGTGCCTTTCAACGGGGCCTCCTCATATCTTTTCCTAGTCCATATACTCCCAAATCTCAAGAGGTAGCTGCTGTTCTGATTTCTGTCACCAGAGTTTTGCCTGTTCTCATCCTTCAATGGAATCATTCAGCATTTTCTGTTTTGTGTCTGGCTTCTTTCACTCAGCATGACGAGATTCATCCATATTGTTGAGAATACTCTCTCTCTCTCTCTTTTTCTTTGGTGTAGTGAGTATTCTCATTATATGTATAGACCACAATGGATTTACCCATTTCTTTGTTGATGGGCATTTGGGTTTTTGACTCTTTTAATACCGAACAGATTTTTCCCCTCTCTGTACCTATTTCTTGAAGAGTTTCACATTTCATTGTCAGTGGACTTTTTCGCAATTATGAAGTAAATTGCAAGTATCTTAGAAGCTGTGACTGGACTGTCTCGTATTCTGTCTCCAGGAATCTGGTGCCCAGCAGGAAGTGTTCTCCATCCATTTAGCAAATCGTTCTCAACCACTTACCCCTGTGCAACGGTGCTGTCCTAGGTGCTGGACTGCCTCCCACAAAAAGCTGCCGAATTTCCAGCAGTGATGGTGGCGGTGGGTAGAACAGATAGTAAACACACAGGGAAAGAAATCATATGATTTCAGGAAATGATTTACACTAAGGGGATAATACAGCAGGGTGAGGGTATACAGTGTTCATGGGATCAAGCTCTGCATTGTGTCTATATGTCCGGGGGAAGTTACTACAAGCTGGGTAGTCAAGTCTGGGCCCTCTGAGGTGTTTTTAAAAATAGATACCTGGGGGGCTCCTGGGTGGGCTCGGTTGGCTAAGCTCTGACTTGATTTTGACTCAGGTCATGATCCCAGGGTCGTGGGATTGAGCCCTACATTGGGGTCTTTGATAAGTGTGGAGCCAGCTTGGAATTCTCTTCCTCTCTCCCCTTGCCCTTCCTCAGCTCACACACATGCTCTCTCTCTCTGTAAAAATAAAACGTCCTTGAGGAAGGAGTAAAGAGTTTTCATTTTACTAAATCTTGACTTTTGAGTGAATGATTTCTCGGTGTTTTGTGTCATGAGGCACACATAAAGCATCTGATACATTCTGAAGCATGATAGTTATATCAAGGAAAAGCATCTGTACAATTGCTTGAGTTGCAAGCTCAACTAACCACTTTTTTCATGGAATACAACATTTCTTGCAAGATTGACTGACGGACACACTATGGTTTTTCAGATTTGGGGATTTGGAACATATTCTTTTAAAAATGAACAAAATGAGCCTTTCTCTTCAAGAGAAATAATGGATGGTATTTGTGGTCAACAAAAAAATTTGAACTTTCAAGCAATAATTAGAATTTTGGGAAATGTGTACCCACTGCTGTGAGTTTAATAGCTTCTCAATACTTAAAGATTTTTTTTCTTAAAGTTTATTTATTTTGAGAGAGAGAGCACAAGTGTGACAGCAAGGGAGGGGGCAGAGAGAGAGGGAGTGAGAGAATCCCAAGCAGGCTCCACACTGTCAGTGCAGAGCCCAATGCAGGGCTCAGTCTCATGAAATATGGATCATGACCTGAGCCGAGATCAAGAGTCAGATGCTTAACTGACTGAGTCACCCAGGGGCCACATCAAGTACTTAAAGACTTTTCTGATGAGATTAATGATGACATTAATAATGTGACTTTTGATATTGTTTCAAAAAATGTGTCAATATTTGGAATATTTGTATGACTCAGTGAACCAACATTTTCCTTATCATTATTATTTTTAATGTTTATTTATTTTTGAGAGAGAGACAGAGCATGAGGGGCAGAGAGAAGAAGGAGATACAGAATCTGAAGCAGGCTCAGGCTCTGAACTGTCAGTGCAGAGCCTGACATGGGGCTCGAACTCATGAACCGTGAGATCATGATGTAAGCTGAAGTCAGACGCTTAATCGATTGAGCCACCTAGGCACCCAAAACCAACATTTTCTGAATGACCATGAATCATGTTTCTGTTGGAAAAGACAGTCAGGCACCAACTGTGGCTCTCTCCTGCCCCTACAGGCTGAGGTTCACATTGTTTGCTGTGGCGGCATGCTGTGAATAATGAAGTCTTTTATCTCTGACACAGGGATCTCCTGTCTTTTCCAGCATCCATGAAATAGTAACAAGTTAATCTATTAGCTTGTAAGTAGAGTAAAATCAAATCCCAGTCCTGATTGTTATGAAATCATGCATGGGCAAAAAAGACTGGTTCAAAGTACAAGACAGATAAATGAATTAAAAATTTTTTTTTCCATTTTTATAATATTATTATTATTATTATTTTTAATTTTATAATAGTTTATTTTCAAATTGGTTTACATAATATTATGTTTTTTTAAAATAATTTATTGTCAAATTGGTTTCCATACAACACCCAGTGCTCATCCCAACAAGTGCCCTCCTCTGCGCCCATCACCCACTCTCCCCCCTCCCACATCCCCCTCACCCCTCAGTTTGTTCTTAGTCTTTGAGAGTCTCTTATGTTTTGTCTCCCTCCCTCTGTGCCTTTTTTCCTTTCCCTTATTCCCCTCCTCCCTGGTTTTCTGCTAAGTCTCTGAAAATCCACCTATGTGTGGAAACATATGATATCTGTCTTTCTCTGACTGACTTATTTCACTCAGCATAATACCCTCCAGTTCCATCCATGTTGCTACACATGGCCAGATCTCATTCTTCCTCATTGCCACGTAGTAGTCCATTGTATATGTATACACCACATCTTCTTTATCCATTTGTCAGTTGTTGGGCACTTGGTCTCTTTCTATGATTTGGCTATTGTCAAAAGTGCTGCTATGAACATTGGGGTACATGTGCCCCTATGCATCAGCACTCCTGTGTCTCTTGGGTAGATTCCTAGCAGTGCTATTGCTGGGTCATAGGGTAGCTCTATTTGCATTTTTTTGAGGAACCTCCACACCGTTTTCCAGAGCAGCTGCACCAGTTTGAATTCCCACCAACAGTGTAGGAGGGTGCCTGCTTCTCCACATCCCCGCCAGCATCTATAGTTTCCTGATTTATTCATTTTAGCCACTCTAACCAGTGCGGGGTGGTATCTCAGTGTGGTTTTGATTTGTATTTCCCTGATGATGAGTGGCACTGAGCATCGCTTCATGTGTCTGTTGGCCATCTGGCTGTCATCTTTGGAGAAGTGTCTATTCATATCTTCCGCCCATTTCTTCACTGGATTATTCGTTCTTTGGGTGTGGAGTTTGGTAAGTTCATTTAAAATGTTATAAATGTTTATTTATTTATTTTGAGACAGAGAGAGAGCAAATGGAGGAGGGGCAGAGAGAGGGAGAGAGAGAGAATCCCAAGCAGGCTCTGTGCTGTCAGTGCAGAGCCCTACGCAGGGCTCCATCTCACAGACACGAGATCATCACATGAGCTGAAATCAGGAGTTGGCTGCTTAACCGACGGAGCCACCCAGGCGCCCCCAGATGAATGAATTTTAATGGAACGGAATAAAAATTTTATCACCGTGGTTTCAAAGTTCACACTGCAACTGGCAGGGCTCATATTAGGTGGAGGGAATGAAGTACAGGCACCATGTACTTGGTGTATGAGGGAGTGCACTTGAGTCTGCACTCTGAGTGCTCACTCGCCCTTGCTCTGGCCTTGGGGACTGATCTTCCAGAAACTGCTACTTGTAGAGTTCTGGCATAGTATCAAGTAAGCATATCCATTATTCTTGGAAAAGGTTATTAAAACACGGCTCCCTTTTCTAACTACATCTCTGTGAGAGTCTAGAGTTTGTCCTCTACTTCAACCAAACAACACGTCACAGGAGACTGAAGGCGATGAGAACCCAGCTGTCTTTGCTTAATCCAGGCATTAGAGAGATCTGCAAAACTGCCAAACAATGGTGTGCTTTGCACTGCATTTTTTGGTTTGTCTTGGAAAATATAATTAGCGTTTATGAAAAAATGTGTTATGTATATAAGCATGCAAATGTGATTATTATTTTTTAAATGAATTAGCGAATGGATGTTTCAAAATGTCTCCATTAAAAATTATAATACGGTAAGCACTGATAGATATAACTCACACAAACAAAAACTTTTTGGGGTTCTCAGTAATTTTTGAGAATGCAAAGGGGTCTTGAGACCAACGAGTTTGAGAACTGCTGATCTGAATATTTAACAGTTATGGGGCGCCTGGGCGGCTCAGTCGGTTAAGCGTCTGTCTGACTTTGGCTCAGGTCATGATCTCACGGCTCGTGGGTTCGAGCCCCACATCGGGCTCTGTGCTGACAGCTCAGAGCCTGGAGCCTGCTTTGGATTCTGTGTCTCCCTCTCTCTCTTTCCCTCCCCTGCTTGCGTTCTAAGGATGGGGGGGGGCAGTTTCTGTTTCCTAGCAGCTGTCACAATACTTATCCCATAGCATAAAGGCTTGCTGATTAAGTAGAAGGTTCCAGGTCAGCATTGGAGCCTGTGTTCCCTATATGTGCCTCTAAGGCACTTTGTGATTCTGGTCTCCATATTTTTGAGTGTAAGATGAGGGAGGTAGGGGTGTTCCCCAGTGGTCTCCTGGGGGTCATGTTCATTCCAAGAGTCTATGATTTCTGAATTGCTGTTGAGCCCTTGACAACGTTTTCGTGGACTTAACTGGTTGGTTAGAGGAAAAAGTGCTTTTTGTTTCTTCTTTTTCTTTCCTTTTTCTTTCTATTTTTGGAAAAATGAAGAGTAATGTTTATAAAAATTTCTTTCTTAAATGGTATTGTTATCTATTTAGGCCAGGAATCAAGGGAGATAATCTCATACTAAATAGGAAAATTAGACTCTAACGCTCTTACTTAAACATCCTTCATATTGCTTAAAGAATATATGTACGTGTTTAATAACTTACATTATTTTTAAAAATTAAATTTTTTTAAAATTAAAAATTAAAAAAAATTATGTTTATTTATTTTTGAGAGAGAGACAGAGCACAAGCAGGGGAGAGGCAGAGAGAGAGGGAGACACAGAATCAGAAGCAGGGTCCAGGCTCTGAGCTGTCAGCACAGAGCCCGATGCGGGCTCGAACTCACAAACTGCAAGATCATGACCTGAGCCGAAGTCGGATGCTTAATCGACTGAGCCACCCAGGCGCCCCTTTCAAGGTACATTTTAAAGGATACCATCATCATATGAGGAGCATTTTTCAGAAAATAGCTTGTAAGTGTAGTTTTTGGGAAATGGCCATTTACTCCCACTGATTTTTACCAGATTTTCGTATGACTGTTACATGGTACATGCAGGATCTGAGGGCAATGTCCGGACATGGTCTGCTATAGCTAAGAAGTACTTTGTGAAGCCCGTTTTGTGGAATTCACTGTGGGTGAAAACAAGGAAGTGAAAGGCACAGACTTACCTTCAAAAAATGTACTCTTTCCTAAGAGAAATTCATCTGTTTATCCATCCATCCATCCATCCATCCATCCATCATCGCTTATCTATTTATTCCATCCAACCATCCACCATCCAGCATCCATCAACTGTCTGTTCCATCCATCCATTCTTCCTCCATTATCTGTCCAGTAGATATTTGGGCGTTGGTCCCTGAGAGAAGCCAAGCCTAGCATAGGTCATGAGGAGACAACAGTGGTGGGTGATTAAAAACCCAGGGGTGAGGAACCAGCTCTTCCCTGGCCCCGTCCCTGATAGTTTAGTAAAGAAGTCACTGCAACTTGGCATAGTAGGAGGAGGGGCACTTGCTTCTTTGGCCACAGGAGCAAGGTGGTTATTAGTTCACCAGGAACAGAAACGTCAGAGTCATGTGACGAGGAACAACGTTAATTTCTCATATAGCTTCAAGAATGAGTCTTCACTCTGCAACAAGGCTTGCCTTTGGATTTTTGAGATAGAGAGTACACCCAAATGAGGGAGTGGCAGAGACAGAGGGACAGACAGAATCCTAATCAGGCTCCACACTGTCAGCAAGGAGCCCGATGTGGGGCTTGACCTCATGAACTGTGACATCATGACCCGAGCTGAAGTCAGACGCTACAACCCACTGAGCCACCCAGGAGCCCCTTGACTTTGGATGTTTGTGAAGTGAACAGTCTGCATCCCAGAGAGGAAGGCCCTCTCTGCAAGGAGGCCCAGAACTACTTCTGATCCCAGATCCAGCAGACCACGAGGAAAATATTTCTCTGTTTCTCCCAAGGCAGGGAATGCCCAAGGGTGGCTGAGTGTGGGTGTCTGCCACTTATGAGAGGGGGGAGGGTCAGGTGTAACCGAGTGGGGTATTCAAATGGGCCAAGCTTGAGACACAGCCGGCCCACCTTTGGGGCCAGGAAGGTGGGCTCTGTCCCTTCTAAACTCAAAGGCATGAACAGAACCCCTATGGGATGGTGGCATGGCCGCCCCAAATGTAGGGAAGCCGGAAGTTTGCTTCCTGGCCACCCATGGGAACTACTGCTCCCTCCTTAGATCCCCCACTTTGTGGACTCCCCGCTCTCTCCCAACTGCTAATAGGCTGGCACAGTTTGTTCTACATGTTGGGGTGGATTTTTGCACCAGCCATTGCCACCCTCCCGAGGTCACACCCGGAGACCGGGCTCTCTCCTCTCGGTCAGCCTACGTCACGCAGCTGGAGACAAGCTTTGGCTTTCTCCTCCCGTCCCGGGGGGCAGGGGTCCTGTCAGACCCGGGGTCTGCCCATCCTTGCAGTGCCAGAGCCTCGGGAGGGAGATGGGACCGACAGGTGGCCGAGCGCTGGCTGCGGTTCCCCTAGGCTGGAGGCTCGTGCCTGCGGTCCCTTGCTGCTTAGTATTTACCAAGTAAAAGTCATTGCCCTGGAGACGCGGGCTTTATTGACACTGAGAAATGAGCGCTGTCTGGTCTGCGGGGCTGCAGAGAAAGCCTCCTGTGTTTCTGGGCAGAGTCTCTGGGAGACGCGTCTGCACGGGCTCTGAGGTTGGCAAAGGGACCAGGCCTCGCCCTGGCGTGGAGGGGCCGGCTGGTGGGCGGCTGGAGCGGCCTGGGCATGCAACGGGCCGGTGGGGCACCGTTTGTGCTCGGAACGACCTGGCGCCTAGAATGTGTAGGGCGCTGCTGCCTGCCAGTGGCCCTGAATGGACAGTCCTGGATCCAGAGGCTCCTCTTCTCCCGTTTCCTTTTTATCCGCGGCCAGCCCTTCCCTGGTCCCTTCCCTGTCTCCCACGTCAGGCTCAGCTCTGGCTCCTGGGAGGGAAGCGGCCAGGATGCCCTGGTCCCACACTTGAATCGCCTTTGACCTTGGTAGTTGGAACCCTGCCCTGGGACCCCTGAGCCTTCCACACTCTGGGGTGTCTTCCTCAAAATTGTCCAAGTCCCCCTCCAGTGCCTGGAACGAGCCAGGGCTAAGGGGCTCTCCAAGCCTGAATGGGGACCCGTGTAGGCCCTGGTCTCCCCATTAGGCACGGTCTGACCCTATACCCAGCGAGTGGAGTTGACCACCTGTCTCAAAGAGCTCTGGGAGTCAGGGGGCACCTGGGTGGCTCAGTTGGTGGAGCGTCCGACTTCGGCTCAGGTCATGATCTCCTGATTTGTGGGTTCGAGCCCCGCATCAGGCTCTGCGCTGACAGCTCAGAGCCTGGAGCCTGCTTCGGATTTTGTGTCTCCCTTTCTCTCTGCCCCTTTCCCACTTATTCTCTCTCTCTCTCTCTCTCTCAAAAAATAAAAGCTCTGGGACTCTGGGACTCAAGCTGGTGGTTTCTCGGGCCCTGTGGCTGAGCCCTGGTTCTAGGAAGGTGGCCTACTGAGCGACTGGTTCCTGCTGGCTGGCCCAGTCTCCGTCTGTGGGATCATGTGAATTGGGGCTGCCAATGCTGATTTCGGGGTGACCCAAATAATCTACATAGAATACATGTGTCGAAGACTTGTTGAATCGCTGTGTCGTCTGTCTGAAACGAATGTGACATCGTGTGTCAACTATACTTTAATACAAAAAACACAGCAAATGTATTTGTCCAGCGTCTGCGAGCCGCAGGGCCAACCGCATCTACAGCAACTCACGAGCTATCTACCTGGTCTGGTAAATGCCCAACCACCCTGCTGTTTTCTCCCAACACCGGCTCCGTTTCCCGGCACAAACCGCGGGCAGGCTGTTGGGTGCTTGGGCACGGTGGTTCCTCCGTCTCGAACGTATTTCTTGCTGCCATCACCCTGATTTTGATCAGAGGAATCCTGGTGGCTTCCAGGCAGTTCGGTCTTCACAATGTCCAGTCCCCTGAGACACCTGCCCTGGTGCTTTTGGCCCCACCCGTCTCTGCGCCTGGTGCCGAGGGACCTCAGGACGGGCCCGTGGCCCCACCTGCCTGTGTCCCGGGGGCTGTCTGCACCTGCTTCCCTGGGCAGCTGCCGGGTCTGAGAGTTTGTGCCTAGCCTGCCTGCCTTGGACACCGGGTGCCTGGTTCCATGTACACAGGCGCCACGGAGCGGAGGCTTTGCATTGGTGACAGATGCTTCCTTCCAGACAGCAGATAAAGGTCGCTCCTAAATTCCAGAATAAAATCATCCACTTATCTGGAAAATGTCAGAAAGAAGAACGGCTGCCCTTTGCTGTGCCGAGCCCTGCAGGGTTTGGCAGGAAAGCGAGGAAGGCAGGACGCCGGCGAGGTGCGGCTCAGGAGAGCCGGCTCTCAGCTCAGGGAGGGAGGACATTGGGTGCCCCCCCAACCCCCCGCGGGCCTATCCCGAGGTCCAAGGTCGTTGAGGCTGGGGCAGGAGAGTCAGGGAAGGTGGCAGCCGTGGTGGGAAGATGCATCGCAGACATCGGATCTGGGTTTGGCCCGAACGGTTCTGTTTGACATCACCCGCAGTGATAAGTCGCTAACGTCGCATCAAAGGCTAGATGTTCAGAATTTCTTTGGAGAGGGCTGCCCTGGGCTGACATCTGCTGTCTCAGAGGCAGGAGCGGACGAGAAGCTGCTTCTCCCCGGGCCAGCCTGCCTCCCTCCCTCCCTGCTGGCTTGCCTGGCCGCAGCAGGCATCCCCACTGGGGGTCCCAGTGCTCGGCCGTGAGCCCTCCGCCAGGCCGGGCGGGCTCTGGTTCAGCTGACCCGCTCCTACCTCTGTGCCTTTTCTACCTTTTTCACCGTAAACACAGCTCCGTTGGGCTCCCGGGCAGTGGGAGGCTTTTTCTTCCCTCGATGCCAATCGCCCTCCCCACGTCTGGCATCTCCTTGTCTATGCGTCTTGGCCCCGGGCTGGATTGTGCTGGAAGCCTCTCCCCCTCACTTCTAGGGTCTCCCACATCTCAGCAGAACCAGGACAACCCAAAATGCCAAGCCGCCCTCTTCCTGCCCAATGCCCTGGACCGCAGGCGGTGCCCAAGGCAGCGGACGCCCCATTGCCGGCGCCTCATAGTCCATCTACTGTGATGGGCTGGGCGTGCTGGAAGGCTCTGGACTAAGTTCCGTGAGGGGCAGCCTGCCTGCTGTGTAAGCCCAGTGCCCGGATGGTGCCTGGTGCCCAGTACACATCTGTGGGAGGGATTGTGGCAGAAAGAGCTCCCGTGCCTGCCTCGGTCTGCTCGAGTTGGGGGCTTTGGCAACAGAAACTCACTTCTCACGGTTCTGGAGGCTGGAAGGCCAAGGCCAAGGGTCGGCGGGACCGGTCCATTCTGAGATCTCCGCGCTCGGCCTGCAGACGGCTGTCTTCTCCGGGTCTTCACGTTGCCTTCCGTCTGTGCCCGTCTGTGCCCTAATCTCCTCTTCGTAACAGGACGCTAAGTCACATTGGATTAGTGCCCACCCTCACGACCCGTTTTAATTAATTAACTTAATTAATTTATTTTTAAAGTTTATTTACTTATTCTGAGAGACAGAGAGAGATCTCACGGTTTGTGAGATCGCGACCTGAGCCAAAACCGAGAGTTGGACACTTAAGCGGCTGAGCTACCCAGGCGCCCCTGAAAGATAAGTGTGTGTTTTATTTATTTTTAAGAGACAGAGAGAGACAAAGCACAAACAAGGCAGGAGCAGAGAGAGAGGGAAACACAGAATCTGAAGCGGGCTCCAGGCTCTGAGCTGTCAGCACAGAGCCTGATGGGGGGCTGGAACCCACAACCCGTGAGATCATGACCTGAGCTGAAGTCCGATGCCTAACCGACTGAGCCTCCCAGGCGCCCCAAGACGAGTGTTTTTATAAAGGCTGGAGGGATGGCAAATACCCAAACACTGCATTTGGTGCCCATGTGAGATGCTGCTTGTAACATTATTTCACAGAAAGCTCACACCAAAATCTGCCCCTGAGGCAGATTGCATTTTTATGGCCATTTTACAGGCGAGGAAACTGAGGCCTGGCAGGGTCAGACACCATCCCAAAGTACCATGGCTAAAGAGTGCCTGCACCCAGCCTCGGCCACCAAGCTGCCTTGTGAGGGACGGCGAGGACCAACAACCGGGCCCCGGAAGGCGGGAGTCGCCGCTGCAGCCCTGGTCTGGGGCTTCACGGCAGAACCTCCTCAAGAATGTCTGAGTGCAAATCCCGGACCCGGATTCTCGTTCCAGGCTCCCGCCGTCTCTACTTGCACGCGCCGCTCGTCACGCCAAAGTTCAAGCCGGCAGACAGAGTTGATTAGATTAGACTTTATCCCTTGTTTTGAATTATTCATGCCTCTCCCTTAAATTCCCCAGGAATAATTTAATAACGCACAGCGGCAGGAGGGCGCCTGGGTAGGTGGCTTCGCGACGTGCTAACCCGCGATGTCTGCCGGGAGAGGCCACCCAGGGCCGTCTCTCCTTTAAAGCAAAGCCCTCCCTGCACGCTCAGGACTTGGGAAGCCTGCCTGGGCAGCCTTCTCTTTCTCCTTCTCCTTCTCCTTCTCCTTCCTCTTCTTCAAGATTGTATTTTTGGGTGTTCTCTACATCCAACACAGGGCTCGAACTCACAACCCCCAGATCAAGAGTTGCATGCTCCACCTACTGAGTCAGCTAGGCGACCCATGCTCCAGACCCTTCTGGAGCTATGCCCTATTTCTCATGGGCAGGGATCCAAGCTTGTTAGCTCGGCATTCAAGGCCCCGCGGCGCTGGCCTCTGGGGTCGGCCATGTTCCCTTCCTGTTTCTTGTCAGGTGGAGCTGTTCGCAGGGCTGGAAAATCCCCTGGCCTCACCCCGCCGCAGCCTCGCGTGTCCTGCAGTTTCGCGGGGAAGCACACACGTTTCGCGGGGGGCTGACACCTTTCACCTTACCTCCCGGTCACAGCTCAGTGTGGGAAAGAGGGCTATTTGGGGCACCTCTCTGAGACTTGTCGGGCAGATGAGTTGGCACCTGTCCTGCCGAATCACGGGTTGAAGGCCCCAGAGGTCCTGGCCCTCCAGACAAACACACCATCTGTGCCATCTGTGGGGACTTCGGCCGTGTGCCTTCCTCAGGAGGAGCGCAGGGCCCGGCCGAGGGCTGCTGGCCCCGCTGACAGAGCTGACTCCAACCCTGGGCCGTGGCGGGGGTGGGTGCTAGATGAGCTGGCCCAGGAGCCCCGCGGGACCCGCGCCCTCAGGCCAGGTGAAGTGTTGCCTTGGGCCCTGGTGGCCTGGCTTCTCATGCTCTCAGGGCTCATGCTGCTGACCTGTGTCTCCCCCCAGCTTCGGAACAGATTGAGCAGTAGAGCTGGACGGACCGCCTCTCCGCGGCCCGCAGAGGGAGCAGAGAGAGGCCCGGGGAGGGAAGGGGAGAGCGAGAGGAGCAAAGGTGGCATCTTTTCGGTGAGTGCCACTTGCTAGGAACTGCGGTGAAGGCTCATCCAATTGACAGGACAGTCCGTGAGGTGGGTACTGCTACCACCCTCAATTTGCAGAGGGACACACTGAAGCACAGAGAGGTTAAGTGGCTCCCCGAGAGGCACACAGCTGTGCAGCCAGAGCCCTGGTGTGTCAGATTTCAAAAACCACTTGCTTGGTTGTTACCTGGAGGTTGGAGCCAGGAGAGAGAGAGATGAGCTCCATGTCTTCACCTGGAATTGGAGAGGGTTGAGCTACTTGGTTTATTCATTTCCATCTATCCATCCATCCATCCATCCATCCATCCATCCAACCATCCCTACAAGCATATTGAGCCTGTATCACACACCAGGTCCCACGATGGGTGCAGGGAGCCCAGACATGAATTGGGCCCTGTCTTTGCCCGTGGGACTCCCAGGTGGGCAGAAAAACCAAATCGAGCCACTCGAGGCTGGAGAGACCCGGAGGGATGCCTGGGTCACATTGGGCCTGGTTTCCCTGGAAGAGGAGCAATAGCAGGCTGGCCCTGACCCTCCACTTCGGGAGGGGCCCCGGTGGTGAGCGCTGGGCGGCCACGGCCCTGGCATGTTCTCTTTCCTCCCTCCCAGCCCTCCCCACTGACCCCATACCCACTTCCGTCCCTGTGCTTGCTGACAGGATGAGGTCTGCATTGGGGACACTGGTCTCTTTTGTCTCTGTTTTTCAAGGCCACGATGAGGTTCTCCAACAAGACACCTACCACGTGTTTCCAAAGGAACGGCTGCTCAAGGTCACCCAGTGTCTGCTCAGGGGGGTCATTTCGAGGTGGTGAATGCTGGGCTCTGTTAAGTTTACCGTGTCAGCGAGTCAGCAAGACTTGGATGAGCACCCCTGGATGCTACGACTGTTTATTTGGGTCTGGGACTGGGTGGGTTGGCCCAGGGGCTAGAGAAGAGTCCAGAGGATTGGGGGCCCTGCAGAGACCCTAAGAGAAGGGATTTGTGTTGGCGTCTTGGTACTGGTGATGGTGAGTGGACGGAAGTGTCTCGTTTTTAGGAGCCTCAGGGAAGGGACTGTGGACCATGGCAGTGTCTCCTCAGCAGGGTGCCAAGGTGTCATGGTGTCCGCCATGCTGGCCTCTCCACACCCAGGGTGACTCCAGGAGTGCCCACGCCAGGCCAGCTCCAGGGGGCCGGCAAAGGAGCTCAGCGCTTTTCGGGGGTGGCCTGGGAGATACCTGGAGGCTAACCTGGCTGATGGAGAGGGGTGGTTGCATGATGGGGGGGGGCACGGAACCATCTGGACTGGAAGGTGAGGCTTGGCAAGGGGATGCCGTAGCAGGCCACGGGGGCCAGGTGGCCTCAGGTCATCGGGCCGAGGGGCAACTAACATGGAGCAGACCATCATGCCTGTAGGACAGGGGGCTTGTCCTAGGCTTCAGAGACACAAACATGACAGGTGACAGATGAACGGGATAGCGTCCCTAATGGACACAGGACTGGGGTGGGGTGGGGGATGTCAGGGACAGTGTCCCTCAAAGGGACAGAACTGGGGTGTCTGAGGGCGGGGAGGTCACAGATAGCGCTTCGGAGGAGCAGAGCAGTGTTGTGGGGAGAGAGCAGAGGCTGGGGTGCTGGAGGGAACAGCGGCCCCCTCCCCTGTGTGGCCACGTCCTAATCCCTGGAGGCTCTGCATAGTGTCTTCAATGTGGTGAAAGAGACTTCGCGGATGTGATTACATTAAGGATCTGGAGACGGGGAGATGAACCCGGATTATGAGGATGGGCCCGAAATGTAATTATCGAGTGTCCTCGGAAGGGGGGGGCGGGGCAATTGGCCTGCAGAGGAAGGAGACATGGTGCTAGAAGCAGAGGCGGTCACGTCAAAGCAGTGGGATCCTTTCCAAGCCAAGAGCGACCCTCGGTGAAGATGGAGGGAGGTGCCAGAGGCCGGGGCAGCCGGGAGACGCCGACCGAGGTAGGAAGCAGATTTTTCTTCCCTAGAGCCTCCAGGAGGAACCAGTCTCCCGATGCCTTGATGTTAGCCCAGGGATACTGATTTTGCATTTCGGCTTCCGGAACCATAAGAGGATAAATCTGTGTTGTTTTAAGCCACTGAGCTTGTGGAGATCGGTCGCAGCGGCAATAGGAGACAAGTACGGCGACGGCGCTCAGGTTGAGCCAACGGCGCGCCAAGGTCAGATTATAAGAGGCAGAGAACCAGGACAGTGGAGGATGTGATTCTCCTCTGTGCACTCCGCTGGGATCTCAGTGCGTGGACGTCCGTTCTGGACTCCTCACTCTGAGAGGGACGGCGACACGTTGGAGGAGAATGGCCACCTTTCGGGGGTATTTGTCCAGTCTGTCTTCTCTGAGAGCTGCTCCCCCTGTCTCCCGAGGATGGGCCAGGACGGCTAAGTTCATGCCGCGTGGTCCAGGGCGGACAACTGACCCCCGCTCGGCCACGCAGGTGCTGTCTCCCGAGCCGTCTGTAATTGCAGCAGATTCTTGTCACGTCTGTGCTGGTCAATGAACCAAGGTCACATGAACTCAGGCCCCTGGGCAGCTGTCCTGAATCACCCCCTCAGAGAGGTGGCAGGACAGAGGGACCAAGGGTGACATGCTGTGAGCCGCCCTCGGCCCTCGGACGCGCAGCCGTTAATTTGTTCATGATGACCTCTTAACTTTTTCTCCTTTGCGATTTTTTATTGACACAGAATTCACAGAGTGACTAAAGTCACTGCCTTCAAGCATCCGATTCAGTGGGTTTTTGTATATTCGTCATGTTGCGCGGCCATTACCGCTGTTTGATTCCGGAACAGTTTCGCCATCCCTGAGACCCTCCGTGCCCGTCAGCAGTCACTCCCCGTTTCCTCCTCCCGCGGCCCCTGGCAACCACCCATGTCTGTCTCTGCAGATTTGCCTATTCTGGACACTTCATATAAATGGAACCATACAACAGGTGGTTTTTGTGTGTGGCTTCTTTCACTCAGTACAAGATTTTCAAGGTTCTGGGGCACCTGGGTGGCTCAGTTGGTTAGGCAGCCGACTTCAGCTCAGGTCATGATCTCGAGGTCTGTGAGTTCGAGCCCCGCATCGGGCTCTGTGCTGAAAGCTCAGAGCCTGGAGCCTGCTTCAGATTCTGTGTTTCCCTCTCTCTCTGCCCTTCCCCTGCTCACGCTCTGTCTCTGTGTCTCTCAAAAACAAATAAACGTTAAAAAAAAAGATTTTCGAGGTTCATCTGTGTTACAGCCGGTGTCACTGCTTCCCTCTTTTATTTTTTTACTTTTCTTTAAGTTTTATTACTTATTATTGACAGAGAGAAACAGAGCATGAGCAGGGGAGGGGCAGAGACAGAGGGAGACACATAATCTGAAGGAGGCTCCAGGCCTGATGTTTGAGCCTGATGTGGGGCTCAAACTCACAGACCATGAGATCATGACCTGAGCCGAAGTTGGACGCTTAACCGACTGGGCCATCCAGGCATCCCTATTTTGCTTTTTTGAAAAACGTTTATTTATTTATTTTAAGAGAGAGAGCTTGATGGGGGAAGGGCAGAGAGAGAGGAAGAGAGAGAATCCCAAGCAGGCTCTGTGCCATCAGCGCTGAGTCTGATGCAGGGCTTGCTCCCACAAACCATGAGCTCATGACCTGAGCTGAAATCAAGAGTTGGATGCCCAACCGACTGAGCTACCTCGGTGCCCCAATTTTATTTTTCTTTTTAGAGAACCAGCTGTTGGCTTAGCGGATCCTCTTCACTGGGTGCCTTAAAAAGTTAAGCAGCTGGGGCGCCTGGGAGAATGTCTGACTCTCTACTTTGGCTCAGGTCATGATCTTGCAGTTTCAGGAGCTTGAGCCCTGCATCAGGCTCTGTGCTGACCGTGTGGAGCCTGTTTGGGATTCTCTTTCTCTCTCTCCCTGCCCCTCCCCCACTCGCCCTCCCTCTGTCTCTCTCAAAATAAATAAATAAACTTCAAAAAACGTTTAGTAGCCTATGTCTGTATTTTTACCAACTCTTTCTTTTTGGTTTCTTTGGTTCGTTTTGCCGTTATTTTCAGCCTCGCCTTTTGTAACACTTGTATTCGAAATCGTGTTTCGCAGTAAGCATGGCTTTAGTCGCAGTCTCCCGAGCTTTGAAATGTGGTATTTTCGTTACCGCTACATTCGACGTGCTTTCCGGCTCACGTGGTGGTTTTTTCCTTTGAGCCGCAAATTATTTTAAGATGTATTTTTCGGTTTTCAAACAGCAGGTCCTGGCCTCAATCCTCTCGCAGAGCTATCAAAGTGTCACCCCGGGCCGCGGCTGCTTTTTCCGGAAACGGCAAACGTGTTTGTTTTCTATGCCGTGTAGCTAATCACAACAAATTTAGCAGCTTACAACAACACCTGTTCATTAGCTCACAGGTGTGTAGGTCAGAGGCCCGGGTTCTCTGCTCCGGGTCTCACGAGGCCCAAAGCAGGGCGTCAGACAGGCTGCATCTTGCCTGGAGCTCAGTGTTGGCTCTGAAGCTCACTCGGATCATTGGCACAATTTAATTCCTCGCATTCGTAGGTCTGAGGTCCCTGTTTCCTTGTTGGGTATCAGCCAGCGGCTGCCGTCAGCCCCTCCAGGCCGCCGGCCACTCTCGCCACAGGTCTCTTGCACCTTCCAAGCTAGCGTAAGAGAATCTCCCCCATACGGAATCTCTCTCACACTTAGAATCTCCTTTGCCAGGAAGAAAGCTGTCCCGTCTAAGGGCTCACCTGATTAGGTCAGGCCCACCGGGGAGAATCTCCCGATCCTAAGATGGATCGCCTGATTTGGCACGTTAATCATACTTGCAAAGTCATTCCTCAGACGCGCCTAGCTGAACGTTTATATTTGATTGGTTAATTTGAAGAAGGTGTGTGTACACCGGCGGGGTGTGGTCTTGAGCTCTCATACATAGTCCTAAACCTTGGGTTCACCTCCTGGGCCTCCGTCCTCCCCCAGGATATGTCGTCCCAGTTCAGGAATTTTTTAAAAATTTATTTATTTAGGGGCACCTGAGTGGCTCAGTCGGTTAAGTGGCCGGCTTCAGCTCAGGTCATGATCTCACGGTCTGTGAGTTCGAGCCCCGCGTCGAGCTCTGTGCGGACGGCTCAGAGCCTGGAGCCTGCTTCAGATTCTGTATCTCCCTCTCTCTCTGCCCTTCCCCTGCTCATGCTCTGTCTCTATGTCTCTCAAAAATAAATAAATGTTAAAAGAAATTAAAAAAAATTTATTTATTTATTCTGAGAGGGAGAGAGAGAGAGAGTGAGCGCATGTGCACAAGAGGGGGAGGGGCAGAGAGAAGGAGAGACAGGATCCCAAGCAGGCTCTGTGCTGATGGCCATGATGGGGCTCGAACTCACAAACAGTGAGATCACGACCTGAGCCACAATCAAGAGTTCGATGCTTGGGGCGCCTGGGTGGCTCAGTCGGTTGAGCGTCCGACTTTGGCTCAGGTCTTGATCTTGTGGTTTGTGAGTCGGGCTCTGTGCTGACAGCTCAGAACCTGGAGCCTGCTTCAGATTCTGTGTCTGCCTCTCTCTCTGCCCTTCCCCTGATCATGCTCTGCCTCTCTCTGTCTCAAAAATAAATAAAATATTAAAAAATTAAAAAAAAAAAAGAGTTTGACGCTTAACCGACCGAACCACCCAGGCGCTCCAGGAATTCTTTGTTATCTTGTTAGCTTTCTGACGCGTCCTGACAGGTTTCAAAATATTTGGTCCAGTCCTGCTTTTCCTCAGTGGGATGGTGGGTCCGAATGACATACTCACCACTATAGATAGCAGAACCTCCTCTTTTCCTGATTAAAAACCCAACCCGGCCCAACCCCAAACTTTTGGGAATAAAAGAAAAATTCCTTCACCTGATAAAGGATGCCTGCCAGATATCTAAAGCAAATATCATATCTAATGGGGAAATATTAGGCCAATTTCTATTAAAGGTCTGAATTGAGATAAATTCAAGTTCTTTGTCACCGCTTCTAGCTGAAACATGGAGTCTTGGCAATAAAGAAGCTAAAATTGCAAAGGAAGAGGATAGAAACTGTCATCATTGCAGTTGGATATGACCCTCTCCCTAGAAAGCCCAAGAAGATTCAATCGCCTGTCAAAGGTGGCAAACTCGATCCACTCGAAGAGCGATAGCATTCCTCACCGCAGCAATAACTAATTAAAAACGTAATAGAGACAAGATCCCAGTTACAGGAGCCTCGGAGTCTGGAGAACGCCTGGGAACGAACCTGAGACGTCGTGGGAGGATTTCGAGTGTTGGAAGTCACAAAACCTTACCGAGGAGCCCAGCGGAAAATCTCAGTCAGTGGTGAGAAATATCACATTCGATGGTGGAAACATCTAATGTCCCAACGGCTTCGTTCTCCTCAGATTAATGTAGGTTCAGTGAAAATCTCAGTCCAAGTCTCCGTACGGGGGATTTTATCATGAAGCTCTTTAAACTGATCCCAAAATTCGTAAGGAAGACAATGTGGGCAAGAATAATGAAGCGTTTTTTTTTTTTTAACTTAAAAAAATGATTTATTTACTTATTTTAATGTTTACTTATTTTTGAGAGAGAGAGAGACAGAATGTGAGTGGGGGAGGAGCAGAGAGGGGGGAGACACAGAATCTGAAGCAGGCTGCAGGCTCCGAGCTGTTCTGATGCAGGACTCGAGCTCCCAAACCGCAAGATCATGACCTGAGCTGAAGTTGGACACTTAACTGACTGAGCCCCCCAGGTGCCCTAAAACATTTTTTTAAGTTTAAGTTTATTTATTTATTTTGAGAGAGAGAGAGCAGGCAAGGAGGGTAGGGGCAGAGAGAGTGGAAGAGAGAGAATCCTAAGCAGGCTCCATACTGTCAGCACAGACCCCGACATAGGGCTCGAATCCATGACTGTGAAATCCTGGCCTGAGCCGAAATCAAGAGTCAGACTCGCAGGTATGACAGAATGAAGTGTTTTTGAAAAAGAGTAACAGTGGATTATTCCAGGGGTCTCTAGAGCTTGGAATAGCGTAGTGTTGGCACATGAAACGGAACGTCCCTGGGGCTTGGGCCATGATCCAGAACGATCCGGAATGATCTATGCACCTACAGGAATTTGGTGTAAGAGATGGCATTTCTGATCATGGGAAGACATTTTTTTTTTTTAATAAATAGGGAAAATTGGCTCTTTGTATCAACAGGGTGTACTCAGAAGAGTATTTAAAATAGAAGGAGGGGCGCCAGGCTGGCTCAGTCGGCAGAGCCTGTGACTCTTGATCTCAGGGTCCTGAGTTCAAGCCCCTCCTTGGGCATGGAGCCTACTTAAAAGAAAATAAAATAGAAGGAATGGATGCAGGGTACTGTTTTGCACAGGTGATGGGAGACCCGAGAAGCCAGCAAGGGCCGGAGAGGCAGCTACGCCTGCCTAGGTTGGGGGAGAAAAGTGAGTTGAGCTCAGCTGGTGGGGGTTGGGAGCACAGTGGGCTTAGCCGGGGATAGCTGTAGCCGGGGAGTGGGTGTGGTTCTTTCCAGAGTGGCCACCTGGGCAGGGGGGGAGCGGCGGGGGCACCCTGCCCTGCTTTGCTTGTGCCTCTGATCTGCTGTTCGGCCTCTTTGGGCCCCACCCAGCCAGAAGCCAGGAGACACGGTGGCCTGTAGGGTTGGCTCCCCATGGGACAGGGCTAAGCCCATGGGGAAGGGCCTGGATGGAACTGGAGACAAACAGTCCAAGACTGCTGAGAAAATTTTTTCTCCCGACCATCCTCAGGAGAAAAAATGAAGTTTGACCCTTATCTCATGGCTTAGGGGAAAAAAATTCCATATCAGTCAAAGACCTAACAGAAGCAACAGAAGAATGGAAGTATTAAAGGAAATATAGGAGACCATGGTTATGACCTTGGTGCATATAATGCTTTAAAGAACACGCAAATCAAAAATCAACTATAAAAGAAAGGCTACGATTTATTTATTTATTTATTTATTTATTTATATTTTAGAGATAGAGAGAGAGTGAGTGGGGGAGAGGGGCAGAGGGAGAGAGAGAGAAAGAGAATCTTAAGCAGACTCCATGCTCAGCATGGAGCCTGATGCGGGGCTCGATCTCACAGTGGTGAGATCATGACCTGAGCTGAAATCGAGAGTCGCACACTGAACCGACTGAGCCACCCGGGCGCTCCAAAAATTCAGGCAATTCTAAGATGGGCAACTACAAACTGGCCGGTGTGACTGTTTCTGGGAAAATGCGAATTCAAACAACAGTGAGATACCACGTGAGGTAAATACAAAAGCTGAAGGAACACTCGCCAGCGAGAATGTGTGATGGAGGCTGAAACACGCCTCCATCCCCCACGTCCCTTTAGTCCATAGTGACCAGGCTCCACATTTCCCTTGCAGGCAGGGCCTCCCAGCATAAAGGCTGCATTTCACTGCCTCTTTTGCGACCAGGTGTGGCCACATGACTAGATTCAGACACCGACATGTAAGGAGAAGGGTGGAGGGGCAATTTCTGGCCCCTTCCTTGAAAGATAACCAATAGGTACCATTTGCCGCTTCTTTGTCCTTTCCTCCTTCCTAATGTTGGGAATGCAGCTGTGATGGCTGGAACCGCAGCATCCATCAGGAGATCTGGGGAAAGGAGGCCAGGCATGATGGAGCCACCAGCCAGGTTCCTGGGGACTTTCAGGGGAGCAGAGCTGCTAAGAAACCCTAGCCTGCCCACCTCTGGGCTTTTATGGGAGAGAGTCCTGCACTCCTATCTTGTTTGTTTTAAGTTCCCATTACTCATAGACAAATCGATTCCTAAGCGGTGCAGGGCATAGATGTTATGGGCTGAATTATGTCTTCTCCCCAAATTCATATGTTGAGTCTTTTTTTCCTAATCTTTTAAAAATGTTTATTTATTTTGGAGAGAGAGAGAGAGAGAGACAGAGAGAGAGAGAGAGAGAGCGCACGCAAGCAGGGGAGGGGCAGAGAGAGGGAGACACAGAATCTGAAGTAGGCTCCAGGCTCTGAGCTGTCAGCACAGAGTCCGATGCGGGTCTCAAACTCACGAACCATGAGATCGTGACCTGAGCCAAAGTCTGAGGCTTAACTGACTGAGGCACCCAGATACCCCCATATGTTGAAGTCTTAGCCCCCACTACCTCAGAATGTGACTGTATTAAGTGTAAATGAGGTCGTATGAGCAGACCCTGACCCAATATGACAGTGTCCTTATAACAAGAGGAGATGGGGACACAGATGCACCCACCCAGAGGGACAGCTATTCGAGGACACGAGAGAAAGGTGACTTGTTTACAAGCCAAGGAGACAGGCCTGGGGAGAAACCAACGCTGCAGACACCTTGATCTTGGACTTCTAGCCTCCAGGACTGTGAGAAAAGAGATTTCTGTGGTTGAAGCTCCTCATCCGAGGTCCTTTGCTGTGGGCGCCTGAGCAGACGACAGGCGTGCTGGTGCCGCCTGGGCTGTTTCCGGATGTTAAACCTGCCCTTCTCTTTGACCTCATGCCCAGCACCTAGAGCTGAGCTTGCCTCCCCGCAGGTGCTGACAAAATAGTTTTGTGCGTTTTTTAAAAATGTTTTATTTATTTCGAGAGAGAGTGCAAGTGGGGGAGGGGCAGAGAGAAAGGCGGACAGAGGATCCGAAGCGGACTCTGTGGGGTCAACACGAGCCCCCTGCGGGGCTTGAACTCACGAACTGTGAGATCATGACCTGGGCTGAAGTCGGATGCTCAACCGACTGAGCCACCCAGGCGCCCCTAACAGTGTGCGAATCCACATATAAAGCTCTTGGCCGCAGTGTTCTCTTACACGCATGTGGACAAACATGCAGATACACACGCGTGCCGTGCCTGCAGCCGGGCTTACCTCTGCGGAGGGAATGCTGGGCTTGGGACGCTCGAGGCACCTGCCGCTTTATTTGTAGGGTCTCGGATGTTTGGTCAGTCTCAAGTAAATAAGCAGACCACGATCTCTCCCTTTCCATGTCCAGCTTGGCCAAAACTGGGGCACCGGCTCTCCCTGCGTCCACGTGCTTCGGAGGGCTGGGAGCCTTCCGACCGAGTGGGGAGCTGGGACCCCAGGGCCAGGGGGCACTGTGTGCCCGTCAGCCCACCCCATCATCAGCCGCAGGCCTGGCTGCCTCGCTGGCCTCCCGGTCTCTCCCAGCCGTTGGGGTCTGCTCCTCCGTCTCCTCTCAGACTTCGGTCCTACTTGTCTCCCTGCCTCTCTGCCCTTCCGGCCTTTCAGGGGCTAGATTCACGCCCCAGTGAAGCAGGTGCCTATCCCCTAAAGTTCACGGCAGGGTGACAGCCCAGGGAGGGGGGCCGGAATTGTCACGTGGCTCACCGAAGTCCAAGAGCCACCGCGGCCAGCTGCAAGGGGCTGACCATGCCACACGCAGGGGCTTCACAGGGACTTTGTCAGGCCTCAGTCTTCCTTTACACACGACGCCAACCTTTAGGAATCCATGGCGAATGCTTGCTGAGGTTCAGCCTCTGGAGGCGAGAATTAAAGCAGACAGGTGGCCTCCAGGGCTTCGTTGAGGGGGCTTTGCCCAGGGGTGCCTTGCCAGCCAAAGGGTGAATGGTGAGGTTGATGGGAGGTGCTCCCACTGTGACAAGGGGTTGGGTGGTGCTCTCATGTGGATGAGGGTGGAGTGCCAAGTGTGGACAAGGAGTGGGTGGTGCTCCCATGTGGATGAGGGTGGTGCTCTCAGTGTGGACGGGGTGGTGGGTGATAGTCCTCTGTGGATGGGGGTGGAGCTCCAGGTGTGGACAAGAGGGTGAGTGGTGCTCCCAGTGTGGACCTGGGGTGGGCAATGCTCCCACTTGGACAGGGGCAGTGCTCCCACCGTGGATCCCAGTGTAGACTAGGGCGGTATTCCCCATGAGGATAGCCGGTGTGGACCAGGGTCCTGTCACAGGTAGGGGGGCTGTGACGGGTCCCCCATGCTTCGTTCAGTGGGAATGTAAATTACTCTCGGCAACTCACTGATGCAAAGAAAATGGAAACATTCCTGAACGCCCCCGGCACCCGCCAGGAGAAAGAATTAAACAGAAAACAACAAACAAACCCGTTCCTTCCTTTTCCCTGTGGGCCTGGGGGTGTCCTCCTGGGGGGAGGACAGGAGAGGAAGTGAATTCCTGGCTCCCTTTGTCCGGAAGCCCCTGTTCCCTGGGGGCCTCGTCCTGCCCCTTCTCTACACGGGAAGCTGTGCGGGGCCGGAGGGCCCGGCCAGCAGCGCAGTCCTGGCTGTCTGGGAAGGTGAGCCGCATCTGTCTGTGACGCTGGCCTCCTGGGCTCCCGGGACTGGCAGGAGCCCCCGCTCTGCCTGCAGGCTCTGTCCGCACGCCTGGCCACCACCACGGTCACTGGCATCCTGACAGTGTCGTGGTTTGCCTCGTGGCCTGGCTTGCTTAATGGGGCCCGGGTCCGGATCTGAATCAGGACCTTGGTGAGAGCCGCCTGGGGCACCGCCAGTCCGACGGCCTCCTCAGACCACATGACCCCAGTCCGGGATACTGCGTGGGGGTCCCCGCTCCTCAGTAGCCCAAGCAGCTCTTTCTGGCAGCATCCCCTGTCCTCCTCCCAGCTGGAAGGGGCCACACCCGGCCGGGTGCCCTTTTTGCCCAGGTGGGCTGTCACGGAGGGGCATGGGGCCAGGGCACTGGCCAGTGGCAATGCAGCCACTGCAGCTTGGGCAGTGAGGGCAGGAGCCTCCCCTGGATGGGACATGAGGGAGGAAGCCAAGCGATTGCACCTCGAGGTCATGAGGCAGGGGGCATAGCTGGAAGCTGGGCTACCCAGAACTGCTCGGGGAGCTCCTGGTCCAGCAAGGCAGGGAGAGACAGGGCTGGTGAGGACAGACAGAGTCCCAGAGCCACGGATGGGTAGGTGGGCCAGGAAGACTCTAAGGAGTCCGGAAGGCCAGGTGTGCCAAGCTGCAGACCCTGACAGGGGAGTCAGAGATATGAGTCCGTACAGACCACCCGCAGCAGCCATCGAGGCAGCCCTGGGCTCTCTGAGCCTTTACTTTCCAATCTGCAGAATGGGGACAGTTACATTTACTGTGGAGCTGGTCCCAGGCTTCCATAAGCTAAAGGCTGTCACGGATCCAGCCCCGACCTGGGCACCAAAGCATGGAACCAGCCTTTCAGCAGGGAAGGCAATGGCTCCGAAATGAATTCCTCACAAGGGAAGAGACCCAGGTCCCACTCAGCATCCCCTCCTGGAACGCGACCCTCTCCGTAAGGAACAGGTATTGTGTGTGTTGGGCTGGCACTGTGCAAAGGGTGTCATCCCTTCTGCAACTCTGGGAAGCGAGGGTTAGAATGTTCTTGTTTTTCCAGATGAGATATCGCCCCCCCCCAAAGATCAGGGATGCTCGGCCCCCTGCCCGTGGCCAAGCCACAGGAGAAGCACAGGGGCGAACTGGGCGGCCAGCCCAGCGCCAGGGCTGACAGCAAACTTAATCCGGGTCTCGAGGAACTGAGGGCAGGCTAGGCCAGGCAGGTCTGTCACCAGGCAGAGGGGGCCTGCCCTACGCGGTGTCCTGGGAGAAGGGGGAGGGGAGTGGCCCAGGAAACGTGTGCCTGTGTGCAGGGGCGGGAGGGGCCGCCGGGTCCTCTCGGGGTCCCCAGAGAGGCTCAGAGACCGGAAGCGATTTTTCTTTCCCTTGCGAACTGATTATTAGGAGAAGATCCAATGGTTTAGTGGGGTCTGCGGAAATGTCGAAGTGCCTGGGAGTGGTATTCGGGGGTCCGACCTGTGCCGCCCAGCTTGGATCTTGTTTGGAGGCTTGCACGGAGAATCCTTCCTGCTGCCCTCGTGGGGGCTGTCACCTTCCTGAGCTGAGGGGGGGGGGCCCGGCGCCCAGTGCCCCCAGTGAGGCCCTGCAAATAAAAGGGCAGGCCCAGGAGAGTCCTGCCTGCCCTTTCCCTCTCCTGTCTACTCTGTCCCTACCGACAGCCCCCTTGATCAGCCTCCCGCAGGTCCTTCGAGCGTTTCTTTAAGGACATACACGCAGATGCCGCTACGTGTTCTCCCTCAGCATACGGTAATGGCCGTATACTCTTACCTCATAGTGTGCCCTGCGGATCTTTCCAGACTGATACCTAGAGTGCGTCCTCGTCCTTTTTATAAATAGCCGCTGCCTCAGTCAGGGGCCCGGCAGGAAACAGATGGCTCACTCAAACCGGGCAATCTAAGGAGCCTTTACTAAGAGGGACTCTTCACAGGGGTGTGGGCAGGAGGCAGCCAAGTCGTGAGGGGCAGCCTTCGTCCTTAGTGCCTGAGGCTGGAGGGGGAAGGGGGAGAGATGAGCCAGCAGGGCTGCCGTGCACCAGCCGAGCCGTGACCTCTGGTCAAGAGCACAGGTTGACCAGGGGCACCTGGGGGGCTCAGTAGGTTAAGTGTCCGACTCTGGCTCAAGTAATGATCTCTCAGTTTGTGGGTTCGGGCCCTGCCTTGGGGTCTGCGCTGACAGTGCGGAGCCTGTTTGGGATTCTTCTTCTCTCTGCCCCTCTCCTGCTCATGCTTTCTCTGTTTCTTTCTCTCTCTCTCTTTCAAAAAAAAAAAACAACAACCAAAAACGTAGTTGGCCAGAGGTGTCTCTACATGAGTGAATAAATACCCTCCGCTTTTTCTGCTCTCTCCCCCCCCACCCCACCGGCTGCCCGAAACTGGCCTGAAGTCCGGGGCAAGGGCTGTCCCATCACACCACAGCCTCCACCTGGGGCCCCAAGCAAGGCGCAGCAAATGGAAAATGGAATCTGATGTGTACATGGAAAGCCCTCTAGGCGTGTGTTTCAGGTTCTTCCGGGTTTTTGTGTCACGTGCAATTTTTTACTTTTTATTTTATTTTGAGAAAGAGAGTGCGAGCAGGGGAGAGGAGCAGAGGGAAAGAGAGAGAGAGAGGATGTTGGGCTAGGGCAGAGGGAAGGCTCCACACAATGGAAACCGACCCAAGATGGCCGACATTCCCGCCAAAAATCCTGAAGAAGGGACCCCAAGATGGCCGACATTCCTGCCAAAACCACAAAGGAGGGACACGTCACTCTCGGAAATCCGATACCTAACAGGGACCTAAACCTCCACCCCAAACTCCGGCAGACCAATAGGACCTTGGCAAGCAGACAGAATCTTCAAAAAAAAGAAAGAATTATGTAGCCAACTTCAGCGTCAAACCCCTTAAAAACCCCTAACCCCAATCTCGGGGGCAACTTCCCCGACTCCTGTCTTGCGAGTCTCGGAACCTCGCCCAAGGGTGCTTGCAAGAAAGTGTACTCTCAAACCTCACTTTGCCTTGGCAGTCTTACTTTTATCCATCAGCGACTCGTAACCTTACAGAGGATGTTCATATAAAATTTTTTTTTACATGTTTATTTTTGAGAAAGGGACAGAGCATGAGCAGGGGAGGGGCAGAGAGGGAGGGAGACACAGAATCCAAAGCAGGCTCCGGACCCTGAGCTGTCAGCACAGAGCCCGACTCAGAGCTGGAACTCACAAACCACGAGATCACCACCTGAGCCGAAGTCAGACGGTTAACTGACTGAGCCACCCAGGCGTCCAGAGAGAGATTCTTACGCAGGCTCCATGCGTTGGACACAGGGCTCCATCCCACAACCCTGGGATCATAACCTGAGCCAAAATCAAGACTCAGATGCTCAACCCACTGAGCCACCCAGGTACCCCCCCCTCATTCTTTCCTTCTTTTTTTTTTTTATACAAGAGGTTTCACTTAGATTTCCAATCTGTTGCTCTTAACATGCAGGCATATCTAAAGGATACATTTCCAGAAGTGAAATCGCTAGGTCAAAGGGTTAATGCATTTGCTGTTTTGATAACCTTTGCAGAATCACCTTCTGTGTGGTGATACCTCTTCCCACAGAGTTTCACCAACAAAGGGATGCTGTCCCATTTATATTTCTGCCAGGCTGACAGTGAGAAGCTACTTCGGTAGAGAGTGGGGCGGGGCCAAGAAATTTGCATTTCTTTTCATCATTTCTTCTCTTAATTTGCATTGTTTATGTCTGAGGGCTCTTTGCATTTCACTGTGTTCACCATCATTTTTTTCACTATTGCATTATTGATCTTTATCTTCTTAGTTTCAGAGAGCTCTTTATATATTAGGGATATGAGTTCTCTGACAGTGATCTGAGTTGCAAATACTTTTTTTCCTGCTTGACTCTTGACTTTGCATGCAACGGCTTCTGCTACGCAGAAGGTTTTGATTTTGGTGTAGCCTACCGATCTTTAATGGTTGTTCAACTTTGCATCCACTTTGAAAAGCCTTCTTTGCTTCAAGATTCTAATGCTCAATTCTTCCCATACTTTTGTGGTTTCGCTTATACGTTTAGATTTTTGATCCATTTAGTGATCATCCTGAGAGTAATCGGATAGGTGAGCAGATAGGCACCCGAAGGGGTCTTTTGTCAGTAGGTTTACATAAGGAAGAGGAACATGATGCTTTGGGGCCCCTGTATTTGTGATGTTAGATGTAAGCTGGCCACACCCTCTCCGGTCCTGCCGTCCCTTGCCTGTCCTCACCCACCCTGGCTCCCTTTGGGTGATGGGGATGCACCCAGCGCCCTCCTCTCCGAGGCCTGCTATTCCTCTGTTCCCTGGGATCTCCCTCCTCCGGGGCCTCCTCTTGCAGGCGGCTGCCTCCCTGACTCTGGGAGGTGCTCGGGCCCAGGGTGTAGCTAGGTGCTGGCACCCCGCAGGCCTGAGATGTGTTCTCTGCTCGAAGGAGCCCATCTTGCCCGTCGGACGTCTCCACATTCCACCGGCACCTCAAACTCAGTGCACTTGGACGGAGCCCACTGCCTTGCTTCCCACCCCCCGTGCCCAGCCCCCACAGGGGACAAGGCCCTCTCCCCTGGGGACGCGTCCATTCCCCCAAGGCTCACACCGCTGATATGTCACCCTCTCCTTGCCCTCCTGTCTACTGCTCATTCTGTGCTTGTCCTCTCAATTCCGCCCCCCAAATGCATCTTGTAGGGGAATCTCTCCCTTTATGTGCATGGCGCTCTGCCCAACTGGTCACCTCCTCCCCCTCCCTGCACTGAGGTAACATCCCTCTCTCCCGGTCTGCTGTCCGGAGGCTGTCAGTATGATCCTTCTAGAATGCGAATCTGTCGGGGTCATTTCCCTGACTAAAGCTGCTGGGGGGTCTCCCCAGTGACTCTCAGGATCAAGTTCAAACTCTCAGTAGCCTGGCATCCTTGGCCTTTTGCGGTCTGGCCTCAGTTTACTTCCCCAGCACCGCAGCCCATCCTCACAGCCCTTCCTTCCCACCCCTCAACCGAGGAGCAGTACTCAGCCTTCAGGTCTCAGGGACTGTGTTACATTCTCTGGGCAGACCCTCCTGCCCACAGGTCTGGATCGGGGACCCAAGGGCTCCCCGAGTGCGTAGCACAGCCGTGGCCCCAGAGGGCAGACCCATGCTGGACCTGCGGGATCCCAGCGCCCGGCATGTGGGAGGAACTTATTCTTGTCTGAATTCAGAAATCCAAGCCTAGAAATCAGGACAGCAGCAGTTGATAGAGAAATAAAATGTTTTCAGGAATATCCCCGAATCCACCCCTTGGCACTGAGATGTTCTTAGCCTCGGAAGGGCTTAAGGAAGAGTGGGCGTCGAGCCAGCCCTGTAGACAACCGAAACGAGCCCGGGCAGAATCTTCCATAATGCATGTGCCGCACCGCCGGTCCCTGGGGATCCGCGAAAGGACGGATTATGTTTTCAGCAGGAAGAAAAGAAATTTGTCATCTCCTCCGGTGCTGGGAGCCAAGGTCACCCAGACTGCAGCGTCGCCTCCTTGATGACACCGGGGGTCAGGAGATGACCGGGGCCGGGCTCGGGGTCCCCCTGCCAGCCAGGCAGGTGCTGCTCAGTGTCTTGGGGCTGAGCCCTAGGGCACTGTCGCCCCCACGGGGCACTTCCGGAGGGTCTCCGGCACAACTGAGAAGGGACCCAGAACAGCCTCCTCAGTTCATTCTACCTCCTCCATGGGGGCCTCCCCAACTGTGTGCGACTCACGCACAGCACCTCTAGAGAACAGTGACTCCCATGCATCCCAGCTCTTGGTGGCGCCGGGGTCCCCATTGTCCTCCCTGGGGACCACGCTCCCATCTCTCCTGTGGGGTGGGTTGCCAAAACACAGTGACCAGAGAGCATGAGCCAAGATGGCCAATGCCGGCCAGTCACTGGACATGGTCAGACAATATCAGGATCCAATGTTAAAGCCTCAATATTACTGCCACTTAGTCACCCCCCAGTCCTCTTCCTCCTCGTCTGTCACCTCCACGGGCTTCACTTTCCTCCCCACTCAGGCGCCGTTTCTTACCGGGAACACTGAGCTGAGTGTTCCGCTTTCTCCTGCAGTCCCGAGGAAGACGCTGTTCTGTTTCTGAGGCTCAGTGTTTTCACGGGAGCTGACAGTCGCAGGGGTACAGGCCTGGGCCACCAGGTCGGATGCTCAAAGCAGCTGGCTGATGGGAGGGGCCGTCCCTGGTGCTCACGGCTTCCCTAAGGGCGTGCAGGCAAGGATGGAGTCCGATCTGGCCCGGGAGCCATAGCTGGGCAGTAGGTGCCCCTTAAACACTGTTGACCGGGGGTCCTTGGGTAGGGGACCATAGCTGAGCCTGGGGCCTGAGGGGTAGAGCGAACAGCTGGTACGGACGGCAGGGTACAGGCATACAGATGGTGACTACATGCAGGACCAAAGCAGCAAGTGCCCCGAGCCAAGAGCGTGGGAAGTCAGGAATGACTGCCTGGCGGGAGGGCCAAGGCAGGGCGCTGACCTTGAAGGACGCACAGGACTTTGACAGCTGTGGGTGTACAAGGAGGGACCTTCAGGCCTGGGCAAAGAGGGGGAGGAGGAAGCTGGAAGACGCTGGTTGTGTTCAGATATACAAGACGGGCAATTCGTGTTTGAAGTGAAAACGGGCAAGAAACACATAAAAGAGGCTCGACCCAATTAATAATCAAAGGATGCAAATGAAAGCAATAATGAGATGCTCCCCACCCCCAATATTAAGTAGTAAAGATAAAAACCACGTTGGAATCCAGGCCCGGAAGGGAGTTGGGAGATTGACCCTCTGGCCAGCATAAACTGGGCCATCGCGGTGCCGAGCCTAGAAAGCTAGGAGCTGTGTATGCGCATTAACCAAAGGCCTACTTCCAGGATATTTTCCTAAGGATATAATTAAGGCCGGACACCAAAAGTTAGCTGCACTGATTTTCATCAAGGCACAGTTTATGCCAGCAAAGAAGTCTCAAAGTGTAGCAGTGATTTGGTTGAGTAAACTTTGGTCGTTAGCGATCTTGTAGTTAAAGAGCAGTTCCTGTCGTGAGAAAATGTTCCTGATAAGCTGTTACTGGGAAAAGCTGCGAGAACAGAATGAGGTGAGTGTCGCAGAGATGGACAAAGGTAGGTGTGCGGGTGTGACTTTCTCACTCCCGGCAGCAGGGGGCGGGGCGGGGCGGGGTTCCTTCTCTGAGGGGGCGTGGCCTCCTCCTCCCTGCTTTGCTTAAGGCGCCCACGGAATCCAGCGGCTGATTCTTTGACTCTTCACCTCCCTTCCCGGGTGCCCTGGAAAGCTGTTATCCTGCCGGGTGGTGGGGGTGGGGGACAGGGCACACACCCAGCTAATAATAAAAGGGAGGTTTCCATTTGCCGCTTGCCACTGACCCTGTGCTTTCCCGCAGCTTTCTTGCAGACGTTGTGGGCAGAAGGGGGTGGCAGTGCTCAAAATTGGAGTATTCCCTAATCCTGCCATAATTTTTGCTTATAATTTTGAATGTTTCTTTTATTTTAAAATTACTTACTTACTTACTTACTTACTTACTTATTGAAAGTGCACGCAAGCAGGGAAGGGGCAGAGAGAACGGGAGCAGGAGAGAGAGAACAGGTTATGCTCTGTCAGCACAGAGCCCAATGCAGGGCTCTCCAAGGTGGGAACTGTGAGATCATGACCTGGCCCGAAATCAAGAGTCAGATGCGCAACCAACTGAGCCATCCAGGCGCCCCTTGAATATTCATTTTCCATTGTAAAGTTCAAACACACAAAAGGGTGTCTGGTGAAAAATATAATTTCTAACCATGTTTTCAAGCCTGTCAGAACCTCCCAGCGTTATCCATTTCTGGAATAGCCTCCCGGAGATGTTTTGTTTTAAATATTTGATGAATATGCAGATAATTACATGTACGTAATATCCCCCGAGCTGCCTTCGCGCAACTGGTAGTGCATTTTACTCGTCGGTTTGTAGCTTGTTTCTCACTTAATGATGTGACCTGATGATACTTGCCTCTCAGTCCCTGGAGAGTGCCCTTTTAATGGCTGCCTAATATTCCATGAGCGGCTGCACCATTATTTACTTAGCAACGGATAGGTTGGGTTGTTCCCCGTCTTTTGCTATTGCGATGAAGAAGGTTTTGCACAAGCCGATTTGTGATTCTCTGTAGGATAAGACCCTAGAAGTGAGCAAAGCTTCGTGTCCTGGAAACTTGGGTGGACATCACCAAAGGTATCCTCCAAGGGTGATGTACCAATTTGCACTCCTCCATCAACCACATAGTTGTTCCTCCGCCGTCTTGCCAACATGGCGAGCCCTCGGATTTATTTATTTATTTATTTATTTATTTATTTATTTATTTATTTAGAGAGCAGATGCGCTTGTTCGAGCAAGCTGGGGAAGAGCAGAGAGAGAGAGGGAGACAGAGAGTCTTAAGCAGGCTCCACACCCAGCACGGAGCCTGATGCGGGGCTCGATCCTACAACCCTGAGATCATGACCTGAGCGGAAATCACGACCTGAGCTGAAATCAAGAGTCAGATGCTTAACCAACTGAGCCCCCCCGGGTGCCCCAAGTCCTCTCAGACTTTTCAATCTTTGAAAAATAGTCGAAAAATTTTCAATTATTATGAATGGGGTTCGACTTCTTTTAATATTCTTTTTTTAAAATCACGAAATACAGCACATATACCGAGAAGTATGTGAAACATATTCGTACGGTAAAATGAATAATTATGAATTAAACTCTCAGAGAACCAACAGGCAGATCGGAATTTAAAACAGGCCAGCACCCAGGGTCCACTGTCCCTGTGTGCACCCTCTCCTGGCTTGACTCCCTCGTCCCCCACATTCTGTGACAGTGGTCACCTAGAAATCACTACACGTCCGTCACTTATCAAAACCAGTGGTTTATCAATGCCCTCCTGTCCCTCCCAGGTGACACCGACCACAGAACACTTAAACGTCATTTACCCCCATCTCTCACTTATGCGTTATTTCTGTTAGGTATTTTGATTTTACTTTCCTCCTACTGATATCCAGGGTCTTTTTATGCATTAGCAAATTGGCTCTTTGTCGGTGCAGTGACTTGCAAATATTTCCCCCAGTTTATCTTTTTTATTTTTATTTTGGCCGCCGTGATTTTTGTCATGCAGGATTTTCCAAAATATATGTATTAATTAAAATAGACTAGCGGGTTGCATGCCAGAATGAGAGCAGCGATAGCCACAGTAAATGGTGGGATTACAGCTCGTTTTTGTGTTTTTCTTTTGCATTTTTAAAGTTGTTGTCTTTTTTTATTGAGGACGTATTACTTTTTTTAAAGTGGCAATTTTTTTTTGTTGTTTAAACGTATTTATTTTGCGTGCATGGGGGAGAGAGAAAGAGAGAGCAAGCAAGCGTTCAGGGGAGGGGAGAGAGAGGGAGAGAAAGAATTTCAAACAGGCTCTGCACTGTCTGCATGGAGCCCAACATGGGGCTTGAACTCACGAACCATGAGATCATGACCTGAGCTGAAATCCAGAGTCGGGCGCTTAACTGATTGAGCCGGCCAGGCGCCACGTGGACGTATGACTTTTGTAATCAGAAAGAAATATAGCAGATACTATAAAAGTTCTATTACGGCAGGACTGTCCTGGGCCTCCCTTAACCTGGGGTACTGAGGAAGTCACTTTGCATTAACGCCCAAGTGGCTTTAGGTCCTGTCTCCCTCCCACTTGGCCGGCTGCAGACCCCAGGATCTTGGCCTCTCCCGTGGTCTCCCTGGCTATTTCTGGGAGACCCAAACAGGGCCCTGGGGGGTCTTCACTTGTCAGCCCACTATGCCCGCGCTGCTGGAATCTATGGCCTTGAACCTCTCCACCACGCTGCCCCCGCATGCGCCAGCACCCCTGGTCCTCAGGGAACCCTCCTGAGACTTGGGTCACCAGAGCTGGGTGGCTCCTGGCTCTCTGTTCCCTGTGGCACCTCCTGAAAAGCCCACATAGCTGCAGGTGGCGGTAGTTGAAACTTTTCTCTTTTTGTCTATAATCTTTATACCGCCAGGCTGCACCTAGTAGGGGCTTTAGGGAAGTAGAGCTAGGAGGAGGCAAGTGTGGGGGCTCAAAGCAGAAGTAGATGGGACTCACAGGGTCCAGGGATGCCCTGAGGGGGGCCGGCTGGAGCTCCACTGCCCCGAGGAGATGAGCAGACGTGGCCCCTGGGACACAGTCACCCCTGAATGGCATTCCCAGGGCACGGTGGGTATAGAGTTTCCTCACGGCCCAAGAGTGGGGAGCAGGGGTCTAGAACCATCCCTGTCCCCGCCACTGACCCACCACTCCCGGCTTCCAAGCCCACAGCCTGGGAGGAAGGCCTCTCAATTCCTACTTCCTATTGCTCTTGCCTTTCGGTCCCTTGGGAGCCCTTCCTGGGGTGTCTCCTGGGCGAGCGTGCGTGCCTTTGACTGTTCCCGAGCCCGAAGCTTCCAGCAGACGGCCTCGCTTCCGGGGAGCAGCTAGAAAGCTTCGTGGCTCGCCCAGAGCAGGCTCGAGCTCCTGTGGACTTGGTTTTCAGGTTAGCCTCCTTCTTTGCTGGGCTTTATGGCCCTACACTTGTTTTTCTTTCTTTTTTGGCTCCCGCATTAATTTATGCAATCTTGTTATATATGTGTATCCTCGTAAGCACCTTAAATCCTTTCCAGAAACGTTGGGTAGAAATCATAAATACCATTTCTATCTTCATCCGGAGTCTGGAGGTGGGTAAACATCGCAGTGACAGCCAGTCTTATTAACCCTTACCTGGGCAGGCAGGAATGCGGCTCGCGGGGTCCAGAAGCTTCCCCTGCAGGCCCTCGGAGAGGCTCTGAGGAGGGGCCCGGTGGAGGGAGAGTGCCCCTCCGGCTGAGAGTGGGGTATGGGAACAGGAGCCCCACGTGAGCGCTGCAGAGGGCCGCTGGGAACCCTGGATTTCTGCGGGGTGACTCTCTGGAGGCCCGGCCCCCTGGGTATTTGAGAAAAGGCGCATGGTCACTGACTTGGGACCGAGGTTTTTGAAGGTTTGTCTGGCGGAGGATGGAAGCAAAGTTTGCAGGTGCCGAAGGCGGGAGAGCACCGCAGAGGGGCTGAGCCACTGGTTCTTCCAGGCTGAGCAGGAAGGCACGAGAGGCTGGGGGTGTTGGCGAGATCCAGGCCCTGGGGAGGGGCGGTGCATGGGGGGCCCGCCAGAAGGCTGGTTGGTTTGGGTGTGAAGTCTGGGGTGACTTCTTGGAGGTGGGGCTGTCTTAGGTGATGGGAAGGCCTCAGGTTAGCCACAGGAGAGGCTGGCTGAAGTGGTGTGGTGGGAAGGCCACTGGTTGCAGGGACAGGTTGCCCCTCTGGATGCTGAGGCCTCCTTGGGCCAGGTCAGTGGGGAGGAATATGAGGGTAGAGCCGGATGGGGCAGCCCTCCTCCCGTGGCAGGTGGAAGGCTGGGTCTTTGGGCTTTGCCCGTCCAACAGCTACTCCTCTTTTTCCTAGTGACAGCATTCGGATGCCTTCGGGAATCTGCCTCCCCTTGACTTCCATTCTCAGACCGTGGGACGTCCGTAGGGCTCCGCCCCTTCTCCACGGCCGTCGTCTGGGACCAGGCCTGGCCACTCCTGGCCTCGGCTCTTGGTTCCTGGTAGGTCCGTCCGCCAAGTTTGTTCAGTTGCGTCGAATCCCGGAGCTCGTGTGCAAACTTCTGGGAGGAGATGTTTTCTTTCTTTTTGAGCTCGGATCTGGGCAGATGAAGGCCTGGAACTACTGGCAGCTACTTTGTCACCATGAGGAGGCTACAAGGAAAACGCTATAGAGCAGACCGGAGAGAAGGAGTAAGGAGAGATTAGGGACTGCAGGTGTGGCTTTGAGCCCCTGAAGCCAGCCGTATCTGAGGTTAATTTATTGAGTCATATATTCGAAATCTCCAGGGCTTGTATGGACTTCAGGAGAGGCTTGCTCAGGCACACGGTGGTATCACGCGGGCCATGAGTCCCTTCTGCTTTTCACCACCCGTGGTGATGGCATCATCCTCAGGCCGGTCCTCCTCTTGGTGCACAGTGACCGTCAGGCTCTTTCTTACTGAGAGAGCTTCCCCCCCACCCAGAAGTTTCTGTAGACTAGGGAAGGATCTTTCCTAGAAGACCCCAACAAATATTATCCTGTCCTGTCTTATCCTGTCTCCCTGGCTTGGTGTGGGTCCTGTACTTACCCCCGGACCCATCCCTATGGCAAGTCCTCTTCTCTGGCTCTCGCCCCTGGGCCAGTGTCTCTGGGTCTGGGTCAGTTACGGGGGGGCAGAAGGGCAGCTGGAGGGGCGCCCCGTTCAGAGTGAGGCTTCCAGAAGCCCTCGGGGTGAGTGAAATGACAGAGCAGGGAGTTTGTCACGGCTCCACCGCCTTTGCTCTTCCTCTAGGAATTTTGTCGAGAGACATGAGCCGCAGCCGCGGTCTGGAGGCAGGTGTTTTATATCTGGAACCCCGGGTCGCTGCCTTATTTACTCCACAAACTAATCCCCTTCCTGTGTGTCACGCATGTGACTGAACTTCTCCGTTGAAACATGGATGATTCATATCACTAAGGTTTACATTTTCCGTTGCGATGTGATGAAATTAGCAACCATGGCGTCACTGACATGGATCAAAAGGTAACTCATCTGTCTCGCGTGGCTTGGCCCCCTCGACTCTGAAGCCGCCGTGGGTCACTGGCCGCGGCTGGAGAGGGTGAGGCTGAGATTCTGGCTTACGTGGCCGTTTCTTTCCAGAGCCGGCTTCCTCTGATGACCGGTGCTGAGCCATTTTCTGGGAAAGACGCTCTTGCACCCTGTACGCATTCGAAGCTGAGTCATGTCGGGTAGGGGTCACCAGCGTGAGGCCGGACGGCAGGGAGGGAGGATGGGGATCCTGACGGTGAGCCCCAGGGTGGAGACAGGTATGCCTGCATTCCACCCGCCCCCCTCCTTCCCTTGGGAAGGGCTTTGCCAATGGACATTGCTGCTTCCCACCCAGGCCCCACTCTGGTCCCCACAGCCGGGGTTGCCTCCAGGTGACTGCCCGTATTAGCCTCTTCCCTTCCTCCCCCGGATGCTCACGTGGTCCAGGAGCCCCAGACCCTGCGTTTTCATTGCCAAAGGGGACATGGGGCCATCCAGAGTGGGCATGGTGACTGCTCTCAGGAGTGAGTCTCTGAGAGGACACAGACAGCTTTGACTGTCAGGGAGATGCTTTGCGGGGGACTGAAGCTACTTGGCAGAGGGAGGGTTGGGGCTGCACTGAGGAGGGCATGAGAAGGGCCAGGCCCATACAGCTCCAGGAGGTGCATTCTGGGAGCACATTCCATACATGGCACAAGCTGGGGGAAGGGAGAACGTTGGAGTGAGAGAGCCAGGGGAGCCCATAGGGGGTGGAGGGGGCAGGTCGGGCCCTAGGGGAGCTGAGATTTTATGTATATTGTGAAACCATGGAGGGCTTTTTTCAAAAATTGTCCTTAGGGGCGCCTGGGTGGCTCAGTCGGTTGAGCGTCCGACTTCGGCTCAGGTCATGATCTCACGGTTGGCGACTTCGAGCCCCACCTTGGGCTCTGTGCTGACAGCTCAGAGCCTGGAGCCTGCTTCTGATTCTGGGTCTCTCTCTCTCTCTCCGCCCCTCCCCCACCCACGCTCTGTTTCTCTCAAAAATAAATAAACATTAAACAAAATCTTTGAAAAATTGTCTTAGTTGAGACATGATTTACGGACAGTAAAATGCAGTTTTTAAGTGTACACGTTATCAATTCTAATGGATGTCTATAGACACGTGACCACAGTCCCCGTCAAGATGAAAGATTTCAGTGAATCTCTGATCCCCAAGCCCAGACCCCTGCCCCACACCAGACTGCTGGTCTGCTCTGTTACCATAGACTACTTTACCTGTTCTAGAACTCAGTTCTCTATTGTGTCTGGCTTCTTTCACTCACCAAAATACTTCTGAAATTCGTCATGGTTTTGTGTGTTATTAGATTTTTTAATTAAAAATAATTTTTTTTATTTTAGAAAGAGAGAGCATGCAAGTAGGGCAGAGGGCAGAGAGAGCGAGAGCAAGAGAGAATCCCAAGCAGGCTCTGCACTGGCAGCAGCAAGCCCAATGCAAGGTTCAAACTCACGAACTGAACCACGAGATCACGACCCGAGCTGAAGTCAGATGCTCCACCGACTGAGCCACGCAGGTGCCCCTCACTTCCTGACTTTTGCCTGTGCTTTTCTTTCTGCCCCTTCTTCTCTCCTCCCGTTCTCTCCTGTCCCACCGGACCATTCTGTTATACCCGAATGTTCTGGGCCGCCTGGCCCACCTGACCTTCTTGTCTCACCTGATCCAGCTCAACTGGGAAATTCAGCCCGCTGTGGTCAGGAGGGGTGCCGACACCTGTTGTGTGGGTGAGGCCTGGTCTGAGTGTGCGGCTCAGGCCAGGAGTGGCCTCTCTGCCCACCTTGGGGTCAGTGACCCTTGAGAAGCATGGAGACAGGCCCCTGTGGGGGCCTGCTGGGCCCTGGCAGGGGCGGGAGAGCCCTGAGGAGTGGGGGGGGGTTACAGGGTACCCGCGTTCACAGTTTGTGTTTTCTCTCCTATCCCTTTGCCAGCCCTCAGAGCACAGGCCCCAGAATGTGAGGAGGGAGCACAGCACAGGGCTCCTCCTTTGACTGCAACCAAGCATGCGGGCCGGGCAGGCTCCATTCTACTGGTCTCTGAGTTGGGCCAGGGGTAGGGCCTTCCCTGCCCTGCTCCTTTGGGGTCCCCAGGTCAGAGGCATTGGGGGCTGGTCCCCCAAATTTATTTTTTAAAAATTTTTTTACGTTTATTTTTGAGAGAGAGAGAGAGACAGAGCATGAGCCGGGGAAGTGCAGAGAGAGAGGGAGATACAGAATCCGAAGCAGGCTCCAGGCTCTGAGACACCAGCACAGAGCCCGACGCGCAGCTCAAACCCACGAACCACAAGGTCATGACCTGAGCTAAAGTTGGACGTGTAATCGACTGAACCACCCAGGCGCCCTGTGCCCATTTATTTATCTGGATTTATGTTTCGAAATTGTGTTGCCAGGCCCACTAAGGAGACCGGCAGTGCCAGAGCCCACTGTAGAATTTATTTGTTGACCACCTGAGTCCCACCCCAGCCCCCGGGGCCAGAGAGACCGGGAGCCCCAGCAGTGGGCACCAGGGATGTGGGGCCACCAGGCGGGCGCACTGCAGACCTCGGGTGCCGCTCAGGAGAAGGATGTGTAAGAAGCGGGGACAGGCACTGTTGTCCTGCTGGGGGTAAGCTGTGGCAGACCAACAGATGAACGGGCCCCACCTTCACAGTGTTACCCCCCAGCGGGGACAGCAGACATTGTCCGGCCCACCCACTGGCCAGGACAGTCAAACCTCTGATTGTGAGTAACTTGTTCTGTGCATATGCTTCGAGACGAGCTAACATTCCTAATAAATTTTAACTTGATAAATGAGCGATGTCTTGCAATACGAGTAGTATGTGATGCCGAATGTCACATGACCACAGCTGAGCCAATGGCTCTCTCTCTCTGTGTCTTTCTGGCTACGGGATTGTGGGTGATCGTTTCCCATGCTCAGATGCGTGGTCTCAGGCTGTGGTGTTTGGCAGAAATCAGTGATTTTTCAGAAGGTTGGAAGGTGCCTCCAACTGGCACTAATGTATTTTTTGCCACTTCAAAGCACCTATGGACAGTCCTTTGCTTTTCCGGAGAAGAGCGAGCTTAGGAATGCTTTGCTTCATTTTAGGTCAGGCTGCCTGCAGACAGAGACCCTTTCCTCTGCCGCCTTATTACCAGTTACGTTAAACACAGTAGATGGCAAGAGTTTATTAGTACTGTACTGTAGTCAACATCCATTAGGGACAGTGAAAACCATCCTACACAATAACCCTCCTCTCTCGTCTCCCTCACACCAGCCACGAAGGTTTTCAAAGGTAAGTGCAGGTTCGTTTGTTTATTTTTCTTTATAGTTTGTATTTTCTTTGTCATTTACGGTATTGTGCTCATTTTTATAGGAATGTTTTCGGGTTGTGGAATGAATCGTCTGAGCTCCCATGATTTCTTACGGGGAAATTCGTGTTGATAGAGAAGTGCTTTGGATTACAAGCATGTTTCCAGAACGAATGATGCTCACAAACCAAGGTTTGGCCGCTCCTGGCATGGCTTGTCCTGGCTGGCTTGGGTGTCTTCTGAGGGGGTGTTGGGGACACCTCCAAGCCCTGCTGGAGCGAGCAGTGGCACATCCCAGGGACACACAGCACTATGGCTAGACCTTCACTCAGGGCCCAGTGGAAAAGTCAGTAACAGGAGTTTTTCCATTCTGTGATGTCACTAAGACCCACCCAGTAGGGCGCTCCTGTCTGGTAAGGACCACAAAGTGTGAGGGCACACGGCAAAGTCACCAGATGCTGGTTGAGATGGGTGAGGGGCATTCGGGGATGCCAGGGGACAGAGCAAAGGACAGAATGAGGTGGGCTCGGAGGACCCTCACAGGACAGAGGTTGTGGACTGAGGAATCTAAACTCATTCCCTCCTTTTTTTTTTTAAGTTTTTTTTTCATGTTTATTTATTTATTTTGAGAGAGAGACAGAGCATGAGTAGAGGAGTGGCAGAGAGAGAGGGAGACAGAGAGAAAATCCCAAGCAGGCTTCTTGCTGTCAGCGCAGAGCTGGATATAGGACTTGAATCCACAAACCATGAGATCATGACCTGAGCCACAATCAAGAGCTGGATGCTTAAGGGACTGAGCCACCCAGGTGCCCCTCAATCCCCTCCTTCTTAAACCCCAAACACAAACAAGCAAGGAATTGTAGATCTCAGGGCCAGAGAGCTTGGAGGAAAGCAATGTGGGAAGAAGGGTTTGGGATGGGGGACGCGTGAGGCCAGACGGTGGTTGGCCATTTGTGCATTTGGGTCTCAGGGCCGTTTTCTGTCAACTCAGGGCCAGGACTCGGCCTGGGAGGTGGCCACGTCCTGCGGTTCTCCTCCCTGGAACTGAGGACTCCTCCCTTGCTTTGGTCTTGGCCTGCCTGCCCTTCCTCCCAGGGCCCGCCCTGCTGGGGTATGGGGGAGGGAGGTGTCCTTGGGTTTCAAGGTCATTCGGTGGGTCAAGGCCTTAGAACGGGGTCAGAAAATAGCTTTGGGGGCTGCCACGGCTTCTGATAACACCAGCACATCGCCTCCTGGGGACTTTCCATGTCAGCCATTGAAACTGGTGCTCAGGCGAGCCCCGGGCATTACTGTCCCCGCTTTACAGATGGCGGAACAGAGGCTCGAAGGGGGTGGTCCTTTGGGAAGATCGCGGAAGCCTAGGGGCGTGGCCAGGGGCGGGGTGCTGCGGTCTTGCTGGTTTCCCCACCGATGGTGATGGCAACTCTGTTTCAGAAACCAGGCGCGGGGCCTGCGGGAAGCCTGTCAGGCTGCCAGCATCCCGGCAGTGGTAACGAAGCTTCGACGGATCCGCGTCCCGGGCCCGTGTGCCCGGAGCCTCTAATTGCTGGGAGCCGGCCAGCCCGAAGGACAGGACGGTTATTGCAGACCTGGCGGACTGGCTTGTTCCTTTGGGTGTTGTTTTTTTCCATTGCAACTGAAACAACTTCGCTCTTCCTCACAGGGCCGGGGCGGCCTCTCCTGGCCTCCAGCAGCTGAGCCGGGCCTGGGAAACTCTGACTTGCTCAGGCTGCCGGCGAGTGTACGGCTGTCACATCTTCACCCGCTGGCTCCGTCCCTGCCGGTGACCTCAGGGGTGGGCCCCAGCCAAGCACTGGGCCTTGGGCAGGGGTCGGGGTTGGCGCCCCGGTCCTGAATCTCCTGCCAGGGCCAGCTGTTGTCCCCACCTCTGCCCTGGGCCGCCCAGGGAGGACGCCTAGCCTCCGGTGTCAGCCCGACCTGGGCTCCCACCCTGGGACCAGTCCTGGGCCCTGGGCCCAGGGAGCTTCCGCCAGGGCCTGGCTGAGGCTGCTGGACCCGCCTGCTCTGTGCCCCTTTCCCTGCCTGTCCTGGCTCCTATCAGCCTGAGCAGAAACACGTCTCAACCTGGGAGGGAGGAGGGAGCAGAGAGGATGAGGCCCCGGCACTGGCCAGTGCAGCCTGTGCGGAGCCATCTTAGGAAGAGCTCTTACTCTGGACGTGGGTGGGCGGTGTGCGGGCTTGAACTCTCGCTTGTGCCTGGCACAGCTCTGTGGGGCTCTCTCGGCACCAGGGACCTGGCCTGCCACTTGTTCTCTGGTGCTGCCTTGGAGGTCTCGATCCTTGAGCTCTCTGAAGAAGGCAGATCAGTCAGTGCCCAGCCTCAGCCACGGCGGGGCCTGGGAGTCCAGCAGACCAAGGGAAGGGAACGTCCACCCAGGCCTGGCCGGCTAGGGCTCTGCTGCCCAGAACCCCGGGGGGAATCTGCAGGGGACCCAATCACACCTCCGAGCCGGTCTCTTTTAGCTCTGGAATGTCTCAAACCCGCTCTGACCCCTCAGGGAGCTTGGGGTAGTCAGGCTCCCGGCAGGATGGGGGGTCCGTTCAGTTGGAGCAAACAGAGGGAGGTGGATGAAGGGACTCATGGGGGTGGGGGGAACTCAGGGGCCATAACGGCAGGGGCTGGGACCGCCCCAGACAGCAGGGTCAAGAGAGGGAGCAGCAGTGACCAGCAATTTTGAATTAAAAAATGAAATGTATTTCTAGCAAATCTGGATGGATGGTTTCCCAGGGGTACAGCAGAGAAGCAGCAAATTTGTGCATCTGAGTGCGTCTGTGAGGTGTGAGCGTGCCTGCCTGGGACACGCTCTCCCCTGGCCCGCACCACTGCTGCTACTAGCACTTGGCCTTGACGGCCCGGGGCCCCCATTCTCCGCTGTCCTTGCCATTTCTTTTGTGTTGGCACTGGATCTTTTGATTCCTCTGTGCCTTCCCTGGAATCCTGCACAGAGGGCCTCGTCTGTAAATATCCATGGCGGAAATGATTCGATGACTAAATACGTTAATGGTTGCAGCAAAGGGAGAACGTGCCGGTCTGATATGGAAGAGAGAACATGAAAAAAAAAAAAAAAAGAACAATAAAAGCAGGCGAGAGAAATACAAAGGCATTGCAGGGTGGGGCTAGTCCGGGCAGGTGCTCCAAGCATCCCAAGACAGCCTCGTTCACCCATCTGACTGATGTCAGTGCGGAACCTCGTTCCAGTTCCTCCTCCTCCTCCTCCTCCTCGTCTCCCGCCTCTTCCATGCTGGTTCCCAGACACACTCCCTGCTTCCCTTTGGCCTCCACATGCCAATAATATCATGTCCTCTGGCCCTTGCTGCTGTCTCAACGTGGAGTATCTGCCTTGTTGACCTCATAAAGTCTGCTTCTTCCAGACCAGGTCAAGTGCCCGCTCCTCTGTGCGACGCCACCCCCCCCATTTGCCCTCCCCACTGTGACCCCACCGTGAGCTAACTCCCTTGTCCCAACCTCGGCAACTCACACTCCCGTCTAGCTGGGTGTTTACCAGAGCTCCTGTAACTGATTTGGAGCCTTCTTCTCCAGGGAGGTCCCCCAGTTCTTCCTGTAGAAACTCTACGCGTCTATTGACTCAAACTGAAGTTTGGGTATTGGAAGTCTCAGGTCTTCTGGAAATTTGGCCAGTGAGGGAGTGATCCCCCAAGGGTGCAAGACAGTTGCGGTTTTCTCTGAAAGGTTTAAGACGTGTAAGGCTCAGCCCAGTACAGAGGGCTTTGTCCAACATTAGACCAAGACGCTTTATAGGAAAGAATGATTTTTCAATAGCAGAAACTTCCTGAACCGTTAAATTGGACATGCTGGAAGCCCCACGCATGTCACATTTGCTTGCTTTCTCTCTCATTCCTGGCTTTTAAAAGAGTCATCCATTGTCATTTAATTTAAGGGTTTCCAACCTGCATGCAGTTGAGTTCAGCTGGTATTGACTGAGTTGGGCTAGTGCCCGGTGCTGACTTGGAGGTGTGTGAGGTCCCCTTCTTCTACGGGGCTCCAAATCCCTGGGTGGGGGAGGCGGGACCCCTGGTAGGAGGGGATGGGTGAGCACAGTGGTGGGTTGTGGGCGGCCCCCCCCCCCCACCAAGTTCCAGCGTGCCTGGGCCAAGTCTAAGAGGCTTGCTGGCGGAGGCAGCGCGGGTGTGTGCAGGGCACAGAGTTCTCTGGACTCAGGGAGACGGGAGTTCAAATCCCGGCCAGCAGGCTTGTTGACATCGGTGTTTTCCTCTCTGTGCCTTGATGTCATCACCTGGAAAGAGGGTGCTGTGGTGTGTGGTGGCATAGATGACACGCAGGACACAGGGCTCTGCTTATTATGAAGCAGTCTGGGATTACGTCACTGTGGAGAGGGAGACACGCATGGCTTAAAGACAGAGGTCACATGCACAGCCCGACTCCACTACCTTGCTCGGTATCTCTCCTTCTTGCCATCATGTCCCCTCCTAGGTATAAGCGTAGCCCTGTGGCCGCCTCTGGGGCAGGGGCGAGCCCGGTGGGGTGCGGGATGGCCCCAAGGTAAGGGTGGTCCCTGCAGTATGTCTGCCCTTTGGCCTCTCCAGTGCTCAGGCTTCAGGGAAGGCTGAGAGGGAATCCAAACAGGCCTTGAGGGAGGCTGAGGCAGAGGCCAGAGCTGGAGGAGTTTCCGGAGGCGGGCTCAGTGCCTGCCAACACTTCCCCCATGGAGAAGCCGTCCGGGGCCGCAGGTTCTTGCTCATCCCCGACCGCATCCGTTCACAGGCCCTGCTGGTCGTCTCCCCTCCCCAGAGTCCACGCAGAGCTCTGGCCCAGCCGGGGGCCCCTGGCAGCCCCCTGCTGCCCCGGGGTCCCACAAATCCCATGGGCCGGGAGCCAGGGCTGGGTTTCTCAGATGCCGATGCCGTCCATACCGGGCCTTTGGGGACCATGCTCTTCCCAAGATAGGCCTCTGAGGGCGGCTGTTAGTGATGGAGAAACTTTTTTACAGATGGAAGCACTAATTAAGACATTTGAATGTCTTCCATATTCCTGATTCTTTGTTCTTTTCCTTTATGTAATAGAGAAGATCCTGCCTAGCTCATTACCAGCTGGTCTAGTAAACATCTAGAGACTATAAGGATATTTTATTTTAATTGCCTGAGCCTCAGGATTATGGAAACAAGATGGCAGGGGGAGGGGCTCTGAAAACAAGGCTGGGAATGCTCTTCCAGAAGCGGTCACTTGGAAGCGAGCGTGCTGGTTACTTTTACTGTTTGAGTGGGTTTAGAGTTTTTGACCCGGACCCAGGAAAGACTGAGATCAATTTGCAGGAACAGATCGGCGGAGCCTGAGCCGCTGCCCGGTTGACGGGAAAGGCAGGTTGGAGCCGGTCAATTAAACACATTTCTCCTTAATAAATGTGGCAAAACGGCATGAAAATATGTCTTCTTTTCTGAGTTGCATGAATCAAAGGCTGGCAAGAGGCCCAGGAGCCAAGAGCTGTTTGCTCCGTGACAGACACGTACACAGAATCCTGCTGCTGGCTCTGGGTTTAACGTGCACAGGGAACGTGGCCTGCCTTCCGGAACACAGTTCTCCAGCCAGCCGGGAGGGATCGGGGGCCGGTGGTGGGCACTGGCCACCAGGAGGCGAGCAGGGTGCTACCGGTTCAGCAATGTGGCACCCATCAGGACGAGGCCTTGTGAGCGCCTGCCCTGGGCCCGGGGCTCACCCCACCAAACGAGCCTGCGGGCCTCAGCTTTCCCAGAGCAGGCTGACGTGGGTGCGCAGGGTCCTGAATGAGAAGGTCTGGGGTCTTACCCCGTGGCCTCCTAGCAGGCTGCTCTCAGGCCCCTAAACTTGACGGACAGCACCCGCTGGCGGCCCGTTCTGTTAACATCCGAGGTGGATAGGGGTGGATGAGGCCCTCCACCTTTCCTGGGTCCGGCACAGGGCCCACCCATGGCCTGGCTCACGGAAGGTTCTGGCGCCCCAGCCCGCAAGGCTGGCGTGTTGTTCCCGAATGGGGCAGCTCCGGGGATGTCACTGCCCAGAGAGGAAGCAGGAGCATCCCATCCTGCCTGCTGTGGGCGCTCCCTGGAGATGCCCGTGGGCCCTCTGCCCCTGGGCCAGCAGCTCTAGGAGGGAGGGACGGTGGAGATTTTGCTCACAGAGCTCTGGGAGCCACTCTGGGAGCGGGGGGCTGTGCAGGACAGGAGGGGAGGTGCTGTCCTCGTGGGAGGAGACAGAGGCACAGTGTCCCGTTCTGCTCAACCCCCCCCCTCCCTACAGGTGGCATTTCTCTTGGCTCAGAGGGAAGAGCGCCTTCTTGGCCTTATTAAAACGGGGATACACCGTAAATGCTAATTCCCCGCTCTTAACTCTCAGTGTGTGCGTTTATGGCGGAGGAAAACTCATTAGGGCCGAGGCGCTTCCCGGGTTGAGGAAGCACCGGGCTCATTAGGGAGGCTAAGTCCATCCTGGTGGTTTCTAATGAGCTGTGAAAACCACTCAGGACCCGAAGAATTAGCAGAAAGGGTGTCTTTAAATTCCCAGAGGAGAGTTTGTTGCCTAATTTTGGAGCCCGCAGGCCAAGGCATTTCATGGAAAGGGGCTGGCCTGGGTCTTGGCTTTGGTGAATCTAAATTGGAGCCTTGGGGACAAAATTCTCCCATGGGGGAGGCACCATTTTCCTGGGTCTCCCAGACTCTTGGTTGGGGGAAAAGAGACATAGTGGGTGGGCGGTGGGGGTGGGGGCGGGGGCCAGGCTGGGGGCCATCGGGTGCTCAGAACAAGGTGGAGTGCTTGGACATTAGGTCTGCGGTTCTTGGGTGGGGATGTGAATGGTGGCCACCAGGAGTCCAGACGGAGCCTGGCTGGCCAGACCGGGGCTCTGGCTAGCTCCTGGGTCAAGGACGCACGTCCAGCAGGGAGGGGTCCTGAATGGAGGGATGGAAACTTGTGACATTTTAAGATGCATCCCTGATGGGCTAAGTGGGGAAGCTCTCGAGCCAGTATTGGGAGAGCTGGTGCAACTGGGCCAGGGCTCCCACACGGGTGGCAGGGGTCGGTCCTCTGGACCTTCCTGGCCCCCTGTCCTCTCTGAAGCTTCTTCCCCAGGGACATTTTCCTCACATGGGGCCTCTGGCTCCTGCTCCTTGCTTACTCACCCCAGTGGGTAGAGAGGGCCCCTTGCTTAGAACTTCCAGGAAATATCCCTACCATCTTATAACTGGGGCTGCTGGCCATGCCCACCTTGAGCTGGGAGCTGGGGTCAGTCACACGGCCCCAAATGGAGGCCAAGGGGGCCATGGGTACGGGTGGATCCAACCCAAAGTGATTCTTGAGCAGACACCCTCACGGTCCTCCAGAACATCTGGTTCCCCCTACCCAAAACTTACTGTAGATGGGGCCCCGGGGGATCCCCGGGATAGCCAGGCATGTAAGGGGAGGGTCCCTTCTGGCAAGCAAGTAGCCACTTTCTAAATGCTCCTGCTCACACTGCCTTACAGGACAATGGTCTGTGCCTTTGGCCCTCAGCCATGGTCAGGTGGCCATGTCAGCATGGTCAGGTGGCCATAGATCACATGGCCCGAAGGCTGTGTGCGCCCCATGTGTATGTGTGATAAGTGTGACTGGCACGCCTCCAACTCGCAAACACATCTTTGCTCTTGTGTCTGAGCTCATAGGTTCTCCGTGAACTTTTACAGATGATAGACCCTCCATGGAGTTCCGCCCTTTCCTGATACCCTTTGTTCTCTTGGCGTGTCTGATACAACGTTCTGCTATGTTTCCTTCTGCTCTCTGGATTGCTCCTTCTCAGCCTCGCTTTCTGCCTCTTTCCTCTTGATACAATTTTTAAAATTTTTTCTTTTAATTTACATCCAAGTTAGCATAGAGTGCAACAATGATTTCAGGAGTAGATTCCTTAATGCCCCTTACCCATGTAGCCCATCCCCCCTCCCACAACCCCTCCAGGAACCCTCTGTTTGTTCTCCGTATCTAAGAATCTCTTATGTTTTGTCCTCCTCCCTGTTTTTATGTTATTTTTGCTTCCCTTCCCTTATGTTCATCTGTTTTGTATCTTAAAGTCCTCATATGAGTGAAGTCATATGATATTTGTCTTTCTCTGACTGACTAATTTCGCTTAGCATAATACCCTCTAATTCCATGCACGTAGTTGCAAATGGCAAGATTTCATTCTTTTTGATTGCTGAGTAATACTCCATTATATATATATATATAATACACCATATATATGTATATACACACACCACATCTTCTTTATCAATGAACATTGGGCTCTTTCCATACTTGGGCTATTGTTGATAGTGTTGCTATAAACATTGGGGTGCATGCACCCCTTTGAAACAGCACACTTGTCGATACAATCTGGAAACTGAGCCTCAGTCCTGGGCCCACTTCCCTATCACTGCAAACCCTCCCAGGCGGAGCGATCCAGCCCTGACTCCGAGCCCATTTGTGGACTAATATCCCTCAGCTCTCCGTCTCCAGCCTTGAGCTTTGGACTTGCCCACTTGACATCCTAACGGACTCCAAACTTGAACTTGCTCTCCCCTTTCCCATCTGCTCCTCTTCCTATCTTCCCATGAGGGGTTTCTCCAGTTGGCCCATCCAGACGCCTGGGATGGACCTGCACCTGCCAGCCCAGGCCTCAGTGCTGCAGTGTTCCCAGGCTCTGCATAGGGGTCGTCCAAAGCAGACTCGCCCTGGAATGGGGCTTTCTGGGGGCACCCCTCCTGGCTCCTGTTACCTGAACTAGCACCTCCAAGGACCTCTAAGGAGAGAGATCTGAGCGCAAGCAACTGGAACAGGAAAGAGGAGTCCAATGGGCTTGGTGGTTCCTGGTGCTCAAACAAGGAAATACTGATGTCAGGATTTCAGGTGCTGGCTCTTGCTCGTGGCCTTCTCACAGAGGCCGAGAGGGCAAACCAGGGGGTCATCCTGGATACCTCCTCCATCACCGGCCACATCCAAACGATCCCCAAGTCCTGTTTATCTTACCTCTCAAACCCATCCTTTCTCTGCCTCCCCACTAGCAACCTTCCGGACCAGATCATCATAGTTTCTCTTGGACTCTGCAGTGGCCTCTTCAGTCCACTCTCTGCTCAGCAGGGAGCACAATCCCTCGCACTTCATAGGTGCTCGGTTAGCAGGTATGCCTCAGAGGGACCAGAACTGTTCTCCGTGTTCAAGCGGGACCCAGTGGGATAGGTTTGCTTCCAAAGCTTTGCTTCATGCACCTGGATAGTGGGGATGACTGCTGGTATTACTGGGAGGAAAAAATAATAATTCATCTTTGTTATTAAAACCAGAGAAGAGGGGCGCCTGGGTGGCTCAGTCAGTTAAGTGTCTGACTTCTGCTAAGGTCATGATCTCACAGTTTGTGGGTTTGAGCCCCATGTCGAGCTCTCTGCTGACAGCTCAGAGCCTGGAGCCTGCTTCAGATTCTGTGTCTCCTTCTCTCTCTGCCCCTTTCTCACTCACTCTCTGTCTCTCAAGAATAAATAAATGTTAAAAAACAAACAAACAGAGAAGAGCTACTGGTTTGTCACAGCAGGTAGGAATCACACAGTAAGAACACTTAGTGTATCACCCACAGGTCCACCAAGCAAGTGGCTGTTGGTTGGGATTATCTCTGCGCATGTCTTGTCCTGTGCCTGCTTGCTTTCTTTCTTTTAAACTTTTGATTTCAAAATAATTCACAGGAACTTGCAAAAATTGTATACGGAGTCCCTCATAGGCTTGCCCTGCGGTGACATCTTACGTAACTGGAGTGCGGTATAAATATCCAAGAAGCTGATGTCGGTGTGATACTGTCAACAGACTACAGATTCTGGCTTTTACTATGTTTCAACTTGCAGTCGTGTGTGTGTGTGTGTGTGTGTGTGTGTGTGTGTGTGTGTGTGTAGTTCTCTGCAATTCTATCCCATGTAAAGATTCAGTGACCACCACCACAATCGAGAAGCAGACACCAGTAGCTGTATTCTTGGGCATACAAACAAGTCACCAGGAAGAATTTGCTTCATGTTAACTTACTAAGAAAAGACTACCAGCTACAGAGTTCATGCAAATGAAGACTGGTTCCCATGGAAGAAATGCCTTATTAAAATAATGGCCAAGTTTGCCCGGGAATGAAATACTCGTTTTCGTGTTGTTTCTCAGATAATATTCTCTTCTTTAGTTATATCCTGTGATGCATATCTAGAATGTGTGTATGGGGGCACCTGGGTGGCTCAGTCAGTTGGGTGTCTGACTTCAGCTCAGGTCATGATCTCACAGCCCACGAGTTCGAGCCCCACGTTGGGCTCTGTGCTGACAACTCAGAGCCTGGAGCCTGCTTTGGATTTGGAGGGAGTGAGAAAGGGGCAGAGAGAGAAGGAGACACAGAATCTGAAGCAGGCTCCAGGCTCTGAGCTGTCTCTCTCTCTGTCCCTCCTGTGCTCGTGCTCTCTCTCTCTCAAAGAAAATAAATAAACATTAATAAAAATTTAGAATGTGTGTATGGAAGAAAAAGATACACGGTGAAAGAGCTGTGTACTTACTGTGGGGGAAGAGGCCCTATCAAAGGAATGATAATAGCAGATACCCTGATAGCGATTACTATGTATTCAGGTACAATAAACCTTAAAAAAAAAATCCATTGTCACAAAGGAACTCCCTTGTGTCACCTCTTTGTAGTCACACCCTTCCTCCTCTCTCCCTGTCTCTGTCCCCAAGCAAATACTTAGCTGTCTTCCATCTCTACAGTTCGGTCATTTTTTAATGTTTATTTATTTTTTTTTTTTGAGACAGAGCTAGAGCATGAGCAGGGGAGGGGCAGAGAGAGAGGGAGACACAGAATCCGAAGTAGGCTCCAGGCTCTGAGCTGTCAGCACAGAGCCTGATGCGGGGCTCGAACTCATAGACTGCTAGATCATGACCTGAGCCAGACGTTTGACCAACTGAGTCATCCAGGCACCCATTGCTTTTTTTCTTTTCTTTTTCTTTCTTTCTTTCTTTCTTTCTTTCTTTCTTTCTTTCTTTCTTTCTTTCTTTCTTTCTTTCTTTCTTTCTTTCTTTCTTTCTTTCTTTCTTTCTTTCTTTTTTTTGCTGTGGAAGGTTTTAACCTAGGAACACATAATGCAATCGCCCCATGTGTAAGGAATCAGGACAGTTGAGAAGTCTGGTCGTCTCTGCCCATTTGATCCTCTAGCTCAGTTTGCAAACTGAGAGCGTATGAGTCTTATCCAGTTAACAGCATACTTTATTCGACCTTTTTGGTGTTTTTTTTTTAATCAAATGTATTTAAATATACTTTTAAGTGTAAGTTCAATGAACATATGTGCGTATACATATATGTGTCAGAACCCCTGAAACAGCAAAATTAGAACCACCGGATCTGTAAAATAGCAAGAGTTTATTGTGTGTATAAGAACAGTTTGCAAACTGGGAGCCCTCAAGCCCTCAGAGGAAGGAGGCCCAGAGGCGTACTGTAATAGGACAGTCCATGCAGTGAAAATGTAGAGGTTCTTTACTTTTCATGATGACTGGGTATCGCGTGAGGGTTTTCCTGGTGATAGGGGGTCGGTTAGAAGTGGTTACCTCATGCCGGTTTCGGGTAACAGCTTAAGTTTCGTTTAGGATTTTCAGAGCCATTTCCAAGAAGCAGCCCATAGAGGTTTTGCTTATTTAGGAGAATAAGCTAAATTGGCTTAAATGGTTTTGTCTGGTCAGGGAATTTTCAAGCTTGGTCTTCGTTTTATATTTTACTTGTATTCATATATATCTGAATGTACATATAAATATATATTATATCATTTTATATGTTATATATTTATATGTAAGTATATGTATAACATACATGTATAAGTTATATATAATATATATTTACATATAATACAATCTACATATAACATATTTATATAATATATTTATGTATAATATATAGCTTACATTTATATAATATAATTACATTATTGTATTATATACAATCATATCATATATGATTACATATTTTATATAATTATATATGATTGTATATATATTTTATATATAAAAACCCATGAAACCACCCCCTCAATCAAGATAGAGAACATTTCCATCATCCCAGGAAGCTCCCTGGTGCCACTTCCCAGTTACACCCACTAGGATTTCTGAACTACAGAACTGTAAAGTAGTGAATTAGTGTTCTTTTAAGCCAGGGTTTGTGGCAATTTGTTATAGCAGCCATAGAAAACCAAGATAGTACTCAAGATTCTTGCCCCCTGGTTAACCTGCTCTGAGTAAACCTCTCCTCTTGGGTGGGAGCAAGATTTGGAAGTAGGACGGGCCATCCCTGATGCGATTATGTAATGTTATATGGCAGAAGAGATTTCGCCGATGTAATTAAATGCTTTCATCAGTTGACTGTGGGTTAATCTAAAGGAAGATTATCCTTCGTTGGCCTGACCTTGAAAGAGAGGTTCCAAGTGAAAGAGACTTTCTTGTTGGCTCGAAGGAGTGAACTGTCATGTTGTGGAAGGGACCACATGGCGGAGAACACCGAGTGGCCTTCAGGAACTAAAAAACCTCACAGCTGCAGGGACCTGAATTCCTCTATCACCCGGAATGAACTTGGAAATGGAGTCCAAGGTCCAAATGAGAATGCAGTCTGGTGGACACCTTGATTTTATTAGCCTTTTGAGATCCTAAGCAGAGACACTGGGTACGCCATGCTGAGACTTCCGACCTGCCTAACTCTGTGGAGTACACAATTACATGTGAAATAATAAAGCCGCATTGTTTTAAGCTGCTGATTTTAAGCTGGTATTTTGTTATGCGGCAATAAAAAAACAAGGCATTTCCCCATTGGCACCTTTGTTGAAAGTCGGTTGAGCATACACGTCTGGGTTTATTTCTGGACTCTACTCTTTTCCATTGATCTGTTTGTCTATCTTTTCTACCCAAACTACTATCGTTGGGATTACCATAGCTTTATAGTAAGTCTTGAAAAATAGATACTAGGAGTCTTCCAGATTTGTTATTCTTTTTCAAGATTGTTTTGGCTATTTTAGGTTCTGTGCATTTTCACGTAAATTTTAGAAGCAGCTTTACATATCTACCAAAACGCACTTGCCGGGATTTTGAATACGGAGATCAATGCGGGGAGATTATACAGATTAACGATATCGAGTCTTTGATTCGTGAACATGATACAGATTTCCATTAATTTACGTCTCCTTGAAGTTCCCTTGGCAGTGTTTTGTAATTTTCAGTGTGGAGATCTTAGGCATCATTTGTTAAATGTGTTTGTATTGCATGTAATGCTTTTTTCATGCTGTCGTAAATAAAACATTTTTAATTAAAAAAATTTTTTAATGTGTGTCTGTGAGAGAGAGACAGAGAGAGAACGTGAGTCAGAGAGGGGCAGAGAGAGAGGGAGACACAGAATTAGAAGCAGGCTCTAGTCTCCCAGCTGTCAGCACAGAGCCTGACTCGAGGCTCAGACTCACGAACTGCAAGATCATGACCTGAGCCGAAGTCGGATGCTCAACTGACTGAGCCACCCAGGTGCCCCAGACCATTCAAAATTTTTTATATTCCAAATTTTTATTGCTAGTATATATAAATGCAATGGTTTTTGTTTTAACTTTGTATCTGTGAATTGCCTGAATTAATTTATTAACTCTTGTAATTTTGGGTAAATTCTTTAGGATCATCTACATAGACAATCATGTTTTCTGTGGATGAAGGCAGCTTTATTGACTTCCTTCTAATGTTTTTGCCTTATATTTCTTTTTCATGGGGGCGCCTGGGTGGCTCAGTCGGTTGAGTATCCGACTTTGGCTCAGGGTCCTGATCTCACGGTCTGTGAGTTCGAGCCCGAGTCGGGCTCTGTGCTGACAGCTCAGAGCCTGGAGCCTGCTTCACATTCTGTGTCTCCCTCTCTCTCTGCCCCTCCCCCACTCATGCTCTGTCTCTCTCTGTCTCAAAAATAAATAAACATTAAAAAAATTAAAAAATATATACATTTCTTTTTCATGTTTTAATGCAGTATACGGGACCTCCAGCATAATGTTTGATAGGCGTTGGGACAGAGGACAGCATTTGGAATATCACTGTTTCATGCGATAGGACTTCTACTTTTTTCATAAAAATTTTTTAAATCAAATTGAGGAATTTTGCTTATATTCCTAGTTTGCTGGGAATTTTTGTCATGAACTGATGGTAAGTGTTGTCGAATCCTTTCCCTGCATCTATTAAAATGACTGTGATTTTCTTATTAGTTTCATTAATGGTACGAATTATAAATTGGTGTTTGAATGTTGAGGTTGCATCTCTTAGATAGAATCCACTTGGCCATGGTTTTACTGTCACTTTTATTGTAGGATTCTATTTGTTGATATTTTGTTGAGGAATTTTGCATCTATGTGTGTATGATTGGTGATTTTTCTTCTTTAAATATTCGATAGAACTCACCAGTGAGGGGCATCTGGGTAGCTCAGTCGGTTAAGCCTCCAACTCTCGATTTCGGCTCAGGTCATGTTCTCATGGTTCGTGGGATCGAGGCCCTTGTTGGACTGTGTGCTGGCAGCACAGAGCCTGCTTGGGATTCTCTCTCTCCCTCTCTCTCTCTGTGCCTCACCTGCTCACGCTCTCTCTTTCTCTCTCAAAATAAATAAGTCAACATTAAAAAAAATGAAGTCACCAGTGAAATTATTTAGGCCTGGAGTTTTCTTTGTGGGGAGTTTGGTTATAGTTATGTTACATAGATTTAGGCTGTGGTAAATGGTCTGCCAAGCTGAATACCATCCATTGCTTCCTTTTCTGTGTGCGTGCTTCTGCATGGATGTCCCTCCCTTGTTGCCGGGGTGGCCTTGAGACTTGCTTTGAAGAACGGAATACGAGAAAATGATGCTGGATCAGTTCTAGATCTATCCCTTATAAGCCCCAGCAGCTCCTGCTTTCCTTCTTAAAGCCAGCTACTGTGTAAAAAATCTAACTACTCTGAGACCACATTGCTCAGAGGAAACTCAAGTGGAGAGATCAGCTGGAGGAACACTGAGGTACCAGACATGTGAGTAATGCATTCTTGGAACTTCAAGCTTGGCCCAGCTGCCAGCTGAGAGCAGCGGAGTGAGTCATTTGGAGAAGAACCACCCAGCTGAAGTCAATTAACTTAGCAACAACAAAATCATTGCTATTTTTGTTATTTTAATTTACTAAGTTTTGGAATCGGTTATGAAGCAATAGGATGCTGAAAAGTAGGGCTATTTGTGTTTTCTCTTTTTTCTTGTGTCATTTTTGAGATATTTTGTGTCTCAAGGAATTTGTCCGTTTCATCTAAATTGTTGTACTTATTGTCACAAATTTTTAAATAATATTTCCTTATTTTTATAATATCTGTCAGGTCTCTAGTGATCTCTTCTATTTCAGATATTTTGTAATTTGTGCTCTTTTTCTTGATCAGTCCTCTTGATCAGGCAATTGTTTGGGTGTTTTATAATTTTATTAATCACTTCAAAGAGCTATTTTTTGTTTTGTTATTTTTCTCTGTTGTTTTGCTTGTTATATATTTAATCGATTTTGGCTTTTTATTATTTCTTTCCTTCTCCTTACGTGGAATTAATATGTTCTTCCTTCTTAGACTGCTAAGAAGTAAATTTGAACTACTGATTTTTAATCTTTGCTTTTTTCTATTACATAGACATTTAGAGTTATGAATTTTCTCCTAAATACTGCTTAATTGAATTTCATAAAATTTGTTAGTTTTTCGTTTTCATTCCGTTAAAATATTTTCTAATTTTGCTACTAATTTCATCTTTGTCATATGAGTTTTTTAGAAATATGTTGTTTGGTTTCCAAATATTTGGGGTGGTTTTCTAGATATCTTATTTTTCTTGATTTTTAACCTAATTCCATTGTATTCAGGAAATGTACTCTTACAAGATTTTAATCTTTTGGAATTTTTCAAGGCTTATTTTATGGCCCAGCATATAGTCTAGTTTGGTGAACATTCATGTGTGCTTGAAAAAAAATGCATATTTTGGGGGCCTCTGGGTGGTTCAATCAGTTGAGTGTCTGACTCTTGATTTCTGCTCAGGTCATGATCTCACAGTTCGTGGGCTCAAGCCCTGCATCAGGCTCTATGCTGATGGAACAGAGCCTGCTTGGGATTCTCTCTCTCTCTCTCTCTCTCTCCCTCTTTCTCCGTCCCTCCCCCATTCTCTCTCTTGAAATAAATAAGTAAAAAAATTGTGTATTTTGAAGTTGTTCAGTGAGATACTCTGAATGGGTCAATTAGATAAAGATTGTTGATAGTGTTATTCAGATCTTTTATATCCTTACTCATTTTTTGTTTCCTTATCCTGTGAATTACTGAGACAGGGCTGTTAAAATCTCCTGTTAAGACATGGGAATTGTCTAATTCTCTCTTTCCTTTCGTCAGTTTTGCTTTATGAATTTTGAAGCTTGGTTATTAGGTACAAACACTGTTAATTTTTTATGTGTGATTTTCTGTTGAGTTAACCCTTTTGTCACTATGAAATATTCTCCTTTACCTGTGGAAATATTCTTTGGCTTGCTGTCTACTTTGTCTTATTTTAATATAGCCATAGCAGCTTTCTTATTTGTTGCTATTTTCATCTTTTGCTATCTTGTTACTTTCAATCTATCTGTGTATTTATTTATATTTGCACATTCCTGTAGTTGGGCATTGCTTTTTTTTTAAAAAAAATCTCTTCTCAAAAAGAAATAAAAATGAAAAATCTATTCTGACGATCATTTCCTTTTATTTGGAGTGTTTAGCTCATTTATATGAAATTATTGATATAGTGCATTTTAAGTAAGATATCTAGTTATTTGTTTTATATTTGCCCCATCTGCTTTGGGTTCCTATTCTTCTTTTGTAGGCTTCGTTTGGATTAATTGAATACATTTAATTCTTTTTTTTATATCTCCTCTATTGGCATCTAAGCTATTCCTCTTTTCTATTTTTAATTTTAGTAGTTTTAAATATTACAGTATGTGTTTTTAATGTATCATAGTCTACTCGTAATTAATATTGGTTCATTTCACATGTTATTATTTGCATTTCACAAATATAAGAAGCCAATAACCTAATAACCATATAACTTAATTTTCCTCTCCATTCTTTGTACTATTGCCATAATTTTAATGATGTATATTATATACCTCAATTTATAATGCTATTATTTTGCTTTGAACGGACATTTTTTTTAAAGAAATCAAGGGAAAAGCTAGTGTTTTAAATGTACATGTTTATCCTTTTCACTGCTTGTCATTCCTTCCTGTAGATCTGTGTTTCCATCTGGTGTCATTTATCTTCAGCCTAAGAACTCTCTTTAGTGTTCTTTTTTTTTTTTTTTGTATTTCTTACAGTGCAAGTCTGCTGGCAACTACTTCTTTCAACTTTTGTTATCTGAAATGTCTTCATTTAATCCTTATTTTGTAAAATATTTATTTTTGAGAGAGAGACAGAATGTGAGCAGGGAAGGGGGGAGAGAGAGTGAGAGAGAGAGAGAGAGAGAGAGAGAGAGAGAGAATCCAAAGCAGGCTCCAGGCTCCTGAGCTGTTAGCCCAGAGCCGGCCTGGGGACTCAAACTCATGAACTGCAAGATCATGACCTAAGCTGAAGTCAGATGTCTAACTGACTGAGTCATCCAGGTGCCCCTAACCTTCATTTTAAAAGAATATTTAAAAAAAAATATTTTTGTCAGATATAAAATTCTTAGATTACAGTTTTCTTTCTTTCTTCATTTTGATGTTATTCTGTGATCTTCTGGTCTCCAATGTTTCTGATGAGAAGACTGTTGTCATTTGAGTCATTTCTCCCCTGTATTTATTTTCTCATTTTGCTCTGGTTGCTTTAAAAGTTTCTCTTCATCTTTGGTTTTCAGCAGTTTGATTATAATGTGCTTACTTGTGGTTTTTTCATTATATTTGTACTGCTTGGAGGCTCATTTAATTTTGGGATTGGCAAGTTCGTGTATTTCACTACGTTTGGGTAAATTTCAACCATTATTTTGTTAAAAATTGTTTCTTTCCCATTTTCTCTCTGCTTTACTCTGAGACTTGAATGAGACTTCTAATGTCTACTTAATGTTGTGCTACAGGTCACTGAGACTCTGTTCATGTTTAAAAAAATGTGTTTTTTTGGTATTTTTAAAATTTTAAGTAGGCTCCGTGCCCAATGTGGGGCTTGAACTCAGGACTCCAAGATCAGAAGTCACATGCTTTACCAACTGAGCCACCCAGGCGCCCCATGTTTTAATTAAAAAAATTTTTTTTACATTTATTTATTTTTGAGAGACAGAGAAAGACAGAGCACAAGTGGGGGACGGGCAGAGAGAGAATGAGACACAGAATCTGAAACAGGCTCCAGGCTCCCGAGCTGTTAGCACAGAGCTTGACTCAGGGCTTGAACTCAGAAACTGCAAGATCACGATCTGAACCGAAGTCGGATGTTTGACTGACTGAGCCACCCAGGCATAATACCATGTTTTAATTTTTTACATCTCTTTTCTGCAGAATGGAATTTTTATGAATTTATCTCTAGTTTATTGGTTCTTTCTCTTGACACTTTAAATTTGCCAATCTAGTAAATTTTTTATTTCTGATATTTTCTTTTCAGTTATAGAATTTCCACTTTTCTTTTTCATAATTTCTTTATCTCTGCTTGCGTTTTTCTTTTTTAAAAAATGTTTATTTATTTATTTTGAGAGAGAGAGAGGGAATGAGTGGGGGAGGGTGAGAGAGAGAGAGAGAGAGAGAATGAGTAGGGAAGGGTGAGAGAGAGAGAGAGAGAGAGAGAGAGAGAGAGAGAGATTCCAAGCAGGCTCCATGCTCAGCATGGGACCTGATTTAGGGCTCTATCTCATGATGTGAGATCATGTGAGATCCTGACTTGAGCCCAAATCAAGAGACGCTTAGCCAACTCAGCGACCCATGCCCCCTCTGTTTCCATTTTTCATCCATTCACTCATTAGGACCATATTTTTCTCTAGGTTCTTTAACATATTTTTAATAGCTCTTGAAAGTCCTTGTAGGCTGATTCTAACTTCTGAGTCATCTCAGGATCTGTTTCTATCAACTGCTTTGTTTCTTGACTAAGAGTCATATTTTCCTGTTTCTTTGCATGCCTAGCACTTTTTTATTGTATTTTGGACATTGAAAATTTTGCATTAAGGAATCTGGCTTATTTTTACTTCCCTTCAAGGGTTTTGAGGTTTATTTTTTCGAGGCTTGGTTTTAGGCTTTGCCAGGGCAGGATTATTGTAGTTCTCCTTTGCTGTGTAACAAATTACCCCAAAACTTAGCACTTTAAAAAAACAAAATTTATTATTCTACCAGTTTTGAGTATCAAGAGTCTGGAAATTACTTGACTTGGTTGTGGAGCAGGGTCTCTCACAAGGTTGCAGTCAAGCTGACATTTGGGGCTGTAGTCATCTAGGGCTCCACTGTGGCTGCAAAATATACTTTCGAGGTCATTCATGTGCTTGTTGGCAGACCTCTGCTCATTGCTGGCTATGACAGAGGCCTCTGTCCGTCTTTACTTGGGCTTCTCCACGGAGGGACTTTACAAGAGTATGAATAATAAGAGGTGAGGATCATTGGAGACCATCTGGAAGGTTGGCTACTAGCTGCTGCAAGGGTGTAGGATGGCAATTACTCTAGGGTGGGACTTCTTGAACCTGACACTATTGACATTTTGGACTAGAGAATTCTTTGCTGTGGGGGACTATCTTGAGTGCTGGAGAATGTTTAAGAGCACTCCTGGTCTCAACCCACTAGGTGGCAGTAGTACTTCCCACCATGATGGAAAAAAAGGTCTACAGACATTGGCAAAGTCCCTTGTGGGAGGGGCCGAATCACCCTTTCCCTCCAATTGAGAACCACTTCTCCAGGACGTGGTTCTTATTCATGAGATGTGAGATCTATATTGGGTCTCAATTCGGTTTCTTTACCTGAAGGAGGCTGGGGCAGAACTCCAGTGACTCTTTGCTCTGTGTGACTTTTACTATCTCAGTTCTACTGTGTTTTTTTTTTTATTTTATTTTAATTTTAATGTTTATTTTTCAGAGAGAGAGAGAGAGCGCAAGTGAGAGAGAGGCAGAGAGAGAGGGAGACACAGAATCCCAAGCAGGCTCCAGACTCTGAGCTGTCAGCACAGAGCCCGACACAGGGCTCAAATCCAAGAACTGTGAGATCATGACCTGAGCCGAAGTCGGACGCTCAACTGACTGAGCCACCTGGGCGCTGCTATCTCAGTTCTACTTTTAACTGTGTGTCAACTGGTTTCTTCTGGGTTTGTCTTTCTCTGTACATGGGCCACCGAGGGGTCTCAGCCAGAAATCTGTGATGCCCCTCTACATCAGTTTCCTCCTCTATGCTACCAAACGCTTTACAGTTCAGGTGCTTTAGCAACCTGAACTCTAGTGTCTGCTTCCTCAATGCAGCATTTGTACTTTCTCTACCAGAAATGCTGGGACTCCACTTTCTTTTTTTCTTTTTTAAGTTTTAAATTTATTTTTGCAAGAGAGAGTGCGTAAGTGGGGAAGGGGCAGAGAGAGAGACACACACACAGTAAGACCCACGAGGGGCTCAAACTCACGAACTATGAGATCATGACCTGAGCCAAAGTCAGACGTTCAACCTACTGAGCCACCCAGGCGCCCCAGGGACTCCACTTTCTTTACTGTGGTCAGGAAATTGTCCAAGGTCAAGAGCCAGAGGGCACAAGGGGGTCACCTGATGTGCTTCCTTCTCTCAGGTGTGTAACCATGAGCAGGTGATTGTCCAGTCCCTGAAAACATTAGCCTTCTGTATCGCTGTCTCTGTTGACAGCAGAGGGACAAGTGTGGATGCCAATGACTCCATTATGGTGGAGGTAGACATACCCAACATGGTGGTTTTTTTTTAAAGGAACCAACATTTAAAAATCAGAAGATTTCATTTAAAAACAAGTCTCCCCATTGCTCTTGAAAATCATATCTGCCCACATTTATCCAGATAGGGTTGCCACTCATCTTCACACTTGCACTGTTGTTTTCCTCAGTTCTATGCATTAACCTGGTCTCTCTACCCGTGACTCTTACAACAACGAAAAGGTATACAGAGTGGACAGTGTGGTTTTTCTCATACATGTCCAACCTCACTTGTTTCTGTCTGTCATCCGTATTTGAGTTGGTTGCCTTTTTTCCTGAAATTTAGGAGCCCTGGGGAGGACGGATGGGATCTGGAGAGAGAAAACATCCTGGTGTAATCTGTCTCGCCCATAAAAAAATCTTGGAGACTGTGTGATTTGAGCCAGTGTATGTCCCACTGATTCACTGGGTTGGGTGTAGCCACACAGCCACCACCAGGCAATGAAACAAACAGACTCCCTGAGGGGTTGGCTCTGATGTGGTTGTCTGAACCCAATCAGAAGCTATTCATTTTCCTGAGGGCTCTGGCAGGACACCCTTTAGTAGCAAGTTACTGAAAGAAAGCTCGAAGAGGAGAGGGACCCTGCTTTACACACATCCGGGCCACCATCTGATTCAGCTCGCACCTACCCTGTCTAGGGGTTCTGAAGAAGGAACAGCCTTTGCCCTAAATGGAGATCGCGTGGCTTATTCCCCCAGGAAACCTTGTGCACTTAATCGGACACACCATCACTGGATCTGTAAAGGCAGGAAGAGACTTAATCTGTCCTTCAGTGAGATTTGTACACTTGAATGTCTAGAGGGGCCAGATATGTAACATAAACGAATCAAGCTAGATGTTTAACAAGAGAGAGTTGGGAGGGGGTGTCTGTGGCCACTGGAGGACACATTCCCTGGGTGGGCAATCTGTTTCCAGAAGTTTAAAACATGGAGCTGGTCAAACAAAGCCACACCTGGGTTTGATTGTGGACTACCAGTTTACAGACTCTGGCTCAACGCTTTTAGTTCCATGAGAGACACCACTGCCAGTTTTCCTGGGGAGAATCGGCTATTGTGTTGGGATGTGTACAATGTGGAGGGGCCTTGCTTCAACAGTTTGGGCCATTCCTGTGGGATGTGGGGGGGTTATATGCCACAGGGCCAAGAGCCAAGGGGAGCCTCATGGTTGGGGCTTGATGGCTCTGAGTTGCCCTCTGACCACATGGTACTGCCTCTCAGGGACTGTCTATATTCTGGGGTCCAAGGGCTGTGCTCTTCCAAGATTTGGAGCTACCTGGTGGTCAGTGAGTGCAGGGGCTGTGGAGGGGAGGGGAGGGAGCTTGTGCCATGTGATCATTCACCCTGCGCGGACTCTTTCCCCACATCTCACCCCAGCAGGGCTGACTCCATCCTGCCCTACTGTGGGACACACCGGATGCTGAAGTTCTGGGTCTGAACAGTGAGGGATGGGGACAGGCGACGACCCCCCTGAGCCCATGAGGCCATGAGAGATGGTCACGCAGAACCCCCGACTCCATTCCTGGACCACAGAGAACAGTCCTCCAGCTTGGCAGAAATCCACCTGCTGCGTGAGTTCGGAAACACCCTCTTTTACCTACAGTCTTATTTTGGTTCTCACAGTCAGAGTCAACCGCACTTCTGCAATGGGACCCCAGGTGCGCTGAGGAGGAACCAGTGGCCCAGGCTGGCTCGTTATATTCCCTACCCGATTGATTACCTTACAGCATCTTGATTCTCTTCGCTTTTTCTACGTGTTCAAGAGAAAAGTGTGCACACTTGGTTTTTAAATATTACCTTTTTAGGAATGCTGATTTTCATTATCTTACTAGATTGAGAAGAACACCATCCAATATGTAGGTATTGTATAATTATGTAATAATCACGTATAATTGTTTTCAACGATCGGGAAACTAGGAATAGACAGAAACTTCCTTAACTTTATAACCACTACTATATCCCAAAAGCCCTCAGCAAATACTTGATCGAAGATGTTTTGGATGTCTTTACACTGTGAGCAAGACCAGGTGATAAGGCTCGTGGCACTCCCACTGGTAACACCATATTTGGGGTCTCCACTAGTACTCCAAGGAAAGGAAATGGCAAAAGACACTTCAGGATTACAAGGAAAAGGTTTAAAGCCTCATTCTTTGCAGATGATAACATTATATCTATCTATCTATCTATCTATCTATCTATCTATCTATCTATCTATCTATCATCTATCTATCTATCTATCTATCTATTAAAGTCGATTGAATCAATAGGACAAACAATAGAACGAGGAGCTCAAGCAAGGTTTCTGGATTAGCTTACTGTCGCCAACAACCTCCTCTACATCAGTAACAGCTAACTGGAAAATCAGTCGTGTTGTTTCCGGGTTGGTGGCCACACGGAGCTGCTGGGAAGGTGAAGGCGGTCTGCCTGGACAGGGTATGGAAGCCCTGCTGTCTTTCCCCATACCTTTTTTTTTTTTAAGTTTATTCATTTTGAGAGAGACAGAGACGGCCTGAGTGAGGTGGGGCAGAGAGAGAGGAAGAAAGAGAGAATCCCAAGAAGGCTTCATGCTGCCAGCTGAGGAGCCCGAAGTGGGGCTCGAACCCACGAACCATGAGATCATGACCTGAGCCGAAACCAAGAGTCGGACGCTTGACCGACTGAGCCACCCAAGCGCTCCTCCCCCATACCTTGCCCTCTGCATCGCTTCCATTTGGCCATTCCCAAGTTATGTCCTTTACAATAAACTGATAATTGGACTGAAGGCAAAGCCTCTAAATACCCTTTTCTAAAGAATGAAGCTCTCTCTTTTTTTTTTAATTGATTCAATTTCAGAGTGGAAAATACAGAAGGCTCCTAGGTTTATACATGACTTTGTTGTCGGCGTCCAGTTCTGGCGAATCCAGGGGTCCCCGAAGGATGGACCGGTTAGGTGAAAGGAAATGAGAGAGCCACGAGACAGATGTAGTCTGATGACCAAGCAGGCAGCCCTGGCAATTCTGGAGTCTCTGCCCGGCTGGTCTCAGTGTCTTTATTTAAAAGCAGTGAGTGACATTACAGCAATGAGTGACATCCCATCAGTAAGCATAGTTTGAACAATAATGTGTTTTATCAGTAAAGCGGCAATTTCCTCAATCTTGCAAGTTGTTTTCAAGTTAATTAGCATATAAATTTAAGGCAGTGGGAGAGAACAGGAAGTTACCTAGGCCTGCCTATGTTAATTATCTATAAACAGACCAGGGGTCATTCTGCCTATTCTTCCAACTACAATGGGGGAGGTGCAACTGGTTTGGCAAGGACAGAATTCCCAGTGCTTGTCCTTTGCCCGTGAATGAGTGAATTTACATAATAGGAGCCTAACATTTACACAAATCACACCAATATCCAGCCAACTCATAACTGCTTCAACCACCTTTTCCACACAGGGAGGGGTCTCAACCTGTGAGCCCAAAATGGCTCCCAACACTTTGTAAGAGAATCAGTATTTATAGGACCATTGAAATTCCAGGTGTTGAAGCAATAGCAGAATTATCCCTGGACTATAAATTCACAGGGTTCTCCCCAAACAATCCAAAAAGCAGTTAGCTACTATCCGGACTTCCATTGGTCTTATCAAAGGATGAGGTGTTGACAATGAAATAAATGATCTTTACTGAAAAATGAAATGAAAAATCACATATGCAGCAAATGTACTGTAAAAGTGGTAATATTTAAAAAGTATCATAAAATGCTTTACAGAAATGGATTCTTAGTGAAAAGTGACCAAGAAATTGGAAAAAAAAAAAGTCGCCACTTGCAACAGCAAAAAAAGTATCTCGAGGTCATCCTAACAGAAAATGCACAGGTCCTTTCTGTAGAAAAATTAAATTTTAGTATACGACATAAAAGGAGACATTACCAAATGGAGAAATTACTATGTGCATGGATGAGATGTTTTAATGCTAGAAGATGCTTGAGTCTTCTAGACTCATCTAGGCATTAAATGCAATTGGATTGGGGTCCGTGGGTGGCTCAGTTGGTTGAGTGTACAACTTCAGCTTGGGTCATGACCCCACGATTCATGGGTTCAAGCCCCGCATCGGGCTCTGTGCTGACAGCTCAGAGCCTGGAGCCTGCTTCAGATTTTGTGTCTCCCTCTCTCTCTGCCCCGCCCCTGCTCTCTCTTTTTTTCAAAAATAAGTAAACATTAAAAAGAAATAAATGCAATTGGATTAATATTTCAGCTAGAATTGTTGAGGAAATCAACGAACTCATTGTGAAATTTATTTGGAAGAGTCAAGGTAGAAGAGGAGGTAAATCAGTCTTTCAAAATTGTTCTGGACCAGATGTAATAACAGAGGCTTTGGCCCTGGTCAAGGAATAGCCTGGGATGTCGGTAGCATGGAATAGGGAGCTCGAGATAGAGCAGGTGCACCTGGGAACTTGATCCACGATGCAGGGGGAAAGAGGAAAAGGATGGGTCGTTAAGTGGATGAGGCTGGAAAAACTGGCTCGCTTTATTTGTTTTTAATTGTTTTAAGTTTTTATTTCAATTCCAGTTACTTAACATACAGCATTATATTCGTTTCAGGTGCACAATTTAGTGATTCAACACTTACATACAATTCCTGGTGCTCATCACGAGGCCCCCCCAATTTAACCCCCATCACCTATTTTTCCCCCATCCTGCCACACCCTCCCCTCAGGTAACCATCAGATTGTGTTCCATAATTAAGAGTCTGTGTCTTGGTTTGTCTGTCTCTTATTTTTTCCCTTTGCTTGTTGGTTTTGTTCCTTAAATCTCACATGTGAGTGAAATCATATAGTATTTGTCTTTCTCTGACTGACTTATTTTGCTTAGCATTATAGTCTCTAGCTCCATCCATATCATTGCAAATGGCAAGATTTCTTCATTCTTTTTTATGGCTGAGTAATATTCCATATATATATATATACATACATATATATGTGTATACTTTAACCATACGTCTATTGATGGAAACTTGGGGTGCTTCCATAATTTGGCTATTGTAAACAATGCTGCTGTAAACATAGGGGTGCATGTATTGCATTGAATTAGTTTTCTTGTATTCTTTGAGTAAATATCCAGTAATGCAATTGCTGGATCACAAGGTAGTTCTATTTTTTAACTTTTTATTTTTGAGAGGGAGACAGAATGTGAGTGGGGGACAGACAGAAAGAGAGAGAGACACACAGAATCTGAAGCAGGTTCCAGGCTCCAAGCTGCATGTACAGAGCCCAACGGGGCGGGGGGGCTCAAACTCACAAACTGCGAGATCACGAGCTGAGCTGAAGCTGGACGATTGACTGACTGAGCCACACAGACACCCCCTAGTTTTAATTTTTTGCAGAACCTCCACACTGTCTTCAAAAATGGCTGCACCAGTTTGCATGCCCACCAACAGTGCACGAGGGTTCTTTTTCTCCACACGCTTGCCAATACCTGTTGTTTCTTGTGTTGTTCATTGTAGCCATTCTGCCAGGTGTGAGGTGGTATCTATCTCACTATAGTTTTGATTTGTATTTCCCTGATGATGAGTGATGTTGAGCATCTTTTCACGTGTCTGAATATCTTCTTTTGAGAAATATCTGTTCATGTCTCCTGCTCATTTTTAAATTGAATTGCTTTTTAGGTGTTGGATTTTATAAGTTCTTTATATATTTTGGATATAAATCCAGATTTATATCATCCAGATGTGTCATTTGCAAATACTTTATTTCACTCAGAAGGTTGCCTTTTAGTCTTGTTGATTGTTTCCTTTGCTGTGCAGCTTTTTAGTTTGATGTATTGCTTGATGTATAAAAAATAGTTGTATCTTTGCTTTTGTTTCCCTCGCCTCAGGAGACATCTCTAGAAAGATGTTGCCATAACTAATGTAAAACTGGCTCACTTTAAAAGTGGACTCCTGGGGCGCCTGGGTGGCTTAGTTGGTTAAGCGTCTGACTCTAGACTGCAGCTCAGGTCATGATCTCACGGTTCGTGAGTTCGAGCCCCGCATTGGGCTCTGTGCTGACAGTGGGGAGCTTGTTTGGGATTCTGTCTCCTTCTCTCTCTGCCCCTCCCCCGCTGCTCTTTGTATCTTTCTCAAAAATAAATAAAAATAAAACTTAAAATAAAATAAATGTGGACTTTTGCTTCAGCCCAATATCCAGGTGGCCTCCGGATGGATTAAAGGCTGACAGGTGGAAGGGAAACCTTTCAAGTTGTCAGAAGAATATGGAGGACGGCATCTTTGTGACACAGCGCTGGGGAGGGGCTTCTTAAAACTCCCCACATCGCACACCAGAGGTGAAAAATACATTTTGCTGAAGGAAAACTAAGGATCGAATGAGTGCAATGACGACCCTACATTCCCAGTCAACAGAGGGCGACTGGGAGGAGGCATCCGTGATGTCTTGGAACTGATACAGGATTACTCTTTAAACAAAGGCCTCCTGCCAGCGGGTGAGAGAAAGACACGCAAGCCCAAGAGAGGAATGTGAAAGGAGACGAGGAGGTGGTTCCCAGAAGGGGATGATGTCCAAATGGTCAGCAATGTCCCAAGAGACTTCAACACGCCACTGGTCAAAAACACAAAGCAAAGCAACAGCGAGACGCCGCCGTGCATCCAGCAGAGTGGCGATGCTGCAAAAGCGGTGGATGACATTAAATGTCAGCGGGGGCACGGTGCGAGAACTTTCAGGCACGGCTGGCAGGAGTGTGGGTAAGGACAGACATTCTGGGGGCAAAGGCACGTGCCCTTTGACCCAAGGTTGCAAGAGAAGCATGATCAAGGGGACGCGCACAACTACGGTGCCGTTTCTCACAGTGGAATGCAGGAGTTTGGCTCTGGGCTCGCTGCCCTAGGAACGTTCCGGTTCAAGGTGGCCGATGCACAGGACAGTGTACGTGCCTCAGGAAGAAAGGCTGAATGAGTTGTTCGTGCAGTTCCATGTCGAGCTCAAAAACGGTGTGGAGAGAGGAAAGTGGGAGAAAGATGGTGTTTGTAGCCCAACGTGGTTATATGAGGCAACAACACACATACGGTCCAATCCTGCATTGCACAAATGTTAGCAAAGGGGCGCCTGGGTGGCTCAGTTGGTTAAGTGTCCAGCTCTTGATTTTGGCTCAGGTCATGGTCTCACAGTTTCCTGAGTTTGAGCCCCATGTCGGGCTCTGCACTGACAGCGCAGTCTGCTTGGGATTCTCTCCCTCCTTCTCTCCCTCTCTCTCTGCCCCTCCCCCCTCAAAAGAAATAAATATACATTAAAAAACAAAAAAGAACCACCCATGTAAAATGTATCGCGCACAGTACCTAAGCTTTTCAAACAACCCACGTTCTCCTGTGATCACTACTGTCACCATTTTTTCCTTCCAGACTTGGGACAAGATGCAACTACTTTTCCATCTCATTTGTTTTAAAGCACCTTTTAAATCTGAGGACTGCATGATGATGCCTGAGATATGATTGGATTAAGGTGTCTTTTGCTCTCGATTAAAAGCCAGTTTTCTACCGACATGGTTCCTCCACATAGGAACAAATGTCTTTTGTAAATTTATTTTAAGAGCTGGAGTTTGCTTGACTATTCGTGTGCGTGCGCGTGCGCACGCGTGTGTGCATGCGTGTGTATTTGTATAGACAGACCTCAACTGCAGAGATCTGGGCTAAGGCCATCCACCTCGGATCACAGCTCTGTTAACACAGACACATGCAAGCCCTGACTTCTTTTCTTCCACTCGATTTTTTCCCTTCTTTCCATTCCCCCAGTCCCATCGCCTCCCACTCTAGTCACGTTTGCTAACATTTTTAAAATTATTTTTGAGAGAGAGAGAATGCATGCATGAGCGGGAGAGAGGGGCAGAGAGAGAGAAAGAGAGAGAGAATCTTAAGCAACCTCCACATCTAGCTCAGAGCCTGACACGGCTCATGGCCTCCAGCGAGTATTTGCACTTTACAGATGATCCTCTTGACGTTTGGAGAGGGAGGTAAGACCCTTGTTGGAAATCGTGAGGCGAAGAGTTGACCGGAGTGGAAGTCAGGCCATTGGCCTCAAAGCCGGTGCCTTGACCCGGTGATGAGGGTTGGGATAGTGGCCAAAGTGAGGTGGCTCTGTGAAATGAAGTGGGATGCAATGAAGATAAAAAGCAGCAGCAGGGGTGCCTGGGTGGCTCAGTTGGTTGACCGTCCGACTTCAGCTCAGGTCATGATCTCACAGTCTGTGAGTTCAAGCCCCGCATAGGGCTCTGTGCTGGCTCAGAGCCTGGAGCCTGCTTGGGGTTCCGTGTCTCCCTCTCTCTCTTCCCTTGCTCACACTCTGTCTCTATGTCTCTCAAAAATAAATAAAAACGTTAAAAAAATTAAAGAAAAAAGCAGCAGCAGACGGGAAAGAATGGGAGTCCTAAAGATGAGGGGGAAAATTAATATAAATATAAGGGTCCGTTGCAACTCTAATCCTCCAGGACAAAGTGTCCAAAGCAAGTGAAAAAGGAATTTATTGAAAAGGAAACCAAGCAGCAAGCCAACGTCTCTAGGAGTGTTTCACTTTGCAAGGCATTAGGGTATTCTAAGCCATTGTCACCTTACACATTACTATGCTGTTTAAAAAAATTGCATGCGGGCACCTGGGTGTCTCAGTTGGTTAAGCATCCGACTCCAGCTCAGGTCATGATCTCATGGCTAGTGAGTCTGAGTCCCTGTCCCCTTCGGCGCTGTGCGGACAGCTCAGAGCCTGGAGCCTGCTTGGGGTTCCGTGTCTCCCTCTCTCTCTGCCCCTCCCCTGCTTGCACTCTGTCTCTATCTCAAAAACTAAATAAACATTTAAAAAAATTGCATGCCATAAAACTCAATACTGGTGAGAGCGTGGGTGATAGGCACATTTGCCCATAGCTGGTAGGAGGCAAACACCCCCCGCATGGGAACCAAAATGCTGCCATGGTTTTTTTTTTGCTGCTGTCCCTTTAAAATGTATTTGGTGGGAGGAAGTCTTGCCTTCTCCAGAGGAAAAGTCAGCAGGTCTCAGGCTTCAGAAGTTAGCCTGTCCCGTTCAAGGTAGTGACTAAATTACACGTGCTGGCAAGACCCATCTTGTGCCTACTTCCGGCTGGGGTCCCACCACGGGAACTTGGTAGGGTTGGTTTCTTCTCTGTTTCTCATCTACAGCTTTCCCCAACCCCCACCTTGATCTTGCCTACCAGGGTGGGCTGGCTTCCCGCACTTGGCCTGAATGTTGGGCTTTCTCTCTCTTGCGTACCATTCGATGGTTGCTGGAAAGCTCCTTACTGGAATCTTCACAGCCTCTGGGACCTCAGGGTTCCTGGGATGGAAGCTCCTCTATCCCACGCGAGCCTCAGGATGGGGGATGGTGGGAGTTTGCTGTAGCTATTTAATAGGCGAACAACCACCTCATTTTCCTCCAGCCCCTCCTGGCATCCCCAGCTTCTGGTTCTCTGCAGGCTCATTGAGTGCAGATGTCCCCTGAGTCCGTCGTCCTCTCAGACTGGGGGCCGAGCACCGATCTGGAGTACCTTTTTTTAAAAATATTTATTTATTTATTTTTGAGAGAGAGAGCGCACAAACATGAGTGGGGGAGGGGTAGAGAGAAAGAAGGAGAGAGAATCCCAAGCAGGCTCTGTGCTGCCATCGTGACCTGATGAGGGACTCGAACTCACAAACCGAGAGATCATGACCAGAGTTAAAATCCAGAGTCAGACATTTAAATGACTGAACACCCAGATGCCCCATCCATCTTTTGTTTTTTTTTTTTTAGGCTTATTTTTGAGAGAGAGAGAGAGAGAGAGAGAGAGAGAGAGAGAGAGAGAACATGCAGGGGAGGGGCAGAGAGAGAGAGGGAGACACGATCTGAAGCAGGCTCCAGGCTCTGAGCTGTCAGCATAGAGCCTGACATGGGGCTCGAACCCATGAACCATGAGATCATGACCTGAGCCGAAGTTGGAAGCTTAACTGAGTGAACCACCCAGGTGCCCCTGGAGCATCCAGAATCCTTGGCCCAGAGAGACTTGGGGAGGCAGGCTGTTTCCAATTGGGTAGCTCCCTCCAGAATCTACTCCAAGGCAATGACTCAGCTGGCATTGGCTCCCATGTGGGGGAGTCAGACCCCAGTCTTCAGTGTCCATGACCTCCAAGTGGCCCCATGGAAGCACCCTCACTAGACTAGAGGTGAAGGAGGCAGCACTCCACAGCCATACTCTTGGCGGGGGGAACAATTCATAGCATGACAGTGGCTCTTTTCAAATAAATGTGCCCCAAATCTCTCTTCGAAATTCTCTCCCAACACGTTTATATTCTCCTAGTTGGTGAAGAGGTTCAGTAGCAACCGGCATGCAGGCTGAATTTTGGGGTGCCCAACTACTTTAGAATTCCACTTTGATTCCATCTGAGAGGGACCATTAACTTGGCATACATATTTGAGCACTAGTATGTGTGGGACGCACCACGGTAGGTTCTGAATATGCGAATATGCCTCTGATATGGTCTCTGTCTTGAGCATTCAGAAAAGCAAATGGGTGAGGGGAGGGGAGGCAAAGAAGGCATCTGCCCGGTGACCCCAGGACAAGTGTCATGGAGTCTGTGCCTATTGATGGCAGGCATACCAGGCTCATACCCAGGGCTGGGCAGTGGGGTTCTGAATTGGAAACTACACACACACACACACACACACACACACACACACACACACAAACAACCCACTTAAAGTGGCGTAAACTCTAAAGGGAATAATATATCAGCTCCTGTTACTGACAAGTCTGGAGATAATTGGTTGCAAGTGGGGCTTGATTCAGTCATTGGAATGACGTCAGTAAGAACCGGCCCCAGTCCTCTGGGATTCTCTTGGCTCTGCCATCTCCAAATGCTGGATTCATCCTTAGCCTGGCTCCTATGTGCACGTATGTAGCTGCAGTGGCTCCCGACCACCCACCTTCACTATCTCTTCCTGAGGCACCCATGGCACAGGGGACCCAGGCTTCCTGGGATAGAAGCCTGAGGCTCACTCCGATTGGACCCACTGGGGTGGTTGGGCCAATTCCCGGGGCCAAGCACGTGCAGTGTGCTGTCTTCCATCCTGGTTCCCCAATTCATCCCTGTTGAGGGAAGTTGAGGGGAGGTGACCAGCGACGCGAAGGGCAGAGGAGGAAATGGCGAGCTCACCCACGCTGCAGAAGCATGATTTTCTCCACCATCACATCACTTCCCCATTTTGCAGGAGGTGGCTGCTTTACCCGAGGCCATATCAGGAGTTAGTGGATACGATCCCATGTCTGAGGACCTCGAAGCCCAAGATCTTGCCACTCTCCTGTCTCCTATTGGGTACACGAGACCGCACCGGTCTGGTCAGGAACACGGAGGTCTACAGACCACAGCAGGAAGCTTCCAGGTTTAGAGAACAGGAGGCCATGTGGAGCTGGGGTTGGCAGTGGGTGGGGTTGGTGGCTGGTGAAGGTGGTCTAGGCTGGATGACAGGCCATGAAGGTCAAGTTAAGGCGGCTGCCCTTTCTCCTGTAGGGCATGGGGAGCACTGGACAGCTTTTTAGCAAGGAAGTGAAGAGATCACTTCTAGGTCTTGGAGAGAGCGTTGGGGTTCTGGGCAGATGGATAGGAGGCAAGGTACGTACTTAAGGTGCCAGATGTGAGTACTATGGTGGCACGTGGGAGGACATACCAGTGTTTCTTCCCTGGCAGCTCCCGGTTATTTCCATCCACAGCCAGTGCCTCCAGCTTGCCTGAGCTCATTTTGGAGGTAGAGTCTTTGCCCAGCTGGACTCAACACAGAGCTCTGGGGCTGGGGTGGGACGGCGGTGGCACCGGAAACATGCACCATCCAGTCCTTGGTATTTTACATACTACTGATGCTTTCAGGGATACACATTCCCTGTTGCTGATGGGGAGGCATCCTGTTTCCGTCTCCGTCTCACGTCCTGGTCCCATATCCTGGATCCTACGTCCTGTTAATCTCTGTCAATCTCTGCTCACCAGCCTTCTAGGATGAGAATTTTCCCCAAACGACCATGTGGGGTCTAGTTTCATGTGTTGTTTCCTGGAACAAAGGAGAAATTGTGGCCAAATTTGGGACATTCAATCCGTCTCCTGAATTCCTGACAACAGTCGTCTCAGGGTGATGTCCAAGCCCTTTAAGATTGGCTGAGTCACCCTCCTCCCCTTTCCTCGTGGAGCTCCACATCCTAGACATTCAAAACTCAGCTCCCCTCCCTCACCAGGTCACATGCTTTGACACCTGCCCGCCCTGGCACAGGTCTCCCACCAGAGAGGGACCCTGCAGGGACCGAATGTGTGTTTGTTCTCTTCTGAAGTTTCAGGCTGTTTTATGAACGCCATGCTCCTCGGGGCACATCTCTTGCTCTCTGATAGGGGTCTCCCTCCGTTATGTAAACGGAGGCGAGACATTTTCCTGGTTCTGGGGCAGGAGTATGAAGACAGTTTTTCTAGGTGGCTTTAAAAACAGCCTCGCCCCTTGGGGGTTAGAGTTGGTCTCTGAAGAGGAAGGTGTGGGGGGGTGCTGGGTTACACGAGTATAATCATGGGAATCTTTCTCCTTCCACGGAGCCTGCTTCTAGAAGATCATCTGCAACCTCTAAGGAGGCCCCTGCTTTCGCATGAGCTCTGAACCTAGTCTGCAAGGTCGGTTTTGCCTGTGTGAGCAGCACCTCCCTCGGGACCCACAGAATAGCGGGCACTCCTGATCCGTTGCTCAAGAGCGCCACACAGGTCTGCCGCCACCCACGTCTCCACCCGTGCTTTTGGGTGAGACTCGACAGTGTGGACCTGGTTGGTTTGGCGGGTTGGCCGTCTTTGTGCAACACAAACAGAGAGGGTATTTGCCTGTGAGCACGGTGTATCCCTCTGCTTGGCAGCCAGCCCAGTCACCGGGTTATGGGTCTTCCTCTCTCACCTGCTCCAGCTAGGCTCCTCTCCCTCTAGGCTCTGCTCATTGGGCTCTTCCCCCTCCCCCAGCTAGGCTCCTCCCCCTTTCTAAGCTGGGCTCCTCCCCCTCTGGACCTTCCCCCAGCTGGGCTCCTCCTCCTCCGGGCTCTGCTCAGTGGATTCCTCTCCTTCCCCCAGCTAGGCTCCTCCCCCTTCTCCAAGCTGGGCTCCTCCTCCTCAGGACTTTGCTCAGTGAGCTCCTCCCCCTCCCAGCTAGGCTCCTCCCCCTTCTCCAAGTTGGGCTCCTCCCCCTCTGGACTCTCCCCAATGGGCTCCCTCTCTGGACCCTCCCCCAGCTGGGCTCCTCCCAGTCTGGACACAGGGCTCAGTGAGTGGGTTTAAAGTCTCATAGGAGGGGCTTATATTTCTGGGCTCTCCACCCTTGCCAGGGAGCATTCGTTAATCGCATGTGGAGGGGCCCAGGGTAGAGGAACACTGCAGATATTGGGCAGACAAATTCTTTCACAGTTAAAGATGTTCCCTGGTCAGTGAAGTCCTCCCTGAGCTCGCTCCAACCATGTGTAGAACAGCCCGAAGCTTTTTTCAGCGCCTCCAGGTTTGGAAGGTGCTGGGATAAAATACCCAGCTGGAGCAGTGGCGGGCTCTTGAGAGCACACCCCTGAGTGTGGAGCTTTGCCCTCTCTCCTCGTGCTCTCAGCAGCGTCTGACCCCCTTCCTGCTCCAGATCCTCCTGGTTACTCTGCCCCTCTCCTAGGCTGGCTCACAGCTCACCCTGCTGACCTGGCCCATCTCCGTGGCCTCTTCACTAATTCTCACTTCCGCTCTGGCCGCCTTGCACGGCACTGTCCATATGGGAGTGAGAATACTATTTTAAAAACATGAATGGTGAAAACCCTCCAAAGGCTTCCCAGGGACCCTCAGCATAAAGCCCAAACTCCGCTGTGGCTCTGTCCTTGCCTCCTGTCTCCACTCTCCCTCCCTCACTGTACGCCAGCCACCCAAAGCTCCTTTCTGTCTCTTGTTGCTGCCTGAGGCTCTTGGCCGTTCCCTCTGGTTGGAAGAACCCCCTGCAGATCTTAAAATGCCGGCTGCTTCTCACCATTCAGGTCTCAGCTCATATCGCCCCTTCAGGGAGGCTACCTCCTCTATCTACTACCCGCTCATTTGTTCAACGAACAAATATTGAGTCCCTTCTAGGTCCTAGACACTGAGCCTATGGCAGTGAGGAAACAAAACAAAGTCCCTGCCGACTGAGAGTGTACACGCTGGTGGGTGCTGACAGAAGGCAGATAAACAAATAAATGCATAGAATGTCAGAAGATGCTATGTGCTAAGGAGTTGAGTCGGTGAGGAAGTCAGTGCTGCAGTTACGGTGGGGTAAGGGAGAGGCTGTTCAGTGTTGGGTGCCCAGAGAAGTTCTCACTGGCAAGGGGAACAGTTGAACTGACACCTGAAGAAAACGAGGAAGTGGTCCTACGGGTGTCTGGTGGGAGTGGGTTTCCGGCAGAGGAGAACGGGCATGCCCTACTTCAGGAAGAGCAGAGGAAGTGGGGCGGGGGGAGCAGAGTGAGCCGGGGGAAGGGATGGGGTCAGAGATGAGGTCTGAAAGGCAAGTGTTGGATCGTGTAAAGCTGTAGATTATGGGGAAGGCTTTGGCTTTGACTCGGAGTGAGATGGAAGGTATTGGGCAGAAGAGGGACAATGACTTCTGAAGTTTTGACTCAGTTTTGAAGATTTATTCTGGCTCTGGTCTGCGTGGTAACACTTGGGATGGTAGCAGGGAGACCATCGCTTTAGTTTGGCAAGTAATGGTGGTGGCTTATGCCCGGGTGGGGTAGTGGACCTATGCAATGTGACTGGATTCTGGATCTACTTACTTTCAAGGCAGGGCCACCAGGATTTGCTAGCAGACTGGCCGTGGGTGTGAGAGAGAATGACTCCACGGCTTCTCACTGCCGTGTGGTGTCACAGCTCAGAAGTGTCCGGCAGGTGAATTTGCTGGGTGTGGAGGAAAGGCCCCTGTGAAGAGACGCTGTGTCCTGAAGAGCTCCCAACTCATCCCAGCTGGGGCAGTGAGGGGGCCGCCTGTGGGGCGGTGGGAACAAGGCAGTGGTCGGGACCTGGGCTAGGATTGGACCATGCAGAGAGGCGCCAGCTGTGATTCTCAGCTGGCGTGGGCTTCTTTTTCTTTTTTTTTAATTTTAATTTATTTTTTTATTTTTGAGAGAGAGAGAGTGGGGGTGGGGACAGAGGATCTGAAGCAGCCTCTGTGCTGACAGCAGAGAGTCCAGTGTGGGACTTGAACCCATGAACCATGAGCTGAAGTCAGATGCTTAACTGACTGAGCCACTCAGGTGCCCCTGAGGGCTGATGAGGTGGTATGAGGAAGAAACGTTCCTACCTACAGACAAGGCCGAATGGAAAAAGAAGATTCTTGGAGATCAAACCATAAATTGTAAATCAAAGAAAAGGCCAATAAACGAGCCAGATGTAACAGGTTGGCAGCTTCCTGGCGGAGCTAAACCAGGACAAGAGCTGCAAAGATTTTTAAGGTATTAGCATTAGCTAACGGAACGAGGAAGACAGAAGAAATAATAAAGCAGGGCACTTAAAAGTACGTCGTGACTCTGGGTGGGAAGGGCTGGTATCACAGTCCGGATGAGCCTGGGGCTCCCGCCTCCCGCCTCCTCCCCCGGGGGCCGATGGGCACCCCCCACCCGCCAGAGTGCCAGGGGAAGGTCTCCCCGCCAGCCAGGCTCCCTGCGCTCTGGAATTGGGTACCCTGATCACCCAGGCTGATGCCTGGCAACGGCTCTGGCCAGACAGGGGCGGGCCCCGGATCGCCACGGGGCCCATTTCGGTAGCTGATCTCAGTGCGCGAGAATAATACCGTCTGGATTTGACAGAAAACATCCCGCATGCATTTATTTACAGACACTTGTCAAACCTTCGCTATTCGCGTTTCAGACAGGCCTCCCTGCGGTTTGCCCTGATCTAAGAGGATTAACGGGCTGCTGGGAGGGCCGAAGAACCCAGGGGCCTCGCTTGGTGGGGTCTTTGACCTGGACACCCTTCTCGGTCCCGCCCACTGGGGGGGGTGTGTGTCAGGCTCCGGCCCAGGAGGTGGGCCCACAGGGGCCCCGCGTGGAGGCTGCGGGGTTCGGTAGCTCAAGCTGGGACTGGCTGGGCTCCGGCGTCTGAGAACAGCATCTTCTCAGGAGCCTGCAGACAAGGGGATGCGCGTGTTGTTGCCGGGATACGGTGGAGCCCTGGGAAGCGAGGCCCAGCTGCTTGCCGGCCATGGCATTGATTTTCTAAGGGGCTCTGCAGGCTCCTGTGTCTGGACAGGCCTGAGGCCCCGAGAGCTGGGGATGGCAGCCAGGGGGGCTCAATTCTGAGCCGAGCTTTCAAAGAGAAGCCCCTTGGGGGGCTGGCAGTCCTTGAAGGGCAGGGACTGTGTTAGCCCAAACATGCCCCTCTCTGGTCCTCACTCCCTCATCCAGCTCCTTCTCTGTGCCAGGCATCAGGGAGGGAATGGTCCACTCTCACCCTCATGGACCACCTCCCTTATAGCAGGGGGGCGGACGAGGCACACACAGTGTTGGCGCTGAGGAGGCAGTGGAGAAAACGAAGCGGCCACAGTGATGGGAAGCTGACAGTACTATGGCCGGGTGACCTTGGACCATGGCCCTAGCTCTCTGAGCTGCTGTTTTCTCATCTGTAACATGAAGATGATAAAAACAGTGTACACCTCAGAGTGTTGTTGAAAGAAACAAACGACATAAAGGTGAAGGCACTTAGAATATGGCCTTACACAGGGGCGCCTGGGTGGCTCAGTCGGTTGAGCGTCTGACTCTTGATTTTGGCTCAGGTCATGATCTCATGGTTTGTGGGTGCGAGTCCCACATCAGGCTCTGTGCTCGCTGACAGTGCGGAGCCTGCTTGGGATTCTTTCTCTCTCTGTCCCTAATTGCGCGCGTTCTCTCTCTCTCAAAAAATAAATAAACTTAAAAAAAGAATGTTGCCTTATACATAATAAATGCTGGACAAGGGTTATGGGCTCAAGTGTGTCCCTCCCCCCCAGCAATTTCATGTATTAAAGTCCCAGCCCCAAGGACCTCAGAACATGACAGTATTTGGAGATAAGCTCTCTACAGAGATAGTGAAGTTAAAATGAGGGTGTTAGGGTGGCCCTAACCCAGGGTGACCGGTGTCCATATAAGAAGAGGAGATTAGGACACAGACAGCAGAGAGGAAAGGTCATGTGAGGACGCGGATCGGAGACAGCCATCCCCAAGCCAAGGAGAGAGGCCTAGGGTGGAGTCAACATGGCTGCCGCCTTGATCTTGAACTTCCAGCCCGAGAACTGTGAGGAGCTAGATGTCTGTTGTTTGAGCCGCCCAGTCCGGCACCTTGTGATGGCAGCCCCAGTACCGAACACAAGTATTAACTCTCATGGTTATTCCCACACCCGAGGGGCACACAGCAAGGACTAGGGATTAGTTTGTGGCTGGAACCCTCAGGAGCAGAGGACCCCACAGAATAGCAGGCTGCAGAGAGAGCGGGCCAGGGGCCCTCCGTGCTGTGGGAGTAGCTGTCCTGGAGAGGAGGAGGAGGGGGAGGAGGGAGAGGAGGGGGAGGAGCAGTAGGGAGGAGGGAGAGGATCAGGTTTCTGTGGTCGCCATCTTTAAATGGCGTCGTATGCCCCTTGCGTCCTTCACACACCAGCAGGAGTGGAAGTCTGGGCCAGTGGCGGGAAGGCTCTCCCTCTGTGCCGGGGGCAGCTAATTCAGCTGTACGTTGACGTCTTTATCGTTCCAATATTTTGCTATACACACGGCACCGAAGGGAGCGATCTTGAGCCGGCCCCCTTGGGCATGCCGGCAAGCTTCGTCTCGCCAAGGTGGGTATGAAGAACTGCTGGCTTGTGGGCCGTGTGGATTGCTAATTTTAATTTTAATACGTTTTTCTTTTAGACTCATCTTTTTTATGGCGTCCTAAAACTCAGAGTAGTGAGTGAGCAGGGCCCCCAGGCCCAAGAGCTGTGGTGGAGGAGGGTCCCCGGCCTCCCTTAAGGCAGGTCACTACAAGAAGGCATTCTAGGGGGGGCTATGACCGCCATTTCTTCATATAGTGTCGGTGGGGATGAGGGAATAATGGGACCATCCCTTCCAGCATACCCCCTAGAATCCCTCCCTCGGGCGAGGGAAGCCCCATGTCCAAGCCCCCACTTCTTTTTTAAAAATTTTTAAAAAGTTCATTTATTTATTTAGAGAGCGGGAGCAGAGCGAGGAGAGACAGGATCCCAAGTAGGCTCTGCAGTGTCATCGAGGAGCCCGACATGGGACTCGAAACCATGAACCGAGAGATCACGACCTGAGCCAAGTCAAGACTCAGATGCTTAACCGACTGAGCCACCCAGGCGTCCCCAAGCCCCCACTTCTTCTGCCTTGTAGGTGGTACTGCGTTGATAATCACCTCTTTGGTGATGCACAAGCCAGGGCGGGCCCTGCTAACTGCTTTCCTCAGTTGCCATCACATACGAGACCAGGATCCGGGGTAGTAAGAGTGTCAGCCCTGGAAAGCTTGCCCACGAAGCAACGCTCTGGGGTGGACAGCAACTTCCCTAGTCACCGCTCTGGTCCTCACCATCCTGGCGCGTCAGCGGGAAAATCTCCTTGAGATCCATTGGTCAGGTGGGGGAAGTGAGGCTCTGAAGGTTTCCCTTGCCTTTTCTTTTCTTTTTGAGGTTACGATTTCTTTCTAGTTCTTAAAAATGTGTTTTCGAGTTAGTTAACTGGCTTCAGGAGTAGAACCCAGTGATTCATCTCTTACATAGGACACCCAGTGCTCATCCCAAGAAGTGCGCTCCTTCATGCCCATCACGCATGTAGCCCATCGCCTCTCCCACCTCTCCTCCAGCAACCCTCAGTCTGCTCTCTGTATTTAAGAGTCTCTCATGGTTTGCCTCCCTCTCTGCTTTTACCTTATTTTTCCTTCCCTTCCCCTATGTTCATCTGTTGAGTTTTTCGATTTCCGCATACAAGTGGAATCATAGGATGCCTGTTTCTCTCTGACTTTTTCGCTTAGCATAATGCACTCTAGATCCATCCACACTGTTGCGAATGACAAGATTTCATTCTTTTCCATTGCCGAGTAGTATTTCACTGTCTCTCTCTACACCACATCTTCTTAATCCATTCATCAGTCGATGGACATTTGGACTCTTTCCAGAATTTGGTAATTGTCGATAGCGCTGCTGTACATATTGGGGTGCATGTGCCCCTCTGAATCTGCATTTTTGTATCCTTTGGATAAATACCTAGTAATGCAATTGCTGGGTCGTAGGGTAGTTCTGTTTTTAATTTTTTGAGGCACCTCCATACTGTTTTCCAGAGCGGCCGCACCAGTTTGCATTCCCACCAGCAGTGCAAAACGGTTCCTCTTTCTCCGCATCCTCGCCAACATCTGTCGTTGCCTGAGGTGTTAATTTTAGCCACTCTGACTGGCGTGAGTGGTGTCTCATTGTGGTTTTGATTTGTATTTCTCTGATGATGAGTGATGTCGAGCATCTTTTCATGTGTCTGTCAGCCATCTGGATGTAGAAGGCAGAACTCACTGCCTTACCCTGTCTCGCCATCTGCATCCGAAAGGCGAAGGCGGTGTAGGCTGGACCCTAGCCCTGAGAGGAAAGCTGGGTGCAGGGGGTGAAGAAGAGAAAGGTCCAGACCCCGCGGCCCGGGCTGAAAAATACCCTGGAGGTGGCAATGAGGGTTAGCTGGGACCTTCCGGCGAGTTCCAGTTCCCCAGACCCTGAGATGATGTTGGTGGTGCAGTTCCTGCCTGGCCCTCGATGCTCTGTGCACACGGGGGGCACCGTGGGTTCTCTCTGTAGGGGCCTGGGTTCGTATCTCCCGAGTCTGTGTTAGGGGCTGGGTGACGTGAACAGAGGAGAGCCGGAGCCCTGAGCTTTCTAGGCTGTTGGCCCCCTGGGGGGCCTATTAGCCTTTCCGCTAATCATCTGGGCGGCCGAGGAGGCCATCTTCCTCAGAGCCCGGGCTAGCTCACCGGAGGCTGTTCTGAGCATCTGGACAGTGGGGAGATGTCAGGAGGTGCCGGGTCTGCGGGATGCAGGGTGGAAATTTGAGGGTGGGAGCTGAAGGGTCTCCTTTCCGGAGAACGTGGTTTCTCTGTCTGGCGTTGGACACCCTCAGGGAGAGCCTCCTGGCACCTGACCTATCCGGTCCGCTGACTTCCTCTGTGTCCTCACCCTGGCTGGCCCTTTGGAAATCCACAGTCTCATGGTCACTTTACACCTTAACCGCTGTGTCTTTTCAATCCCTTTAGGTGTCCCTGTCCTGCATATTGGTCGCTCTTCCAGTCTCGTTCAATAATAAGGGACCTTCCTCCCTGCCTCGGGGACTGTTTGCCTGGGGAAGGGAGGGGGTGTCTCTGTCTCTCACTTCCTCCCGCCACCCAGCAGGGAGCAGTGAGCTGTGCAGTGTGGGAGCAGGGCTAGGTGGGAAGGTTCACAGGCGAGGGTCGCTGCTGAGACACGGCTCTGCAGTTCACGGATTCTCAGAGCCTCTCTCTCCCAAGCCCCTGGGCTCCTGTGTCCCTCTGTACTGGCAGGAGACGCTCCTGACCTCACTCTGACTGGCAGGCCAGCCTCCTGGGGCAGGACTCCCTCTTTGGGGTTCAGCCACACCCTAGAAGAGAGTGAGGGGTCCCAGGGTCACAGAACTGGTTCTTGGGAATTGCCTTTGAAAACCTGCCCTCGGGGCCCCTGGGTGGCTCAGTCGGTTAAGCGTCTGACTTCAACCCAGGTCATGATCTCATGGCTCGTGAGTTCAAGCCACACGCCTGGGTCTGTGCTGACAGCTCAGAGCCTGGAGCCTGCTTCGGCTTCTGTGTCTCTCTCTCTCTCTCTCTGCCCCTCCCCCGTTTGTGCTCTGTCTCTCTCTCTCAAAAATAAATAAACATTAAAAAAATAAAAAAAGAAGAAAACCTGCTCTAAGAAGGTCTTCTGTTCTCAGAGTGCCTATTGCCTTGAAAAATGCTTGCCAATTAATGTTTCTCTAACCGGGCTGCTCTGTGTTCAGGCTTTTACTGTTTATTTCTGGCTTTTACTGGACCACTCAGATTCTTTGACAGCTAATAGGGCTTAGGAGGTCGACTAGGCCAGCTCCCTGAATTTACAGAGAGGGAAACTGAGGCCTAGAGGGGAAGGGGTGTGCCTGAGGTGAGGGTTAGTTGGTGACAGAGTGGGGTTGGAATGGAATCTCTGATAAGTTCCTTATGCCAGCCCAGGGATCCCTTCGAAGGCATTTAAATGGAACATCCGTGTCACAGCCCCTGGCCACTGTTCTCCCCATCCCCGTCCCCTGGGGTCACTCTGTTCACGCTGCTTTTCTGGAACCGGCTTGAGCTTTCTTGCCGAGTCCTCTCTGCCTCCACCCTGCTCTGCCCTCCTCCCCTCTCCTCTTCCTCTTCTCCAGCCTCATTCAGTTAATGCATATCCGGAGCCCATGGCCTCAGGAAAGGCTTCTCTAACCCCTCGCTCTCCATCCGGCGCCACAGGGACCTGTAAATACAGGCGACCACGCTCAGCCTCCCCTCTGCTGGTCAAGAGGTGCCAATTAAGACAGCCAGGTGCCACGGTCACACGCCAGACTAGCCAAACTCCAGACGAGAGCGGCGGCTGTCTGAGCTGCAGGGCGGTGGGCGAGGGATCACGGTGCACACTGCTGATTGCTCAGTCGTTCAGGAAAAGCCTGGTGCTACCCGTTAAGCTAAAAATACGCATTAACTTTAACCCGGCAATCCCACCCTGGGGGTTTTAGCCTATAGAAATAAAAGTACCAGTGTACAAGGAATCGGGGATGTTTATTACGGGGCTGCTGGTAGTAACATACGCACGTGTGCGCACGCGCACGCAGACCCGCAAACAATCTAAAGATGTCAATAAACACAGGAGTGGAACAAATTGGCGCTAAGGGCTCTGAAGCAGCTGTTGCAAGAGCGCCGTAGGTCCTCTGGCTGCCGTCCTGCAGGGATGTCCATGATGGAGTAGCAAGCGAGACCTGTTAGTTGCCGATACGTGTGTTATGATTCCGTTTTCGGCAAATAAACCCGCCCAGACCCTCCCGTGTCTGAGAGGGTGGGCTGTGCCTGAGCCCAGGGTCACAGGGGGTGAGGGTAGGACGTAGAGAGAGATGAAAGAGACAGGTGGCTTTGAGGGGGGCAAGGAGACCTCCAGCTTGGTGTCCGAGACTACTCTAAATGGAGGTAAGTGTAGCCATCGGGGCCAGGGTGGGCCCAGCACCCGCTGACCCGCCCCAGCCCCAGGGCTCCCCTCTCCTGACAGGGCAGTGGTGCTCCTGGAGTAGGGCCGGCTTGGGTCTGGCTGGCAGTATGCGGGAGTGGTGAGACAGGCCAAGTCAAGGTTGTGACCTTGACCTTCAGCTCCTATTTGATCTGGGATGATTCCTCACTTGCTCATTAAACTAGTATTTCATGGGATTTTACGTCGTGCTCACACAGGCCCCAGTAGAGACATACAATTAGCTGGTTAGTTTGTCCCTATTATGGATGAATTTTACCCCCTCGTTCCACCCCCACCCGCTTCCCCGTTCATACATCGAAGCCCTACCCGCATGGCGACTATATTTGGGGAAGTAATTAAGGTTAAATGAGGTCGTAAGGGTGTGTCCTGGTCTGATAAAACTGGTGTCCTTATAAAAGAGGAAGAGACACCAGACGTGATTCTCTTTCTCTCCCCCCCTCTCTCTCTCTCTCTCTCTCTCTCTGTGTGTGTGCATGGAGACCACGTGAGGCCACAGAGAGGAGGTGGCCGTCTGCAAGCCAGTGAGAGGCCTCACCAGAACCTGACGATGCTGACACCTTGATCTCAGACCTCCAGCCCTCAGAGCCGTGACAAAATAAATTACTGTCGTGTAAGTCCCCCCGCCTGCAGTCTTTTGTTGTGGCCGCGAGTTACCTAAATTGGATATTCCAGGTTGTAAGAATTAACTTGTTGGGGGGCGCCTGGGTGGCTCGGTCGGTTAAGTGTCCGACTCTTGATTTCAGCTCCGGTCACGATCTGACGGTTTGTGAGACAGAGCCCCGCGTCGGGCTCCACGCTGGCAGTGCAGAGCCTGCTTGGGATTCTCTCTCTCCCTCTCTCTCTCTCTGCTCCTCCCTCATGCCCCCCATCAAATAAATAAATAAACTTAAAAAAGGAATTAACTTCTTTTGTGACTTAGCAGGCACACTCCGAGTTGGAATTGTTAGGGGACACTTATTGGTTTCTGGCCACTTACACCCTGTCTCTGTGGGTCATGTAGTTGGGGTGAAGCTGATTCAGCTCTGGCTTCAGGGGTAGATCACGTGGCCCAGGCCCGGCCTCCCTGCGCCCGTAGATTTCATCATCTTGCACGTGGGAGGGGGTCAGAGATGGGCACCTGACCCTATTTGGGCCCGTCAGAGACCTGGAACTCAGTGTGAGCTCTTGGGGAAGCAATCTGGTTTCCCTCAGGGGTTGAGGTTGTGTGAAGGGGAAGCTGGACCTTCAGCAGCCCTCTTGGCACCATGAGGAGACTTCCTGTGGTAACCCAAGGGAAGCGACCCGAAGGAAGGGGGAAAATTTGGAGGGACAGAAACTGGGTCCCAGGGACATTATTTCAGACGTCCAAGGCCAAGGTCAAACTATTCCTCGATTTTTAATTTTGTGTCCCACATGTTTCTTTAAGCTCTTCTTTCCAGCTTATCTCTTAACTCAGGCAAATGGAAAGTGAAACCGCCCCTCAAGCAATAGCGACCACCCTGGCTCAGACCACCCAGTCCAGTTTGAACTTAAGCCCCTCCTCAGGCCTGCACTGGGCCATGGAGTGTCCTCTAGAATGACCGACAATTACCTTTACCTCATTAGAACAGTACAATCTGCACCCAAGGAGGAGCTCAAGCTCATTTACATAACGTACCATGTGCGTGTAGGCATGTTTCCTTAGGGCTCACGCAGGACCTTACGCCCGCCTCTACATACGACGACCGACAAGGCTTCCCTATCTAAATACTCATCCTAACCCATCCTCCTTTGCTCTGAAGGAAGGAAGTTATTCCCCCGTGATATCCTAATTTGCTGCAAATAAAGTTTTCTCTGTGCCGTCACTCATCCAGGTGCGGTTTCTGACCCACCGGAAGAGGGAACTCACATCGGTTTGGTTACAAAGTCAGCCCGAGTCAGTTTCTGTCACTTTCTAGATAACTGTGAGTGGTCCACCCGGTCAGGTCAACCTCTGCCTCTCCGTGTGGCCTGGCAGGACCTCTCGGCTGTCTTGGGACCAGGTCTAACACGAAGTGGGCTCCCCACTTATCTCGGGAATAGCTTCGGTCCCCTGGGTTGCCTCCCTGGCTTCCAGACCCAGAACTGAGAACTGCCTCCAGGCTCCCAGAGCTTTGCAGGAGGAGGAGGACGCGTTGCGGGAGAGGTGTATCAGAGCATTTACCTCCAGGAAGGTGAGCTGAGCATTGAGTCTCTATGGCCCAACTTTAATTTAACTGACAATTTAAAAAATCAAAACCGGCATCTGGGGCATTTAGAATGTCTGTCTTCCCGGTTTAATTTCACGGGGATCGTGTTATGGCTTTTGATAAAATGTTTCATTTTAAAGGACTGGTTTCATCAAAGCAAGGCTTTTCCTTTACAGGGTCGGCTTCACCGAAAAAAGACACTTTCATTAGGGAAAAGCGGTGCCTGGCTTGGACTTAATTGTAGGTTCAGAGAACAGAGAGGAAATGCCTCCGCCCTTTGGTGATCTCTTGTGGTCCCCCGGGAGGTAACGTAGCTGGAACCTGGAGGCGTTTCTTTTTCTTTTTTTATGTATATTTTTAAAAGTTTATTTATTTTGAGAGAGAGAGAAAGAGAGAGAGAGCGCATGCGCACAAGCGGGGTAGGGACAGAGGAAGAGGGAGAGAAAGAATCCCAAGCAGGCTCCTTACTATGAGGGCGGAGCCTGATACCGGGCGGAACTCACGAACCCTGAGATCAAGACCTGAGCTGAAACCAAGAGTCGGAAGCATAACCGATGAACCACCGAGGTGCCTCAGAGTAATTTCTTGAATGCACCATGCCTGTTCATGCCTCCAGCCTTCGCCCATGCTGCTGCCTCTTCCTGGCTGCCCTCCCTCTTTGCAGGCAAGGCCCCCCCTCCCCCCCGCACTTGCTGACTTGCCTTTTCCCATTCTGGGGGTGGTCTTGGACTACTCCCACGTCGTTGCCAGGGATGACTGGTTACAAGGACGGTATACGTGTGACCTTATTTGGCAAAGAGTTCTTTGCAGATGCGATTAAAGCTGAAGACTCTGGGATGAGGAGAGTATCCTGGATTGGGTGAGTGGAACCTAAATGCAATCACAGTGTCTTGTGAGAAAGAGACAGAGTGTGAGTCGGGGAGGGGCAGAGAGAGAGGGAGACACAGCATCTGAGGCAGGCTCCAGGCTCTGAGCCGTCAGTGCAGAGCCTGACGCGGGATTTGAACCCATGAACCGTGAGATCATAACCTGAGCCAGAAGTCGGATACTTAACTGACTGAGCCACCCAGGCGCCCCCTAAGCATACATTATTATTGCTCTAAGTTGTGAGGTTCTGGGGCGGTTTAGTATGCGGTGTTAGTCCGGCAGTGGGGAACTGCTACAGAAAGGGGTACCTAGAACAGAAACCCGAGGCATGTGGCAGTGGCTTTGGAACAGGCACTGTCATGGGAGGCTAGAAAAACGACAACTTGGGCAATGGAGCATGGGAACATTTGATAAAACTTGCAGTAAGTTGGAAAAAAAAAACAACCTTGCAACAAGTTGAAAGTTGGAAGGCCCTCCTGGCCGCGGGCTTGCAGTGTCCAGGTAGAAAGTTGCAGTCACATTTGGGCTCCTCTCTCCAGCATTTGGTCTGGAAACACAAAGAAGAGAGGGCTCAGGAACAACTTAGCCAGATCTCAGAAAGATTTGAGAGAGAAGGAAGAGTCTGGAAAGGCTGGGACTCGGTGGGTTGAAAAATAAAACTATTTCTAGGGGCACCTGGGTGGCTCAGTTGGTTAAGCATCTGACTGCAGCTCAGGTCATGATCTCACAGTTTGTGAGTTCGAGGCCCGTGTTGGGCTCTGTGCTGACAGCTCAGAGCCTGGAGCCTGCTTTGGATTCTGTGTCTCCCTCTCTCTCTGCCCCTCCCACGTGGTGTGCTCTCTCTCTCTCTCCCTGTCTCTCTCTGTATCTCTCTCTCTTTCTTTCTAATAAACACTAGAAAAAAGAAAAGAAAAAGAAAACTATTTCTAATCCCCACCTCTCCACTCAATGAAAAACCCTCAAATTAAGATATATCCTTAGAGAAAAGTCAAATCAAGGGCATTGCTGTTGAGATACAGTTTGGGATGGACAGTGAATCAGAGGCATAGATTTCACACCTCCGTGAATGCATCTGGAAGAATTAAATGGTGTCTAGTAGTTACAAAAAGATCAATGGTATAGTTCTGCAGCCACAGCTACCCACAGTACCTGTAATTAAGTGCAGAGAGAGAAATACATCTTGAATTAAATCGTGAATATGCCTTTTAGCCCATGCAATGAAATACATAGGCAACCCAGAACTTTTGAGAGAACCGCATTGGCAAAAGCCCACCAATCTGGAGCAAAAAAGACTGAGACTATTCAAGAAGGGGAAAAAAAAATCTTGGGCCACTAATTTTTTATGAGCAAGATGCTGGCTGAGAAAACCTCCAGTTGCTATGAAGGGTATATTTTGTAATGTCCTTCTCAGAAGTGACCAAGGAGAGTGACAGAGAAGGAAGGATCTCCCAGAGAGTAGAGCCAAGAGCCACTGACTAAAAAAGATAGAGGATCCAGCACCAGGGAGAGGACCTGGACCCTAATTACAGAACATTGCCTACTATGGGGTAGAGTTCCTGGCAATGTTTCTCCATCAGGGCTTAAGCGCTGCTATGGATTGGTGATGGCGTGGAGACTCCTGTCCTCCTTTTATTAGAAAATTTTAAAAATGTTTATTTTTGAGAGATTTCAAGCAGGTAAGGGGCAGAGAGAGAGGGAGACAGAGGATCCGAAGCAGGCTCCATGCCGACAGCAGTGAGCCCAACGTGGGGCTCGAACTCACGAACCATGAGATCATGACCTGAGCTGAAGTTGGATGCCACCCAGGCGCCCTCCCGTCCTCCTTTCTGAATGGGAGTGTGTGTTGGGTGATCCATCCCTGCTCTTCCACGGTATGTCGGAGGTGTGTATCGGAGGTGGAGGGGAGAAGGGACATAAACAGCTTTTCTTATTGTTCCGTGGGTCTCTGGAGCAACGTTTTCATCCAGATCTGACTTAGAACATGAGATTCTGGACTTCAAGCTCGAAGCCATGACTGGTATCGATCTTGGGTGGGAATGAGTGTAATTTGCAAGTGGGAGAGTCTTGCATAGTTGTGTCAAGAGGTCAGTCTGTTAGATTATATCAGTGTGTGTGTGTGTGTGTGTGTGTGTGTGTGTTTAACTATTTATTTATTTTTGAGAGAGAATGAGTGCTAGCAGGGGAGGGGCAGAGAGAGAGAGACACACACACACACACACACACACGGAAGATCTGAAACGGGCTCTGTGCTGACAGCAGAGAGCCCGACGCGGGGCTCAAACTCACGAAGTGCGAGATCATGACCTGAGCCGAAGTCGGATGCTTGACTGACGGAGCCATTCCCCACCCATCCTGTGGTAGTTTGTCCCAGGGCTGCCGTGACAAATTACCACAGGGTAATCTGGATGGTTTCAAACAAGAGAAATGGACTGTCTCATAGTTTTGGAGGCCAGAAACCTAAAATCAAGGTGTCGGCAAAGTTGGTTTCTCCCCTGAGACAGAACCCGTTCCGCGTCTCTCCCCTGCCTTCATGGCGGCTGGCCGCAAGCCTTGGCATTTCTTGACTTGTAGACGTCACTCCGATCCCTGCCTCTGCCATCACATGGCCGTGTGTTTCTGTCTCCGTGTCTCCACTTCCCTTCTTTTTTAAATTTTTTAAAATGTTTTTATTTTTGAGAGACATAGAGACAGAGTGTGAGCAGGGCAAGGGCAGAGAGAGAGACACACACAGAATCCGAAGCAGGCTCCAGGCTCCGAGCCATTAGCACAGAGCCCGACGCAGGGCTTGAACTCACAGACTGTGAGATCGTGACCTGAGCTGAAGTCAGCTGCTTAACTGACTGAGCCACCCAGGCGTCCCTCCACTTCCCTTCTTACAAGGACACCATTCACACTGGGGTAAAGGCCCATGCTAATCCAGTATAACCTCCTCTTACTCGATGACACCTGCAACAACCCCATTTCCAAGTCAAGTCCCTTTCCGAGGTTCTGGGCGCACACCCCTTTTGGGGGGAGACACACCTTTGCAGCTTCTCACTCCAGGATAGAGCGGACTTTTGCCCCGTTTGTGCGAGCTGGGCCGTGTGTCTTGCCTAGCCACGGGAACACGGCTGGAAGGGACAGTGTGCTGGTCTGGCCCTCGAGTCTCAGAAGCATTGTGTATTCATGCTTACTGTTCTAGAAGCTTCTGATGTTCTAGAGCTTCCCCCCGGAGCTGCTGTCTCTGTGCCCTGGGCCGACGTGGGGCAGAGCTGCCCCAGTTTCCCGCATGCCCGCCCTGCCAAGAGAGTGCCTCAGCCACCCTGCAGAGCTGTGAGCTCAGGGATCATTCTTGTTGCTTAGGCCACTAGGTTCTAGGGTGGTTCGCGAGGCAAGCATTAAGTGATGCAGGTGAGGAAGGCAGAAATAGAGGGGACAGCCTCTCCTAAGCTCCGCTCCAGCTGCCGTGCTGGGATGGGAACCCAGTGCTGCTAGGGTCTTGTCTTTGAGCAAAAGGAACCCAGAATCTACATTTTTTTAAATTAAAAATTATTTATTTATTTATTTTGAGAGAGTATGAGGGGGAGGGACATAGAGAGAGAGAAAGAGAGGGCGAGACAGAGAGAATCCCAAGCAGGCTCTGAGCTGTCAGTGCAGATCTGGACGCGGGGCTTGATCTCATGAACCTTGAGATCATGACTTGAGCTGAAATCGAGAGTCTGACGCTTAACTGACTGAGCCACCCAGGTGCCCCCGAAATCTACATTTTTCTAACTGGAAATCTCTTAATTTTTATTGTTATATATCTCATTCGATTTATTTTTATTTTATTTTGACAGAGAGAGAGAGAGAGAAAGAGCACACACACAAGTGAGGGAGGGGCAGAGAGAGAGGGAGAGAGAGAATCCCAGCAGGCTCTGTGCTGTCAGCATGGAGCCCAACGCGGGGCTCGAACCCATGAACCATGAAATCATGACCTGACCCGATATCTAAAACAGGATGCTCAGCCGACTGAGCCACCCAGGCGCTCCTCGTTTTTAAAGTGAATCACTGCGCTGTCCCAACCAAATACACCGTGGACAGGACTCTGCCCTGAAGCCTTTAGCTTGTGGCCTGGGGTGCAGCCTGGCCGGTCCTGGCGGGTCCCTCTGGTCAGTTGCTTCCAGTCACAGGTGCCGTTCGGGGCAGATGCTGGTTTCAGGAGGAGAAAAACCCACAGAACCCATGTGGGCCCAGCCAGAACTCAGGATTCCCGGTGAGAGGAAGTGCAGGCTTATCTCTGAATGGTCCTGCCCAGACAACGAGGCGGTAGAGGATTCGGCATCTTGCTGCCTTTCTGCCCCTTACAAGGGCGTCTCGGATTATGCTGTTAAGAAATATTTGTTAAGAAGATGCCCACTGAGTTTCTTTTGTGACAATGGCGGGGTTCTAGGGATCGTTAAAAAAAAAATGAAACAAAAACAAAATAAAAACAAAAACCAAAAAACCAGCGAAGAGGGAAATCAAACATTACCAAGTGGAAATAGATTTTACTGGACAAATGTCTCCCTTTAAATCGAAATCGAGTCCAAGTTCTCCTACTCTCCCAGACTTCTAGAAGGTGGCATTCAAAATGTTTACACTTGTTTCATCTGCCTTTTTGCTAAGTCCTGGCCCCCACCTCCTTCCCCTGCTTTCCACTTGACGTCTTCTTGCACACATATGCTCTGCTTTATATTTACATGTATCTAATTTTTAGATATGGCTTGTGAAATACGCCAGACAAAGAATGAGATAGTCCTGAAAACAGCTGGAAAATTATGCAACGGCAGGGAGACGGGGCACATGCACACTCTGTACTGCAAAGTTGCACAACAGACCGAGTCTGTTAGAAGGCAGGCTGGGAGGTTTTTATTTTTTTCTCCAGGATGACAGCCTGCTCGGTGGAGTAGGGCTTCTGCAAGAAGGCGTTTCCTTAGGAGCCCCAGGTTGCCTGAGAGGAGGGGACGGCTCGGGCTGCAGCGGTGACACAGAGCCCGTGGCCCAGGGCAGGCTGCTGAAGGGGCCAGTGAGGCCAAGGTTGAGGGTCCGGTGAGGCCAAGTCCCGTTTCTGACGAGGGGAAGTCTGGCTTTTCGGAGGCATCCATTTCCCTGGTGCCAATCTGACGGTTGGAGAATTTTGATGGACCTCGAGACACACGGGCCTTCACTGCCTGCTGCCCCCAGAGCTCAGGGTTTGCAATTCTCAGGACGGTCTTGTGCCCTGGAAGGACTCAGGGAAGTAAGGCCTTGATCCCTCAGACCAGGGCTGGGGTCATCCTTCGAGCCACCCAGCCCGGTGACCCTGCTGTTGCTCAGCTCGGCACCACGTCGTCTTAAAGTTTGGAGCCAGGAAAAGGAAACCAGTGACCCCTGTGATTGGGTTTGTACTCTCCATTGCCAACATCAGGCGTGAGGGGAAGGCTTCCCTGTGTTTACGTAAAAAAGATCAGAGGGTCTCGGCAGCCCTCAGGTGGGCAGGGTGGCCGAGAACGTGATTCGCTTGCTCCAAAATTGAAGACCACGTTAGGGCCAACAGTGACCTTCTGTCTGGCTCTGTCCGAGGTGCTGTGTGGGATCGGGGTCGGCATGTGCCGGAGGAGGGTCTTCCTAAGAGCGGGTCTGCAGAGCAGGTCAGGAGGAGGACAGATACCACAGCACAGACCTACGGGGAAGGGATCCTCTGCCAAGCGGCAGCTCAGGCCTTGGCACAGGGTTCGAGGCTGCTCCTGGGCATGGGGCAGGGCCCTTGGGTGTAGTAATGATGGGGAAAAGCTCCGTGGACGACCTCCAGGACAGAAAGCCCACCGGGGGCCTCAGCTGCCCCAAGCCAGCCAGTCGGGGGCTCCCACCATCATGACAACCCCTGGGGGAGCCGGCAGCTTCCGTCCACAGCCCTCGTGGCCAGGCAGGCAGGGACACTCAGAGGGGCCGGGGAGCAGCTCACAGCGTGGACCCTGCCGAGGGGTGCTGAGGAGTCCGGGGCTCTGCTGAGAACTCAGGCTGCCCGGTTGCTGCGGTCGCTCAGAAAGGGGATGGGAAATCTCCGTGAGGGGACGGCAGTGCCCGAGAATCATTAGATTTCCTTTCTCATTTTCGGAAGTGCAGTTAGGGAGGCAAGGGTGCTGCATTGGGCTCTGGAGCGGGTGTCTGGGTCTCTGGGCGTTCGCAGGCTGGGGGTCAGCATGTGTCCGCACGCCTGTTTGTGCACACGTACCAGCATCTGGGTGTGGTGTGTGTGTGCGCAGGCACGCACACGCATGTGCAAGGGAGCGCTCTTGCCTCCTGGCTTTTGGGACAGTTGCCTGTCAGGCGCCCTGAATTAGCTTCCTGCTTTCCGTTCATATGAACTTGTTGGCAAGCCCCCAGACCTTGAGATGGTGGAGTCGTCCTGTGGCAACGACTGCCTCCTCCAGTCCATGCCCCCTCCACCCCCACTCCCAGCGGCCTGTGCTTTCAGACTCTTGTCTGGAGGTCCCTATATCCTCAGCTAGGGTGGGTGGAGGAGGGTGGTGGCAATCTCTTGGTGAGCAGCAGGGGGCCCCTGGGACTATGTGGGGACCCAGGGGGCCCCTGGGACTATGTGGGGACCGCGAAAGGAGTGTCTTGGAAAGTTCCAGCAGTCTGGAGCTGTTGTGGAGGCCCCAGTGTGAGATAGCAGACAAGCTGGGGGGTGGTGGCGACATAGAGGCTGGTTGTGCAGGAGAACTGGCCGAGTCATCCCCGGGGCCACCCGAGGCTCCCTCTCCCCATCTGAAGAAGGCAGAGGTGGGCGCTTTGAAGCCAGACAGGACAGTGAGGGTGGGGTTGTGTGGCCCTTGCGTGGTCACCCTGCTCCAGCCTGTGGCCAGCGTGGCCAGATGTGCTCTATCTGCCTCCCTCAACCAACCCCCACCAAGAGAAGCCATCGATGCATATCATCATGGGAAATCTTTTGATTTAAAAAAAAAATCGTCACAAATAATTCGAGTTGAAAAACACAACTATGTAGGCTACCACTTAGCAGCCCCTTATGCACCTACTTTAGGATACTTGAGTTAAAAAAGTTTAATGTTTTATTTATTTTTGAGAGAGAGAGAGCATGAGCAGGGGAGGGGCAGAGGGAGACGGAGACACAGAATCCGAAGCAGGCTCCAGGCTCTGAGCTGCCAGCACAGAGCCTGACACAGGGCTCGAACTCATGAACCATGAGATCATGCCCTGAGCTGAAGTCAGATGCTTAGCCGAATAAGCCCCCCAGGTGCCCCTAGGATGCTTGCATTTGTAAGCAGAAGCTAATGACCGCTACTTTAGGCAAAGAGCAGGGATGCTTGGGTACGAACTCCAGAAGGCCAAGGGTTCCAGAGAGGCACCCTTGTGGGCAGCGAGCACTCAGGTTCTGGTCGGAGTCAGTGGGCTCCCATCTGGTTCCATTCCCCTGGGGATTACCATCCAGAGCTTGGGCTTCTTCATCTGAAGGGGGGAATGTTGAGGTCCCACCTTGTGGGATGTTATGATGGTCAAGGGAAATAGTTTACCTACGAACTTTGCTAAGTCACCAGCAGAGTAGACCCCGTGTCATGCTGACCTCTGTGGGGAGAGAAAACTGGGACCCAGCCTGGAGAGTCACGTGTGACCAGGGGAGGTGCGGATCATCACCGGGCACAGATATGTGTGTGACCGAGAAGGGAGCTGGGAAGCCTCTGACCACTGTCCTGGGGAGGGCTCCCAGTTCCCAGAGTGCTTTGGGATGAACGTGATTCTTCATTCTCTTCTTTATACCATCCCCTTAGAACAAAATGCAACCTCCTGGCTGAGACCTGCAAGGCTTACATCATCTAATCATCCCCTGGTTACTTTTTTCACTTCAAGTCTTCCTTCATTTCCTTTTCCTACCACTGTAGGCTTTGCTGCCCTTCTTTCCCTGGAGGAGAGACAGCTCTTTCCTGCCACAGGGCCTTTGCACGTGCTGGTCTTGCTGCTTGAGATGCTCATTGCTTAAACTGCCCATTCCTAGTAACTTCTCTCATCAGCTGTTAGCTAAAACCTTCCCTCACCTTCCCCCTCCTTGTCCCATGCATTTTATATCATGGGCCTCTTCGTCTTTTCTTCATAGCATCTATCTTTGGAAATTATCTTATTGTGTTGATTTGTTCTGCAAACACTTCCTGAGCACCTACTACGTGCAGGGCTGGTTTTTTTCAATCCCGGTATTTCCTGCAAGCCTGAAATAAGGTTGTTTATGAGGCTCCGGCATCCCAGCCACCCATATCTTGCAGTACAGCCAGGATTTTGTTCTAAAGTCAGTGATGATATGAAAAAAGCATGCGGTCGAAATACGCTGGAAAATTTCCTATGAGCACAGTTTTGCGCCTACAGCCCAGCGCTGCCCGGGGCTGGGTACAGGGAGGGATGGAAAGCAATGCCAGCTAAGAAATGGATCAATTCTGAGCCCTTCAGTGTTAAACAATTCTCAAAAACCATCCTGTGAAGTAGGTGATAGTATTATAATATTTATTAATTTTTTTAATGTTTATTTTTGAGAGAGAGAGACAGAGTGTGAGCAGGAGAGGGGCAAAGAGAGAGACAGAGAGAGAGAGAGAGAGAGAGAGAATCACAAGCAGGCTCTGCACCAGCAGTGCGGAGCCTGATGTGGGGCTCGAACTCAAGAACCATGTGATCATGACCTGAGGCGAAACCCAGTCAGATGCTTAACAGGCTGAGCCTCCAGATGCCCCTACACCATGTATTAAAAAAGTTTTTTTTAATGTTCTTTTTTTTGAGAGAAAGAGAGAGTCAAAGCATGAGTGGGGGAGGGGCAGAGAGAAAGGGAGACACAAAATTCGAAGCAGGCTCCAGGCTCTGAGCTGTCAGCCCAGAGCCCAGCGCAGGGCTCGATTTCATGAACTGCAAGATCATGACCTGAGCCGAAGTCGGATACTTAACCAACTGAGCCACCCAGGCGCCCTGAGGTAGGTGATATTATTATGCCCATTATACATAAGAAACTGAAGCATGGGAGTGTTAAGCAAGTTTCCTAAGGTCACAAGATGGGAAAGTGGCTGGCAGAGTCCAGGCTGCCCGTCTCAGGGCTGCTTCGAGGAGTTGAATCCATCCGTGCTGGTGAGCCGTGATGCCTGGGGGGCAGCAGTGACAGGCTGGGGAAGGGGGAGCTCCTCGATTAGGGAGTCTGCTTCAACATTCCAGAGCAACGGCCTCGTTTTCAACCCTGCATTGACAATGAGGACGTGCCAGTCTCCAAGCTCTGCGCGACACCGGGAGGGAGGTGAGGTGTATGATCCCGGCCCTACGGATGAGGAGACGGGGTGCGGAGAGGCTGAGCGCCGCTGCGGGCAAGTCACTGTGTGGGGTGGGGTGACACCCATCTGGCTAGCCGGAGAGACAGGCTTCGGTGAACGAGCTCGAATTCAGGCATGTAGCACCCAGAGGACAATCATGGGGGTGCCGCCGCCGTGCCTGGGAGAGGTGACCTGGGTTAGAGGGAAGAGGGGGCCGATTCCAGAGCTAATGAGAGGGTAGACGGAGCCGGTAACCCCTTTGATGTGGGAGCAAGGGAAGGGAGGGGTCCTAGATGCCCTCAGGGCCCCGGTGTCAGTGGCAATGCCAGATGTGAGCCCAGGAAGGACTTGCTGCGGCGGGGATGGGGTGGAGTTGGGGATCGGAGACTGCCTGCTGGAGAAGCTGGGGTTATTGCATTTACAGCATGGGATGGACCTGGCCGGATGGTTGGTGCCCCAACTCTTACACCCATAGGAAAGAGTGAGATTGCCTAGCTGTCAGTAAAACAGTCGGCTTAAAACACAAGGAAATGCATCACCTCAGCATTAGGAGGTCTGCAGGTGCGGTGGCTCCCGACCTCAACATGTCACCCGGCTATCGTCCTTGCCCCCTTCATATGGAAGGATAGCCAAGCCTCAGCGGGCGTCCTGCCCTCTCCCAAAAGGGCTGGCTAACCCGGAGGGAAGGGAGACAGAGCTGAGGAGGGGCCGTGTATGTGGGGGCACGACGGCGTCTGTCACAGATCAGACCGTACCTGGCCCGAGGCCTCGGGGACAGTATGAAGAGAAAAGTCTTCTCCGGAGGGGCTGCCTTCGGCCCAGATCTGCAGAGCCGGCCAGAGCAGCTGGGGACAGGGACGAGTATTTCACCAGAACCCGAAACTTTCACAGCCCACCCCAAAGGTACAGGCGTCTGTGTATTTTCGTTCTCTCTCAGCGGGACAAGCGGAAGAGGGGAGCGCCATTTTGCGGCGAGCGGAAGTGACCCGGTCCTCCGCGAGCTGCATTTCAAAGGTCCTGGGGACTTTGTGTCTGATCTCAGCGTTTCTGCCGAGGAGGAGGGACCATCTGGAGCGGCTGGGAGGGAGCCAGCCAAGAAGGACCTTCCTACTCGGGATGGGGCCTTGGGCGGGAGAGAGGCCTCCTCGAACCTTCTGGAGGAGCGGAGGGGTCCCCGGGGAGTCGGCGGTGGCTGCGGTGATGGCCAAAGGCCTTCAACCTCCATCCAGCGTTTCCTCCCATGGGGTCCTGGCCTTAGGATCCCGGGGTTAACACCACTGCCAGCCCCGGCTGGAAGCTTTGGCCCTCTGAACGCCCATAGTCTAGATGGTGGGAATGGGGCAGGGGCAGGAGAACTGGATAGAAGGAATCCGACTCAGAGGTACTATGACCGGAGGTGAATAAAGCCCTGGAGGCCGGGGGTCCTGGGGTCCAGCAAGACCTCAGCTAGGCTCACTGGTTGACATTCCCCGTGAGGAAAGGCCGGGTGAGGCTTACAAAGGCCTGGAACCCACAGCCCCACAATAGGATCGTGCCCTTCACAAGTTACGTACAGGAGTCACACGTAAAGAAATTAATTCTCTGTGCTCTATGGGTGATGTTGTCCGGGAATGGGATAAAACGTCGCCCCCTTCTCCTTTCACCAGACAGGGGTAAGCCTGGGACTCTGTCTTGCTCTCATTTGGGAAGAAAGGCAGGCAAGGTGTTGGGGGGCATGGGGCTGACCTCTAACATACATTCTGGCCCAGACCGCAGGCTTGTCCCAGTAACACCCTCTGCCCCTTGTCAGGGGCTGGTTCCGCAATGGGCATGAGACCCAGCCTTGGCCCGCAGATCAGAGAAGGGTTAGCCAGCCCTTCTGGGAGAGGGCAGGACGCCCGCGTGCGGCTTGGTTATCCTTCTATATGGTCGGGGGCAAGGACGATAGCCAGGTGGCATGTTGAGGTCTGGATCCACCACACCTGCAGACGTCCTGACGCGTGAGGTGACGCATTTCCTTATGTTTTAAGCCGGCTGTTTTACTGATAGCTAGGGGCGTCTTTGATTTTTACTTTTTAAAGTTTTTGTTTTTATTTATTTTGAGAGAAAGATAGAGAGCAAGCAAGCAGGGGAGGAGCAGAGAGAGAGGGCGACTGAATCCCAAGCAGGTTCCATGCTGTCAGTGCAGAGCCCGATGCGGGGCTCGGACTCATGAAACCGTGAGATCCTGACCTGAGCTGAAGTCAAGAAGCAGACGCCTAACCAACTGAGCCACCCGGGTGCCCCTAGCTAGGGGCATATTAAGGGACCCAGAAGCCTTTCTCAGGTGGGAGAGCTGGACCAAATGGCCAGCCACAGGTGGACCCAGGGCTCCAGACCCCGATCCGATGAGTCTAGGACATTGATTGCTAACTGCCCCATGCAGACATTGCCCTGAAAGTTCGTGGGCCTCGCTGCCTCTCCCCCGGGGTGGGGCGCACATTCAAGTAGGCACTGAGGTTTTATTTTTCCCCGGGTCCCTACTGTTTCGATTGAGTTGGAGCCTCCAGCGGTGTCTCCACTTAGAAGTGTTGATTGAGCCTGGATCCTCAAGCCTTCAAATTTTAAGTACTTTGTCCTCCTCTTCCAGACAGAACTGATCCCAGCGGTGGTGGGACACCTCTGTGTGGAATGTGGCAATGAGCAAAATGGCTGCCCAGACACTACCCTTGTTTCCTCTTTCGCCTAACAGAGCTCCCTGCCAGGGTGTGCGTGTGTGTGCGCACACGCTCAAGAAACAAGAACCACACTCCCCAAAGGCCACCGGGCCTCCACGTTCTGTTCAATCAGCATTCCCCTGACATATTGCTTACCAAGGCCGCTCGTGGCCAGACCTCTGCCAGTGCCTCTGATGGGGCCACTGCACCCGCCGCTTGCCAACAGCGGAGCGGGGACCGAGCCGCTGTCTTTAGAGGCCCCTTGACAAGGTCACGAAGACCTCAACGGCTTGTTATGGGCTGCACACGGGTTCCCGGAGACTGGAAGAGTCTAGGTGCCTCCCCCCCTCCCCGACCCCTGGGAGCAGGCTTGCTGGGAGGGAGGACAGTGAACCCTCATTGCCTCCATCTGCTTGTTGCCTGCAGGGCGGGCAGGGCCTGCCAAGGACGATGACCTCGTCAAAGGGCAGAAGAACTTCTGGTTTCTCTGTGGCCACCAGGGGACAGGAATGGCTCTGATGAAGTCTGTGCTGGCACATGTGGCCTGGAAGCTAGAGACAGAGCCGGGAGCCCCGCCCCAAGTTTTCAGAATAAGGCAGGGCACCTGTCCCATGCGGAGCCGGGCCAGGCACCGAGGAAGACATTCTCCTTTCTTAACGTCTCTGCCCTGAGGCACCTGCAGGGAGCTGTGACATCCAAGGTGACCAGGAAGGGCCCTCCTCTCTTTCTGTCTGTCGCATCCTTGGGAAGATTTTTTTAAAAATATTTTTGAGAGAGCGCAAGCGGGAGAGGGGCAGAGAGAGGAGGACGGAGGATCGGAAGCGGGTTCTGGACTGACGGGCTGACAGCAGCGAGCCCGATGTGCGGCTCGAACTCCTGAACTGCAAGCTCATGACCTGAGCTCAACTGACTGAGCCACCCAGGCGTCCTCTTGGGAAGATTTTAAGGGGGTCGGAGGGCCTGAGATCACCCTGAATTACCCTCATCGCTCTCTGGGGCTACTCGACATCAGGGTTGCAGGTCCAGCCCTTCAGGGATCAGCCGATAACCACCATAGGAGAGCCACAGGACAGTGGTAGTGGTGGGGACCGTGTCAAGCAGGAGAGCACACGTCAGCTCTAAAGACACTCAAGTCCAGCTAAAACCAAACACGTGTGACCTGCACTAAGTGTTCCCGTTGAGTTGACCCCCTGGTCCTTAGTTTTGTGTCTTTGGGATCTGGACTGAATGAGTCTACCTGAACAAAGTACCATGAAGGAACCCTGCGTCCCACTTCTCATCTGAAAGAAAAGACGTGGGGACCAGAGGGAGAGGCAAGCCCCGGGGGTAGGCCAGTACTTTCCAGAAGAGGAAGAGGAGATCTCTGAAATCATGAAAATGTGAAGAGCAGGGAGGTGCTTCTTTTTTTTTTTTTTTTTTTTTGGAACTGAGGACGGGTGATCAGGGAACTAGGACAAGTCAACATGGGGGTCCCCTACATGAAGGACTCAACAGGACATTGCAATGCACTTGTGCCCGATTCATCCGCTCAGCCTCGTGGGATCTCACGGTGGGGACTGAAGGATGGGCCGGGTATGGGCAGTGATCTGCTCCCCCCTCATGTCTGGGCGAAGCCCCAGGAGGCCAGAGGGGACGTGGGAAGGAAAACTGCCAGGGCTCATTCGTGAGTGTCAGGGGGACAAACCGTCTTTCCAAGGTGTATCTTACGGCCCGTATTTCAAAGCGCGCCAGATAATGTAGCTAAGTGGCCCCGTCTGAAAACATGGCTTCGCAGAGCGAGAGAGCCATCCGTTTTCAACTCTGCTCCTCCGATGGCGTCGAGGGAAAGGTCTCTGCTTCTGCTAGTCTGTCTAACCACTTTCCCACACTTCCTGGTCAGCTTCGGCCTCAGTGCCTTTTGCAGGCAGTCGTATCTGGAATTTGACATTTTTTTTTTTTTTTTGGTTTTGCTTTTATTTTTGGCAGTTGTCTTTGCATGCTGATAAGATGTTGGCCTTTCCATTTATAGCTGTGATTTAAAGTATCCTTTAAAATCTTAAGTACAAGTACGTGGTTAAGTACTATACAAAGAAATAACCGTGGGGACGGTGGGTGGGAGGATTATGGTAACGAGAACAGAGTGAGTGAGTGAGATAGTAGAACATGACTCTTGAAGTAGGTGAGGCTGCGGGTTCGGTCTTACCTGTCTTTTGGGTAGGATGAAAAGACAGGCAACCACAGGAGGAATGAGTGGAAGAGTATCATGAGTTTCAAGACAGCAGCTAGATGGACATAAGTCTGGGCTGCCCGGTTCCCTCAATCTTTAGGAGTCAACCCATGCCACTTCTTACAGGAAGTCCTCCAGGATCCTGGCTCTGAAGCCATCTCTCTTCCCATACACTGAGCACCATCCACTTTGTCTGGAACTCAATGTGTCATCAGAGATCACGAAAGTGGATGCTTGCTGGGGGTGGGGAAGAAGCCCTGGAGCGAACTGCAGGGCAGAGGCCCCATTTCATGGTTAAGCCAAAATGCAGGCCTGGTGTGGCCATGCCTTCCAATTTCTCAAGAAAGACCGAAATCTAAATTCTTATGTGAAGTCTCACTATTTTTAGCGTTGACAACAAACCTTCACTCTGCCTGGGGGGCTGGATCCTGTCTTGGGCACCCTCAGGCGACACAGAGGGAAGATCTCAGGTGAAGATGGCCATCAGGCTGCAGAGCCCTCACACCTGGGTCCTGAAGATGACGGAACCGAGGATGCAAAATCACAGCTAGACCGAGTTGTGCAAGTCATGTGTTTCTCCATAAGACCGGGCCCTCCTGGCCGGCAGGGAGGGCCCTGAGTCATCGGACCCTGCCTGACCAAGGCCACCCCCCAAAGCCCTGGCCTCACAGGCCTGGGGCAGGGCGAACGAGAAAATCCAAAAGGACAGGTGTCCACCATCCAGGGAAGTGAGGCAGAGGCCTGGGCTCACATAGCAGAGATGTCCCAAAAGACACGTGCCTGGGAGGGGGTTTCCAGGTGGGACCTGGGGAGGGAAGGTCACTGTGCTTGGGGGACAGCAGGCCTGGTAGGAGAGTGACTCCAGGCAGTGGGAGGACTGTGCTGGAGACGGGGGGAGTCCACCCCGCGATGGGCTTTGACAGCAAACTTGCTCCAGGATGGAGAGGGATGCCTTGGATGCTGAGTTGGAAAAGGTGGGTAGAGTGTAGAGAGGCTATTTTAGGCAGGCCCGGGAGTGCAAAGGCCGGGAGGCTGGTGGAGGCAGAGCAGGCGAGGGACCGAGCTCTGGGAGGGCAGGCACACGCTTGGGTGGAGAAGGCTGTATTCAGACGTTGCGACAGAGGGATGAGGAGGCAGTTAGAGAGGGACAGGAACTTCAGGCGGAGAGGAGTGGGGACGAAGGAACCTGGCATCTCTCTGTAAGGGTAAAAGTTTATACTTGGGATAGACCCTGCAGTGCACGCACCCTCCTATTAAAAGCATCTTCTAGCGTCTGGAGTTTCCATCTCAGGCCTCCCCAACCCGGTCCCATTCCTGCGCCCTGTCCTGCCCCGGGGCTCCCAGAGAGGGTGAGGCGGCCCTCGGCGCCCCAAGGCTGACGGGCGGGACCCGGGCGCCCCAAGGACTCTCCGGGTGGAGATGCTCCGGCGGGCGCCGCTCCTCCGAGGTGGTGTCCCGCGAGGGCGCGGGGCGCGCCCGATGGTGGCCGGTGGCGGGGCTCCCCCACGGCCCGGCCAGCCGCGCTTCTCTGCCGCCGCCTCGGGGCGTCTCTGCTTCGCTGCGAGCCGGGAACCTCCGCGGCGGCGGCGCGAGCAGGGGAGCAGGCGGCGGCGGCGGCGGCGGCGGCGGCGGCCGCGCCAAGAAGCGCCGGGTCACCGCAGGCTGAGGCGCCCGCCGTCCCCGCCCTCCCCCTCGCTCGCCTCTCCTCCCTCCCGCCTCCCTCGCTCGCTCGCTCCTTCCCTCTCCCCGCCTCCCCTCCGCGCTCCCCCGCCCTCCCCTCCGCGCCTCGCCTCCTCCGCCCCGCGCCCTGCGGTGCTGCAGCTGCGGGCGGCTCCAGCTGCCCCCAGATGTGGGCTGGGCGGCGCGCGGGGAACTTTCGCGCCGGCAGCGAGTGCGGGGCCCCGGCTGCGGTCCGGCTGCCATGGATCCGCCGGCGGGAGCCGCTCGCCGCCTGCTCTGCCCCGCGCTGCCGCTGCTGCTGCTGCTGCTGCTGCTGCCGCCGCTCCTGCTGCCGCCGCCGCCCGCGGACGCCCGGCTCGCCGCCGCCGCCGCCGACCCCCCAGGTAGGTGCGGCCCGGCCCCCACGCCCCACGACCCCGGTCGGCCGCGCCCCGCCCCGCGTGCCCCGCCGCCCCCTCCCCAGGCGTCGTCCAGCCCGACTTGGGCAAACTCCGCGCGCCCCGCCCGGGGCCAAGTTGGCCAACTTCGGGGCCGGGTTGGTCGCGCAGGGGGCGCCCCGCGGCGCACCCGGGCGCCTCGGGCCGGGGGAAGCCTCGGAGCTTTCGCGGCTCCGGGGACGCGGAGCGTGGAGATGGAGGGCCGGGAAAGCCCCGCGGCAGAGAGCGCAGCCTAGCCCCAGCGGGTCCTGGGGAGCCAGGGCGAGGCTGCGCCGGGGCTCGCGTCCGGGGACGCTCGGGAGGAGCCGGGTGCTGAGCGCGCAGCCTTGGACCCTGAGCGCTGATGGGGCTCCCTGGAGGGAATCCCTGAAGATCCGAGGGACCCTGCTGCACCCCTCCCTGCCCTCGGGCGCGCGGGGAGTGGGGCCAGCCTTGGTCCAACCGAGAGCTGGACACCGAGGACAGGCCGCGCGTGCCCGGGGGAGCCGAGTCCTCGGCGCTCCGGAGGCGAGCGGTGAGGGCGCCCGGGCGGCGGGGACCGCGGAGGGGTAGAGGCGCACGGGTAGGGGGCCAACCGGCAATGGCTTTGGAGCAGCCCCACGTCCTGCCAAGGACGGTAGGTTCAAGGGGCCGGGAACAGTCTGACGGGGCCATCCCCAGGGGAACTGTGAGGAGCTCGCGGAGCCCCAACCCGGAATGGGGCAGGGAGCCGAGCTCTAGGCTGGCAGGGTCCCAGAAGGGGATGGCCTGGGGGCGGCGGGGCTCCGGAGTGATGTCCCTGTTAACGCCCCTTCCCAGTTGGAAGAGGGCCGGGGAGGTGAAGGTTAGTTTCCGGGGGGGTTGCTTGGCAGAATGCCCTTCCCTTCGCAGTGGTGGCGGCGGCGGGGTGGTGGGGGCTTGCGGGGCTTGCGGGGCTTGGCGGCAGGGCTCTGGGGCTCCCAAGGTCTCGGCGGGTCTAACGCCCCTTCCCGTTGCAGGCGGGCCCCTGGGGCACGGAGCGGAGCGCATCCTGGCGGTGCCGGTGCGCACTGACGCCCAGGGCCGCTTGGTGTCCCACGTGGTGTCGGCGGCGTCTGCCCAGGCGGGGGTACGCGCCCGCAGGGCCGCCCCTAACCAGACCCCGGGCTTACCTGGAGGCAACGAGGAGGACCCCGGCGGCCGCCTCTTCTACAATGTCACGGTCTTCGGCCGAGACTTGCACCTGCGGCTGCGGCCCAACGCCCGCCTCGTGGCGCCCGGGGCCACGGTGGAGTGGCAAAGCGAGTCGGGCGCCACTCGCGTGGAGCCCCTGCTCGGGACGTGCCTCTACGTCGGAGACGTGGCGGGCCTGGCTGAAGCCTCCTCCGTGGCGCTCAGCAACTGCGACGGGCTCGTGAGTACTCACTTCTCTCGCTCCTTTCTGTCCATTGCCCTTGCCTGGGATTCGGAGGCTGGTTACCTGTGAGTCCAAGGCCTGCACGGGGGACCTCCTCTGCGGCCCTATGTGTAGGGATCGCGGGGAACGGACTGAAGGGGTTGGCAGGAAGGCAAGTTATTTTGACTGGCCCGAGAAGGGGTGATTTATGCAGTGGGTCAGGGTCTCCAAAGCTCTGGTCAAGCGGCAGAGTGTGGTCTCCCCTATGCCTCCCGCCCCCGTCTTCCTGTTGTAGCCAGGCGTGTGCGTACATCTCTGGGAGTGTGTGAATCTGCACATGTGTTTTGGAATGTTGGTGTGCACTCGTGTCCCGGTACCTGTGCACCCGCGTGAATATGCCAGTGTGCCACTGTGTGTCTTGTGCGTGAGTGGATCTGTAGGTTTCTGCTCATTTGGGTGTCAGGGTATCTGTTGAGTGTGTCCCCGTGCACTGGAGCATGTGTGGTATGTGTACGAGGGGGCACGTGGGCTGGCAGTCGGTCTGCTTGCTTCGGTGCTGCCCGAGGAGCGGGTAGTGGTGCTGAAATGCCCGGTTATTCCTCTGCCCCCTGGCTGACCGGGAGTCACTGATTTTTATGCTGTGGTTTCCTGTTGAACTCCAGCTGGTAATTTGAAAAGTCGGTTTTCTTTCTCTATTTTGAGCCATGGGGAGCGTTTGGAAATGCAGGCTCTGGTGCCCACGGGCAGGCTCTGAAGGACAGGAGAGAGGCTGAGTCCCCTCCTGGGACTGTTCGGGGCCACCCAGTGGGACTGGAGCCCTGGGGTTTTCCTGTTGCCAGGGACCCCAGAGGGACCATGGCTTGGCATAAGGGGGCCTTAGAGGAAGCCTGGATCGATACTTAGGGAGAAGGCTGACATTGGCGGTGCTCTGTCCGGCCGCCCCGGGGCCTGGCACGGGCAGAAACCACTGCAGTTTTCTATTTTGGATTGGGCGTGCGGTGGTCAGGCTGGCGGTGCCGGCCAGACATCTGAAGCCGCCCACCGTGGCTTCTGCTGTAATTGCCGCTCAGGGCACTCCCATTCTGAGTGAGTGGCCGCTCTCCCTGCCCTGTGAGCCCCCATGTCCTCAGGTTTGTCCTGCCCGCCTGCAGAGCCAGCAATGGACACCAGAGCCCCACAACCGCTGGCGTTCTTTTTATGGAGACACAGGAAATGTCACTTGTTGCTTCGGAAAATCACCGCCTTTGGCTGGATCTCGTTAGAACCCAGGCATATTACAAACAACTATAATTGTCCTTGGAGGAGTTGGGTTATCGTGGTGCGGCCCTTTGTATGGCCGAGGACATCCTGGGCCCCGTAGGTGTGTCTCATTTCACGGTGCAGGTGAATTTCCTAAATCAAAGGACATCGGTGCTGGGAACTCCAGGGGTTGGGGGAGTTGAGGCGGATGCGGTCTTGTAGGGGGGCCAGCTCCTGTGTACTGATTAATTCTTGATGGACAGCACTTCAGGGAGGCTGTGTCACTATATCATTCGTTCATCTGTCATTTCGTGAATGAATCTTCTAGTGTGTTTGTCCACCGTGCTGGTCAGAGTGTGGCTGGCCTGGTGCCCACCTGGGGCTCAGGGCAGCCGATGGGTTGAGGGGCCGAGCGGTACCCTGTCCATGGCTCTGACAGCATTCTCCCGGGGGGGATTTGAAGAAAGAGTTGCCAATAGGTAAAGGCGCAGGTTGGCAATCTTAGTAGAGGGAAGAAGACGTGCAGAGGTACCAGGTGTGCATTGGTCAGGACAGGCATGGTGAGACATCACGTGCACTGGACACACACCTGCAAAGTATGAGATAGCAGGAAGGAAGACTAGAGTTGGAAGATGGGCTGGGCCTTGCCTCAGGGGTGTTGAATGCTGTCAGTGAAAAATGGCCTGGCAACCTGGGGCATAAATATTAGTTCTTTAATATTTCTTTTCTTTTCTTTCCCTTTCTTTCTTTCTTTCTTTCTTTCTTTCTTTCTTTCTTTCTTTCTTTCTTTCTTTCTTTCTTTCTTTCTTTCTTTCTTTCTTTCCTTCCTTCCTTCGGCCTAGAGAGAGTGGGGGCATCGATATTAATTCTTTACTATTTTTCTTTTCTTTTCTTTTTCCTCCCTTCCTTCCTTCCTCCCTTCCTCCCTTCCTTTTGTTTTGGTGTGTGTGTCTCTTCTCATTTTATACCAATTCATTCCTTAACCTTTTAAGTTTCTCATGCATCAGTGATAGGCCTGGGACTTTATACATCGTGCAAAGCCGTGGTCTCCACAGCTATTCTGCAGGACAGGATCCTCATCCCTGGTTTGCAGATGGGCAGATGAGGCTCTAGGGGGATGAGTGACTTGCCCAAGGCCACATAGGTAGGAATCTGGCCTGGTTCCCTCTAGCCCCTCTTGCCACAGCGTCTCCAAGACACTGAGATAGGCAATACCTGTGCATTCCCTCCCGATGGTCCTTACGTGGATAAATGCATCTCACTTGCCCAGCAACCCAGGCCTCTAACCACCATGCCACACAGGCCCCCTTTCCCTGCAGCTTTGGCTCTTCCTTCATAGATAGCACAACACACCGAAGCAGGTATGGCAGGCTGTGGTGTGCGTGCAAACCCCCAGGGATCTGGTGAAAATGGAGGTTCCGGTTCAGCGCATCTGGGGTGGGGCCCGAAGTTCTGCATTTCTCATAAGCTCCCAGGCTGATGCGCCTGGGCCTTGGACCGCCCTTTGAGAAGCGAGGCTCACACAGCCCCCTTTCTGCAAGCGAGTTCTGCAGATTGTACCACGCGTTGCCTCTGGCAAATGGGGTTCCGCGGACACGCCGGTGTGGGTGGTGCTGTACCTTGCATTCAGCTTGCGGGATTCAGGGAGTCTCTTGGGATCTCTGAGAAGTTCTGTAATGAAGACAAGGTCTCAGGGCGCCTGGGTGGCTCTGTCGGTTCAGTGTCCGACTCTTGATCTCAGGTCAGGTCTCGATCTCAGGGTTGTGATTTCAAGCCCTGCATTGGACTCTATGCTGGGCACGGAGCCTACTTTAAAAAAAAAAAAAGAAAGAAAGAAAGGTCTTGTGCTCTGTGTCATCCATCACGGTCCACACAGATGGGACCAGGGAACCCCTTATTTGCAGAACATGTGGAACTAGTCTTCCTGGCAGACGTGAGGAGAAACCACGGAGCAGGGTCCCAGCATGCAGCTGTGGTCTTATAGCTTACAGTTAGATGGGACATGCCTTTCCCAAGAGCCACAAGCCCTTTCAGGCCTCATGTCCGGCTCCTGACCAGGGACACACGTTTGCTCATCTACTTGCCTGGCCCTGAGTTTGTGTCTCTGCTTTAAAGGAAGGCACAGTGGCAGTAGCTTTGTGTTCTGTGGACAGGAGTCTCCTAATGGAGGGGATTCCTAATTCACTGTATTTGTCAGGATCCTTTCAGTTACAAGAGACAGCTTAAGTTGAATTCGTTTAAACGAAAAACGGGAAATTAGCTCACGGAATGGTAAGTCTTCAGGCAAGGCTGAATCCAGGGGCACCTGCTGTCTCTCAACTCTGTCTTCTATGTGTTAGCTTTGTTGTCAGGTGTAATTCTTCCGTGGTGCTCCATCTTTCCAGGCCCCCCATCTCCCCCCCTGTGCCCGGCTGACATCTTTTTCTGATTAATTCTGTCTGAGTCCTGGGTATCACTCTGGCTAGCCTGGGGTCTGATGCTCCTGTGAGAATCCCAGAAACAGAAAGTGGAAGAGGTGCTGTTCCCTCAGTTACCATGAGATTGGGATTCTGGGCCTGCCAAGATGTAGATTTTTCTGGAGTCAGTCAGTCATGCCACATGAAGACATGCTTCGTAAGACATGCTGGGCGCTGGATTTCCAGAGAGGCCGGGAAATGTAGAGTTTCCAGGGATTTTTGTTTTTTTTTGTTTTTTTCTTTTTTACAGCCACTAGACAGAAATTGTTCATGATACGCACAGGGAAAGGTTAAAGTTTGTCTTTTCACGATGCCTGAGAAACTTATGCTTCATAAAGGATTCTTGCATGTCATGTGGCTATAGTTTTCTAGTACCTCTCAGGCCACAAGGTGTATTAACTTCACATCATTCTTATACGCTCATCAAAAAACCCAATAAAGGGTGCCTGGGTGTCTCAATCAGTGAAACTTCTGCCTCTTGATTTTGGCTCAGGTCATGATCTCCGGGTTGTGAGATGGAGCCCCCTGTCAGGCTCTGTGCTGAGAGTGGAGCCTGCTTAAGACTCTCTCTCTTTCTCTCTCTCCCTCTCTCTCTCCTTCCGTCCCACCCCCTGCCTCAAAACAACAACAGCAATGAGAATCCTGTTGGCATAAAAATAATAATATAAGTCATAGTTTGCTGTGCATCTACTATGTTCCAGGCTCTCCTTACGTCACCGTGTTCAATCCCCACACCATCCTATGGCCTATGCCTGATATTACCCCCTTTCTACAGATGAATGAACTGAGCCTCCAAATGCCGAAAGCTTGCTTCTGATTCCCAGACCACGCCTGCTGCATTTTACTGCTTTTTTTTGCGTGCCAGCAAAAAAGAATAACAAGGAAGAGATGCATTTCTTGAAAACAGTTCTTACCTTTCCTATTTTGGCTCCTGGAGACCCTCTCGGTCGGGGGCGTTGTCTTGTTTGTGGGAGCCGGGAGCGGTCCTGGTGGCTGACACACTGCTGACCCGGTCCGGCCCGCAGCCCCCGGCGGGTTGCCTGAGTCTTCACAGCTGGGTCATGGCAGCGGGGACTCCAGTAGCACCGAAGCACACCGCCCCACCTCTGCCTCCCACCTCCGTGCAGCTCTGGGGATGTCTCCAGCCGGATAGGGCCCGACAGGGCCAGTAGGTGGAAGTCTTCGTAGGCTGGGCAGTGGGAAGGGCCTGGTCTCTGAGGTCCGGTCCCATCCTGAGGGCTGAGTGGGACGGGGGGCAGTGTATATCCTAGTCTGGGGGCTCATATTGCCACTTCACCGACCGAGCCACCCAGGCGCCGCTGTCCAGTCTTTTTTGAGAGTCACTAAGGTCTGCAGGAGAAGACTGGCTGGCCCAAGGGACCAATATGAGTTTCATTCCAGCTGGTTCCGATCCTAGAGTCAGGCAGGCAGGTGCGGCAGGCTCGGGCTGTGGGGCTGGGGTGAGGGCGCCTAGGGCCCGCAGTTGTCTTTGCAGGGTCTTCCTCCCTCCCGCTCTACCTTGGCACTGCCTGGGGGGCAGTGAGAAGATCCCACCAAAGAGATGGGACACTCCAAGTTCCCTGGGTCTTGGGGTTCCTCAAGTCAGAAGCACAGAGGTACCCGTTTGGCCCCTGTTGTTGGCAATCTACACAGCCGCCCAGGGGAGTCTCAGCCTTGTTTAAGACTCGTTCAATTTACATGACAGAAAACTGGTTTACAACGAATGAAATAAACAAGGGGTGTCATGGGCCCAATTATCCGTGGGGTCCCGAGGAGCTCAGGCATGGCTGGATCCAGGGGCTCAGGGCCCGTTTCAGCGCACGCTCTCTGCCTTTCAGCTCTGCCGCTCTGTGTTTATCTCAACACGGCCTTCCCCGTTTGGGGGCCCCCGGCAACTCCTGGCTTACCTTGTCTTCTTCCACGGTAGCATTCAGGAATGGAGAGCAGTTCTTTCCGGATGATTCCTGCCGGAGACCTGGAGAGGGCTCTGATGGGGCCCTGCTTGGATTACAGGCCCCTTTTTAAACCGATCGCTGTGATGTAGGCGTGGCCTGAGACTCTTGCTTACCTTTGGGATTGAAAGTGAGGCTCGGATCCCCAAACTCTGCAATGCATTGGGGTTTTTTAGAAAAGCAGGAGTAAGGTGAACGTGCCGGCAGATGAAAACAGTTGCCACCACAGGCTCCACACGGACTCCAGGTCCCCACGTCCAGCCCAAGAGTCTTCCTGGCCTCCAGACTTGCCTGCCTGCCTGCAGGGCCCTTCCCTGGGTGACCTCATGCTCCTGAAACGGGATGCACTCTCCACTCTCCTCTGGACCCCACCTTTTCTTGGGTGGGAATCCCAGGATCACCCCCTCCTCCCTGCACGTGACTCCCATATCCTGCCAGCCACCATCCTAGATGTCTCTGGACTTCATTCTAGTGCCTGTCTCTCCACCGTGCCTGATTCCAAGCCCCGCCTCTTGTGTCTGGGTTCCTCGGCTGCTGCCAAATGGTCTCTCCTCACCAACTCTTGCTCCACACGGCAGCCGGACTGATTTTTATCAACTACATATTAAATCATGTCACTCCTTTGCTCAAGATCTTTCAGTGCTTTTTATTGCCTTTAAAAAAGAAATTCAAACCCACTGGCCTGGCATTCAAGGCCCCCTATGACCTGGCCCAGTGGTTTCCAGTTTCATCTGTCATTGTGTCCCCCTCATGCCTGTGCCCCAGGCACACTGACCTTTTAGTTCTTCCAACTCCAACACTCCCAGCTCAGGGCCTTTGCACAGGCTGTGCCCTTGCCTGGACCACTTTTATCCCTTTATCCTTACCTGGCTCAGTCTGGAGGTCTCAGCCAAATGGCATTTCATCCAGGAAGCCATCCTAGGCGTTCACACGCCGTATCACACCTTGTGCTTCTTGGTAACTTGTACCACGGGTAATGTGTACCTGGCTATGTCCAGAGGGCCCAGCTGTGAAATCAGAGTTCCTGAAACCTATGTAGGAAAGAGCTGTGGACTTGACTTGCCCTTGAGACCCTATATCCGCCCCCCTCCCAAATGCCCAAGGCTGGCCCGTCCCTCCTCATCTGCTCTCTGGCCAATCCCAGCATGTCCACATTCGGTGGGGCAGGCCCCTGAGAATGGCTGACAGCTCTGCCTCCTTTGCCCCAGGAAAGCACCTGATCACACATGTGGTATTACAGGTTTCCTGCCCCCACTCTGGGGTTCATGACACCTGAGTTCAAAATCCCTGGTCTAAGTCAAAGTAGGGGAAGGAAGTCCCCTACCCCTGCCCCCCCCACCAGCCCTCCCCCCCCAGGCCTGTATAGGGAAGTGTTAGGTGGGGGTGAGGACATATCAGGCTGGGCTCTGGCAAGCCACCTTGAGAGCCTGGGCAAATCCTCCCACTATGGGCCTCAGTGTGTCCAGATGGAAAGTAGGGACTGGTGTTAACCATTTCTGGGACGCTTCCAGGGCAGCTCCAGGTGTCTTAGGGGCCAGGTGGGGGACAGAGTTGGAGGACAGAGAGGTGGGGATCCCTGCGAGCCCAAGCCCCACCTCCCTTGAGAGATTGTTGCCCCTCGGGAGTGTGGGCTCTTCGCTGCTGAATCCCCTATTGTTACTTCAGAGAAACTGTGTTTCTGAATCTCTTGACATCTTGCGGGCAAACAAGTCCCGTGTGAAACCCCCGCGCGGGTCCTGATGTCCCCCGACAGGGCCTCCAGAGGCAGGTGCGGAAGTGTTGGGAGCTGTGCCAGCAGCGGGATCATTAGATGGGCCAGGGCTCCCTGCCGGCAGGGGCTGGGGAACCTGCCGAGAACCCAGCCTCACTTCATCACCGCTGTCCCACGTCCCCTTCCAGGGCATCCACAACCTTCTGGCCGGGAGCGATTTGGTGGAAGGGAAGGAGATTCCTAGGGGCCCTTCCCTGCCTGGGCTGGGTAGGGACATGTACTGACCTGTGGCTGCCGTGATGGAGGCTGACTTGTCAGGGGTTTGTGCTCAAGGCGGTCGAGCAGCAGCCTGTGACCCCGGCCCCTCCACTCCATTTCTTCATTGGCCCCTCAGAATGAGACTCACCTGTCTTCATTGAATAAGGCATCCAAAGACGGGGCGCCTGGGTGGCTCAGTTGGCTAAGCGTCGGACTTCAGCTCAGGTCATGATCTCGCGGTTCCTGAGTTCAAGCCCCGTGACAGGTTCTGTGCTCACAGCTCAAAACCTGGAGTCTGCCTCAGATTCTGTGTCTCCCTCTCTCACTGCCCCTCCCCTGCTCGCACTCTGTCTCTCTCAAAAATAAATAAACATTAAAAAAAAAATAAGGCATCCACAGGCTCCTAGTGTAATTGAAATCATAGACAATAGAATGCGGGTTGCCAGGGGCTGGGGGGACAAGAGGAGCGGCGTTACTGTTAACAGTTACGGGGTTTCAGTTCTACAAGGAAAAAAGAATTGTGGAGATGGATAGTGGCGATGGTTGCACATTATGAATGTATTTAATAGCACAGTAAGAACTACACTGAAGAATGGTTAAGACGGTAAATTTTACGTTATGTGTATTTTACTGCGGAAAAAAAGGGCATCTGAGGACTCACGGGATTTGGTAAGTAGTTTAGGGGTGAAGTGGTGCCCCTTGAACCCCGTTCGCCCAGTTTTTCCTCCCCTGTGTGACTCTGTCCCCTGGAGGACCAGTGGCTGCGGCTGTCCCCACACCCCACACACCCCCAGGGACAGCCTGGGCAAAGGGAAGCTGTCTATTTTTTGGAGGTTCCCGCCAGTGTTGAGGTTCACTCTGATTGGCTGGGATTAGTCACGGGACTTTTCCGTAGCCAATCACTGTGGCCCAGGAATGCCATGTGCTGATTGGCTCTGGCCCGAATCACGTGCTCCTGCCGCGGTCTCTAATGGCGCTGCTAGACTGGGAGCTGCGACTACCTGTGACAGCATGGTAGCGGCTCCCCACCTATGTCTCTCTTCTGCCGGCTGAGGACCCTGCTGCCCGTGCTGTCCCTCAAGAAAAGGCAGTCAGAGAATCAGTGCCTACACCGGCTACCTCTTCTGCTGCATGTACCCTATCCCTGAGGTCGACCTGTGAGCTCCCCATTGCCGTCCCCCTTTGACGGATGAGGAAATCGAGGCTCTGGTGAGTTACTCGGATCTGTGGCTCTCCCGGTGTGGGAGTCGCCTCCCTCCATGGAATCCTCTAGGGTAAAGGGCATAGTGGAGCCCAACTCGGCGCCTCGTGAAGGGACAGCACAGTCACCGATCTCCCAGCCGGAGTTCAGGGAGGCCAGCTCCTCCTGAGTCATCCCCTGTCACCTTGCCACCCCCTGCCCTGACTCCGCCGTGTGGTCGTGTGTGTTTCTGGCGCTGGTTGTGGAGTGTGACGGTGCCGCGCATTCACGCGTCGGCAGGCTTCAGGCTCTTTCTGCCCCATGGCCAGCCTTGGCTGCCTGTCCCCTCGTGCCCCCGGCCCTCGGTGAGTGAAGAGTGATGCTGAGCGTCAGCTGGGAGGTGGTGTGAGCACCGTGAGTGCCATAGCCAGGGTGAGCAGTCACTGAGGAGCTCGTCTGCCCCGAGACGCGGGGACACCCCCCCATGGCCTGGCGTGCCCAGCCAGCCCCGAAGCTGGCTTTGCTGTGCGGTGGCCCGGGCCTCCCCACTCGTGTCTCTGAGATCCACAGGGGCAAACGCGTGTGGGGCCCTTCCCCGGACGGCGGGTCTGTACCGGCAGGCAGACACATCCTTCGTGACCCTCACTGCCCTCCTCTGCTTGGGCAGCCTGGGGGGACGTAAGCGCACGTTTGCGTGCGTATGCGTGGGAACGTGTGTGTATGTGGAAAGGCGTGCGCGTGCATGTGCACAATGCCCGTATATCTGTATGAGTGTGACGGGAAAGGGATGTGCACGTGTGTGCGCGCGCACGGGAGCACGGGCATCGGAGTGAGCATGGGTGTGAGCGTGCATGGGTGTGTCTGTGAGTAGGTGTATATATGTGCCCATTTGAGTGGGCATGTGCATTCAAGTGTGAGTGTGTACGATGGTCGTGTGCGTTCTTGGCAGGGGCTTCCTGCAGGGGAGGGGATTGAGGGGGGGAGGGAAAGACCCTAGCCCTCTAAATCTCCGGACCGCCTTGGACCCCCGTTCCCCTGCTGGCAGGCACTCTGGAATGGGAGGGCCCAGGTAGGAGCCTCTTGCTCTGCTGCTTATGTTTCATATTAAATGTCAACTGTCCACGGGTCTGCGGTGCTGCCATTAATATGGAGAAGTTATTACAGAGCCTGGAGCTGGCTCCTCGGGCTCATCCATGAATTTCAATTACCCTGCAGTCTACTCTGGGCCTGTGGAGTGGGGCTCACGGCTTCTGCTTGGAGGCAGAGGAAACCCCGGCATCCAGGACCCAGGCGCGGACAGCGCAGGGAGCCTAGGCAGGCTCTGCACTGCCCTGCCTTGCCCTGCAGGAAGGACTCGGGGTGGCCTGGAGGCTGCCGTGTCACATGGTCATCTCTGTCCCGCGTAACTGGGCAGCCTGGACAATGCCACTAAACCTCATTTCCTTGGCTTGCAAAAGAGGGGAACCTGTCCACATCCACCTTGCTGGGCATTGGAAGGATGGGGGCGGGCAGCAGTGGTGCAGAGCAAGCCCTTAGCCCAGGCCCTGGGCTTGGGAAATTTATGCATGCCATCAGATCTAAGGTGCCATCAAGCAGAGGGCACACCAAGTAAGAGCAGACACTCCTGATTAAACTGTGCCATGCCACCTTAACTTCGGTCCTAAGAGGCCTAGTCACCAGCCATCCTGCCCCTAGTTGCTCCAAACAGTGGGCCATTTCTCCCTTCTCACTCGCTCTGCTTACGTAGCATGTGACTGCCTTCTTCACGTCGGGGTGTCTTCCTCTCCTTGGTAAAGTGTCGGGTTGCAGTCATTCCTCCAGGGACATTCCTCACTGATGCCAAAGCTACACACTCCCTTGTCTCGGTGCCGTTCTGCACACGCTATAACTTTTTGCCATCGCGGTGTGATTTTCCGAGGACATTTCGGGTGGCAAGGATCTCCACGCAAGAAGCGCTGACCCTACACGCAGTTCAAGTGAAGTAATAGCAATATGACTGAAACACCAAAGGCAGGCTGGCACGTGCCAGCCAATGCCAGCCACCGGCGGTGAGAAGTTCCATTGATTTCTGTCCCCGGTTCAGAGGTGGTAAATGCGAAAGACGTGCGTCTAGAGTCCTGGCCATGCAGTGTTTATTGTTGTCGTTGCTATTATTATTATGATGATGATGATGATGATGATGATGATGTTACGAATGATTTCCTGGCGCTGAGAGCGGGCACGCGGCTCCCACGCCGAGAAGCAGAGCGGCGGAGATGGGGCCCTCACACCAGAGGGCCTAGCCCTTGCTAGCTCTGCGAGCAGCAAATTCAAGGATTCATCTTTGAACCTGGGTATTTCTCCTCTGAAAGCAGGGGTTGGGACCCCGTGGCAAATAAGGTGTATTTCTGTTCCAAGCAAGATTTGTCTAAGTGTCAGGCGTGGCCACTCTGATTGGGAGCACAGCTTCTGTAGGTGCGATGAAAAGTGGCTCCAGAGTAGTGAGCATAAATATGTATAAAATACACATCGGTAATATTTTTTTAATGGACGACACCACATACCATCTCAGTTGCCAACGAAATGTCAGGTTAACCGATAACACAGATAGATTCTGTTTTTCTGTCAGTCTGTTCTTCTACCCGTACTAAGCTGTGTTTATCATTAGAGCCTTTAAGCTGCAATATATCTAAAGTGTCAGCTACTTTACGGCCACACGGGCTACCACAGGAGCTATGAGCCAGCTGAGCTCTGAGCCCAGTGAGGCTTTTGACTACTTGAAATGTGGCTGGTCTGAAGTGAGTGTGTGAAGTGAGTACCTAAGTGTAAAATACTCAGTATTCAAAGACTTATTACAAAAAAAAATATATATATATATACATATACATATATATATACGTATATATAAGGTATCTCATGATTATCTGAAAGTATTGATTATAGGTAAAAATGATAATACCTTGGATATACTGGATAAAGTAAGAAATATCGCTGAAATTAATTTCAACTGTTTTTTTTTTTTTTTTTCCCCTCAACGTGGCTCCATGTGAAGTTCTCATTGCATTTCTGTTGGACAGTGCCGATTTGAGACATCTGGCTGGATGCTTCCCGTTTCGCTGTTATTCTTTTGCAAAATTTTCTTGGCTGGTCACATCTGTTTATTCTTTCAATTGAATTTTAGAATTGTTTTGTCAGGTTAAAAACATCCCTTGCGAATTTGATTGACATTAAATTAAACCTAGAAACCAATTAAAGGAGGAATCGACATAATTTACAGCCTTTACCAGGAACATGGTGTATTTTTCAATTGATTTCATTCTGCTTTGATGTTGCTCAGTAAAGTATTATACATTTTTTATATGGGTCACCCATTGTTTTAAATCACGGTCACTTCAAGGATTTTTTTTTTCCCCTTTCTGCTATTGTTTTATTGAATCATTTCCATCTATCATCGGTGTACAGGAAGGGTATTGATTTTTATATAATTATCTTTTATCAAGCTGCTTGATTGAACTCATTAATTCTAATATATCTTTGTGGATTCCCTTGGGTTTTCTGGGTACACAGTTGTACTGTCTGTAAACGGTGATGATTTTAGAGGCTCATTTCCAATCTGCACTATCTAGAACCTTCAGAGTAATGTTAACTAACAGCAGTGGCTTTGCACATCCGCGTCTGTGCCTGGCTCTGATGGGAACGCCCCTGGCATTTCTCTGCTTAATAAAATATAATGCTTGCTCGTGGACTAAGATGGATTTCGCGTGAAGGCAATATCCTCTGAATTCTAGTTTTCTAAGATCCTATTTTTATCAGCAAAGGAGCCGAAATCCAGATAAAATGTGTCTAACACCTCACACACGGTCCCCACCCCCACCCCAAGCCAGAGGTGTTATACGGTTTCCGGGGGGAGGGTGTTTTCTGGGGACCTGGGACTCAGGGCTGCTGGCCACGCAGGGGGAGCTGGCACCGGTTCTCAGAAAGCCCACACGTGGGGGAACTGCCACCTCAGCAGGCTGCCTTCTCCTTCTCTCAGTGGTGTCTCTCCCAACCTTCGGTTTTTCCGAGGCAGACCTCCTGAGTCTTACAGAAGACTTGATTTTACCCCTTTGCTCAGCTGTTGGTACCTGACCACAGAGGCCCCCAGCAGCTCCCACTGGTACCTATATTCCCACATGCCTCTAGAAGATCTTTTCTCAAAGACCATCGCCTCCATTAGAGAAAATCTGGGGCCTGTTGTGTAGAGAATAAAATTGTTTTCCATTGTGCTGTCTGTCTGTCTGCCTACAGATGGGCATGGGATTTGGGCAGCGCCGAACAATGCCTGTGCTGAGGCCCCACCCTAGGAGATTCTGATTCGTTGGATATACGTAGGACTTGGGGGGGTCTTGCGTTTCTCAATATGGGAGAGTCTTATGCACAGCCAGTGGGCACCCGCTGACCTCGAGGAAGGTCAGGAGGTGTGAGGTCAGACAGAATCAGGCTTGCTGGCCTGTGACCCTCAGTTTCCCCAGTTGGCATGCTACCCGCCTTGGAGGGCTTGCATCTTTGAGGAAGTGAAGGGGAACAAGCTGGTCGGCCCCAGTCCAAAAGGCTTGGGATCCAAAATCGTTTGGAGGATCGGGTGGAAGGAGAGGATGTCCAGGAGGGACGGCCAGGCCCTCAGGTGGCCTGGGAGCACAGAAGCTGCCGCTGAGGTGTCAGCTCCTGACCCTCTGTGCCCTCCGGTCCTTCACCAGGAAATTCAGAGCCTGGCACACGGAGGGAAGCCCCCTGGCATGACCGTCCCTGAGGCTGGCTGTCTACACAGTGGGTGGGAAGAACGCAGTTGGCCGCAGTCACTGATCCTGCAGGCCCTGTCGGGCGGGGTAGGGGCAGGGTGCTGTCTTCTGTGGTACCCTGCAATGTGCCCAGCCAGACGCTGGCTCCCAGCCCTCTGCCCTCCACTCCACCCTCGGCTCCGCTGGCTGTGAGGTCACTAGCCCCGGGCCGAAGTCTGGGCATCCCTGGTGTTTGGATGTGGTCTCAGACCTGCACACAGAGTGAGCGGAGGTCCCAGGCCAGGCTCAGCTTCCTTGACAGAGGGGAAAGCCTGTGTTTCTGAGAAGCCCCCAAATGCCACAATAACTGTGGGAGGGAGGGCACTGGAGGGTGGAGCAGAGTCCTAGCTTCCATCCCTTTCCCCGAGTTCCTTTCTTCTCTTGTTTCTCTTCCTTCTCTCCCTGCCCTGCCTCACCCTCTTCTTTCTTCTCTCTCCCTGCTCCCTTCTCCCTTCTCCCTTCTCTCCTCCCTTCCTCCCATCTCAGTCCTCCCCTTCTTTCCCAGAGTGAGCCTTCCTACTCCATCAACCAGGACTCCTGGGTGACCCTTTGTGGTGGGCTCGGCATGGCCGGCCACACACTCAGACTCAGGCTGTGCCTGCCCATTCCTGTTCACACATGGCCTCCGACACTGCCAACAGGAACACTCTGGGCACGGGATATCATCCCACTCTACTGGAGGGGAAGCAGGGCTCAGAGAGGGATAGTGACCAACCCCAGGGCACACATGGCCTAGAGCCTGGACTCCTTTTGCTGCAGCTGGAACTCCCGAGGAAACCTTTGCTGTCCTCCGAGGCACACGTCACCCCACCCCTGACCCACACAGCAGGGTTAATTACCGCCGCAGGAGGGGGGTTCCTCCTCCTCTCCTTGGCGGCTGAGTTCTTGGCGCAGTTCTCAGCAAACAAGGTTAAGGCCAAGCCCCTGCCCAGCCAGAGTGGCCCCCACCTCAGGTAGTGTGGCCTGGCCTTCAGGTGATGTTTTTCCTGTTAGGGTGCCCAGGTCCTTGTTGACTGTGTCCTTACTGGGGAGGCTGGTCGGACCAGGCTGCCGTGCTCTGACCTGGGGCTGCCACGGAAGGTTGTAAAGGTGGTGTCCTACACAGGGGCACCTGGGGCATGGGGGTGCAGGAGGCCAGCCTCTGCTCAGTGTCTGGGAGTGGATGGGGTGGGTGGAGGGTGGAGGGCAGCGGGAGCTGTGTGGAGGGGTGGGAGGGCGGTGCCAGGCATCTGTCCCCATCATCGAGGCCACCAGAGTCACTACGGTCATTGGCCCTTTGTGAGCTTGGGCAGATTTATATTCAGAGAGTTTCCCTTCTTATTTTACCTTGCTGACTTTTCATTTCTCCTGGTCAACTCTGCCAGGCCTCTGCTATTAATTTCTTCTGTTTACCCAGGTCGTAGAAAATAATCAGCCTTTCAGAGAAGTGCCCTGTTGTATGTATTTCATTTCATTTTGTTTATTTTGGGTGGGGGAGGGGCAAAGAGAGAGAGAAGGAGAGAATCCCAAGCAGGCTCTGCTCTGTAAGCTCAGAGCCTGACTCCCTGGCTCCCTGACTCGGGGCTCGAACCCACGAACCATGAGATCATGAGTTGAGCCGAAGTCAGGCGTCCAGCCGACTGAGCCACCCAGGCACCCCTGCATTTTGATCTTGAAACACTGAACTCCTTTAATCCGAGTGAAGAGTGTTTCCTGTACTGTATGAGGTGTGGGTTTTAAGTTCTTATTTTTTCTAAATTGCTGCTCTCTGTCTCAGCGCCTTCATTTACTAGTCCACCTCTTTCCTTGTGACTTTGGGATGCACACTCTCTCATCTACAAAGTTGAGGGAGGCTATCTGGCTTGTTTCTGGCCTCTGTTTTATTTTTGTACCAGCATGAGGCCCTTACTGATATGTTCCATATCTGGTCGGGTGAGTGTCACCGTCATGACTTAAAAAAAAATGTTTTCACTATTTTTGTCCATTTTCCAAATGGATTTTGGATTTGTTTTCTTATGATCTTAAACCATATCCTAAGAGGATCTCTATTTTGAATGATATCGCATGCTCAAAATAGCGTCCAGCATCGCAGTAAGGCCTCAGTAAGGCTTTGTCGAACGAATGAATGGCGTCTTCAAGATATTCAATTTCCTCGGGGAAGTAAGAAGAACATTGATTCAGATCTTTAAAAATCTATCCCCAGTAGGTTTCTTACTACGACTTTTGGAATTTTATTACCATTGTGAATAGGATCTTTTCCATTATATTTTATTAGTAGGTTATTATAGATAATATTTTTTTTAATGTTTATTCATTTTTTTTAAGAGACAGAGAGAGAGACAGAGCGCAAGTGGGTGAGGGGCAGAGAGAGAGAGGGAGACACAGAATCCAAAGCAGACTCCAGGCTCCGAGCTGTCAGCACAGAGCCCAGAGCCCAAGGAGGGGCTCAAACTCAAGAACCATGAGACCATGACCTGAGCCGCAGTTGGACGCTTCAGCAACTGAGCCACCTGGGTGCCCCTGTAGATAATAATTTTTAATCTAGAATACAGTGGGTGACCATTCACTCAGGATACCTGGGACTTCCTTGTTCCTGATTAATGATATTCTCAGAGGTGAGACGCTTTCATTCACAAAGAGTGAAGGAAGCCAAAATCAGTATATTCGTACAGGTTAGATATGCATTTGCACAAACTGCAGCTAAACACTTGACCCGGCAAACCCAAGCCCCGCCCAGGCCCCCCTGCTCCTTCTCATTTGCTCCCAGTGACTCCCGGCTTCCTCTTGCGCATCAGCATAAACAGTCTTCCATTATCGTAGTGGCACGGATGCAACAAACACGGATAATCCCCCAAAAATCCTCATAAAAGAAATCTCTCGATTGGATGTTTCCCATGTTTGCATTCCAGCTATGCAAATTTCTATACTTATTTCGCATCTAGGCATTTTAATGAAATTCCGTATTATTTTTTTCCTTATTTTTTTGTGTGTGGATTCTTCTGGGGGCGAGGATTTTCTAAGTGTACAGTTATCTCCTGCAATTCATATTTTTGTGTCTTCTTTTTCAATATCTATTCATTTTTTTGTCTTATTATGATGGTTAGAGTGTAAAATTGAATTTAAGTAATTTTGCCTGGGAGCTCAAACCATGCTTTCAGAGCAGCTGGCCCGCTGCCGTCTGACGGAGACGAGAACCAGGTCCCATTTCTCTCCCGTTCTGTGAATGCTGCTGGCAGTAGATCCAAAGCGGACAAGCCTTGGCAGAAGTGGACTTTGTATCTTCACTTACCCATGGCAGGGCTGCTTTCTTTTCCTGGTCTGTTGTGTCAAGTGAGCACAGGACGTGGATGTGTGCTGGTTTGTGGGGGAGGAGTAGCAGGGACCGGTGCACCCTCCCACGGCCCCTGTTAGATCAGGGGGCTTCTCTCGGCCCTGTGACCTCTTGGGGCTCCCGTACGGCTGGCAACAGTGTACTTGGGCAGGATTGTTTGCAGAGCGGGTAGGAAAACGGTTGCCTTTTTTTTCTTTATTTTTTTGAGAGAGGGAGAGAGAGAGAGAAGCAGAGAAAGAGGAGAGAGAATCCCAAGCAGGCTCTGCACCATCAGCGCAGAGCCCGTTGCGGGTCTCGAACCCACGATTGTGAGATCATGACCCGAGCCGAAATCAAGAGTTGAAGGCTTAACCGATTGAGCCACCCAGGCGGCCCAGGAAAATGGCTGCCTTTGGAAGACTGTCTTGGGTTTCAGCCGAGGATGTGGTTCAGCGAGCTGCTCTCAGGGGAAGGCTGGCAGGTAGATCTCAATCCAACCTGCAACCCCAAATGAATCTGGACTTCGAAGCCCCGTGTGAGTCCCTGCCTTGCTCCTTACCAGGGAAATATTTCTGAACTTCAGTGTTCTCATCGGTGCAGGGCGGAGTTTGCAAACTGGAGGGCTGTGTGCCATGTCCGCCCACAGATGGGTTTTGTTTGGCCCTCCCAGTGTTTGACAAATCTCTCCCAAAGCTCCAGATTTCCAGTTTCTCTTGAGAACCTGGGAGAGCGCCTCGACCTGTACTGCATGTGCTGGAGGTGAGCAGGACAGAGCCCTCCAGAGGGAGCCCACAGCTTAGGGGCCCATAACTGCAGCTGTCCCCTGCGGTCACCCTCGCCCTTCTCACTGACTGGCTTTCATTTCCCGCATGGTTCCTGTGTCCTCGACGGAAACCTCTCATGGCGAGGTGGATGTTGCAGGGGCTGTGGAGCCGGTCATTTCTCCGCCATCCCTTCCTCTCCCCCTTTCCCTGATTTCAGTTTATCATCATCTCTGACAAGTCCCTGTGCACTGAAGTCAGACACGGTCCCGCTCCATCGAGTGTGTTTCTGGCTCCTTCTCTCACTCACCAAGACTCCTCTTTCTCATCCGTGAAAGGTAAAAATTTATGGCAGTAACTACTGTGGTGGGTTATTAGGAGGATTACATGAAGGAGGGCCCATGGCCGGTACTTAGCAGCCAACAGCCCTAGTTGCTACGAGGTAATATTTTCCTCATGGCGCTGCTAGAAGGAACCAAAGTGCGGAAGTACTTAGAGACATAAGCAGTGCAGTGCAGATATGAATCAATTTGGAGTGCTCTGTGGGCTGGGCTCGGGCTGGGTGTGAGGAGCGGGGAGGCAGGCTCTGGGGATAGGCAGGGTCCCGTGTCCCATAACTGGCCTGGGACGTGTTGCCAGACGAGGCTGTGACTGTTCTGAAATGGAATTCCTGGGTCAGAATAAGGAGAACAGATGTTTACTGGACGAGGCCAAGAGCCGCCGACATCACCCAGAGCCCGTCAGGACACAGGCCAAGGGTCCTCCGTCCCTTCCTGTCAGTGCAGTGTTCCGAGGAAGCTGCCAGGGCTGGAGGGTGGACACACACACGCGCACGCGCGTGTGCACACACATACACGCATACGCACGTGTGGTTTCTTCCACCAAATCCTCTCCACCTGAACACAATTAGCCAGGATGTGGAAAAGATTTCCAGCCTGGAAGGAGAGGAGAGAGTCTATTTGGCAGGCAGGCCGGGGAGGGGAAATGCAGGCCCGGATGGTGCATGGAGGGTGCGAGATGAGGAACAGCCTTTGGGGGTGGAGAGCTGTCTGGACGCGGTGGCCAGGGAAGGAGGAGCACATAAGCCTTCCTCCCAACGTCCCCAGAGGTGGAGGGCCTGTCCCCCAATTTCTGGGGCCTCACTCCTGTCCTGTTAGGGACACCCGTGTGCCTGGTGCCTGCTGTCTTGTCCCTCATGGAAGGCCACCGTGGCCCCAACTGCCAGCCCAGCACAAAGACCTTCTTTTCCCCTGGGCTTCCAGTGATTGTCCTGAGGCTGGTCTCACTGGTTCAGGTCATTTGCTTTGGGTGAATCCCCGTGGCCGAGACTGAGGACAGGGAGCTGGCTTCCATGGGCCAGGCCTGGTCACATGACCACTGGTTCCAGATGGGTAGAGTCTATGGTGTGAAGCCCGGAGACACAGGTGCCAGAAAACCAGGCCACTATTGTTGGGGCAGCAGTGGGCGCCCACTGCCTTCTCTGTGTCCTGGACTTCTGTCCACTTATCCATGCTCTTGCCTCCTGTTTTCCCCGCTTGGGTTTGCCCTGCCACGTCTCTGGGGACTTTCAGTGGCTCTCCTTCAGCCACTGGGTGAAGCACAGGCCCAGAGACCTCAGCATTCCAGACCTGTCACGACCTGTCGGCATTTCTCAATTATTCTGTCCATCTCACCTTTCCTCCCTTCCATCCTTGGGCCTGGAACAGGAGCTCTCAAAGACCATCATCCCCATCACAGTCGTTAGCTGCGTCTGTGTTGAGAACAGCCCTTGTCCGGGACAGGAGGGGACTGATGATCTTGGCTACAGTTGAACCTAAAAATTATCTGAGGGTGTGAGGGATGAGTCCAGGGTGTGACTGGGCAGGGAAGTTGGGGCTCTGTGGGCTCCCCTGGGCAGAGCCAACAGAGTGGCCAAGCTGATGACCTCTGGGCTTTTCTCTGAAGTGCAGGGAGCCCCGCACGCCTGGCCGACTCCCCACCATCCATGTCACAGGAAGCCTTCCCCATCCTCCTCATCATGGCAGGTAACACAGCTGCATCAAAGTACCTGTCTGCTGATTGCCTCCTCACCCTTCTGCGTCACCAACACTCTTGGCAGTCTGTCCAGGCCCATGGACCCTTCAGTAGAATAATGTTTTTAACGCATATTTAAAAATACACAGGACACAAATTCTATCAAAATAAAGCTATTAACATTGAAAAAAATCGAAGGGCGCCTGGGTGGCTCGGTTAGTTAAGCGCCCAACCCTCTATTTTGGTCCAGGTCATGATCTTGCAGTTTGTGGGTTCGAGTCCCACATCGGGCTCCATGCTGATGGTGTGGAGCCTGCTTGGGATTCTCTCTCTCTCTCTCTCTCTCTCTCTCTCTCTGCCCCTCCCCTGCTCACTCTCTCTCTCAGAAATAAACATTAACAAATTTTCAAAACATTAAAAAAAAAAGAAAAAGATTGATGATACAACAACACATATGCTTTTTATTTTTTATTGTCATCATGCCTTTTTTTGAGTAATAGATTTTTTGGGATATAGTTCACATGCCGTACATTTCAACCACTTAAAATAAAATTCAGTGGCTTTCGTGTGTTGACAGAGTTGTGCAACCAGGACCCGATCTGTTTTGGAATATATTCACTCCCTCCCCCTGCACCGGAAGACACCCCAGACCCCTTGGCTGTTCACCTTTGATTGCCCCAGTCCCCTAGTCCTTGGGGGACAACTGGTCTACTTTCTGTCTCTATAGATTTGGCTGTTCTGGGCATTTCACATAAAGGGAATCACACAGTATTTGTCTTCTTGCCTCTCACTTCTCTCAGTGTCGTGTCTTCTGGGTTTCTCCGTGTTGTAGCATGGGTCAGAACTTCATTCCTGAAGAAGAGAGAGAAGAGAAGAGAGAGAGAGAGAGAGTGTGTGTGAGCAGGAGAGGGGCAGAGAGAGAGGGACGAGGCAGGTTCCGTGCTGACAGCAGAGAGCCTGATGCAGGGGTCGAACTCACGAACCACGCATGAGATCATGACCTGAGCAGAAATCAACAGTCAGACGCTTAACTGACTGAGCCACCCAGGCGCCCCACGAACTTCCTTCCTTTTTCTGAACAAACGATATTCCATCGTGTGGACATGCCACAGCTGTTTTAGAATGCATTCATCAGTTGACGGACATTTGGGTTGTTTCCACCTTTTGGCTCTTACGAATAATGCCACTCTGAACATTTGCCTCTGAGCAAATGTTCATGTGCTTTTGACGAATGGGTGAAATAACCAGCCCCAGCAGCACGTGCGGCTGCCTCCGTCACTTGTGCCGAGCGAACCTCGCCGGTGGTAGGGAGCGCTGCGGATCCCCAGCGCGTCTGCCGTGACGGGCGTGGGCGCCGCTGACTCTGCTGTGCTTGCTGCCTCCATCCAGAGCGGAAGGGACTAGGAGCTCTCGGCGGGGAGTGAGGATGGGGTGCTGTCTCCCGGCTCACGGAGCCGAGCCCTCCAGGAAGCTCCCCGAGGGCAGTGACAGGCCCTCACCCTGGGTGCTCTGTGTGTGCTGCCCACGACGGTGGCCCCAAGAGATCCTGTGCTGTGGCCTGTGGCAGGACGAGGTATCCAGATCAAGGTGGTGGCTCCTGGCCCACTGTGAGGGGTGATGGCCTGCTACCGTTTCCTCCCCAAACTGTTCTCTGCATCTCTAGCTTGGGAGTCCTGCAGCTGGAGGGTGGGGGGTCTAGGCCTCCTGGACTGGTAGGCAACCCCTCTTGCCCCTCTTCCCTCCCACCAGGCTCTTTTCCTTCACAGCTACTTAGGAGGGGACAGAGCCAAAGGCCTGTCAGCAGGGGACCGCCGATGGATTTTATGTCAGACGCACACACCCGGCTCCCTGCCACCAGCTGAGTCTCTGCTTGCCTCTGGAGGGCATTGGGCCTCTGTCACTTCCCGTGCAGCCCCTGCCAGCCATGGGGCTGGTGAGGGTTCCTTGGCTGTGTGGAGGCCGTGGGTCCCGGCTCTGGGGCGGGCTCAGCCGGGGAGGCTCTGCCTCCTTCCCGTCCCCGTGTCAGGTCCTGGCCCCACGTGGGCACTCGGGAGGGAGAGCGCCCACGGCTGGGAGATGCCTTGCCAGGTGCCCTTCCTCGGGGACACCTGCAGTTGAGGATCAGGCTCCAGCTTGTGTGGGAGAGACCAGTTCTCTCCCCGGCGTGCCTTCTCAGGCCGTCCCTGGAAGGAGCTGCGGCCTCTGCAGCTCTCTCGTCGGTGCCTCCTGGCCAGGCCCCCCACCTGCCTGTGGAGCTGCCAAAGCCCTCATCTGATGCCCTCCCAGAGGGGCCTCCTGTCCTGCTTCTTGTATTTCAGAGGCGGCCAGAGGCTTCCCTGACTCCGCGGCTGGCAGCGGCCTTGCCGAGCCATCTAGAATTGGCTCCCAGCCTCCTCGTGTCTCCTGGGTGTCTTATGTGGCGCGGCTCTATTTTAGGGCCTGCGGGAGCACCCGGGATTGCTTCAGGGGCTGCCCCGGGTCGAGGGGGTGGATCACGGCCTGTAGTGAGGACCTGAGTGGTGAAAGAAGAACTGGGCTTTGTGTTCCTTCCCGCGTGACCTTGGGCAGCTGTCTTGACTTGACTTCTCGGAGCCTCCAGGGCCTCGGCCATGCGGTCGTGAGGGCGGACCAGGCCAAGGGCAGAATGAGTAGGGGGCCATCCCACATCCTCTCCCCACCCGCGCCAGGTCCCTCGGATCCTGAAATGCCTGGCGCCGGCAGTCCTGGGATGGTTTACAATGGTTTATGATGTTTTGTTCCGTCTTAAGAGCGCCTGAGCACTGAATAAAGCAGAATGAATAAATAAACTAAAGGCAGAAAATTGAAATCCCCTGTAATCTTATCAACACTTAAGGGTGTGTCTTTCTCATACACGCACGCGTGGACAAGCATACTTAATGAAAAGGGGACATATTGTATGTACATTCTCTGACCTGCTTTTATTTACCGTATCTATAAAACAGACATATTTATGGATCATTTAATATTCTACCTTAATGTCTTGGACCAGAGGCAGCATGATCTACTTAGGAAATATGAAGGGGCCAGGAGGGGAGCTCGGGAGGCTGTGGGTCTGGCGGGTGAGGGAGAGGCGGACCAGGAGCACCCCCAGGCCTCTGACTCGGGTTGGTGGGTAGAAGGGAGGACGGAGGCATGCTGGCTGGGAAATGCGGCTGGGGCAGTTTCCCTGTGAGGAGGCCTGAGGCAGTTGGAAGGTTCTGTGCATAGGAGCAGGGTCTGGGTGCAGCATGAGTGGGGGCTGTCTGTGCCGAGGGCCGTAGGTGCCATTTGCCCAGGGAGGGTGGGCACCAAAGGAAGAGAAGGGCAGAAGCAGAGACAGTGCTCCTTGGTCCCCCACAACAGAGGGGACACGTGGAGGGGGTGGTGCAGACCTGAGTAGGGGCTGCTCTGTGAGAGAGATTCAAGAGGCTCATCAAAGTCGGAGCTGCCAGACAGAAGTGTGTGGTGCGGGGTCCAGCATGGAGGAGGGGGCTTTGTAGACATCAAGGCCAAGTGCCTGGGGAGTGAGTAGAAAATGGCCACCTACAGGCAGGAGAGTAGCGGGTGCACCGTAGGGACAAGTGCTGTACTTGGGGAGACGTCCGGTCGAAGAGGATTTTTCCTCTTGGGAAGACTTGACTATATAGTTCATTAACCCTTGAACATGTGGGAGGAAGGGGCCCCAACCCCCTGTGTAGCCAAAAATCCATTTAGAACTTTGACTTCTCCCAAACTTACCTACTAATAGCCTACTGTTGACCAGAAGCCTTACCAATAACGCAGTTGACGAACATATATTTTGTATGTGTGTTATATAGTGTATTCTTACAATACAGTAAGCCAGAGGAAAAAAATGTTATTAGGGAAATTACTATGAAAAAAAATTCCACATATAAATGGACCCAGTTCAAACTCAAGTTGTTCCATGCATGCAGTATTTATATGTGCACACATGTATCTGTGTTTGAACACTGCCTCTTTGCACAGAGGGTTTTATGTGGCTTGAGTGTGTTCATAGACTAAGGGCAAGGACGTAGGAGAGAGGGAACATTTGAAGGTATGGAAGAGAAAGAATGTATTAGTCAGGAGTTATTCTACAAGTGTCAGAAATCCAGATGAAACTGGCTTAAGCAAAAAAAAAAATTGACTGATTACTAAATCTGAAAAACAACAACAACGACAACAAAACCAAAAACCGATATCCAGGGTCAGTAGCTTCAGGTTTGGCTGGATCCAGGTGCCTAAATAAATTTTCAGTCTCTTTCATTTCTCTGAGCTCTACTGAGTGCTATGTTGATTTTGTTCATGCTCTTCACCTGAGGAGGAAAAAAATGACCACAGGCCCCTGCCAGCTCCCATTCTCGGTTTAACAAGTCCAGGGGAAACAACTCTTTCCTCATAGTTCCAGCGACAGTTTCTGGATTTAATCTGATGGATTAACTGAAGTCCTTGTCCCTGAGTTGTGTTCACATGGTCCGGTTGGCCTGGCCTGGGTCATGTGTCCCCCTTTCCCCTCATCTGGTCTGAGGGTAGGAGAGGCAGCTTTTGGGGAACACAGGGGGGCTGTGTTATCAGAAGGAAGGCACTGGGCTCCAGGCAGGCCCGGGGTCCCCGAGGAAGAGGCGGGGCCCTGGGGCCACCCTCCACAGGGTGGGCGAGAGGAGGATGTGGAGGCAGAAATGGGGTGGGAGGGAGTTTTCTCTGTGGCTTCCCCTTCCCCAGGAGGGACACCGATGCTGCCGACCGGGGTCTGCAGTTCTGGGAGTTCCAGGTCTGGAAGGAGGGCATCGGGCTGCAGGAGGTTGACTGACGGACTGCCGGCGGCCCCGAGAACCCGCAGGCCCAGCAGCAGGAGTGGCCTGAATGCAGAAGAGCAGGCACCGGGGCCAGGCAGGGCAATCCGCCCACCTCAGGAGCCAGAGACCAGGCGTCGTCAGGGCTGTCAGAGGTGCAGGGCCCTCGATGGGAACGTGCAGGCCCGCAGAGACCCAGGTGAGATGACCACTCTGCCCGGGAGAAGTTCACGGGCGCTGGGTCCAGTCTGCAGACTTGCTTCATGTGGCCTCTGGGTAAAAACAGGGTCCCAGCCGGTGGGGTGTTCTGTTGGACTGAATGGATGTAGGCAGGGCAGGGTGGGGGGAGAGAGAAATAAACACCGTTTTGGATAGCAGTGAGAACCATGCAAGTAAGTAAGCAAATGAGGAGGCTGAGAGCAGCTAGCGAGGGTGAGCGAGAGCATGTGTGCGTGCGCGTGTGCACGATGCCATGGGTCTGTGCTCACGCGATGCACGTGTGAGTTCATCGTGAGCCGTGGGCCGGTGTGTGTGATGCACACGTGTGCGATGCCTCTGTGAGGCATGTGTGATACACACGGGACACGCGGATACGCGTGTGATGTGTGTGGGAGTGCACGCTGGGGCACGTGCACGTGTGAGTGTGCACGAGTGCGTGTTGAGGGCATAGCTGCTGGCCCCCACAGTCATAACGAGGACACCCTATAATCTTTCAGAAGACGTCCCTCACAGCTGGAGGACCACAGGAGAGAAGTAACAGGCAGAGGGGTTAGCACAGTCACCATGGCGAGCGTCGCCCCTTTCCCCAGTACACGGTGCTTTCCTGCCCAGTGGCTGGCTCTGCTCCTCCCCCATGAGAGGCCAGGGCTCAAAGTCTTGGGGCCTAAGAGAGTGACATCAGTGGTCCCCCTGGGAAGTTGCCCTGGAAGGCTCTGCCCCACCATGAGCCAGGGGGACCTTGGTGCCACCCGTGACCCGGTTCCAGGCCAAGAGCTGTCCTCTGCCACGTGGGGACGAATGCCAGGTACCGGGCTCTCACCATGGAGATTTCAGAAGGAGGACCCCCAGTGTTTGTGGGAGCACCTACTGCATGCACTTCGTTTACCCCCACCTCCCTACTTTGTTGAGAAGGGGCTTCGAAGCAGCGGTGGCAGGCTGTCTCCAGAAAGCGTCTACCAGGCCGCCGTGGCCGTCGCACGCCCCGTCTGCCCCTGTCTTTCCTCCACCCACTTGTCTCCTCTCCCTGTCTCGTGTGCGGCTCCCCCCCACTGCCTCTGCTCCCTCTCTCAGCTTCAGTCTCATGCCGTTTTAATGAGGGCTTGGCCTCCTGTGCGTGGCGGCTCAGCGGCAGTGCATTTAATTAATAATCTCACATTGCAGTTCTTCAGAGTAAATGCTGCCATTTTATTCCTCACTAATTGGAACAGGCTAGTTAGGCTCTGAGATGAATGGCCCTTTCTGCTTGGGATCTCCATCGGAGTGGCTGTGCGGGGCCAGGCGCTGTGAGCCCTGGGGTGGGGCACTCTGCTGGAAGGACAGACGTCCGGCCCACCCCACCTGCCCCGTCCGGGGAGGCCCCAGGGCAGCCATCTGGCCCAGGACGAGCCTGCTCTTGACCTGGGGAGGGCTTTCAGGTGGGCAGGACTGAGGACTCACTGTTGCCCATTCCTTGGGTCCCAACTCTGTGCCTGGTGTGGGTGAGGCCCTCAGAGACCCCAGAGGGCCTCAGTGTGGGCGCCAGAACCTTCCCTGGACCCAGTCTGCACTTGCCTCCCTACTCTCTGTAGCCCAGCCCGATCTCCACCCCTCGTGCCTGTACCACCGTCCTCACCTAGCCAGGGTGTCCCAACTGGTGCTGGCCACATAGCAGGTCCTCAGCTAGATGCATGCTGAGATGGATGTGTCCCCCAACAAACATAGGCTCTGCGTGGCCCTGGCAATTAGGGAAACACCAATTGCCCCATCACTCCAAGCCGTTGGTCACCTGTCGTGGGCAGCAGCAAGGAGGCTGGTCTGCAGTGTGTCAGAGGAAGGACCGCCCACCGGTAGGACACTGATAACTGATGGAAATTTGGCCTGCACACCAGGTCCGGTGCTCCAGGCCTTGGGGTGTCCCTGAGATGTGGATGCGCAGGCCGCTGTCCTTCAGCATAAGACATCTGAAAGCGCCTCCACGCCGGCGCAGGGGAGAAAGCCTGGGTAGAGCAGAGCAGTGTTTTGGAGCGAGGTGGAGCCGTGGGCCTGTGGGTGGACAGGTCAGGAGGGTAGAGGGGAGAGGCAGGAGCAGATGGCAGGGTGACATGCAGGTGCCCGGCACCTGTACCCATGTGTGTGCAGGCAAGGCACAGGATGGGGTGCAGCACACAGCACCCTGTCCCAGGGTTTCCGGGGGAGACCGTGCTGGGGCTGGGGATGGCATCCTCTTTGTATTTTTTTGAGGAGAACGTATTTATGTAATGGTCATGTAATTACTACGAGAAAGTAGGTGAAGTGTCCTTGGGGCACACATGGTATTGAATGCCAGCAGCACTCCTGGTCAGTCCCCAGTGTGTGCGTCCAGCCTGGCTGCCCAGTGGTCTTCAGTGGCGTCAGAGCTCTTGGCTCAGGGCCGGGGCACGAGATCCAGTTCCCTTCCCTCCATTTGGCTGAAGGAATTCCCACGGCCTCTCCCCTGGATGGTGGGGTTTGCTGCAGGGTGACGTGAGAACAGTGAGGAGGGACAAGAGCTCAGCCCCTCCCTGTGCAGAAGGGTCACTGCTGTCTGGGGTCTTGGCCTCCCTGGACACCCACCTGTTTGCATATCTCTATGCATCAGCTCTACTGTGGGTCTTCATGCTTTTAAAACCCTGTTGTCTTGGTGACAGAGAGCGGGGTCAGAGGTTCACCTTCTGAGCAGGCTGGCCATGCAGTGTGACATCGCATTGTGATATCACCCGCTCTGCCAGCCGCGCCAGTCTTCAGGGACAAGGACGGCTCCAGCCAGAGTGCAAGCACCAATTTATGAGGAATTAGCAGGGAACTGTCAGGAGGAAAGAAACCAAGGTGCTGGTGGAAGGGGCTGCCGGCTACAGACTGGCTCCAGGGACCCACGGGTGGCCTCCGGGCGTTGCCCCGCCGGGGGCGCTGAGCCAGCGGGGCCCCAGAAGCCACAGGGCTGAGGCTCTGCGTTTATCTTTGCATTCCTGCCTCGCGTGTTGCCGAGATTAGCTGGAATTCTTCCTTCCTTGGTTTCTTCCTTCCATCTTTCCTTCCTGCCTTCCTTTTCTCCTTTCCCTGACTCTCCCTTCTTCTTTCTCTTTCCTTCCTTTCTCCCCACTCCTTCATCCACTAACATTTCTCCGTCCTTCCTCTGTCCAGGACTCGTGGACACACGGTTTCCTGGAAAGGCGTCCCAGGAGTGTCTGCAATGCCATCCCGAGGGAGTAACGGGATGTGCTGTGGGGTGGGGAGCCCCCAGAGGATTTAGGCAGGAGCCTGACATGCTCACAATGGCCTGAGTCCCCCAGACACTGTGGTTGGGGCACCCTGTGGTTCCCCCCACCCTCACTGTTTAAGCACCCCCCCCAAGGTGCTGCCCCACTGGGTGGCTGGGTCTCCCGGGCTCTGGCATGGCCTTGGCTGCTGCCTCCTCTCCTGAGGGGGACCTGAGATGCTCTGCATTGCTCTGGCCTCAGGGAATGGGCCGTCTCTTCCCCTGGGTGAGATCTTTTTCTTGAATTCCCTGCAGATATCACTTCCTGGTGCTCTTGGCTCTTGTCTGCCCCCCTGGTGCACGTTCCCCGATCCTGGAGTTTGATGTCTGCTGGTGCTTTCCTCTGCGGGGATCTGCTCTTTTTCTCTGGGAGCTGTCAGAACTTTCTCTTTGTCTCTGATGTTCTTGGGCTTCATTCTAATGTGTCTAGGCGTGGGTTTTTTTTCCCTTGGGTATGTCCTCATCAGCTCTCTGAATCCACTCACGTTGAGATCTTTCATCTCGTTTTGGCAAATTTGTGGCCATTATTTCTTCAAATATTTCTTCTCCCTGCACGCCCTTTTCTACTTCTGGGGTTCATCCGTATCGCTTAACCTTTCTCTCACAACCTTCTCTCTCTCGGTCCCTCAGCATCCAGAGTGAGAGGTCCGACCAAGCGTCAGCTTCTGAGTTGGTTGTTTGCCTGGTCTGTTCTGCCGCTCAGTTCAGCGAGTGGGTCCTTTTTCTATTTGCAAACATTTGTCCTAACTAGTTCTCCTTTCACCGCTCATTCATGCTCCACGTTGCTCGTGTTTTTATGTTCATTTTAATTCTCCCTCATCTGTAACAGGCTGTTTGGAGTGAGGGCTTTCTTTCATAGTACAAGTGCCGCTCAGATGTGAGCTCTTATTCCCCAAGGAGTTAAGTGATGGTGGCCAGTCATATGAGGGCGGGCTCACGCCCCTCCTAAGTGATCCGGACAAGGGAGGTGTGGAGGAGAGGCCTGGAGCTGGTTTTCCTCCCGCCCCTGCGTGCACCTACGGATCCCAGCTTTCGTCCTGTGATCCACCATCCTGGCTCCCTGCATTGACAATGGTGGGGAATGAGTGTGCGTTGGATGGAGACATCCCCACTTCACCGAGAGGAGTCCAGCAGGCCGACCCCAGAACTTGGTCACGACCCTCACAGTCATCTGTGATCACACATGATCCAGCATGCAGGGTCTTCCGTCTTGTCCATGGTTGCCTTGGGATGTGTACCTTAGGAAGAGCTCTCTGGGTGCAGGGTAGAGGCTGCACTAGACAAGGGAGGACCTGAGTCCGGGGGAAGGGAGGAGAGAGAGGTGAGGCTGCACCCAGGCAGGGATAAGGAAGGAGAGGCGAGGGAGGATGGCAGGAGATAATTGGGAAGTGGAAAGGCCGAGGCTTGGGGACCTGAGTGGGAGGGAGGAGGAATCAATCCAGGACAACCTCCAGGCTCCTGGCTTGAATGGCAGGGAGGAGGGCACGTGGCTGACTGTAATTAGGCTCCCAGGGAGGGGAGGGGTGGGGAGGTGGAGAGGAAGAGGAGAGTTTCCTGACCGGGTGGGGTGGGCTTGAGGCTCCTCCCGTAACGAGGGGGTGCCCCTGTGTCCCTGTGGCTCTTGGATGGCCCTGGTGCAGGGAGGTGTGGGGACCCCTGCCCATCAGGTAGAGTCTGCTGGCATGGAGGCCGAGACAGGACACTACCTGGGTGCACGGAGGCCATGAGGGTTGGGTGGAAGGGGGCAGCTCTCCAGAGCCGGGGTGTGGATTCTGGCTGGGGTCACTCCTGATGGGCTCTATGTCCTGGCAGTCATGTTGGCCTCTGCAGGCCTCGTTTCCCTCATCTGTAAAATGGGGGCATAGTCTAGTGGGGACCTGGCAGTGTACACACTGATGAGAAGAGGCACATGGCCTGGGGGCTGCGGAGGGGTGAGCCGGCCGTAGGGCTTGTGAGCCGTGGGGGCTCTGAGTAAAGCACAGTGGATTTACTACTCCCGTTTGAAAAGGAAAGGGGAAGACAGTGTCTGTTCCGGCCACGGCCACGATGGGAGAAGGGGAGGAGCCCCATCCCTGCTCCGCTCTCTGCACCCCCCCTTCCACCCCGCCACACTCACTTAGCTCAGAGTTGGCGCCTGCCCAGCTCGGAGTGAGACGTGGCAGCCAGGAGGCTGAGGCCCAGCCAAGCCCCAGATGGCTGGCGAGAGGTGCTTCCCGAGAGCTGAGCGAGACAAGGACAGGGGCCGACCTGGTGGGGAGGGGACAGGAAGGGCCGGGAGCCCGGGAAGTGCCAGCCCTGGCCTTGGCACAGCCCTGCCTGCTCTGAGGCTGCACCTCGTTAGAAGCTTCCAAGTGGACACAGGAGCACAAGGCTTGGAGTCTGAGCCCATGTGTGCCTGGGGGTGCAGGGGGCCCCCACGGGGATCTGATCGGGAACCTCTGGGCCCAGAGGCTCCTCCAGGCCCCCTCTGGCTCTGTGTGAGTGTGTACATGTGTATGAGTGTGTGTGTGGGTATGAATGGATGTGAGGAAAAACGCAAGTGAGAATGCGTTGTGAGTGCAAGTGTGCGAGCTTGTGTGCATGTGCATGAGTTCACGTGTAAGTGTATCGTGACACACAAACATGTGAGTGTGCACGCGTGTGTGTACAAGGGTGCACTTGTGTATACAGGAGTGTTTGTGTATGAGTGTGCGTGTGAGTGTGTGTGTGTGGGAGAGTGAATGAGTGCATGCATGTGAGTATGTGGGTGTGCCTGCATGTGTGAGTGTGTGTGTGGATATGAGTGTGTGTGTGCACACGTACGCCTTCTTCGCAGGCCCGTCCTGAGAAGGGAGCCCTTGCGGTCCATCTTTAAGCGGGATCGTAGTGCTGTTTCTTGATGCATCACGTTTCAACGTCATCTATCGACTTCCTGCCACGGAAGATGAGGATCTAGCTCGCTGACAGGCCCGCCGCCCCTCCCCAGCCCCGTCCTTCCCAGTTGGTTCTATTGCCACGTCTGTCCCTATCTCGGCTCCCTGTTTGTTGGTTTCCTGTGGCCAAGGTCACAGAGGACCCCAGGCTTACTGGCTTCAATAGCAGGAGTGTGTTCTCTCCCACTAACGGAGGCAGGGCCATGCTCCCTCCCTCCGGAGGCTCCGGGGAGAACCCGTTCCTGGCGCGGCCAGCTTCTGGCGGCCCTGACATCCCTTGGCTTGTGGCTGCCCGCCTCGCTCCCGTCTCGAAGTCAGCGACTTCGGTCTGCCTCTGCTGACTCACGTGGCCTTCTCTGTGCGTCTTTCTGCCCTCCCCTGCCTCCCTCTGTAATAAAGTGGCCACGTGGCGGCACTTAGGCCCACTCTGGCAATTCAGAATGGCCTCCCTTCTCAAGATCCTTAGCTTAATCACATCTACTTAGTCCCCACCTCCTCTTTTTCTTTGCCCTGTGCGGTGACATTCACAGGTTCTGTGGGGGTAGGACCAGGGCCTGTCTTTGGAGACCATTTTCGAGCTAACCACACCCGGCGGACGCTTGGTATCATACTCGCACCTTTGCTGCTTCTTCCATCAGCCCTGGACGGTGGGGTCTGGAGACCTCCCTTGGTGCCCCGGCTCCCGGCGCCCCCTCCCACCTCCCTTGTCCACCTCCCTCATCTTTACCTTCCGCTCTGCGTGGCAAGGTGCCCCTCGTTCACATTCTTCGTTCTGGCGGGGCCTTTGCCAACAGGTTTCTGTTTCTCTGATTCTCTGTGTGCTGCTCACAGCTGGCTGGCCTTGGCCTCCGAGCCTTACTGGCGCCTGCCCTGCGGGTAGCCGAGAGCAGGGGCAGAGCCCTGGGCTCTGGACAGCACGGAGCCAGGCCCTTCCGGGGGAGTGCCGGTCAGAAGCCGGCTCCTCCTGGGCCGGGATGGCCAGGCCCTGAGTGGAGAGGGGGCATGGCTTTCCTGCTTGGAGGGGTTGGAGAGGATCCGTATCTGAGCACACATCTGTTGAACATACGCATCTTTCCCTTATATAATCTGGTTTGGAGAGCGGTTTGGAAAGATCGTTTCCTGTTATCGTTGAGATGGCAGAGGGCAAGCCCTGGTCCTGCCCTCAGGGCTTCCTTGGCCCCACCCCGAGGTGAGCAATGAGCTAGCAGGTGGGTGGTGGCAGGCGGAGCTGGCGGAGGGCTCCGCCTCAGGTGCTGTGCGGCGTGGTGGACAGCCTGACCCGCACACGGCCCCTCTGACCCCGCAGTGTGGCCGCGGTGTGGAGCCTCCCTTCTCCAGGGCTTCCCAGCCTCCTTTCCTTGGTCTTCTCCACCCCTTTGTCAGGCCAAGATGTTCCTCCCATTTTAGAGTTGAGGCTCAGCGAGCAGGAAGAGTTTCAATACCCAGGCTACACAGCTGGCAAGGCAGGGGTAGGTTCAGCCACTCAGGTTCCTCTTGGACCCTCTACTGACCTTCAGGGGGCCCTGGAGGGTCTAGAGTAGTGCATCTCAGACTTATTTTAAATTATTTTTTTAAAAAATAAAAATTGTAGGGGCACCTGGGTGGCTCAGTTGGTTAAGCGTCCAAGTTGTGGTTTAAGGTCAGGACTTAATCTCAGGGTTGTGAGTTCAAGCCCTGCATTGGGCTCCACCCTGGGCATGGGGCCTACTTAAAAAAGAAAAGAGAAGAAAAAGAAAAATTATATGTTATTTAAGGTGTACAGTATGATTTGATCAGCATATGCATAGTGAAATGATTACTACAGTGTCCATCAACAGATGAAGAATTGTGTGTGTGTGTGTGTGTGTGTGTACACACACCATATGGTGTATGTACCATGTGGTGTATATATATATACACAGCAGAATATTATTCGATCTTCAAAAAATGATGAGATCCCCGAGATTTGTGACAACATGGATGAACCTGGAGGACATTATGCTAAGTGAAATAAGCCAGACACGGAAAGACAAATACTGCATGATCTCACTGCCATGTGGAATCCGAAAGAGTCAAATACATAGAAGCAGAGAATGGTGGTTGACGGGGGCGGGGTGGTGGGGAGGTGGGGAGATGTTGGTCAGAGATACAAAGTTGCAGTTGTGGAGGGTGAGATGTAATGGGCAGCATGCAAGTTACAGTTAATAATTCTGTCTTGAATACTGGGAATTGGCTGAGGTGCTCTCACCGCACACCCACACACCCACACACCCACACACCCACACACCCACAAAGGTGACTACTCCCAGGCTGTAAGGAGCATCGAATCATCTGGGAGCTTACAAAAACGCGGGTTCCGGTTCGGCGGAGTGAACCTGGGGTGAGGCTGGGATTCTACATTTCTTTTAATTTTTTTAATTAAAAACTTTGAGAGAGAGGGAGAGAGAGAGAGAGAGAGAAAGAGAGAGAGAGAGAGACTGAGCATGAGCAGGGGAGGGGCAGAGAGAGAGACACACACAGAATCCGAAGCAGGCGCCAGGCTCGGAGCTGTCAGCACAGAGCCCGATGTGGGGCTTGAACTCACAAATGGTGGGATCACGACCTGAGCCGAAGTCGGATACTCAACCGACCGAGCCTCCCAGGTGCTCTTCACATTTCTAATAAGCTCCTGGGTGGTTCGAGGCCATTCATGAAGCCAGTGAGGGAGAAGGCACTTCTCTGGGAGGGGCTGGGGATTCATTTCCCCTCAGTCCCCATCTGTGCGCATGGATGCCGTTCTGGGAGAGTTTATTCGGTGCATACAGTTCAAAAGAAATCCTCCCAAAGTACTCGTCTAGGAAGAGAAAACCAAGCCTTTACGGGTGGTTACCACATTGTAGGGAATCCCTGCGGCCTCTTGCCACCTGCACCCTTTTTCTGGGATCGGTGGCGGCCACCCCATGCCCCCCTTCTGCCTGCCTGTGGGGCCGTGCAGCTCCCCTTCCAGCTGGCGTGTGTGACCTTTCCAGGTATTTCAAGTGTTCTCTCCTGGTGCTGCCAAGCTCTGCCGATCCCCGAGGTGGTCATCTGTCAGATGGTCCCAGAGCCTCCCTACATCCCTTCAGATTCTCCTGCTGCTAAGACAGGCTGTGTCAGACAACTCCCAGTGCCTGTCTTTCCCCTTGCAAGCAAACAACCCCAACTGGAGAGAAATCAGAGCGCCAGAATTCTCCGTCTAAATCTTTCCTTTATGCTTCCCCTTGTATACACCCCGCTCACACCAGAAGGCTGTGAACTTGGCTCACTCTGTGAGACAGTGACCTTGAGGAAGGAACCTTCTTTGAAGGTGAAGTGACTTTCCCATATTTATTGAATGCCTGTGAAGTGCCACGCGGTGGTCTGGTGGCTGAGGGTCCAGCAAGGAAAACTACTCTCCTGAGAGCGTGGTGGGAAGGCAGAGACAGTGACCCAATAAAGAGCCCTCATGTCAATTGTTATAAAATGGTGTTATTAAAAAATAGAACAGAATGGCAGAGTGGGGCATCATGGGGAAGGGGCACTTTTAGCCAAGGTCCCTCTGAGGAGGAGACATTTGAGTCGGGCCCTGGACTTCCAGGTGGAAGCAACAGCAGTTGCAAAGGCCCCGGGGCAGGAACTAAGTTGAAATGTGCCAAGGACAGAAAGAAGATCTCCGTGACAGGAACTCTGAGTGAAGGAGACGTCAGATGGTAGGGCAGCCATGCGGTGAGAAGTGCTGGAGGGTTTGGGGGCAGGTGGGTGACAGGTCTGATTCATGTTTCAGAGATTCCGTTGGGCACCTGTGTGGAGAATGGAGGTCACACGGGCTCAGTTAGCCCTGGCTCCCGGCCTGGAGTGCTCTATGGCGCTGTCAGCAAACGGCGCAGCCCGCCGTGGGAAGCCCCTGCAGAGTGGTGGGCTCCCAGGGCCAGGTTTCCTAAGCTGTTGAACCCTCGTGGGCTGAGCTTCCGCCCAGTGCCACAGAGCTGTCCTTGAGTGATAAGTAGTGCCTGCTTTGGGTCAGCTGGGTGCTGGAGCCCCAGGATGGCCGGTGTGCTCTGTGGAGGGTAGCGATGCCCTCGCAGCATCTGCTGCGGTGGATGGCAGGGCAGAGCAGGGACAGGCAATCTGGGGACAGGGATGCAGTGTGGGCACCAGCGTTTGTCCCGCGTCGGCAGGGTGGGAGTCTGGGCCGGGCTCAGGTGGGCCCCCTGGTGAGTGCTCACCCTCCGTCAAGAGTATTGAGCTGGCCCCCAAGAGCTCAGGCCCAGGGTTAAGGCTTCTGGGGTCGTAACAGGGACAGGACTGGCCCCCTCGGGTGGACCCCTCGGCTCCTCCCCTACCCAGGTGCTGGCTGACACGATCTCCCTCGGAGCCTCCTGCCCAGGTGTGCTGCCCCAGCTCCTCAGTCCTGGTTGTAGGACAAATGCTGTGTCCCCAGAGAGCTTTCCTGAGAGTCAGACTACCATCCTAGTGCTCATAGGAGCACTTGGTCTACAGGAAATGATTGCGTGGCTTTGCTTCCCTCTGGGGTGTTGGTTCCAAGGTCAGGTTCACCTGCCTGGCTTTCTGCTGGCACAAGGCCTGGCACTAGAGATTAGGGCTCCAGCAAGGCTGGTGGGTGAAGCAGGGACCCCCTTCCCTCCCTGTAGCTTGTCGGGGCCAGAAATCCCTCCCTGAGCATCTGCCTTCCTGCAGGAACACATGCTTTGGGTACTTGGGTCATTTCGACTTTTTGCCATTAAAAGCAAAGCTCAGAGAATCCACCTACTGGTGCTCTGAGGTGGTGGTGGTGTTCATAAGGTGGATATTATGACTGGAACTGCTGGAACAGAGCATGTGGGCATTTTTAATGATCAGAGATTCAGTGCGGAGGTCTGGTTCCCACCGGTCTGGCTTCCCTGTGCATGGGGCACTGAGGAGGCTGTCCTCAGCCTCCTCCATAGCACACTATTTGCTGACTAAATTTTCTCACTACTGCCCCCTGCCCTGCCTTCCCCACACCTTCTGTCTAGGCCCAAGTTTGCATCTGTAGGAGGAAAGGGCATTAGAGTCAGGTCCTGAAGTTTGAATAGGAGTTTGCCAAGTGGGAAAGAGATTCAAAATATTCCAGGACTTGTGTAGGGGCAGTCAGAATTTTAGCTTTCTGGACCCCAAGTATGGAGGGATGCAGAGTACTGTGGGGCTCAAGAGGCAGAGGCAGGGCCCACGGGCTCAGCTGAGGTGAGACTTGGCACTGCCATCCTGTGGTTCTCAACTTCTTTTCCCTCCGTAGGACACTAACAGACAAGATCCACTCATGGGCATTTGTGGGGATGGGATGTATTCTCCTTGGCCTTACTCAGGATAGCTTCTGAGACAGTCGGTGAGTTGAGGGTGCTAGAATTCCAAGATCATCCTGGAATCTGTCCATTGTGGCTTCTTTCAAATCAGAGTCAATACTACCCTCCTCACGCCGCACCTCTCACTGCCAGCCACGCCATTGTGGGGTTTGTGGCCCACAGCCGAGGTACATGGTTGGAGTTCTCTGAAGACACACAGCTGGGCCCTGGCATACTTGCTGTCTGCTGAGCCACCATCAATCCCAGACCTGTTGATCTGTGTGTCTTTCCTTTTGCCAACATCACATCGTCTTAATATAACTATATGTTAGGATTTGATACTGGACAGAGTGATTGCCCCCATTTTATTCTTGTTCTTCAAAATTATTACAGCTGATTTTAGTTCCTTTGCCTTTCCATATGAAATTTAGAATAACTTTGTCTATATCTATAAAAAACTCTGCTCATATTTTGATTGGAATTGCCTTAAATCTGTAGAACAGTTTATGGAGAATTGACATCTTTATTGTGTTGAATTTTTCAAGCCATGAACATAGTATATCTCTCCATTTATTTTGGTCTTTAAAATTTCTTTTTGTTGGCATATCTTAGTTTTCAGGATACAAATCCTACATATTTTAAAAAATTCACTGGGGCGCCTGGGTGGCTCAGTCGGTTAAGCGGCCGACTTCAGCTCAGGTCATGATCTCACGGTCTGTGAGTTCGAGCCCCGCGTTGAGCTCTGTGCGGACGGCTCAGAGCCTGGAGCCTGCTTCAGATTCTGTATCTCCCTCTCTCTCTGCCCTTCCCTTGCTCACTACCTGTCTCTATGTCTCTCAAAAATAAAATAAAAACGCAAAAAAAAATAATTTCTAAGTATTTAGCTTTTTAAAAAGGTGTTATAAATGGCTTACTTTTTTTTGTTTCTAAGAGTTTATTGCCTAAATATAGAATTATGACTGGGATTTATAATGTTTTGGCCTTATATCCTGTGACTTTACTAAACTCATTTATTATATCTAGAGTTTCTTTTATAGATTCTTTGGGATTTTTTACATAGACAATTATGTCCGTGAATAGGAATAGGTGTATTTCCATCTTTCCAATCTGTATACCTTGTTTTTTGTTTTTTTTGTTTTGCCTTATTGCACTCTCAGGACTTCCAGTACAATGTTGAATAGGAGTAGTGAGAATATTCCCCATCTTAGGGTGGAAAACATTCAGTGTTTCATGCCTGAGATCTTAGGGTGGAAAACATTCAGTGTTTCATGCCTGAGTATCATATTAGCTTTAGGTTTTTTGTAAATGGTCTTTATCATGTTGAAGAAATTTTTTTCTCTGTTAGCTGAGAGTTTTAAATTTTTACTCATGAATTCATGTTGAATTTTATTGAATGCTTTTTTTTTTTTGCATCATTTGATATAATCTTGTGTTATTTTCTTCTATAGTCTATTAATATGGTAGATTATTTTGACTTCTGTATATGGTACCAGCCTGCAGTCCAGGATAAATTCTATGTGTTTGTAGTATATTATACTCCCTATGTAGTATATTATACTTTCTATATTATATTTTCTACTTGTATGTAGTATATTATACTTTCTAGCAATCTATGGATTGCTAGATTAGTTTTGCCAATATTTTGTTGAAGATTTTTTAAAATCTATGTTCTCAAGGGATGTAGGTCTATAATTCTTTTCCCCTGAACTATCTTTGTGTGGTTTTAGTATCAAGGTATGTAATGTTGGCTTTGTAAAATGAGTTGGGAATATTTCCTTCTCTCTTTTTTTTTTTCCTAAAAGAGATTGTGTAGAGTTGATGTCATTTCTTCCTTAAATGTTTGGTAGAATTTGTCAGTAAAAGCATCTGGGCCTGGAGATTTCTTTTTTGGAAGCTTTTAAACTAGGAATTCATCTTTAATAGTTACAGGACTTTTCAGGCTCTCTACTTCACCATAGGGTGAGTTTCCATAGCTTGTGATTCTTGAGAAAATCATGCCTTTCAATAAAATTTGAATTTATGTGCATAGAGTTGTATAGTGATCCTTTACCTTTTTAATGCCCGTGAAGTCTTTATTCTTTCAAAAATTTTTCTATATTTTCTTTCCGTTTCAAAAATGTCAGTCTTGAAACAGATATCAATTATATTGATCTTTACAAAGAACAAGCTCTCTTGGTTTCATTGATTTTCTTTATTATTTTTCTGAATTCAGGTTCATTGATTTTTACTCTCATTTTTATTATTTCCTTCCTTCTGCTTGCTTTGGGTATATCTATATATATCTACTTGGTTTGGGTATATCTATATATATCTGCTTGCTTTGGGTATATCTATCTATCTATATATTTTTTTTTTTTTTTTGTGACTGGAAAATCCAAGTTTGAATTTTTTTTTTTTATTATAATAGTTTATTTTTAAATTGGTTTACATATAACACCCAGTGTTCATCCCAACATGTGCCCTTTTTAATGCCCATATCTATATTTTTAATGTTTATTTATTTTTGAGAAAGACAGAGTATGAGTGGGGGAGGGGGCAGAGAGAGAGAGAGAGAGGGAGATGCAGAATCCTTAGCAGGCTCCAGGCTCTGAGCTGTCAGCACTGAACCCAACATGGGGTTCAAACTCATGAACTGTGAGATCATGACCTGAGCCAAAGTTGGATGCTCAACCGAGGGGTGCTACTCAGGCACCCCTTTTTGCTCTTATATTTTTAACTATTGAACATGTTTTTTAGTACTCCATTTTAATTTATCTGTATGTTTGACTGTAATTCTTTGTGTATGGTTGTAGGGATTGATTAAAGAGTTATAATAAACATACTTAACTTTTCACCATCTACTTAGAATCAGTATTTTTACAACTTCAAGTTGAATGTTGAAACCATAGTATCAGATAAGACCATTTACTTCATTCTCTTTCTGTGTGGTTGTTTTATACAGCTGTATACAGTGAAAACCTTATTCCACAATGTTAAAATTTCTTGCTTAAGAGAACAGTCTATTATATTTTTCCAGATACTTACTATTTCTGTTGTTCTTCCTTTATTTCTGTTGTACAAGATTTCCTTCTAGTATCATTCCTTTTCTGTCTGAAGAATTTCCCTTAGCAACTATTTTAGGGTAGGTCTACTGGCAACAAATTCTGTTAGTTTTCCTTAATCTGAGAATATCTTTGTGTCTCCATACTTCTTGATGGATATTTTTTCTAGAAATAGAATTCTAGGTTGGTAGTTGTTTTCTTTCAGCATATTAAAAATGTTTTCCCACTTCCTTTTGACTCCATGGTTTCAATGATAATTTTTTTTAATGTTTATTTTTGAGAGAGAGATAGAGCATCAACAGGGGAGGGCAGAGAGAGAGAGAGAGAGAGAGAGAGAGAAAGAGAGAGAGGAGTGACAGAATCCAAAGCAGGCTCCAGGCTCTGAGCTGTCAGCTGATCATGACCTGAGCTGAAGTTGGATGATCAAATGACTGAGCCACCCAGGCACCCCTGGATGAGAATTTGAATCATTTCCTCCACCCCTCCTACTATAAGTAATGCACTGTTTTTTTTTTTTTGTTTGTTTTGTTTTTGTATCTGTTTAAAGACTTTCTTTTTGTCTGTAGTTTCCAGTAGTTTGACTATAACATGTTTAGGAGTGTATTTCTTTGGATCCTGTAGATTTGTATCTTTCCCCAGATTTGGGAAGTTTTTAGCCATTTTCTTTTCCATCGTTTTTTTCATCACCACACTCTCCCCCCTCTCCTTCTGGAACACCAGTGACATCAATGTTAGATCTTTTGGCATTTTCCCACAGGTCCCTAAGGCTCTTTTCATCATATAAATATTTTTTTCTCTCTACTGTTTACATTGGGTAATTTCTGTGGCCCTGTCTTCAAGTTTACTGATTCATTCCTCTGTCATCTCCATTCTGTTACTTAGACTATTCAGTGAGGTTTTTATTTTGGTTATTGTATTTTTTAGTTCTACAATTTCCATTTTTTTTTGTATCTCCCATCTCTTACTGAGACTATCTGTCCATTTGTTGCAAGAATTTTTGCCCGTACGTTATGAAGCCTTTTTATGATAGCTGCTTTAAAATCTTTGTCAGATAATCCCAACAGATGTGTTATCTCAGTGTAGATGTCTGTTGGTTGTCTTTTCCCACACAAATTGAAATTTTTCTGGGTCTTCAGATGCCAAGTAATTTTAGACTGTGTCTTGGACATCTTGATACTACACTGTGAGACTTTAGGTCTTGTTTAAATGCTGTAGTCTTATTTAAATTCTCTGGAGAAGGTAGATATTTTTGTTTATCAGTTAATTGACATGGTTAGGTTCAAGCTGCAAGTTCCAACCTGCCTTTTCTGGATTGTGGTTTCTTCCTTCCTTCCTTCCTTCCTTCCTTCCTTCCTTCCTTCCTTCCTTCCTTCCTTCCTTCCTCCCTCCCTCCCTCCCTCCCTCCCTCCCTCCCTCCCTCCCTCCCTCTCTTCCTTCCTTCCTTCCTTCTTTCTTTCTTTCTTTTATGTATTTTGAAAGAGAGAGGCGGCGGGGGGGAGTGCATGATCAGGGGAGGAACTGAGAGAGAGGGGAGGAAAGAGAATCCCAAGCAGGCCCCACACTGCCAGCATGGAGCCCGATGTGGAGCTGGAGCTCACAAACTGAGATCATGACCTGAGCCAAAACCAAGAGTAGGACACTTAACTGACTGAGCCTCCCAGGTGCCCCTCTGGATTGTGGTCTGTTTTCAAAGCCTTCCCAGTGCTGTTTGGATCATCCCCACGTGTGCACCACCCACCGGCCAGTGTGGACCTGGGCATTGGTTTCTCTCGTAATTCGGTTCCCCAAGGCTGTGCTGTATTGTGTAGGGTCGGATCCATGAATGCACAGCTCAGGAGATGAGCCCCAGAGATCACGCACGACTTTAGGACACCACTTCTTTTGGCTCCACCGCGTCCACCATCTCCCTGGTACTTTCCAGTTTTCTGAGGCTCCCTAAGGCTCCTGGCCAGAAAGTTGGGGCTCTCTGGACTTTGTTCTGTTGTGCCTTTGCTGCAACTGCGAGAGGACACAGAGGGGCAAGGGCAACAGGATCCTGGCTGTTGACTCCACCTTCCTGCAGTCGCAGCGGCTCCTCTGATCAGAAAGGAAGGCTCCCTGCCCTCAGAGTGTTGGTAGGTGCCTGCGGACTGCCAGGGACTGGAGTGTGAGACAAAGTAGAAAAGAAAAAGGAAATGAAAAATGGGGGATTTCCTCCACTCTCCGAGTGTTAGGAGATCCTTTCCCTCACCCTGAGCTACAACTAGAGGGTTTCTCTTAAGGTCTTTCTCTATGGGCCCCAGTGCCAACGTCTGGGGTTTGAATTGCCCCATGTCTAGGTTGAGGGATACTGGAAGGTTAAAAAAAATAGTAAAGTCACTGCTGGTGCGGTAGTATTGCAACTTCCGCATGTAATTCCAATCGGCCTGTTACTGTTTACTTTCCAGAGTCCTCGAGTAGCTCCTCCAGGCATTCAGTCCATTTTGGATAGCTGTGTTCAGCGGGGGAGACCAGGAGAAGCGTGCTCACGCTCCATCTCACCTGGACCTGGGTCCTCACCCCCAGGAGTCCTTTTATGTGTGGGGCGGTTTGTGATCTGGGGAGGGGCTCGTCTCCACAGGAACTCAGACATAAGCAGGTCCCACCTGAATAAGGGCATCTTGTGGAGAGAGGGGAGGGAGGCCCAAGCACATGCACTGGCCGTGTGCTCGTGTGTGTGCGGACACATCTCTATGGTGCTGCTGGCGAGGTGGGCTTGGGGAGCTGGACCCCCTGGGCCTCAGGCCCTCAGAGCGCCTTCCTGATCCAAGAGAACCCCAGTGGGAGGCAGCTCAAGTTTCTCTGCTGAGAGTCTTGGTCTTCTTGGCTTGGGGTGCCCAGACATGACCACCCCCTCGATTTTCATAAATGCAGTGGCCTGAGAGGCAGACACCCTGGCAGCTGGTGCTTTGCCCTGAGTGGCACCTGCATGGGCTTCCAACCTGCTCCATGCTTCCCTTCCGGAAGCTGGTCGGAGGCTGGCTTAAGGACCACATGGGGCCAGCTTTGGCTTCCCAGGGTCCTCACAGGAGCCCCTGCGCTAGGAACCCAGGCTCCCTTGGAAGGGTGCTCACAGGCTAGGTGTACAGACCCAGCTTCTCTGGAGCTGTGGGAGGCTGCCTTTTCTCCTCCTTCTAACAACCCCCACTGCTGTCCAGCTCTCTGCTGTCTTAGAGTCTCTGCTGGGTGAGGGGGCACTTCTAGGGGGCTGCAGGGCAGATGGGGTCCTGTCTTAATTTGTATTCCTTTCCCAGGGGGTGGGTTGGCTCCAAGTTCCGCATCAAATTCAGAATTTGGCATATTCAGACCCCATGAACCCACAAGGGAGACACTTTAAATCCATTTCTCTTCCTCGGTTACTTAGGCTGCACCCCGGGAAAGAAGGTCTGTGCACAGCCTTGTGTCAGGCAGGGTGGCGTCTGTGAGCCATAGGGCAGCCCCCTCGTGGCTCCCCATCCTGGCGTGGGGTAGGGGAAGAGTCGAGCTTTGAGGACAGCAGGCCTGGGTGGGCCAGTCACGAAGCCGTCTGACCCTAAAAGAGCCGTGTAACCTCCCTGAGCCTCATTTTCCCATCCGTAAAATGGGGATAATGACTGAGCCAACCTTGCTTTAATCATCTTCTTTTTATCCCTGGACAACTCTGTCAGGTAGGCAATGTTGCACCATTTTGCTCGTGAAAAAACTGACCCAAACTGGTCAACTAGCCTGGAAGCGGCAGGGCGGAGAGTTGATCTAGAAGCCCGACGCAGGTCTCAGATGGGCCTGATTCTGTCTCTCTGCGGTGGATTCAGGGAAGGCACAGCTGGTTGAGACTTGGAGCCATGCCCTCTGTTTTCTGGAGTTTCTCCCTGAGGCAGCAGGGGCAGGTGAGACACCCCCGCCCAGAGCCTGGGCCCAGGTCACAGTTGGGCATCTTCTCAGCAGGGACTAGCCTGTCCTTCTTGGCCACGGTGGGGAGTGGGGGTTTGCTGTGGTGGGGAGGTCTCACACACTGCCGGCGTGTGTGTGTGTGGGGGGCTGTGTTCAGGGCTTTGGCTCAGTACAGCCTCTCTGGCTCTTTTAGCGTCTCTATTCCGGCTCTGCTTAGAGGAAGGCATTTCTCCAGGGCCCGAGCAGTAACACTTTATCTGTCTGCTGGCTTGCTGTTTCCAGACTCTTTCTGAATTAAGGTTTATGTGTGAGGACTTTTCAGTAATATCGTTATGTTTGTTTGGATCTCGGCTTTGAAGTGCATTTTTGAGCGTGCACATCATTCCCCTCAGAATCAGGGCCTCCTTTAAAAGGGATTTATCCTAAGTTCGAGAAACATTTGCTTAAGGCTGCCGTACTAAAAAAAGAGTCTGTGTTCAGTGCCGGGAGGTCACAGTCAGGGGAAGAGGACAAAAGATGGGTCAAAAGTGGTGTTTGCAAGGCACCCGGGGGGCTCAGTTGGCTAAGCATCCGAATCTTGATCGCAGCTCGGGTCTTAATCTTGGGGTTGTAAGTTCAGGCCCTGTGTTGGGCTCCATGCTGGGGTGGGGCCTACCTAAAGAAAAAAAAAAAAAAGAAAAAAGAAAAAAGAAAAAAGAAAAAAATGGCATTGGCAAAGACAACACCAGTGGGGTCTGTAACTGGACGCCATTATTCTTTCTTCCTTTTTTTTTTTTTTGTTGTTGGTTTTCTGTTATGTTTACAACAGAAAACTATTTTTTATGCCTACAAAATATATACTCTTTATGAACTAAGCACACCAAACAGTGTAGAGAAGTGTAAGGAGGAAAAGGAAAAACCTGAAATCCTACCGTGTTGACACAGCCAGCGTGGAAGGCAGAATGATGGTCCCCCCGGGCAAAGAGTCTGCGTCCCGATCTGGGGCCTGTGGACATGCTCCGTTACAAGAGAACAGGGAGCTAAACTGCAGGTAGAAGTGAGGTTCGAACCAGCTGAGTTTATGAGAAGGAGACTGCCCAGGATTCTCTTCGTAAATAATCACAGGCATCTTAAACATAGGAGAGGGGAGGCAGCCGGAGGAGGTCAGAGTGAGAGAGAGAGAGATTTGAAAATGCTACGCTGCTGGCTTTGAAGACGGAGGAAGAAGGGTGCCACGGACCAAGGGACGCGGTGGCTTCGAGAAGCCAGATAAGGCCAGGAAACAGATTCTCTCCTAGAGCTCCCGGAAGGAACTTTGCCCTGCCAGCACCTTGATTTTAGCCCAGTGAGACCCATATTGAACTTCTGACCTCTCGAACTGTAAAATAATAGACGTGTCTTTGCAGTAATTTATCATGGGAGCCATAGAAATGAATATAGCTACTGCTGGTATTTTGGGAGCCATTTTCCATCTTTTTACATGTCTGTATTTTTTTTCAGAAATGGGGTCATAGGTTTTAGGTTCATTTTTGGTCTCTTTTCTAGTTTTTTTAATGGTAGTTTTTTTGTTTTTTTTTGATTGTTTAATTTTCTTGAAGGAGATACAGAGCATGAGCAGGGGAGTGGCAGAGAGAGGAGACACAGAATCCGAAGCAGGTTCCAGGCTCTGAGCTGTCAGCATAGAACCCGACACGGGACTCGAGCCCAAAACCATGAGATCATGACTTGAGGTGAAGTTGAATGCTTAATTGGCTGAGCCACTCAGGCGCCCCCTTTTCTAGCTTCTTGAGTGCTGACTTCATTTATTTTCGTTCTATTTTATAATTATGGAGCACTGGAGGCTGCGAATTTGCTACTGGTGGCAGCTTTGGTCTCATCTGCAAATTTTGATAGGCTGAATTCTCATTGCCGTTTTAAAAAAGTATTTGAGGAGTGCCTAGGTGGCTCAGTCAGTTTAGCATACGACTGCAGCTCAGGTCGTGATCTCGCAGTTCATGGGGTTGAGCCCTGCATCACGCTCTGTGCTGACAGCTCAGAGCCTGCTTCAGATCCTGTGTCTCCTCTCTCTTTGCCTCTCCCCTGCTCATGCTCTGTTTCTCTCTTTCTCAAAAAGAAAAACTTTAAAAAATTTAAAAAAAAGTTTTTTTAAATTTAAGTATTTGAGCATTTGTTTCCAATAGCCTGAGTCATCTAGAGGAAAGTTTAAAAAGCTTTTGAGTGGTGGGGTGTTTGGGGTTGTTCCTTAGGTGTTAATTCCTAGTACAACCCACGTGTTTACACACTTCAACACCTGCGGGCTTAGATCCAACTGTCCTTCACGCATTCCGTGACACCCACTTCTAACTAACCCAAACCCAGTTTCCTGCAAGGAAACCCTACCTCTACCCTCACCCCCTCAAACATTTTGGGGACACTCCTGGGTTCTTTCCCAGTTCCAGGGAGCCTGTCGGCACCTTCCTGCTGGGTGTCTGGGCATCCAGTCTCCCGGGCAGCATTCTGGGCTCCACAGAGCTTCGGGCACCGTCCGCAGCTGCCAGACTCCTGGAGGAAGGATGAGAGCTGGTCTCCATGGAGACTCAGCAGGGATGCCCTGGTCTAGGCCAGCCATTCTGAGTTATGAGGCTGGTGGACGACCTAGGTGCTCTGAGCCTTAGGGGAGTTTCTGATATTGCCTTTGTCTCTGGCTGTTTGCTCAGCTTTGTAAATGTTAGGGGGCTTTTGAAGGGAACGCCTGTTCTGTGTTACAAGGCCAGTACAGTACTAGGGAACCTGTAGCCTCTGGTGCCATGGAAACCAGAGGGGGCCAGAGAGAAGCTGAGAGAGGATGGTGTGAAGGTCTCTAGAGGTCTGGGAGAGATGGGGCAGGGGCTGTGGATGCCGAGTGTGAGGGATGGGAGACGTAGGTCGGGGGCCAGCCTGCTGGAGAGGGTGGGTATGAAGGGGGGAGGAGAGGTTCTGGTGGTAACTGGAGGGAGAAGCAGGGTTCTCTTGCCCAGAATTGAAGAGACAGACCCAGGTGTGTTGCTGGCCTTGGAGAGGAGATGGCTGGGGGACAAGGGACGTGGTAGTCGGGCTAGTGTAGCGTGGGTTGGTTTGGCCTAGAGGGGGGCTCCTCCTTTGAGACTGAGGGGGTCACGCTACCAGCATCTTCATGAACTGTGGGGTGGACAGTTGCTCGTTCTGCCCCTATGATGCCAGGACCTAAGTGGAGTGGGGGTCCTGAGGGGCACCCTAGGGGACAGTCCAGGCTCTGAATTTTGGGGCAGGAGGTGTGAGGAGGGCACAGTCAGGACCACGGCAGGCTCTGCTGGGGGCTTGTGGTCAGAGAGCTTGGGCAGGGGAGGAGCAGGTAGGGAGCACCCCCTTTCCCCACCCCCTCCTGTAGCACCCAGTAGGGATCTAGGCTGCTCTGCTAGGCCAGGGGCAGGAGGCTGAGGGTGACAGACCAGGGCGGTCAGTCTGGGCTGGCGGGAAAGGACGGCTTCAATTCCTAGAAGTGTCCCCACGTGCTCTCAGTTACATGCTGCCATGTCCTTCCTCCTCGCTTCGTTCCTAGAACAACTTCTACCCTCTGCCCCGGTCAGGAGCTCTGGCGTCAGCCGGGGGAGGCCGCAAACTTTGTGGCTGAGGCGCATTCTCACCACGAATTGCCAGTACAACAAGGGTCTCTTAGAGTCACTTCCGGCCTCTTGATCCGCATTCACTTTTTATGATGTTAAAGACACCCCGCTTTCTATGAGCGCATTTTTCTCTGCCTATCGCTTGGTATTTTTGCCCATCTTTCAAACAGCACACTGCTTGTTTTCATAAACCCCAACTGAACCTCATCTCAAGGCAAAAAATTTTTTCAGACTATACGAGGTGATGGATGTGAACTAAACTTACCGTGGTAGTTATTTCACAACGTACGTGAATCAGGTCGTTGTGCTGTGCACGCTAAACTTGCACATGCTGAATGGCGTATAATATCTCAGTAAAACGGAGAAGAAAAACCTCACACCGATCGATCCTTAACTGTGAGGTCTTCCCCATTGCCAGTTCTCAGTGATGCGTGGTTGTGATGTTGCTGTCGTTTCTTGGCCTGCGTCTCTATGCGTGACTTGTCCCTTGCCACCCTCACGGGGCACACAGGGGCGCTGGTCTCACCAGGCCCCATACGCTGAGGACCCTGTCGTCCGGCCCCATCTCCATCCGCCCTGTCTTCTTGTCCTTCCTCATCCAGCCTGCACACCAGAGCATACCTTCATGCTCAGGCCCCCCCAACCCCTGGCTTCTTTGATGAATTGCAGAGTCAAACCATATCCCTCCACCGTACCCTCTGGCCTCCAAGCAGGAGAAAGCCCCAGCCTCACTAAAGAATCTGCCTTTAAATTTCTGACTGCTGGCCTCAAATTGGCGGTGGCCCCTCCTGGCAGGGACGGCCCCTCTCCGGTTCCCACCTGCCCGGGCGCTGCTCCCCGCCTCTCCTGTAGCTTCCTTGACGGCCATTGTTCACCTCAGGATGGTCATGCCCTGGTTTTTATTGCTCCTGAAGGGTGGCCCCATCGGTCCCTGGAGGTACTGGAGTTTCCCTGCTCTCTCAGGAGCTGTGCGTCTGTCCTCCACTTTGTCCTCGGCCGCCTTGTATCTGGCTGAGGTCCTCCCAACCATGGGGCGCAGTCTTTTGCCCCTTGTCTCAGGCCTCCCACGCTCCCTCCTCACCATCATGGCATCGTATGTGGCACCTGTGGCTCCTGGCTTTCCTCTTGTCCCCACTGCACGTGGCCGAGTCCTGAGGCCTGTCCCCATCCTCCTCTGGCTGCACCTTCTGCTCCGGACCATCGTGACCGTCCTCCAGCCTCTGATGGCTTGACCGGCCTTTCCCTGGGATCCGGTCCTGTCCACAAGGCTGCTCGGCCCACTCACGGCCGTCTCTCGAGAGCAACAACTCTAAAATAGAAGTCTTGGCTCCTGCCTCCCAGACCCTCCATCCTCAGTCCCCAAACGAAAGCAGAGCAAAGCCTAAGTCCTGCCTCCAGCCCCTGAGCTTTCACCGGCTCAGTAAAGACCACCCACAGTGCAGGGGCTTCACTGGGGAGTTTGGACTTGATCTCAGTGCTTCTTCCCACCTCGGGCCTCAGCCAGCATCTTCCCTTCCTTCGAGTCTCAGCGAAGATTTGCTCAATTAGTGATGACAATTTTTTTGTCTTGTCTTTTGCTGTCTAGGCTATGTTTTCTGCATTTGTTTTTTTTTTTGTAGCGACTTAGAAGATATGTATCCTATTTGTCTCTTGCTAGCTAGCCATTAACTTTCAATTTTTAAATCTTTCCTAAACTTAAGTTTCTCTGAGACCCACCACCAGAAACCAGACAATAACCGTGGACTCTTTCTGTTCAAGAGGACACTCCCAACCTTGTGCAAACCAAACTGATTTTATAGATTTTTTTAAAATATAGATTTGGGGCTTCTTACACTTAGCACTACTGGGTTTGTTTTTTGTTTGTTCGTTTGTGTTTTTTTGTTTTTGTTTGTTTTTTCTGTTTCAAGAGTTGCCTTTGATTTTTGTATTAGTTTCATAACCATGTTCAGGATGATTTAGACCTGACTGGTCCCAGCCCATTGTCTAGTGTGTTGTTTCTGGCCTGAGCCTTCCCTGTCTGCGTCTCCTTTATTCTTGTTCCTTCCCCAGCTGGCGGAGGCCTTTGTGGTGGTGAGGTATTCCTTACGTAGCCAGGACAGCAACCTTCTCTGCTGGGCATGATGTCCTCAGCAGAAGGGGCTTGGCAGGCCTGTGGGCTGTGTGCATAGTCTTCTGAACCATGACCTGGAAGGCTATTTCCTCCCGGAAAAGGGCATCCCGTGTTGGAGGGTCCTTCCTTCTTCCTGGGGCGGCCTCCTCCCAAGGTCTACGGTCTGCATACCCCTTTGTTCCCAGCCCTGACCCAGTGAGTTGTTGCAGTTGGAAGAGACGTATAGGGTGTGTGTGCACAGAATGACCTTGATGGGCCGTTCCTAAATTCCTTCCAGAGCGTCCAGCGGTCCTACCCTGACTCTTTCCTTCTGGTGGGGCCCTCCTGCAGCAGCAGTAGGAGGGACTCGGGTGCTTGGCTCATGGGTAGGCCTTGGATTCTGTTTGCCTGAGTGTCATGGTTGCAGGGAGCAGGCTCACCTGTATGCTTCAGGGCAGGAATCGGGCCGGATATGGAGGTCTCATCTGGAACCTTGGTTTTGGGGCAGAAACCAATGGACCGTAGCAGGAGCTCTCCAGGCCTGCGAGGCTGTAGTGATGGGCTGACAGAAGGGGTCTCCATGCTGGATGTCTGTATGTGGACTTTCTTTTCTTCCTTCTTAAGACTACCTTGGTGGTTTTCCACATCTGCTGTGGAAAAGAGTTGTATCGGGTGTCTACAAAACCCACATTTCCTCAACTTTACAGGAATCGAGGGATTTGGGGGGATAATCTGGACGTTTCCTGCCCACTCTAGAAGCTGGCCCCTCTCCACGTGGCCAGCAAGCCCTCCTCAGAAGCCGAGAGCTCTGTGTCGAGGCCACCTTGCGGATATAGTTGGGCTCGCAGCAGTGCTATAGGTGGGGACAGGGCCAGGGACAGCTCCGCTACTTCCCAGAGCCTGTGGATCTGAGGGGGCGGGGTCTCAGGGTCAGAGCAGTCAGGCCTGCTTGGCGCCCCTGGGCCAGCCTGGGGCCTGCTGGGATAGTGCTCAGAGCCCAGAGGGAGCTTCTGACTGGTCTAATTTCTGACCTGTAAACAAAGCCTGCAAGAATAAGAGGCCCCTCAAGTGTGAATCAGCTAATTAACCTGACTTACTTAGAGGGACGCATAGCGCCCCAGCCACTTTTGTGAAGATTAGCACTTTTTGAGCAAGTGCGAGTCTGTCAGGACAAAGCAACACAAAGTTGTGCCCCTTATTTTGGGAGAGCAGAGGGATGCTGGGCCAGGCTGCCTCCCCCCCCAACTCCCCCCTCCCCCCCAACCCCCCCCCTCCCCCCCCAACTCCCCCCCCTCCCCCCGCCCCGTGTAAACAAGGAGGGATGCTGCGGGTTAGCACTCACTCTGAGCTTGCGAAGCCACAGGCCCTCACTGGTGAGTCTTGGTGCCTGGGACCGCAGGCAGGATGGCTCAGGGGACCTGTGGGCAGAGCCGGCACACAGAGCTCCTGATCGCCTCTAGAAGGCAGGGGTGGAGGTCAGGCAGCATCCGACTTCTCTTTGATGGTGACCCAGCTTCTCTTTCGACAACAGTGACCCACAGAAACCAATCCTGACTCCCTTACGAAGAGAATTAAAGGCAAGCTGTGGAGGTGGGGGGCACCTAGGGATGGAGTTTGGAAACGGGGTACCTCGGAGAGCCCTAGCCAGAGCCTCAGGAAACTTTGTGGGCCGTGGTCTGGGCTCTGGGTTGGGGTGGGGGCTTTGGTGGCCACTCTGTGGTTCTGCACATTCCAGGAAGCGCGTGTTATCTTGGGTGAGCTGATGCCCACCCCTCCCCACGCAGACTCCTTATTCACAGTCCTTCTAGACTATTCCCAGAGGCATGGCTGTTGCTAGGGTGTGCCAGGGTTCCGGTCAAATATTTTTTGCAGGGCCCCTTGTCTATATATAACAATTTAATTAAAGATGTATTACAAGAGCATGAGCCCTGTGGAGTGCTGTGATGCATTGGTGCAGATTTAGAGGAACAGGGGAGAAGAGGTGCTAACCTGCTCACGCACTGTCCCTGCAGCGCCTGCAAAGATCCTTCTTGGTGCACGGGCACCATCTCTTTCTTCAGGTCCCGAAACCGTACCTTTGTGTTCTTTATTGTCGAGTGTGCTGGTTCTGGCTCCTTTCGTGTTTATATTTCCCACAGCAGGAACACAGGATGGCAGTGTGGTTAATTACACAATGCGTGGCTGTCTGGAACTTGTCTGTGTAGGGACACGGTGGTTCTCTTGCCTCTGCGTTCCCGAATCCCATGTACTTAGTTAGTGCTGCTTGTAGCATGTCTCCTGGCCTGGCTTCATCCACCCGCGTGGGAATGCTGGCTGCTATGACTTCTAAGGCAGTTACCACACTTGGGCGATGATGGCCGTCAGCACAGATCTGACCCAGAGGATGCAGGAAATGTGAACCGTTGTTTGTTTGCGGTCATGTCACGGTCACCATTTGGAACTTTATAGTGCAAGTGAAGAGCTATGTATCTTCCAGCTGTGTCTTCCTTGAAGTCCTTAGGCTGCACTTGTATGGAGAATGCTTACGTACGCCGTCACTGGCAGGCCCCTGTTGTTCAAAACATGCCATCCCTTCGCAGACCAGCCTGCGAACAGGAGAGGTGACATCCAGCATCTCTCAGAGGCAGGAGAGGAGAGCCTCAGAGCTGATAGGTGCAGCCACCCAGAGGACTGCCCTTAGGTGGCCCTGGAGCCTGTGAGAGTGTTGGCCACCACCTGGGACATACGGGGCAAAGGATGCCTGCTGCTGTCTGCCCCAGCACCAGCTGCCGTAAGCCAGGGGTGGTGTCACTGCTGGGGCACAGATGGATGTGAGCCACTGCACGAGCCCGTACGTGTGGCCCAAGCTCACGGCCAGATCCTGGGCATCAGAGCCCAGAGCCCTGAACTCATTCTGTGTCTGAGGTGAGTGACGGTCACCCAAACAGAGGTGTCAGCACCGCTCTGGAGGCTCAGTCCCACACATGTCCATGAGCGAAATACCCCTTTGGCCAGTGGGAGCGGCTTGCTTGGACAAGATCCTGGAACAACCTGGGAGCTAAGGATCCTGGAGCTCTTGGGACATCTGGAGGGCCCCACATGCCATTTGGAGGGTTGGAGAGTGTCTTCAAGAGGGCGACAGGGCACACGTGGGTATGAGTCAGGTGTGGGCCTCTGCCCACGGGCCCTGCTTTGGCCATACTGTTTTTCTTGGTGTTTCTGGAAGGCGCTAGGCTCATTTTCTCCTCCGGGCCTTTGTACTTGCTGCTTGCTCCCCTAGAACTCATTGCTCCTGCAGGGCCTGCCTCTGGACTTGGGGATGCAGCAGCCAAGCCTGGTGCCTCTGTTCCAGAGAGGGGACAGGGGAGGTGGCCAGCAAGTGCCCAACAACCAACCAGTGAATGATGAAGAATGTACCAGCCAGAGGGTGCCAAGACTGGCCTCAGGTGCAATTTTACTTTTATGTGTTTAAAGTTGTGATTTAAAAATTAACTTGAGACCCAGAGCGAAGTGGAAAAAACAGCACAGAGGTTTCCAATAGTCCCTTCACCCAGCTTCCCCTGGTGTTCACATCTAACCACAAGGATGGAAGCCAGGAGAATCACGTGGATACAATGTTATTCTGTCACTCAGACTGCATCTGGATTCTACCCACGTTCCAACTCCTGTCCTTTTTCTGGCTCAGGGTCCCATGCAGGATTCCACATGGGATTTAGTTGTTATGTCTCCTTAGCATTCTCCAGATGGTTCCTCAAGTTGTCTTTCCTGACCTGTTGTCTTTCCTGACCTGCCTACTTCTTCTTTTTTTTTTTTAAGTTTATTTATTTTGAGAGACGCAGAGACAGCAGGAGTGGGGGAGGGGCAGAGAGAGAGGGAGAGAGAGAGAGAATCCCAAGCAGACTCCGTGCCGTCATCGCAAAGCCTGATGTGGGGCCCGATCCCACGAAGCCATGAGATCATGACCTAAGTCGAAACTGAGAGTTGGACATTTAACTGACTGAGCCACCCAGGCGGCCCTGCCCTGGCCACTTCCGAAGAAGTCATTTATTCTGTAGAACGGGCCTCCACACGGGTTTGTCTGATGTTTCCTCAGGTCAGATGGAGTTTACGAATCTGGGGCAGGAATGTCACAGAACTTTTGAGTGCTTTGCGGTGTACAGCGTCGGGATATGTGGTGTTGAACTGTCTTGCTGTTGGTCTTCAGAGGAGAGCCCCTGCCCTCGTCTGTGGGGTTCTCCCCTGGAAACTTACTGGTTTTCCCTTTCTAATTCATAACTATCTCTTGGGAAGGTATTTTGAGACGATGCAAACGTGCATCATCAGAATACTTTCTCACACTGAAATTTAGCATCCGTGGATGATTCCTACCCGTGGCGATCCTTACTGGGGTGTTTCGTGTGGTGATTTTGTATCTCCATCATTGCTTCCGCTTTGATTGATTGAATCCCCTGCGAGAAGGAGCTGCTCCTCCTGCCCCCACTTGTTACTCAATTATTTATTTTTACCAGTATGAACTCATGGACGTTTATTTTATTCTGTGGGTTATCATCCGGCACTATCATTATTTCTTGTTTTGCTCAAATTATCACAGATTTGGCAAGTGAGATTGGACCCTCTGGCCTTCTGCCATGCTTGGGTGTGAGTAAAAACATTTTTGTTGTTGTTGTTTCATTGTGGTAAAATACTCTTAATGTGACATTTGCCCTCTTAACCGTTTTTACGCGGACAGTTCAGTGGTATTAAGGACATTCATGCCGTTGGGCAACCACCACCCTCATCTCTCCCCGGAACTCTTCCCATCTTGGGGAACCAAAACTCCGTCCCCATTAAACACTAACTCCCCCATCCACCATCCCCGTGTCCCCGGCCCCTGGCAGTCCCCATTCCCTTTTCCGTGTCTGTGAATGTGAGCACTCTGGTACTCTAGAGTACTCTAGTACTCCAGTATGATAAGCAGAGTCATACGCTATCTGTGACTGGCGTGTTTCGCTCAGCATAACGCCGTCCAGTTTCGTCTGTGTTGTAGCATACCGCAGAGTTTCCTTTAGTTTTCCGGGCGAATCGTATTCCGCTACGTGTATATGCTACATTCTGCTTGTTTATTCCTCCGTCGGTAGACATTTGGGTTGCTTCCACGTCTCCGCTGTTGTGGATAGTGCTGCCGCGAACGTGGGTGTCCAAACATCCCCTTGACGCCCCGCTTTCAGTTCTTTTGGGCAAATACCTGGAAGTAGAATGGCTGGACCATCTGGTGATTGTATTTTTAACTTTTCAAGGAGCCGCCATACTGTTTTCCACAGCGGCTGCCCCTGGGCTGGTGAGGCGGGCCGGCCCTGAGGGACTGGGCGCTGTTGTGGGTGGAGCCCTGAAGGAGGAGTGCCTGCAGTCTTCTCTGGGGGACGGCCTGTGGGAGGGCCTTTGGTCTGAAGCCACCTGGTCTGGAGCTGCCACCAGCTCACCTACCCAGCTTCCAGCGGAGATGTCGAGAGCCCAAGTTTGTTATTGCTGGTGGCTCTGCTGTGTTGCCACGAATGGACGCTGTGCAGTGCCAGGGTGTCTGTTGGGGGGCGGGGATTTGGAGTAGGGAGGGGTACCAGACCTTTGCCTGATGTCACCTCTGTTACCCTGGGGGGATTCTGCCATTGTCTCCTAGCGTGAGGCCCTGGTGGCCTGGTCCCTTGCGGGGACTAGGATCTCATGGGACACCCGATCCCATGTGTCATCCTCCCCTGAGTGCTAGCAGTGTCCAGTGACAGTGGCCCCATGAGCCTGCCTTTACTCCAAATGTAGTGCTCTCAGTCACTGCTGGCCTTGCCACTCTGGCTCCGCATCTCGGCTCCTGCAACCCACAGAAGGGCCCTGGGCCACGTGGGCTGCCGTCCTGGCCCTGGAATTCATAAACATCCCAAGGTTGCTGGTGCTGGATCCCAGTACTTTACCCCGGATCGACACTTGACAAGGGAGGACACGGCATGGGGAGCGTCTGAAGGCCTGCAGAGCATCCTGGCCACGGCCCAGGGAACCTGGCCCTCCTAGCCCCGTCTCTTCCCATAAATAAACCAGACAAGATCCTTCGTCAGATGGTGTGGCCTGATTTTTGTTTTGGGAAATCTGGACTAGAAGGGGCAGCAGAGAGCCTCAGGCCCTGTGAGGGCTGCCGGCCCAGGAGCGGCAGCTGGGCAGGCGGGCAGAGGACGGTCGGGGGTCAGCCTGCCCTGGATACCGCGGCAGGCCCTAGAGATCCGCACAGGGGAAGAAGCCGGATTTGAAGGAAACCAGAGTCGGGCAGGGTGCCAGGCTCTCTGTGCACACGAGTTCTGAGATGTCCGGAAAGGGGCTGGCAGCTCAGGGACCCAGGGAAGGGCTGGCCCGTGGTGAAAAGTGAAAGCCTGGGGAACTTCCAGACCTGGGCACCCAGCACATGTGGGCACAGAGGACGGACCCCCTCTATTCCCAGACTCACCCTCTCAATACTTCCTCCTACCTCTGGGAGAAACTGAGGCTTATAGGGAGAGGAAGGCTGAGCCAGCATTACACAGTGAAGCCTGCGTTTTTCCCTGTCAGGGTTTCTGTGTCTGCTCTACCTCTGAGGGGCCCATTGCTGGCCAGCGCATCTTCCCTAGCATCCCTGCTTCTTGCTGTGGCCTTGACCATGCCCCTGCCCCCACCCCGACCAGACCTCTGTTAAGGGGATTCCAGGTAGAGGCTGCAGACTTCCTGTGGGGGCTAGCTGCCCCACAGCTAGCAGGGTAGCAGCCCTGCCCACCAAACCAGTTTTCATCCACCAGCAGGGCCACTGGACCCTCGGCGAGCCCTCCCGGAAGAAGCGGACACTGCCTCCGGGACCTCCGGGACTTGGGGCTTCCTCCCTGGAAAGGGTATTGCACCCTTGATCATGCTGCCCTTCTAGAATCATGTTCCCTTCCAGCAACTGTGTAGGCTCAGCCTTGGGCTTCTCAGGAAATTTTGGGGTGCCGTGGCCATGTGAAGAGCCCCATGGCAGGAGTCCTCCTGACCCCTGGGGGTGGAACCGGCCTCTCTGCAAGAATGGAGTATAGATGGCAGCCTGGAGCTGCCCCCAGCAGGGCTCTGGAGTAGGGCTCCTGCTGGTCCCCAGAGAGGGGGTTGGAAGGCATTCCCATACCCCTGGGCCTGCACTCACTGCTCTGCGTCAGAGGAGCTGGAATGTCAACTATAGGAGGGGGAGCATTGGGAGCCCCACGCGGCCAGCTTTGGGTGTGTTCTGATTTCGCTGGAGTCCTGTATTTCTCCTTGCCTGATTTCAGGGGGTGACCTGCCCAGCTGGTGCCCCTCCTTCCTGCTCTCTGAAGTCCTTCCTGAGCAGCAGCCCCACCCGGCTCTATCATTTCAGGACCCAGGGACCCCCCCAGCATGCCTGCCAGCAGCCAGCATCGCATCCAGGTGGTGTTGGAGCACGGAGGCTGTTCTGGGCTGCATTGCGTCCCCACCCCCTATTCATACATGAGTCCTAGCCCTGGGTACCTCAGAACGTGACTGCATTTGGAGATAGGGTATTTCCAGAGAGTAATTAAGTTCAAATGAGGTCACATTGGGTTCAGCATAACTGGCATCCTTATAAGGGGGAAATTTCGGCACAGAGACACACAAAGGAGCGATCATGTGAGGACGCGAGGAAAAGGTATCTTACCTACAAGCCAAGGAGAGGAGGACTTGGGAGAAACCAGCCCTGTAGACACCTTAATCTTGGTCTTCCAGCCTCTGGGACTCTGAGAAAGTAAATTCTGTTGTTGAAGTGGCCCGGACTATTTGTACTTTGTTGTGGCAGCCTGAGCAGACTAAGACTGGGGTCCTGGAGGTGACATTGGCCCTACTGTCTTGGGGGAATGTATGTTAGCAGCTTCTTCTTAGAGCATTGACAGATGCAGAGTGAGCCAGTGCGAATGCCAAGGAATGGTCCTGGGGTCATCAGGCCCGTGGGTTCTGCAGTAGGACTTTGTGGTCTTTGCTCACCAGGGTGAATCTTTTGGGGGGTCTGCGATGGCTGGATGGCGGTGTCTTCAGGGGCTGGGGTCCTATGGGTGCACATGGCTGGTGACATCTTGGCCCAAGGTCCCTGCCACCAGTTAACATTGCTCATGGGGGTGTTAACCCTCTCACACTGATCCTCAGCACCCAAATAATACATATTTAGGAAAAAAGCATACATTGGTGCTGGTAGACAAGTGTCCCTACCCCCCAACACTGTGACCAGTCCCTGCAGGTTCCTTCTGGACCAGGCTTGAGGTGGAGGAGCTCAGAAGTGCTGGTCCACAGCCAAGTCAGAGGTCGGGAGGAAGGGTGGGTGTGCACGGCCTTCCAGGAGTCAGGGAGGCCTGATGGGACAGTAGGGCAAAGGTGTTATGTTCCAGTGGGTGTGTGTATTGTGTGGACTGGGCTGTCCCAGGGCAAATGCCAGCCAAGGGAAGGGGCTGGCAGCAGGACCCTGAATGAGGAACTTGGGGCTCATTCTGTGAACTCTCCTCCACCTCACGTCTCAAGGCCACAGTCTGCCGGGGCTCCGCTGGTGAGATATGGGAATTTAGAAAGAAAAATTCCACGTTTCGGTATTTTGGCAAACGTTCCTAACAGCAAGAGTCATTTTTCTTCTTTAGCGGAGAGCGCCCTGTTATTTATGTGAATGTTAATTTGTGACTGGGGACATTTCCCGACGTGGTCTCCTTGTTGAACGAGACCTGGGAAATGTCAGCTGGAGTATCTGTCAGGGACGGGTGTCAGTGTCGGCTCTTGTGATAAATGGGCAGGCCCGTCGTGGTCCCAGGGTCTGAGCCTGACCCACTGACCTCTCTGTCCCGGCCAGGCTGGGAGGCCAGCCCCACTTCCTGGAGGCCCTTTCTGGCGCTGGCGTGCTCGGGGGCCGAATATGGTACAGTCTGGACTTTTACAGGCCGGACAGGCCACCTCCCACGGGAGTTACCCTGGTGCTGCCTCATTTAACGGGAAGACCGACAGCCCAGCCCCTGCCTGTGCTGGCTCCCGGGAGGCTCTCTTGCCCGAATCTTGTTTATCCTGTTTTATTCCCTTATCTTTCCCTCTCTACCCCCACCCCCTCCCTGCTTCTTTCTTCAAACACATCGTTTTGATATAAGCCCTTTGTAAACATCTCAAAAAGTACAGAAAATACTAATAAAAAAGCAAAACCCACCCCAGACCTTCACACTGTTAACTCTTTGTCACACGTATTTCCAGACCCTTCTCATTTCACGTTAATAATCATGATAACTGGCTAGTGTGCTAAGCACTGTGCTGAGTGCTGTTATCTCAGTTAGCCCTCACACGAAGCGCGTGCAAATACTGCTTTTCTCATTTTGTAGCAGCAACACTGAAGCTCAGAGTCCACACAGTTTGCCAGCGCTGAGGTCAGCATTTGAATCGAAGCAGAGTGACTCGCAGGCCACGCCCTGATTTGTTAGGCTGTGCGTACGTTCAGCACACAGATATATGTGACTTTATCGAAGGACATCGTGCTGGTGCTGGGCCTGCCTTTCTTAGTCAGCAATATGTCATGGAGGCCGTTGTTCCTTAAATGGTAAAAAGTCCCATCTGTGAAACTCTTTAGACCTAGCATAGATTTGTAAAATTTGTAACTTTTTTGCAGGTCAGGACATTTTTGAAAGCAATCTGACCGTTTACATTTATTGTTATAACAGACATGTTTGTTGTTGCTTCTGTCATCTTATTTGCATTTTCTGTGTTTACGTCCTTATGTTGTTTTTCTAGTCTCACATATTTTCTCTATGATCTATTCTCCTTCATCTCCAGTCATTTGGAGGGTATATATTAGTTTTATAGGTCATGGCTTTTTACAACTTCAAATAGGATTCTAAAACTAGCGTTTATCAACTTTAGGAGCTTATCAGTAACTGTTGATCCTTCTATGGAAGATCAAGAATTTAATTGCAATTAAACTGCTTCTTTCGTCCCTCCTGTAACCTCTCTTTCATTTTTATCAACTTGTTTGACAATTTTTGCCCCAACTTATTGAAGTTGAATTAGGAATTACTTTTACCTTGCGTAACTTTCCTTTCCAGAACGTATGGTAAACAACATCTGGTCTATAATCATATTAGCACAGTGGAATAGATGCAGAGGCCAGTTTGGGTACTTTCAACCTGTGATTTTCCCGTTTGTGGGAACTAGATTTCGAAATCAAGCCCCAGTTGCATAAAGCATCACACAAGGAAAGGTGGGGAGGGGTGTAAAACAGAACTGAGGCAGATGCCGTGGAGAGGATCCTGTCCGTGGGCCACGGTGCCTCTACGCCCCCCTCTCTGGAGGCTCTGACTTGCTGGAGGTCACACACCTGGTTAGTTTGCAGACTTAGGGTTCCCATCCCAATCTCTTGATGTCTAAAGCAGTGCTCTCTCCAGGCCAGTGTTCCCTAAGTGTTCAGCAAAAGAGATAAAGGAATGTGGCACCAAACATGACATTGAAAAACACTGGATCCTATCAAAATCCCAGCTGGCTTCTTGGCAGAAATTGACAAGGTGATCCTAAAGTTCATATGGAAACACAAGAGACCCAAAATAGCATTGAAAAAGAACAGAGTTAGAGAAGTCACACTTTCTGATTTCAAAACTTACTAAAAAACTACGGCAATCAAGACCGTGTGGTACCGGCAGAGGGATAGATGTGGCAGATCCGAGGATCCAGAAATAAATCCTCACATTGATTTTTGACAGGAGGGCCAGGGCAGTTCAATGGAGGAAAAAACAGTCTCATCGGCCAGTGACTCTGGGACAATTGGACACCCACAGGCAAAAGAACGAATTTGGACCCCTGCCTCATTCCCTATAAAAAATTAACTCAAAATGGATCATAGATCTAAAGATAAGAGCTAACACTGGAAACCTCTTAGCAAATCGAGGAGTAGGCCTCCATTATTTTGGGTTATCCAGAGCCTTAGATATGACACCAGAAGCACAAACAGCAAAAGAAAAAGAAATAAGTTGGACTTTATGAATGTCCTTTACAACTTGAAGGAACACTGTCCAGAAAGTGAAAAGACAGCTTACAGAATGAGAGAAGATGTTTGCAAATCACGGATCCAATATGGACTTGTATCTAGAATATGTGAAGAACTCTTACTAGTCAAGGAAAAAAACGAAAATAATCCAGCTGCAAAATGAGCAATGGGGGTCTGAACGTTTTACCAAAGAAGGGAAATTAATGGCCAATAAGCATATGAAAATTTTCGTAAAGTCTTTTGTCATCAGGGAAATTCAAATCAGAACCGCAGTAGGATGCCACTGTACACACACGCACACGCACACACGCACACGCACACACAAGGATGGCTAGAACAAACAAGATAGGTAATGACAAGTGTTGGCAAGGAGGTGGGGAAGTCCGAATTCCTCACACCCCGCTGGGGGGGAACATAAATGGTGCAGCTGCTTTGTGAATCAGTCTGGCGGGGGGTTACCATATGATCAAGCAATTCTACCTCCAGGTAATCCAATCCACCTCCAATCCCCAAGAGAAATGAAAACCCATGTCCGCACAAAAAACATGTGCGTGAATGTTCAAAAGAGCATTCACAAGAGCCAAAAAGTCGAAGCAAAGCAAATGTCTACCAACCAGTGAATGGATAAATAAAATGTGACACATCTGTAGGATGGGCTATTAGCTGATAGCAAGAAAGGAATTTAAATATTGACGTGTTCTACGGCGTGGGAATCTTGAAAACATTATGTAGGTGAATGAAGTCAGTCACAAAAGATCACACAGTGTATTCTGTTTATAGAAAATGTCCAGAATAAGCAAATCCCTAGAGACAAAAAATAGATTAGTGGTTTCCAGGGGCTGGCGTGTGCATATGTAGGGGAGGCACTGGGGGAATATGGGAGTGACTGCTAATGTATACGGGTTTTTTTTTGGAGGGGGGAGGGGGTGATAAAAATGTTCCAAAATTGATTGTGGTGATGGTTGGATTATACACCCCGTAAGTGGGTGAATTGCAGGATATATGAATTATAGTTCAGTAAAGCTGTACCATATTAAAAAAGCATGAGTCTCATAGTGAGAAAGTTATTCCTCTCTCCATTCTATTTTAAACTTTCAGATGGAGTCAAAGAGAGTCTCAGTTTGATGCGAACGGTTCTTCAACGCCCCTTCAAGGTTTTTTTTTTGTAACAGAGAGAGATCAGGATTTAGGCTAAGAGTCTTAGCATACAGGATCATCTGGCTAGAACTTAACAGAACTGGGTAAGGCACCAGTCGTAATGGCGGTGAAGAGAATGTGGGAGTTTGGCGTCCCTGCAGTGGTCTCCTGCGGGCTGGTGTTGAGGGGCTGGTCCGTGTTCCCAAGCCCACTCCTGGGGGAGAGACAATCTAGTAGGTTGACGTCTTTGAGCCTTAGAGTCCTCTGGAAATGGAGTGTTCTGCCTTCTAGAATTTTTGGGTAGTGTGAAATGGCATCATATTTAAAGACCCCTGTAGAACACGCTGGCCATGCAGTGGGGACTCAAGCCCAGGGGTCACTCAGGTGCCACCAAGCCCCTTCGGAAGGAAGGGCAGAGGCTTGCCACACTGAGGCACAAAGGGAGCCCAGGCACGGAGCGGGGCACTTGGGAGTCTTCCCGGGCATGAAGTGAGCTGCTGTGGCCTTTCTTTTGTAGGCAGGGACAGTGATTCAGGGGAGGTCTGGGGTTCCTGCTTTTAGTTGTTTTAGCCCTCCCGGGTCCTACTGGAATTATGGAAAGGTGACCAGTGCCTAATCCCCAGGTCCCCCGGCCCAGCTCCTCACTCTGCAGATGAGGCACCTGCAGGCTGCGAGGGAACAGCACTGGCCTCAGAGCAGGATTTGAAGCTGGGTCTCCTGGCTCTGTATCCAGGGCTCGCTCCCCTTGCTGGTCTCTCCCTTCATTCTGTCCTTCGAAGCGGGGTCCTGCTTTCCTTAGCACTCAGTTGGGGAGCATGTGTCTGTTGGGGCTCCATGGTTTTGAGCATCAGAAAACCTTGGGCAGCTGAGGGCAAAAGAAGGATTTTCTGCAGCCAAGGATCTCGAGGCCCCAAGACGGCAGGGCCTGCCGGGGAACTTACTGAGGCTGTGCGGTGCTCGGGACTGTGGCCCTCAGTGACCTGTCTGTGTCACTTGGCTGGGGAGGACACCACAAGGCCCAGCTCCGGTGACAGCCTCACCTCCCACCTGGCCGGCACACTGGGGGATGGATGGCTCCCCCAGAGGACAGAAGGCCACGTGGATCCACCAAATGAGGCAGAGAGCAGAGGAGGCAAGAATCTGCCCCAGGGGTGTCCACAGACGGTCTCCTCCAGAAGGGCATGTTCTAGAAGGCGCAGAGCAATAGTGGATGGAGACTCGGGGGAGAGGACACGTGTTTCTATGGGACTGCTCCCATGTGCTGGTGGCCAGTGCCCCCCACGGATGGCTGGTGCTCCTTTTGGGAAAGTAGGAAGATGACTACGTAAGACATCCTCTGTGGTTCTGAACTGAGAAGGAGCCCCTGCTGGTCGGGACTCCCCTGGGACGGTAGCCGTTATGCCTGCGATGTGCGGCAGTTGGGGTCTGGCACCGCCCACACACTCATAAAGCTTCCAGGGCCGTGCCCTTTTTTTTCCCCAGGTGGCTAGAAGAGGAAAGAACACACCCAAGATGACCTGAAAGTGGCAGGTCCTGTTTTGGCAGTGCACTTGACCATCGTTACCAAAAGGGAGGAGAGAAGAACGGATATGGCTCTGTCAGAGCTAAAACAGCTCCAGGAATGGAAATCTCACCAGATGCCAGCGTTTGGGGGGCTTCCTGTGGCAAGTGCACGTGCGTGTGTGCTTGTGCGTGTGTGTTTCAGAGCAAAGTCGAGTTGTGGGTGACAGCAAGCTGATGCAGGCGTGTGCTGCCCTGTCCCCTGTCAGAGTCTGCATCCTTCTGTTTTTAGAGCAGCGTCTTCCTTTCTTTCTATTCTTGATTGTCACCACTGCAACCCTGACAGGCACCTGACAGCTTTGGTACCGGAGGTTGCAAGAATGACAAGATTGAGTGACAGCCTTGGTCCCCCGCCGTCACTCACGCGTGGGAGGCTGCTGCATGCTACAGCCTGCGGCTCCCACCGAAGAAGCCGGTGAGGACAGCGGGCCAGGTGCCTTGCTTTCCAGGGAGACCCCCAGCTCCGAGAGTGCCAGTGTTTTAAACACTTTAAAATTCAGGGTAACAGGGGCAGCTGTGTAGCTCAGTCGGTTGAGCGTCTGACTTCATGATCAGGTCATGATCAGGTCATGGTCTCACGGTTTGTGAGTTTGAGCTCCACATCAGACTCTTTGCTGCCAGTACAGAGCCCGCTTTGGATCCTTTGTTCCCCTTCCCTCTCTCTCTCTGCCCTTCCCCTGCTCCCTCTCTCTCTCTCTCTCTCTCTCAAAAAAAAAAAACATTAAAAATTAAAAAAAAAATTAAATTCAGGGGCGTCTGGGTGGCACAGTCAGTTAAGCGTCCGACTCTTTGTCTCGACTCAAGTCATGATCTCACAGTTCGTGAGTTTGAGCCCCGCATCAGGCCCTGCACTAATGGCGTGGAGCCTGCTTGGAATTCTGTCTCTCCTTCCCTCTGCCTGTCCCCGCTTGTGCACGTGCTCTTTCTCTCTCTCTCTCTTAAAATAAATAAACTTAAAAAAAATTTTAAAAACCACAAAATTCAAAGTAACAGAGGATATCTGTTAAGCCTTTGGATTCTTATATATATATTCTTAACTCTTAGTGTCTGTTCCTAGTGACTACTTCATCATAAACCAAATAGCAAAGGAACAGGCATAGTAGAAGGAAGGCTGGGACGGGCATTTTATAATCCACCAAGTTCTGAGAAGCAGCCAGTGGATTTGATGACCGAAGCGCTACCAGGTTCCAGGCCCCTGCAGTAGAGCCCTCCCTGTGATCCTCCCTCCCGGCTAGGTTGTGCAGAGGGTCGTGGAGTTCAAGAGCAGGGTGGGTTTGGGGCAAGAGCCAGTATCGGGGGGCCAACCCTGCAAAGGGACACCAGGCTGGACAGACACAGGTGGGCCCCTGATGGAGCACCTTTCAGGGACTTCTTTAACATTTACTAAGTGGGGAGAGGAAACAGATTCTTCTTAATGAAAGTTACATGTAGAAACAGATACACGTGCCCCTGACCACAGGAAAATCAAAGTCCTGGGGAAAAAAAATCAGCAAAACATAGGCCATGTTCTGTTTTCTTCTGCAGGTTTCTAGACAGATCCTTCCTGGGATGCATACTAAGATGCTTGAAAATCAGGCAATGAAAGAAACCCCACTTTCTTTTTGAAGAGCCCCCATCAAGCGGATCCCGGCCAGGGGTGGGGAGGGGTGACCGAATGCCGGTGTCGGGTGGTCATCCACGGGCCCTGGGGTGGCAGTGCTGGTCTTGAGGCAGGCAGCCTGCGGTCTCAGGGTGACCAGGTGCTGGTCTGGGGGTGGTCATCCGTTGGTCTCAGATGGTCAGCCTCCGGACTCCGTGGGGTCATCTGCTGGTCTTGGGGCCGGGTGTCCGCCTGCCCCGTTTGTGAGCACTGTCAGTTAGAGGTCTCTGGTTTCACGAGGAAACCTGAGTAACCTGGCATCAGGCTTCGGGTTGATCTCAGTGTGCTCTAGTGCCCTTGAGATGGGCCCTTGGGAGGGTCCCTGCCAGGCAGCTGGGCCAGCTCGGGCCCTGGTCTCCTGACTGTGGCAAGGCCTAGGACAGCATCAGATTTGGTGACCCAAGGGCACCTGAGGGTCTCCTCAGGGAGGAGAGCCTGGCCCCTGGGATGTGGAGAGATTCCTAACTGTTCTGAGATCTCTAGTCCAGAGAGGGCTGTTCCTCTCCAGGTTAGGTTGTCACATTGGGTCCCTCTAGAATGACCCCAGGGCTGCCGGCCCGTGGCATAGATGGCTCCCAGTCTGGGGTGCAAGAGTCCCTCCAGAAGAGCGGTTGTCTTGCTGTTTGCTGGTGTCTTATTGTCTTGCCCCCTAATTGCCACAGTAGGCCTGGTTTGGCCCAGGGGCCTACCCGGGAGGTGCTACCTCAACCTGAATTGGGGTCTGATTCCTAGATGCTGTGTGTACCCAGCACGCCTTCCCACCCCTGGGTCTCAGTTCTCTCGTTTGCAAAGGAAGCAGCTGGATGACATCATGTGTGTGGGTCGCAGAGCACTGTCAGCCTGTGCCCAGGTTCTGTGTCCCAGGCTGCATATGCTCCTGCAGCAACCACGTGACGGGGAGGGATGACCAACTCCATTTACGGGCAAGTCATTGGAAGCCCAGGGAGCCTTAGCACCTTGGCTGAGGTCTCCTGATCAGACAGAAACGGTGCTGGGAACCCAGAATGCTGACTCTAGACCGTGCGGTTAAGTTCCCACATGCACTTGAATGGGTTCTATTGATAAGATGGGTTTGAGACACCAGTGTGCCCCCAGACCACAAACGTGGGAGATGTCAGTGGTACTGCAGAGGAAGCAACTCTTGCTGTTGTCCACCCTCGCTCGCATGGCGGTTGGAAAGGGACGGCCCATGGTGTCCCCCCCTTTCCTGTCTGTGTCTCAGAGGACCATCCCACTGTTGTGGGGTCATTTATTCACTCATCTGCAAGCATTTGCTCACCCTCTGCCTGGCCTGGTGGGACCCTGGGACCGGGGCATGAGTCAGAGTGTAGGGCCTGCAGAGTTCTCACGGGCCTGTCCTCTCCTCGCTCCTCCCACAGACTGGTGACCTTGGCACTCTGGTCTTGGCCTCCATAGCCCTGGCTCCTACCCTTCCCTTACATCTTGGACCCCTTCCCCCGAAGATCAAGATGCTATAAACCCACATCTTCGGTGGGGAGGGGCTGCCATGCCTGCCTCTCTCTGATCCTGTGCCCTTCAGAGAATGGCCACCCCCTTCATCCCACGGCCCACTGGGATCCTATATTCATTTTCTGCAGCTGATGTAACAAATTACTGAGAACAAGAGAAATTTATTCTCTCACAGGTCTGGAGGCCAAGGTCAGGGTGTTGGCAGGACTGCACTCTCCCTGGAGGCTGGAAAGGAGAATGCGAGGGGACCCCTGGCCAGTGCCAGCTAGTCTGGTGTGTCAGATGGACGACCGGAAATGCCAGCTTTTCTAATGTTTTGAGAGAATTTGAAAATCTGGTCATTTTTATGAAATCCTCTGATTCTTAAATTGGAGAAACTAATTTAAGCTCTTAAGAAGCTCAGAGTGAGGTCACCAAATTGGCAGAGTGGGGGATTCAGCCTCCATCCCCCAACAAAGATGAATAATTAGGCAGCTATCCACCAACAAAAACATCCCCGGGAGAACTCAGGAGTCCACTTAAGAAACTTGGGCAACACAGTGGAACAAAAACGGCACAAGAAGAAAAGGAAGGCAGCTTCTTTTTTGTCTGCATCACCCCGTCCCCCAGGCTAGCGCTGCTCAGTGCCAAGAGGGAACTCCCCAGCATGAAAGAGTTTCCCACACCGGGAAAGGGAGAGTGGGTTGTGCAACCAGCTTCCCCAGCCTCTCTGGGCAACGAACAAAGGACCTACTCCGTGTCACCCCACCCAGAAACCAGTGAAGCTAAGAGGTATAGAGACACCTAGGACCAAAGAAGAAGGCATTAGGCACGACCATGGTTCCCCCTGGTCCACTCCGCCAGGGGACCCCAGCAACTTTCACTGCTGAAGAAACCTATAGTCGGCACGGCTGCTATGGACCCCTGCAGATTTTTTAATGGATTTTTTAAAAAAAGTTTATTTATGTTTGAGAAAGAGAGAGAGAGGAGGGTAAGGGGAAAGAGAAAGGGAGAGAGAGAATCCCAAGCAGGCTCCATGCTGTCAATGCAGAGCCCAACACGGGGGCTCGATCCCACAAACCGTGAGATCACAACCTGAACCGAAATCAAGAGTCAGACGCTTAACCGGCTGAGCCAACCAGGCACCCCAGACCCCTGCGGATTTTACCACCGGCTTTTCACCCCACACACTTTCACGTTCACAGACACTAGCTTCTGGAGTCCCTCCTGCTCCCTCCTCCCACCCCCTCAAGCCTGGGATCTGCATCAGCAAACTGCCCTGGCCTCTGCGGCTGCACGAGTGCAGAACACCAGCCTAGACCCTCGTGGTTGACCCCCACTGCTGTGTACACACGGGGCTAGCCCCTTCAGCTGTACACATGCACACTGCTGACCTGACTCCTGTCACCAACCTCCACGGCCATGTGTGTGCCCGTGGTGAGACCCTGCTGCTATGGGAGTGCACAGTGACAGCCAGGTCATTGGTAACTGCTAGTGTGCCCGCAGTGGGCTCTGGCTCTTGCTGCTGGTCCTGGCACTTGTCACATGTATATATGAAACAAGAAGGGTCTTTTTCAAGAGAATTCAAGAAAGAGTATCAACAGCAGACTGGACCACTCCACAGGCACCTGCAGCTGGTCCCCACAGCCGAGTGTGTGCATACCACCAGGTCTGGCCACCACTGCTGCCTGCCCTGATCCCTAGCCACTGACCTGAAGGTGCAACTGAAGACCCCCAAGAGTGCTTGTAGCCATTGAAGACCCCCACAGTACTTACCAGGGACCATGCACTAGTCAATGTTGTGGATCCTAGCAGCCTAAGCCAATGAGACATCATGTCTTCTCCCCTGACCCAGAACCACCACACACCCCCTGAAGTTGGTGCCCTGCTTTTGCTCACTAGATCTGGGGTCACAGCATGACCTAGTGTGCTCCCACCTGCAGGTGAAGGTCTTTCCTCACTGGAGTCAGCTTATAAAGTCTGGAAATGCACAGAAACCTTTGCAAGGCTACAGGGATTATGAGGAATCAGAGAAATGGGACCCCATCAAAGGAACACAGTAAACTTCCAGCAACTGATCTGAAAGAAACAGAGATGCATGAATTGCCTGATAAAGAATAATCATTCTAAGGTTGCTCAGAGAGCTTTAAGAGAGCACAGATAAACAACTTGACAAAAGCTAGGAACAATACAAAAACAAAACAAAAGTTTAACCAAGATATAGAAAACATAAAAAAGAACCAAACAGAAATATTAAACACAGTGATTGGAGTGAAGAATTCAAGAGAGAGTGTCAACAGCAGACTGGACCACATAGAAGAGACAGTCAGTGAGCTAGAAGGCAGATCATGTGAAATTATCCAGTCAGAGGAGCAAGAGTATGAAAAGGAATGGGGGAAGGCCATGGGGCTTATGGGTCACCAGTAAGAGAAACAATCTAGCCATTAGTGGAGTCCCAGAAGAAGACAAGGAGAAAGGGACAGAGAGTTCATTTAAAGAAATAATGACTGAGAACTTCCCAAACCTGGGGAAAGATTTGGAAAGTTCATGAAAATCACCCCAAAATTTCTATCTTTAAAGATCTTCTCCAAGACACATTATAGTAAACCTGTCTAAAGTCAAAGACAAAGAGATCCTTTAAAAAGCAGCAAGAGAAAAAATTTTTCTCTTACAGGAGGCCCTCCCCCTCCCCATAAAGCTCGCAGTGGATTTCTCAGCAGATACGTTGCTGGCCAGAAAAGACGGGGAGGATATATTCAAGGTGCTGAAAAAAAAAAAACCCACAACTATCAACAAAGAATATTTTATCTTGCCCAGTTATACTTCGGAAATGAAGACACGATAAAGACTTTACTAACCAAACAAGAGCTGAGGAGAGTTCATCACACTAGACCTACTTCACGAGAAATTCTGAGGGGTGCCTGGGTGTCTCGGTTGAGTGTCCGACTCTTGATTTTGGCTCGGGTCATGATCTCATGGTTGTGAGTGAGATCGAGCCCTGTGTCTGCACTGTCAGCAAAGAGCCTACTTGGGATCCTCTCTCTCGTCTCCCGCACACATGCACATGTACACATGCACGTGCATGCTCTCTCTCAAATAAATAAACATTTAAAAAAATGCTAAATGGAGTTCTTCAAGCTGAAACAAAAGGGTGCTAATTAGTAACATAAGAACATGTGAAAATATATAACACCCCTGTAAAGGTAAATATATAATCAAATTCAGAATATTTTAGTACTGTAATATGGTAGTTTGTTAACTACTTAAGTCTAATATAAAGGTTAAAGAACGCAAGTATTAAAAATAGCTATAGCTATCATAATTTGTCAATGAATATACAATATGAAGAGATGTAAACTGTGACATCAGAAGCATAAAATGTGGAAGTGGGGAATAAAAGGTAGAGTTTTTGTATGCAGTTGAAATTAAGTTGTTATCAACTTAAGATGGATTGTTATATCTGTTAAGATATTATATCTGTAAAATGAGTAAGCCTCAGAGTAATTACAAAACAAAAATCAAAGTGTAGAAAATCATTAACTCACAAAAGAAGACAGTAAGAGAGGAAGAAAGGAACAAAGAACCTACAAAATAGAAAACAATTAAGATGGCTTTGGTGAGTCTTTACTATCAATAATTACTTTAAATGTAAATAGGTTAAATTCTTCAGTCAAAAGTCTTAGAGTGACTGAGTGTATTGGAAAAAAAGAAAGACCGAACTATATGCTGCCTATAAGAGACTTACTTCAGCTTTAAGGACACACTTAACCTCAAAGTGGAGGGATGATAAAAGACATTCCATGCAAATGGAAAACAGAAGAGAGCAGGAGTAGCTATACTTAAAACAGATAAAATAGACTTAAGTCAAAAACTGTAACAAGAGAAAAATAAGATCATTATATAGTGGTAAAGTGGTCAATTCATCAAGAGAATATAACAAGTGTAAATATATATATACACTGAACATCAGAGCACCTAAATATAATAAATCAAATACTAATAGATCCGAAGGGAAAGATAGACAACAGTACAATAATAGTAGCCCCACTTTCAACAGTGGATAGATCATTCAGACAGAAAATCAATAAGGAAACATTGGACTTGAACCATACTTTAGACCAAATGGACTTAACAGACATATATAGAACCTTCCACCAACAGAAGAAGAATACACATTCTTCTCGAGTGCACATGGAACAGTCTCCAGGACAAATCACATGTTAGGGCAAAAAACAAATCTTAGCAAATGTGTATCATACCAAGTAACTTTTCTGATTACAGTGGTATGAAACTAGAAATCAACAGCAGGAGGAAAACTGGAAAATTCACAAGTATGTGGAAACTAAACAACACATTCTTGAACAACCAGTGGGTCAAAGAAGAAATCAAAAAAGAAATAAGGAAAATACCTTGAAACAAACAAAAACAGAAATGCAGCATACCAGAACTTATGTGATACTGCAAAAGCAGTTCTAAGAAGGAAGTTTATAGTGATAAATACCTACAATAAAAAAGAAAGTTCTCAAATAAACAACCTAACTTTATACCTCAAGGAACTTGGAAAAGAAGAACAAATTAAGCCCAGAGTTAGCTGAAGGAAGGAGATAACAAAGATCATTTCAGAAATAAATGAAGTAGAGAATAGAAAAACAATAAAAAGATAAACAAAACCAAATAAAATTAAGATGTGAATAAAACTTAAAAAGACACTATAACCAATATCACAGAAATATAAAGGATCATAAGAGAATACTATGAACAAGTATACAACAACCGATTGGACAACCTTGAAGAAATGGACACATTCCTAGAACTATACAACCTACCAAGACTGAATCAGGAAGAAATAGAAAGTCTAAACAAACCAGTAATGAGAAGGAGATTGGATCCATAATCAAAAATGTTTTCAAACAAAGAAAAGCCCCAGAGTAGATGATTTAGCAGGTAAATTCTATGAAACATTTCAAGATGAACTAATCCAAATCCTTCTCAAACTCTTCCAAAAAATTCAAGAGGAAGGAACACTCCGAAACTCATTTTATAATGCCAAAGTAAGATAAAGATGCTACAGGAAAAGAAAACTATAGGCCAATATCCCAGGTGAGGATAATTCAAAAATTCTCAACAAAATACTAGCAAATTCAATAGCAAATTAAAAGGATCATGCATATGATCAGATAGGATTTATCACTGGGATGCAAGCTTGTTTCAACATATGCAAATCAAAAAATGTGATACACCACCTTAATAGGATGAAAAACAAAATTCATACGATCATTTCAATAGGTGTACAAGAAATCTGACAAAATTCAACCTCCTTTCATGATAAAATTCTCAACAAATTGGGTATAGAAGGAACATAACTCAACATAATAAAGATTGTATGTGACAAACCCACAGCCATCATCATACTCAATGGTGAAATGTTAAAAGCTTTCCTGCTTTCCTGCTAAGATCATGAGCAAGATAGGTATGCCCACTTTCACTACTCCTATTCAACTTAGTACTGGAACAATATTTTATTTAAAGTTTATTTATTTATTATTTAGTAATCTCTACACCCAATGTGAGATTTGAACTCCTGACTCCAGGATCAAGAGTTGTATGCTTTTCTAACTGAGCCAGCCAGATGCCCCAGTACTGGAACTTCTAACCAGAATAGTCAGGCAAGATAAAGAAATAAAAGGCATCCAAATAGGAAAGGAAGAAGTAAAATTGTCTATGTTTTCTGGTTACATGATCTTATATACAGAAATCCTAAAAACTCCATCAGAAAACTGTTAGAATTAATCAAATTTATTAAAGCTTTAGGATACAAAAATCAACATACAAAAATCAATTAGATTTCTATACAAAAATAGTGAACTATCTGAAAAAAGGAAGAAAATAATCTCATTTATGATTACATCTAAAATGCTAAAAGAATTAGGAATAAATTTACCTAAGGAAGTGAAAGATCTACACACACACACACACACACACACACACACACACACACACACTGATATTGATAAAAGAAACTGAAGAAGACACATAAATGGGAAGATATACTATTTTCATGGATCAGAAAAGTTAATGATGTTAAAATGCCCATACTACTCAGAGCCATCTCTAGATTCAATGGAATCTCTATCAAAATTCCAAATTCTAATAGAAAACCAATCCTAAAATTTGTGTGGAACCACAAAAGACCCCAAATAGCCAAACAAAGAGTGATGGAGACATTGTTCTGATTTCAAACTGCATTTCAAAACTATACTAATCAAAACAGTATGATACTGGCATGCAGACAAATAGAACCGAATTAAGGGCCCGGAAATAATCCCACACATACACAGTCAGTTTATATTTGGCCAAGGATCCAAGAACACTCAACGGGGAAAGATAATCTCTTCAATAAATAGTGTTGGATAGTCATATGCCAAAGAATGAAATGGGACCTCTGTCCTACACCACTCACAAAAATTAACCCAAAACGGATTAAAGATTTCAATGTAAGACCTAAAATCATAAAACTGGAAGAAAATGTAGGGACAAAACTCCTTGACATTAGTCTCAGCAATGATTTTTTGGGTATGACACCAACAGCATGAGCGACAAAACCAAAAATCAGTAAGTAGGACCACATCAAACTAAAAAGCTTTTGCATGGCAAAGGAAATCATCAACAAAATGAAAAGCCAACCTGTGGAATAAGAGAAAATATTGCAAAGCAGCATGTATCAGGTAAGAGGTTAATATGCAAAATACATACAGAACTTAAACAACTCAAAGCAGAAAAACAGCCTGATTAAAAAATAGACAAAGGGCCTGCATTGGACATTTTTTTCAAAGAAGACGTACAGATGGTCGGCAAATGCATAAAACGTGCTCAACCTCAGGGAAATGCAAATCAAAACCAACCATATCGTCTCACATCTGTTGGAATGGTTATCAAAAATACAAAGTAACAAGTGTCAGGGAGGATGTGGAGACAGGGAACCCTTGTGCACTGTCAGTAGGAATGTGAACTGGTTCTTTCACTATGTCACTATGGAGGTTTCTCAAAAAATTAAAAATAGAACTACTGTATGATCTAGCAGTCCCACTTGTGTGTATATATGTAGAGGAAATGCAAACAGAATATTGAAGCAATGTCTGCACTCCCATAGTCATTGTGTCATTCGTGGTAAGCAAGAACGCAACCTAAATTTAAGTCCATCTGTAGATGACACGTTGATAGATGTGGTTTGTATATACAATGGAATATTATTCAGCCTTTATAAAGAAGGAGATCCTGCTGTTTGTGACAACATGGATGAAACCGGAGCATACTATGCTAAGTGAAATAAGCTAGACACAGAAAGACAAATGTAATCTAAAATATTCAAACTTAGTGAGCCCAGGGTGGCTTAGTCAGTTAGGTGTCTGATTGTCGATTTCATGGCCTCACGGTTTGTGAAATCGAGCCCCATGTTAGGTTCTACGCTGACAGTGTGGAGCCTGCTTGAGGTTCTCTCCCTCTGCCTCTGCCTCTCCCCTGCTCATGCTTGCTCTCAAAATAAATACACTTACAAAAAATAATAAAATACTCAAACTTATAGTGGTGGAGAGTAGAATGGTGGTTGCCAGAGGCAAAAACCAGAAGGGAAGATGGGTGATGGTACAAAATTTCAGTTATGCAAGATAAGTTTTGGGCTATTATATAGCACAGTGCCTATAGCTAACAACATTCTATCATATCCTTAAATTTTGCTAAGAAGATCAAATAGCATATGAAGTGTTATTACCATGAGAAAATGATAATAAAGGGAGTGGAAAGATAATTTGAAGGTGATCGATATGATTATGCCCTTGATGGTGGTGGTTTCATGAGTGTATACTTATCCCCAAAAACTCATCGAGATATATACATTAACTATACACATCGTTTTACCTGCCAGTCATATCTCGGTAAAATGGTTTAAAAAAACAAACAAACCCAGAACCCTGAATGGGTCATAAATGTGTGATCTAAAGGAAATATATCTGCCGGTTGACACAGTGGGGGCCTCCAGTGTGAGACCATCAGTTTATGGATAATAGATTGAAAATCAAAAGCGTGGGAGTTGGACAGGGCAGTGATGGCTGGATGGCCAAAGGGAGGGTAGGGCCCTGTGCCTGTAGTTGGGAGATCTTAACCAGGTGTGAAAGGAAGAAGGGGAGTTTACCAGATGGCCAATGTGGGGAGGCCCAGCTGCGAGTGCTGTGTTGGAAAGATAGGGCTGTCCCGGCCACTGGTGTGAGGTGTGTGAGCTAGGGGCTGGGACGGCAGTGGGAGACTGAGAGTCTTAGATACCACAGTACGGAGCAGCCTGAATCCTGACAGGGACAGAGGTCCAGGGAGGGCTTTCCAGCACAGGGGGGCTACAGCCGGTCTTGGGGGAGACAGCAGTCCAGTTGCTGGGGAGTCTGGGCCGGTGACGGATGTGGATATAGGTAGGGGTAGACGGTGGGGGTGTATGGGGACTGCAGCCGGCTGCAGGGCTGCACGCTCTGTCCATGGCGTTCACCGCCAGGCAGCGTGCTTTGTGGTCAGCCTGCGTTTCGCAAGGGAAGCTGGAATTCCAATTTTGAAACCTGAAATCTCAACATTTTGAGTATCGGGTTCAGAACTTTTGAAAATACTGTTTCGGTCCAACTGGACATGTCTGTGGCAGATGTAGTCCCCCGTTGATGGTTTTGACCTTTGTCTTGGATTTTGGGCCTCTGTGGGAAGGGGGTGGCGGCGACTCAGACTCACCCAGACTCACCACCCTCCAGGGCTCTGGCCTCAGACTAGACGTGGAGGGTCGGGGCAGATGGGACTTCTGGGGTCACCTATGTGTGCCTTCCCCTTCCCCACCCCAACCCGGGGTTCAAGCCTGGCACCCAGTTGGGGTGCCAGGCAGGGTCCCTCTGGTCCTACCAGGCTGGTGGGAGGTTCTTCCCTCTGGGACCCCCTCCCTTGCCATTCCCCCTCCTTGGTCTGTCTGCTGTGCTCTGGGAATTTGAACCATTTCATTTTTGCCCCGCAGGCTGGCCTGATCCGTATGGAGGAGGAGGAGTTCTTCATCGAGCCCTTGGAGAAGGGACTGGCAGCCAAGGAGTCTGAGCAGGGCCGTGTGCACGTGGTGTATCGCCGGCCACCCACCCCCAGACCCCCTCCTCTGGGTGGCCCACTGGCCCTGGACACAGGTAAGGCTGCCTGGCAAGCCCCGGTCGTGTCCCCCGGGCCCAGGCACCCCTTCCGCAGGCCTGGTCCCAGCCCGAGCCGGAGCCCTGCTCTCACTGACCATGTGGCATGGTGGGGATGCTGGGGCGAGGGCCTCTGCTATGGCTGCACGGGGGCCACAAATAGCAAGTGTCAGGGAGCAGGGGAAGCACAGACCAGGCCTGAACCTGGGCCCGAGTGCCCGTGTCTCTGAGCCTGTTGCTCTAAAGAAGATATCTGCTGGTCCCAGACAGCCTCTCTCTCCCTCTGTGGGGTCCACTTTCCCTGCAATGACGACCGACTGCCCTTCCAGGCCACTCCCAGAGAAAGGCCCTGAGTTCTCTTTAGGCCCCGTTTGGACCCTGCTTCCTCTAGGAGACAGCCAAATGCCGGGAGGGGAGGGCAGGACATGACGAAGACCCCAGAGGTGCTCCCAGCAGCCTCTGCGGCCTATACTAGGACTCAGATGTTTGTTTTTTTTTTTTCTTTTTCAACTTAGAACCAAGGTGCCCTCTGGGCTCAGGAGCATGGAAGGAGCTGGGTGGGCATGGTGACAGCTGCTGGGTGTAGCCCTTCAGACCTTTCAAGGAGGCCTGGCCTACCTCCAGTACAAACCTCCCCTCCATTCTTGGGATCTTGAGTGCGGGGTTGCAGCAAAGCCAGGTTAGGGTCTGACCATGGTCCTAGCGGGCCTCACGGTCCTCAGGGCCCCAGGGACCAGACGAGGCTGCTTTGCCTGTGCCTAGGCTCAGCCCGCAGCCTCTGGTCCTGGACCCCTGGCTGCACACGGCCAGGGCAGGTGGCCTTGGGTCACGCTCATCCACGTGTTCAGAGAGAACCGCGAAGGCGCCTCTGGGCCTGCCCAGCCATGCTGTGATTTGCTGAGACACTCCCATCACCCCAAGCCGCCCTGGCTCATTTATTTCAGGTCTCTCTGACTGCCCAGCTTGACAGATAAATTGGGTGCAGGCCGGCAGGGCACCACTCTAATTTCAAGGAGTGGCGATAGATGCCTTTGCAAAGGAATTGTTCCGTCAGGAAGCCCAGTGCTCTCTGGAGCCGATCAATACTTTGGGCGGCCCCTTCTTCCCAGGTGATGAATCGCTGTCTGCCAGGCCTTTCTCAGGCTCAGCCTTCCTGCCTCCTTCCTACCAGGGGGGAGGAATGGAGAATGACCCCAGAGGGTGAGTATAGGAGTGAAAATGGGACAGGCGAAGTGCCCCGGACCAGGGACCAGGGACCATACTGGCTGGCTGTCCTTGGGCAAATTTAGGTCTCTCTTTGTCCAGTGGGATCAGAAAGGCCTGTGTCTCAGAGAGCTGAGGGCTTTGGGCTTGGTGCTTCTGGGCTCTGCTCAGGCTAGATGAGGTGGAGCCTGCAAAGAGGGGCTGCCAGGTGCCCTGGGCTCCCTCTGATCCCAGATTCCATGTGGTGCCTGTCTCCTGAACGTGGCAGCCGTATCCCGTGGCCCTGCCAACTTTGCCTTATTTTCTGGGCTTCTGTTGGTCTTTTGGTACCTTCTGTTAAATCCGTCCTCCCTTCCCCCCACCTATTGTTAGAACTCAGGATGCAGGAAAAGAATTTCAAACTCCAAATAAACCCAGAAACCAGTGGCCTTAGAAGATGCTGAGGAAGACCGGCTTCCTGGGTTGGAGGCTGAGATTGTGCTGGAAGGCGGTGGGTGTGGCAAAGGTATTCCAGGCTGGGCCTTAGGCCTCAGGCCTGAGCTGTGGGTGTGCAAGCTCCAGGCTGTGAGGCTGTGGGTGGTTGGCCCAGGCCACAGGCCCGGGGTCTGGGGCCAAGTCCCCTTTCAGTGATGTCCGTACCCAGTGTCAGCATGACCCTGTGTGGGTGACTTGGTCCACAGAGAGTACATTTCTCGCCAGATGTGCCGGATTGTTCCCACTCACTCAGGACTCAGGCCCGCTCGCTGGCTGGAGGGGGTCCAGATGCATATTATGCTGGGGCTGGGCTGAGGGCCCGAGACAAACTTAGACAGTCGAGCTTTCCATTAGCCTGGGCCTTGTCCGGGCCCATAGAGTGTGCATGCGTGTGTGTGCGTGCGTGTGTGCGTGTGTGTGTGCACGCATGTGCGTAAGCCAGGGGATCTTTTCTTCTAGTGAGCTTTGATGGGGACTCTGATATATCAGTGTGGCTGTCGCTGAAGCAAGCCAGAGGCACTGACTTGAGATTTCCCACTCCACCCGCCCCCAACAAGTCAACTTCTGGAAGCAGGTTTGAAGCTCCCATGATGGGTCATGGATATGATAGCTCCTCCGGGGAAGGGAAGATATTGTTCTGGGTCTTCCAGTCTGCGGTTGGCGGGGTGGGGGGTGGTGGTTGGCATCTGGCTGGGTATGGGGTTGGGGGTAAGGGTACCTGCTGGGGGTGGGTGGGTGTGTCTTCCCGGGTGCTGAGACACACTGTCTTGTTTTCCCTAAGCACCCCACAGCCTTCCCAGGGTGCTCTCAGGGGTTCACCCAGCCTCGGAGAATTGTTATCATGACCAGTCTCCATCATCTGAGGTCGGTTGCTGGCCTGCAGACTGCCCGGGGAAGATGGATAGAAAGTGAAGGTCTTCACACATCTTCCCAGACTCAGGCTAGGGTCTGGCGTGTGCTCAGAGCAGCTTAGCATATAATAGTGTTGCCCTTGGGCCCTGGAAGAGGGTGTTGGGGTGAGCAAAGGCTTGAGGGAGAGGAGGAGGGACCTTTTCTCTCCCCGTGGCCCTACATACGTTGCAGAAGTGTTTCTGCTCAGCCCTGCTGGACCCAGGAGCCCAGTAGGGGCAGGAGGGCAGAGCTGAGGCCAGGGGGCCAGGGCGGCCTTTTGGAGACAGGTGGCAGAGGCATTTCCAGGCCTCCTCTGTGCCAGGTCTCGCTCAGGTGCACCTGGTCTCATTCTCTGTCTCTGCCCTGAGCCAGCCCTGTGCCCGGGACAGTATGTTGCTGGGGGGACTGTATAACATCAGCCTCCTTGGTTTTTGTATGCATGCACGGGTGTATGCACGTGTGTTTGTGCTTGCACTTATACGTGGACGGGGTCCCACTCTGAGTTCCGGGCCTGTGCCTGAGCCCTGCCCTGGCTGCCATCTGTCAACCCTGTCTGGGGCTGTGGAGGGGGAGCCAGGGCCAGCGGGTGTGGGAAGAGGAGCCCCAGTCTGGGCCGGAAGCCCTGCCTAGTAGTCATGCCGGTGACCCTGGCATGTCACTCCCTCCTACTCTCTGGCTACCGTGACATACTGCCGCCAATTGGGTCACTTAAAACAGCTGCAGCGCGTTATCGTCTCCCAGTTCTGGAAGGCGGAGGTCCGATAGGAGTATCATCACTGGGCAGAAGTCAAGTGTCGGCAGGGCCATGCTCCTTCTGGAGGCTGCGGGATGATCTGTTCCTGGCCTCTTCCAGCTTCTGGTGGCTGCTGGGGTCCCTTGGCTTGTGGCCACATCCCTCCAGTCTCTGCCTCTTGGTCACACTGCCACTTCCTCTTCCGTGTGCGTGTTCGGTCTCTCTCTGCCTCCCTCTGATAAGAGTGCATGTGATTGCTTTAAGGGCCCATCCTCATGATCCAGAAGGATCTCCCCCCATCTCAAGGTCTGTCATCTAACCACATCTGCAAAGTCCCTTTTTTGTTACTTAAGATAACATTCACATGTCCCAGGAATCTTTGGGGGCCACTAGTCAGCTCACAGAGGAAGTGAACCAGCCCTCCCATGCAGGGATGTCCGGGCAGTGAATGGGATGCCCATCCTTAGAGGAGCAGGCACCCCTCGCTCCTCCTCAGGGGTTGGTGCTAAGGCGCTGCTCAGGCAGGGCTGTTTCCCTCTGCCTCAGCCAGACTGTGGGGCCTGGAGAGGCAGGGCGTTCTGTGGCCAGGCTGGCCCCAAACTACATGCACAAGGCTGGCCTTGCCGCTGACACTAAGGGCCTGGCCGTCTGCAGGAGGCTGAAGATTCCCACAGGGTGGGAAAGATCCCCGGGTCATGAGCTGAGAATGTGGGCCTGGCCGGCAGGCACATGGTGCCATTAGCAGAAAGGCCTGCCATCCCAAGACACAAGGCCAGCAGGACCCAGCAGACAATGTCAGTGAGGAGGTGGCAGAGGGTAAGAAAAACAGTGACACCCATCCTTGGCTTGACTTTCATTTCCCTCCTTTTGATATAAACGACTGACACAGGGACACCTGGGTGGCTCAGTTGGTTAAGCGTCCAACTTCGGCTCAAGTCATGGTCTCATGGTTCATGGGTTCGAGCCCTGCATCGGGCTCTGTGCTGACAGCTCAGAGCCTGGAGCCTGCTTCGGATTCTGTGTCTCCCTCTCTCTACCCCTCCCCTGCTTGTGCTCTGTCTCTCTCTCAAAAATAAACATGAAATAAATTAAAAAACAAACAAATAAACAACAATTGCCACAGAGAATGTATCTACTGAAAGGCAAACAGTAGCGTGAATGTGGTGGCATGTGGCATCCAGCCGCTGCCTCATCGTGGACACAGGGCTGACGAGAGGCCTTGTCGGGAGGGGCCACTCCTGCTCAGCTCCCCTGAGCATGACCTGGTGGGAGAGAGGGGCCTGGGGCAGTGATCCTCTTACTGTCAAGAGAATCCAGACATCAGAACTTTCATGTGAACTCTCATGACTTAAAAATGCTGCTTCAAATTTCTAAAAAGCACGTTATGAGCCAAATAAAACATGGCCCCCATTGGCCACCTGTGGTCATGGGATGCAGAGACGGAAGTGTCCTCTGTGCTTCTCTGAGGGGTGCACTTCCAGGCCCCCTGCAGTCCCGGGACATGGCCTTAGGGTGGAGGAGGGGCTCTGTGCACCTGCTAGGTGGGTGGTCTCCGTCCCATGGGCCACTGGGTCCTCCCGCCTGCTTTGCTCTAAGTCTTGGCTGAAGAAAGAGAAGTCAGACAGCTCAGTGCCCGTGACCTTGGCTGCCGCCTCCTCAGAAGCAGCCCGTGCCAAGCCTCTGCCCGCTGTTGTCAGGCTGCGGCATCCTCCCTGGCGGGCAGAGGAGGCATGCTGCCCTCGGGAACACTCTGCCCTCCCGCTGCCAAGGAAAGCCAGTGAGAGAGAGCAGACAGGGTGTTGGCACTGTGTGCTCCTCCGCGTGGCTCCTCCACGTGGCTAACCTGCAATCTCCACCCAGTGACCCACAGAGGTTCCTCTGCCGACCCACTTCGCACCTCCATCCCTCCCGTGATATCGCCTTGAGCCGGGTAGGAGTTTCCCAGGTTTCTGAGGAGAGGGAGGGGGCTGCCTCAGGATGAAGCTGGAGGTAGGAGTGCAGGGCCAGGAGCCGGGCGGGCAGAGCTGCTGCTACGAGCTGGAGGGGGCCACAGCCTGGAGCGCTGTAGAGCATGGATGGCATCCTGCAGGCAGTGGGCAGCCTCGGTAAGAAAAGGGCCCGAGATAGTTCTGTGTCACAGCCAGCCCTCTCTGGTCCAGGGTGGAGGTGGGGAGTCCGGAGTGGGGTGTGACGGTGAGAGAGTGGTGTCCCATCGGGACAGGCCGCGGATGGGAGGTGGGTGAGGCTCCGCTCCACACCAGGCAGATGACTGGGCCGAGCTTGGTGATGTAGTGAGCGGGAGGCGTAAGGGAGAGGCCGAGGCCTGGAGGGGTCGTGGAGGGGGCTGCTAACTTGCCGGAGGCCAGATCGGGGAGGCTTTCCTCTCGGAGTCTGTTTCCAGAGACGCTTTACCACAAGCTTGGTGGCTTAACACAATATAGGTTTATCGTCTCACAGTTGTGAAGGCCAGAAATCCAAAATAGACCTTAAGGGGCTAAAATCAAGGTGTCAGCACAGTGGGTTCCCTCCGGAGCATCGGTGAGGGGAACCCCTTCCTAGCTTCTCCCAGCTGCTAGCGGCCACCGACATCCCTTGGCTGGTGGCCACGTCACTCGGGTCTCTGCTCCCTCGGTCACCAATTCCTCTTCCGTAGTCAGGTCTCCCTGTGTGTCCCTCTTAGGGGGACACTTGTGATTACATCTGGCCCCTGGGGTAATCCTACCCATTTCAGGAGCCTTAATGGGACTAAGTTCAGGATAAGTTGAGTCCCTTTAGCCATATAAGACAGCACTTACAGGGTCTGCAGATTAGGCTGTGGACATCCTGAGGTTCTGTCGGAGTCGGGAGGGAGGCCCTCGGCTGGCTTTGCACCCTGAGCCAGGCCTGGCAGGTGTCTGGTGGCTTCCTTCTGTGTCCCCAACCCAGGTATCCCGAGCCCCTCACTGGAGCCCTGCGGCCGGGCCTGGCCCTCCTGGGTGGAGACCTGGGGGCTCTCACGCCAGACTTGGCTTCATGCCCTGCCCAGCTGGCTCAGAGTTGCAGCTGAAAGCTTAGGGGCCTCAACGCTTGATTCCCAGGGACCCTCATCTTCCCCTCTTCATCCCCCCCACCCCCTCACCCCCCGCCCCTGGGCTGTGCCTGCAGCTCAGGGACCAGAGGAAACCCAAGGCAGCTGGCCCGGCTCCTGGAGGCGTGTTTCAGAGCTGAGCGCACCCTTGGCAGAGGCCTCAGCACTCCCGCCGCTCTGCGGCCGGCCCCCCTGGACGGCTGTAGGAGATGCCAGCACGGTGACGTGGCCTCATACCCGAGGGGTGGGGGGGTGTTGCTGGGACACCCGGGGTTTCTCATTCTCCGAGGCCTGGAGAGTTGTCTGGGGTCAGACTTGGGAAAGCGCCCCAGATTTGTCAGCGAGCAAGGGCTGTGCTTTCTGCCTGGGCTCTACACAGGGGGTCCCTGGCCGGTGGTGGGTTATGCAGCAGAGACTTGCTAGGTGTGGCCCCTGAGATGTGGCCTGTGACTGGCACTCCGCCTGGCTGCCACCGACAGCCCACGTGCTCAGCGGCTTTCCTCAGACATAAATTGAGCTGTCTCTGGGTCTCAGGTCTGCTCTCCTCCCTCCCTCTCTCCTCCTGAGTTTGTGTGGGATCTTGTTCAGGGGAGGAGTCAGCCAAGTGATCATGGCCCAGGAAAGACCTGATCTTTGCCGGAGCGCCATGAACAGATGATGAATGTGACCTGGGCATGGCGTCATGGCTCTGACCTGAGGGTGGCCCCAGCTCAGGTGCAATGGACAGTCCTCAGAGGCTGGCCAGTGGTTCTCAGCAGTTTGGTGTAGAGGTTGAGTGTCCCCACCGCATCTATAAAATGGGCGCAGTGGTGCAGGGCGCAGGGTGCGTGGGACTTAAACAGCCTTGGCACGGCACCTGCTCCATCATGGCTGTCACCCATGATTCCGATTCAGGCTGTTTGCTCAGGCTCTGCAGGTCCCCTGCCCTCACCACCCCTTCTCCGTGGCTCTCTCTTCCACAGGCACACTTAACTGCTGCTCCTTCTTTCCTTCCCTTATATTGTGTTGTGAACATCCCCCAAAGAGGGAACATGCCTGGTTTCCAGATAACACGCGGCTGGGGAGTTGAAGCCGTGTCTGCTCCCAGCACGTCTGGAGTTTAATTAGCAAGAGCAGCACGTCTGGTTGTCGCATTGGCCGCGGGCTCCGCAGGGCCTGCTCTTTGCAGGTTTCTCAGCACAGCAGACTGGGATGTTTCTGGAAGAGACGTGATGTCTCCAGGGGCGACTTAACACGTCTGTGGCGTTTGTGCTTTAGATGTGCCAGCTGGCCTGCCCGGGGTGGGAGCAGCTGGGCCCTGGTGAGCCTCTCTGCACACCTCAGTTACTCCCATGGGACGACTGTGAAGGAGACATGGGCTCCTGCGTGCTATGTCCACACAACGAAGGGCAGAGGGCAGGGTCCCAGGATAAGGACCTCTTGGGGATTCAGAGGGGCCCAATGGCAAGTGAGAAGTGCTGGGTCCTAGCATCTGGGGGACCGGGCTGCAGAGACAGCTCCAGGGGTGCCCCAACGGGACAGGAGGCCCTTCCCTGGAAGAAGAAACTGGGTTTGGCCCAGGGTCTGAACTCTGTGGATTTGTACCAGCTGGAGGCCCCTGATCCCAGGCCCTGTTTCGTCTCAGAAATCTCCACAGGGCGGCAGACACTTCAGCCAGCTCCATGCCTGAAGTGTTTTCTAGAAAAATTTCCAATTTTCCTTGACCCATTTCTCTTTGAAATTAATACCAAGCAGCACTGTGCACTTGGCCCTGAAGGAACTCTGAGCTGCGAAAAGGTCACACAATTAGGTGGAAATGTCGGTGTCTGGCTCTCTCCCCCTCACGCTCAGGCTCTCCTCTCTCCCTCCGTCTCCCCGTCTTTCTTGCACATGCACACACGCTCACACATGTTTGGAATTTGGGCCAGCTTCTGGGGCTGGAACTGGGGTGTCTCTCCCAGAGCTTCTGACTTGGCTCCATCTGTCTGGGCTCCGTCCTGGGGTGTGGGCTTCATCCCGCAATGTGCAGCTGGAGCACCCCCGGGGATGGGGTGTCCAGGCAAAGGCTAGGCAAAGTGAGGGGCGAGGTCAGGGCTCCGGTGAGAGGTTGCACAGGATTCGGGGCCAGGGCCGGGAGGGGGTCATGGCCTCCAAGCGGGGCTTGCAAAGGCCCCAGCTGGGGCCATGCTGGGAATGGACCAGGCACCTGGTGATGCTCCCCACACACAGGAGGAGCGACGAGAATGACAGTTGTACTCCTGAGATGGGACACTGAGGCTTAGAGGGGGCACCTTTGTTCTCTCATTCATTCATTCCTTCATTCATTCAAGACATTCTAACTGTGCACCCATCTGCGTCTGGGCCTGGGCCGGGTGCTGGGGATACGTCAGGGGATGATCCAGAGGAAGCCCCTGCTCTTTCAGAGCGCGCCAGCCTGCCGGGGGACACACGGGGGGCAGAGAGGTAAACCAGCGCACGGAGTAAAATCCAGGAGAAGGGGAGCGTGAGAGAGGGCAGGTGAGGGAGGGAGCTCCTCCAGGTGGGAGACGAGGCAAACCTGGCTGGCGGGAAGGCCTGCCCCAGGAAGACTGCTCCAGACAGAGGGCACAGCAGCTGCAGAGGCACTGGGCGCCGGGGCCGGGGAGGTGGGGAGGGCTGGGTCTGTGCAGTTGGGGTGCAAGGTGGGCCTTGTTCTCCCAGCAGCAGGAAGCCTTTGGAGGCTCTTGGTGGAGAGAGTGGGAGCAGGGAGGCCTGTGAGGCGTCCTGGGTGGTCCCCCCGGCCAGTGACAGATGGTGGGCAGATGGGTTCGGGGCGTGCCTTGGGGTAGAGCTCAGGGGACATGGGTGGGAGGGGAGGGGTCGAGGGCAGTTCCTGGCTCTTGAAAGGCCTGAGGAACCCGGAGGGTGGCGGTTGGTTATGACCCAGCTGAGGCAGGGATCCCCGGGGGAGGAGAGGTGGGTTGGGTGGCCGGGCCAAGTGCAGAAGCCAGAATTGGGGCCCGTTTTTCTGACCTCTGAGCCACACCCCTTCCACTGCTCCTGGCAGCCCTGGTTCAGAGCAGGGGTTTTCCCGAAACAGATGGTGCCGCCCATAGGCCAGGCCCGTTTGGTTTCCATACTCTGGGGTTGGGGGCAGGGACCCCAGACACAGCCCCACAGGCAGGCAGTTTCTGGGTTGCCCTTGAAGCTTCTGTCATTCCTGGAGGCAGAGGCCTTGCTCTGTGGAACACGGTTGCTGGACACCACGTGTGGTCCAGGGTCCCTGCGGATGTACGTGTGTCCTTGCCTCTCTGACAGGCCACGTTTTTCTTTCCCACTGTGCCACTTTGGGGAGGGGCCCTGGACCTGCTAGGTGGATGGGAGCTTGTGAGAGTACGCAGGGCAGGCCATCTCCCCAGCTGCTGTTTGAGACAGCGGCGGTAATACCCCTGCTCTTGGTATTTGAGTTTGGGGACCTCCTGACGGGGGGCCTTGTCTTCCTCTCCTATTGCTGACCCTGCCGGGCACAGACTGAGCCAGCCCTGACGCCCTGGAGCCCTGGCTCTGAGCAGCTGACAGGAAGTACTTGCAGAGTGACTGAAATAATCATGGAGTCCAAGTGCACGTGGGGCAGGGTCAGACTGGTTTCCCACTGCAGCTTTCCACACCCCCCCCCACCTCCCTCCCCACCCCCCCCACCCCCGCCGTCTCCAAATCCTCACCAGCACAGGGGCTCTGCTGACCGATATTTTGCTGATCCGGCAGGGGAATCAGTGCTGCTCTTTGCTTTCATTCGTGCTTCTCTGATGGCCAGCGAGGATGAACATCTCCCCGAGTGTGATTACTTTGTGTGTCTCCTCTTCCCGTTTAAGTCCTTTGCGCGTTCATCTCCTGGGGGCTTACATATTGGGATAAGCCCCTTTATCTGCTTATCGACTTTCCGTCATGTTTGATACAAGCCTTTCCCCCCAGGCTCTGGTTTCCCTTTTCTTCTCGGTTTTATTTGTTTTTGTTGCACGAAAGCCAGTCTTTCCAGAGCCCAGTCTGTGAGTGATTCTTCTGTCCCTGGAGCTGCATCGGTGGCTCAGGGACATGTGTTTATCGAGGGCCTGTGGGAGGACGGGCTCACTTGTGCAGGCATTCACCAGGGCACTGCAGGGACAACATCTCATGGACTCATGCAACAACCTCGTGGGCTTGGTTGTGCCCACTTTACAGATGAGGAAACTGAGGTTTAGTAAGGGCGTGAAGAAATATCTCGGGTCACCTAGCACATAAGCGGTGGGGAGAATCTTCTGCTTGCTGCCGAATTCCCGGCATCGGGTAGTGTCCGGCACACAGTTGGCACCTGCATATCCATGAAAAGAAAATGAATGTGGCTGCCCTCGAGGCCTGGCCACCCGGTCCTCATTTCTGGGGAAGCGGTTGGTCCTGGTAGGTATTCGAGGCCTAGCTGCTGAAGCCCACTTTTATTATTGCAACTTACACTCCTCGCGGAGGATTCTTGGGTTCGTGCTGGTGGAATGTTGCCAAGGGGCCCTGGGATGTCAAGTGGCCCCCGAGCTTTGCTGCTGCCCTGGGGAGACTAGCTGGGGACAGCAGTGGTCTGGGGCCGGGGGAAGGCCGAGTGTGCTGCCCCCAGTGTGCTCTGGCTAGCGTTCACTGCGCCATTGTCTTTGAACATGAAGTGCGCCGTGGAAACCATATCCTTTGTTCGCTTACTCATTCAATCCATTCACCAGATCTTTACAGATGGCCCCTGCGGGGCCAGGCTCTGGGACTCTGGGAGCCAGACAGACGTGGCCCCCACACATCCCCACCCCCTACTTTCATACAGCTTGTGGTGACCCGGGAGGTCCCCAAAGGTCTGTGCAGTTAGAAATGACGGGAAATGCCGTAAATTGACCACAGCGACTGGGGGGTGGAGCCACAGCTGAAGTGTGGGTTGCAGTTCACTGGGAGAGGAGAGGGACAGAGGCGGAGGCGGCAGGGGTGAGTGCCTGAGGGGAGTGCACTTGGCCTTTTGGGGATGCAGCAGGAGGAGCCTGAGGGGCTGATGAGGGTGGGTCCTGTGGCTCAGTCTTAGAGGGAGGAGTGATGGCCTGGTGTAGGTGGAGAAACAGTGTGGCCTGGTTCCGTGGGGGAGGGTGAGAGGGGAACAGGCAGGGAGCCCTGAGGAGGCCACTGCTGTGGCCCAGGGGAGTGACGGGGGTCTGGACCTAGGTGGCCGGGATTGGAGAGGATGCAGCGTGGAGCCACAGAGCCGCAGGAACTTTGGGGGCCCGGGCAGGAGATCTTCATGGTGGCCAGAGGGGGCTACTGGCCACCAGAAAGTACCACATTCTCATCTGGGCCTGCCCCAAGGTCAGGGAGGAGCCTCGACTGCAGCTCCTAGGCAGGCCCCTCCCGTACTCCCTGCCCCCACCTTGGCCTGCAGACCCAGCAAGGCGGCACTTGCCAGAATCCTCTCTCTGCTGGGGCCCCAGCCTAGGAAGTATCTGTGTGTCTGGGCTTTTTTTTTTTTTTTTTTTTTTAAGGCTTCTATCCAGAGCTCTCTGGACTCATGTTTGGGATGGTTAAAACACCATCTGCAGGGGCGCCTGGGTGGCTCAGTCGGTTGAGGGTCCGACTTCGGCTCAGGTCATGATCTCGCGGTCCGTGAGTTCGAGCCCCGCGTCGGGCTCTGTGCTGACAGCTCGGAGCCTGGACCCTGCTTCGGTTTCTGTGTCTCCCTCTCTCTCTGCCCCTCCCCCACTCATACTCTGTCTCTCTCTGTCTCAAAAATAAATAAACATTAAAAAAAAATTTAAAAAAAAAACACCATCTGCAGATTCCTTGCTGGAAGTTTCTTTGGTGATTTAGGGGTCTCCAGGGAGTGTTCACCCTTTATCCTCAGTTTGAGGGTTCACAGGATGGGGCCGGCACTGGGCAGGTGTGGGAAGACACATGCACTTGGCAGGTGATGGAGTCAGGGGAACAAAGAGCTGGGGCACTGGGCCAGTGTGGGTGGGCCAAGGACCAAGAGCCGCCCTGAGATCCCCAGACCACAGGCATGAGTCCTCAGTGGGACTCAGAAGTTCAAGTGAGCCAAGTTCAGTTAAGGTCGTTTGAGTTGGGGGGCTCAGAGGGAAGCAGGTTATAGACAAGGAGAGTGATGGCCTGCTAAGCCGCTCCCCCCAACTTGGAGCCGCAGGCTGGAGCTTGTGCATCGAGTGTGGGAATCTGTGTCCAGTGCTGAGGTTCAGGAGGTGCAGACCCCTAGAGGGGTCAGAGTCCCCTAGGACAGGAGCTTGTGTCCCTGTGACCATGGCCAGAGCCTCGGGTGTCTACTGAGGGCAGTGGGGGGGGGGTGCAACTCTGCAGGGTAGGCCTGGATGGGCAGCACAGGCAGAGGGGGGCTGGCATAGGGGCACGGACCCACTAGGGGTCAGCGGCAGGAAGGCTTCTGATTTCTCAAGAGAAGCCGGAAATTGTGATTTTACGTAAAACCTCTTCATTTTCAAATGTTGGCAGCTGATTTAAAAATATCAAAAGCTGCATATGGGTCCAGCAGGTCCCCTGTGGGTGCAAGAGAGTGATGGGGTGGCTTCAGTGCCCGGAGCCCCAGCCCACTGCGTTCCCGCTGTGGCTGGGACCGAGCTCTCAGTGCAGCCAGTGCTGCCTCAGAGTTGAAATGCACTTCAGAGGAATTTTTATTTTCATTTTGGGAACACCACAAGGGACAGTTCCAGAGGTTCTGTCTCTGTGAGGAGAGATCTGCGGTCACTGTGTTTTTCTTGGAGGCCTTTGGGGGAGCCCATCTGCAGAGCATTAGTGGGAGGGGGGTGTGGTAAGGGGAGGCTCCATCTAGGCCTCCAGACAGAACCTGGGCGGGGCGGCTGTTTGGTTAGGATCAGCCCCCAGGTCCCTGGAAACGGCCCCCTACCCACCAAGCCCCGGGGGACCCCCAACCCACTGATCAGGCCGGACTGGCTGGGGGGCCAGACCTCATGGTTGTCATGTCAGGCACCGAGTCCTAGGGGCCTGGGGCTCTGCTTCCCTAGCATGCATGTCCATTGTCAAGGCATCTGCAGCTTGGGGAGCAAATGGTAGGTGAAAGAGGCTTGTGGTCAGATGACCGTGTTTCTCTGTTCTGGGCGATATCCCAGGAGCTGCTTACATCCTTGGCTTTCATCACCAGTAGGACAAAACAGGACCTGGATTTGTCCCAGGGCCTTGGACAGGGAGGGGCTCGGGGTCTTCACGCCCAGAAGAGGCCAGCACCGTAGGACCCTCAGTTTAGGTCCTTGGTGATGAAGGCCTGACCTCTTTCTTGGTGTCTCAGTGTTTCTTAGTGTCTCTTTCCTGGCACGTGTGGGTGCTCCCCAAGGGCTGTGGCTGCCCAGGGAGTCGAGGGAGCCAGGGGCCTCAGCGTGGCCCTGGCTTGCCAGTCCCTGCTCTGGCCCAGCCTCAGTTTCCTTTTTTGTAAACCTGGGGGCATTGGACTAAAGCCAGGCCTCCTCCAGAGGCTCCCGGGCAGTACCCCCACTCCCCCACCCCCTGTTGCACTCCTCTCGCACGTCGTCTTCCAAAACCGTGAGTATATGCTTGAAGGTCAAGAGGTTTCACGTTAAAATCTCAATTTTCAGTTTCTCAGAAAGGTCCGAAGGCTTGGAAACCCTGGGCCCGTTCCCGGAGACAGTATTTAGAGGGAGGCATCATGCCTCTTCTGGGTGGGGCACACGGCCCCCTCTTCCCCACTGGTTCCCATCTGGCCCACCTACTCATTCTGGCCCTGCCTGCCCTGGTTGGCAATGGAGCGAGGCTCTGGAGCAAAGATGACTTCTGGTGGGTACTTGTACATGCCCAAACTCTTTCTGTTTCTCTCTCTCTCTCTGTCTCTCACATACATGCACACATACAGACACGCATGTCTGCACATACAAAACACATACATGCCCATGTGTGCACATGTGCACAGAGCAGACGTATCTATGTCTTCGTGGAAGGAACTGTGGAGTTTCCCTGGACTGGATGCATCCCAGACACGTCCTGCTACCCTGGGCCTTGGAGGTGGCCTTGGGCTCGTAGAGCTCCATGGGTCACCCTGACACCGTGGCCCTTCTCAGTGGGTTCCAGGACCCTTGCCTTTGGGTACCCATGTCCAAGAGAAGGGTCACAAGGCCAGACAATCTGCAACCGGGGGGCTTGCTGTGCTCTGGGCCTTCTACCTGGGTGAGAGGCACCTATGTTCCCACCGGAAAGGGATCACCTGCTGCCCCTTGAAAGGAGGCGGGGTGGGCTCCACTTTTACCATCTTGGGGATGGTCCTGCCTCAGGCCTTTGCTGACCTCCTTCTGAGCCAGGCCCTGACTGGATCTCGGAAGAGGGGACGAAAGTGGGGGAATCCCGAGCCTGAATGGTGGAAGGGTCTGACTTCACCAGTGGAGGGACACAGGCAAGATGGAGGCTGAGACTGACCTAAATCCGGTCTGCTCTCAACGCAGAGGCCACACCAGCCGCCTCAGCCTTATGCCCTCTCCCCAGCCTCAGAACCACACCCCAAACTCCCCACTGGGGGAACAAGTGGCTTCTGTCTTGGTCATACACCTACAGGCCTCAAATCCAGGCCCCAATTCGGAACCATTGAGCAGACCCCTCCTCCCTCCTCAGGGTTCTTGTGGTGGCCTTCCTGGTCTCCCTGAGTTACCGTGGAGTCTAAATTCTGGGGAGGGGGGTGGGGACCTGCATGCCTAGTAGAGACTGGGTGCACACCAACTCAATTCAAGTTTGAACCCCCCCCCCCCCCACGGGCCCCTTCTCTTGCCCTACTTCTGTGATTGGCCTAGGTGTTGCTGGTCTCTGAAGGAAGGCATCCTGGATTGTTATCTTTAGCTCCCCCTCGCCCTCTAGAGCTAATCTGAGGACAAGCCTGACTAATTCTACCCTTGAAATACCTAGAAATGGTACTGTCACCACCCCCATCCGTGACTTAGTTACCTGACTCAGTTGCTGTGGATGCAAGGATTCACTTTCCAACGTCAGAATCCATTAATTCACTCATCCATTCATTCATTTATTCCCCATTCGTCCATTTACTCCCATTCATCTACCCATTCCTCCATCCCTCCATCCATCCATCCCTCCATCCCTCCATCCCTGCATCCCTCCCTCCATCCCTCCATCCCTCCCTCCATCCCTCCATCCATCCCTGCATCCCTCCATCCCTCCATCCGTCCCTCCATCCATCCCTCCAACCCTCCCTCCCTCCATCCCTCCATCCATCCCTGCATCCCTGCATCCCTCCCTCCATCCCTCCATCCATCCCTCCATCCCTCCCTCCATCCCTCCATCCGTCCCTCCATCCATCCCTCCCTCCAACCCTCCCTCCCTCCATCCCTCCATCCATCCCTCCTTCCCTCCCTCCATCCCTGCATCCCTCCCTCCATCCCTCCCTCCATCCTTCCATCCCTTCCTCCCTCCATCCCTCCATCCATCCCTCCATCCATCCATCCATCCCTCCATCCCTCCCTCCATCCCTGCATCCCTCCATCCCTCCCTCCATCCATCCCTGCATCCCTCCATCCCTCCATCTGTCCCTCCATCCATCCCTCCATCCCTCCCTCCCTCCATCCCTCCCTCCACCCCTCCCTCCACCCCTCCCTCCACCCCTCCCTCCATCCCTCCCTCCATCCCTGCATCCCTCCATCCATCCCTCCATCCATCCCTTCCTCCATCCCTCCCTCCATCCCTCCATCCCTGCATCCCTCCATCCCTGCATCCCTCCATCCCTCCATCCATCCCTCCATCCATCCATCCCTCCCTCCATCCCTCCCTCCATCCCTCCATCCATCCCTCCATCCATCCCTCCCTCCCTCCATCCCTCCATCCATCCCTCCATCCATCCTTCCCTCCATCCTTCCCTCCATCCATCCATCCCTCCATCCATCCCTCCCTCCATCCATCCCTCCCTCCATCCCTCCATCCATCCCTCCCTCCATCCCTCCCTCCATCCCTCCATCCATCCCTCCATCCATCCATCCCTCCCTATATCCCTCCCTCCATCCCTCCCTCCATCCCTCCCTCCAGCCCTCCCTCCATCCCTCCCTCCATCCCTGCATCCCTCCATCCCTCCCTCCATCCCTCCATCCATCCCTTCCTCCATCCCTCCCTCCATCCCTCCATCCATCCCTCCCTCCATCCCTCCATCCCTGCATCCCTCCATCCCTCCATCCATCCCTCCATCCATCCATCCATCCCTCCCTCCATCCCTCCCTCCATCCATCCCTCCCTCCATCCCTCCATCCATCCCTCCCTCCATCCCTCCATCCATCCCTCCATCCATCCCTCCCTCCATCCCTCCATCCCTGCATCCCTCCATCCCTGCATCCCTCCATCCCTCCATCCATCCCTCCATCCATCCATCCCTCCCTCCATCCCTCCCTCCATCCCTCCATCCATCCCTGCCTCCATCCCTCCATCCATCCCTCCCTCCATCCCTCCATCCATCCCTGCATCCCTCCATCCCTCCCTCCATCCCTGCATCCCTCCATCCCTCCATCCATCCCTCCCTCCATCCCTCCCTCCATCCCTCCATCCATCCCTGCATCCCTCCATCCCTCCATCCATCCCTCCATCCATCCTTCCCTCCATCCTTCCCTCCATCCATCCATCCCTCCATCCATCCCTCCCTCCATCCATCCCTCCCTCCATCCATCCCTCCCTCCATCCCTCCATCCATCCCTCCCTCCATCCCTCCCTCCATCCCTCCATCCATCCCTCCCTCCATCCCTCCCTCCATCCCTCCATCCATCCCTCCATCCATCCATCCCTCCCTATATCCCTCCCTCCATCCCTGCATCCCTCCCTCCATCCCTCCCTCCATCCTTCCATCCGTCCCTCCATCCGTCCCTCCCTCCATCCCTCCCTCCATCCCTCCATCCATCCCTGCATCCCTCCATCCCTCCATCCATCCCTCCATCCATCCTTCCCTCCATCCTTCCCTCCATCCATCCATCCCTCCATCCATCCCTCCATCCATCCCTCCCTCCATCCATCCCTCCCTCCATCCCTCCATCCATCCCTCCCTCCATCCCTCCCTCCATCCCTCCATCCATCCCTCCCTCCATCCCTCCCTCCATCCCTCCATCCATCCCTCCATCCATCCATCCCTCCCTATATCCCTCCCTCCATCCCTGCATCCCTCCCTCCATCCCTCCCTCCATCCTTCCATCCGTCCCTCCATCCGTCCCTCCCTCCATCCCTCCCTCCATCCCTCCATCCATCCCTCCATCCATCCCTGCATCCCTCCATCCCTCCATCCATCCCTCCATCCATCCCTCCCTCCATCCTTCCCTCCATCCATCCCTCCCTCCATCCCTCCCTCCATCCCTCCATCCATCCCTCCATCCATCCTTCCCTCCATCCTTCCCTCCATCCATCCCTCCCTCCATCCATCCCTCCATCCATCCCTCCCTCCATCCTTCCCTCCATCCTTCCCTCCATCCATCCCTCCCTCCATCCCTCCCTCCATCCCTCCATCCATCCCTCCATCCATCCTTCCCTCCATCCTTCCCTCCATCCATCCCTCCCTCCATCCATCCCTCCCTCCATCCATCCCTCCCTCCATCCCTCCCTCCCTCCATCCCTCCATCCATCCCTCCCTCCATCCCTCCCTCCATCCCTCCATCCATCCCTCCATCCATCCATCCCTCCCTCCATCCCTCCCTCCATCCCTGCATCCCTCCCTCCATCCCTCCCTCCATCCTTCCATCCGTCCCTCCATCCGTCCCTCCCTCCATCCCTCCCTCCATCCCTCCCTCCATCCCTCCATCCATCCCTGCATCCCTCCATCCCTCCATCCATCCCTCCATCCATCCCTCCATCCATCCCTCCCTCCCTCCATCCCTCCCTCCATCCCTCCATCCCTCCCTGCATCCCTCCCTCCATCCCTCCATCCATCCCTGTATCCCTCCCTCCATCCCTCCATCCATCCCTACATCCCTCCATCCCTCCATCCATCCCTGCATCCCTGCATCCCTCCATCCCTCCCTCCATCCCTGCATCCCTCCCTCCATCCCTCCCTCCATCCTTCCATCCGTCCCTCCATCCGTCCCTCCCTCCATCCCTCCCTCCATCCTTGCCTCCATCCATCCCTCCATCCATCCCTCCATCTATCCCTCCCTCCATCCCTCCATCCCTCCCTCCTTCCTTCCTCCTCTCCCTCCATCCATTCATCCATCCATCAAGTGTTTGTGAGTGCCCTGTTCCCAGCCCTGTGCTAGGCATTGAGCATGTGCAGTTTGGTCTCTGCCGCTGAGGAGTCGCTGTTGTGGGGAGAGGCGGACAAGAAGATGAACTGTGACAAGTGCCGCTAATACACTGGGCCAGCCTGGGATGTGGACAGCTGACGTTGCCCTGGTCAGGGGAGCTCCGGGGATCTCATTGGAGTAGAACTGCTCTAGCCTGGCCTCAAGGCCCAGTAGCGGCTCTGGGACTCCAGGTAGGACAGCAGGCCACCTGGAAACATCCCGGCTCCTCCCTCTGCTCCTCTGTGCCTGTTTTCCTCAACAAAAAAGCAGAGATGAGGGGCTTCCACCTGATAGGGTCCTGGGGTAGGATTAGAGCCCATCAAACCTGTGAAGAGCCCCCCATGGGCCTGGCGTGTGCTAAATAAGGACATGTTGTCTTGAGCAGAGGGAGCCATCCCACCTTGGGTCTCCCTGTGACCTCTCCCATCCCAGCACCTTGTCCGCTGTCCCTCCTGGGGCCACGGCCTCCAGGCCTTGCGGCTGTCCCTCACTCTCCTGATCGCTGCTGGGCCCACGTGATGTGGAAAAGCAAGTCTTCCTTAGAGAATTCTCGAGGCTTGTGCAACGGTCCACCTCCGCTCCTTCCCCAAGGCTGCTGCTCGCACCACATTTCTTTAGCAGACGTTTGCCGGGCTGCTGTCCCGTGCCCGTCGCAGGCGAACGGATCAACCAGTCTGTGCTCCTGCCTCATGAGGTCAGGCGTGGGAAGCAGACATGGCATGGGCCAATGGGTCTGGAAGTAGAGGGGGCAGTGAGGTCTTGGGGACGGTCATCGACTCTGCCTGCTGCACCAGGACAGTCATCCTGGAGGAGGTGGGCCTGAAAGACAGGGCTGCAGAGCCTCTCAGTAGAGCCTGCTCTGTGCACCCGGGGCCTTCCAAGCTGGGTGGAAGATGAGAACTGCCAGCCACAGGCTTTGTGGGACGCTGCGTAGTGGCACGAAACAAACGGGACAAATTGGGGATTTGTACACGTGTGTGGATTTTCAGCTTTCCCTGAGAAATCAGGACCCTCGGCAGTACGCGGCCTGCACTGCTGTCCCTCATGGCCCTAAGTGGGTGGAGGGGTCCTGGGGCCATGTGCTTTTCTCTCAGTTTCTACCATCTCGTTGCCTCCTCAGCCTGGAGCCTGGGGCTTGGGACCCTTCATCATTGTGCCCTGTTGTCTTTCTTTTAGCTAAAATATATTTCTCTGCATTCTTGGCCTTATCACAAGTTGATGGAGGACAGTAAGGCAGAGAGAGTATCATGAGGAGAGCATGTGCAGCCTGGTGGCTTAGAGAGTATTCTTAATTTGCAGTCCCCAGCTAGCTTCACTCATTTCTGTCTCCTCTGGGTTCCTATAAGCATGTGAGTTGCTATCCCTGGCCTTTTATTATTTTTTGGACATATAACTCATATAACATAAGATTCACCATTTTAACCTTTTTAAAAAGGTGTTTATTTTTGAGGGAGAGTGGGTATGCACATGGGGAAGGGGCAGAGAGAGGGGGACAGAGGATCCGAGTGGGCTCTGTGCTGACAGCAACAAACCCGACATGGGGCTCAAAATCATGAACCGTGAGATCATGACCTGAGCTGAAGTCGGACGCTCAACCGACTGAATCACTCAGGTGCCCCCATTTATCCTTTTTAAAACGTATAATCCAGTGGTTTCTAGAATATTTACAATGTTTTAAAACCATTAGCACCATTTAGTTCCAGAACAATTTCATCCCCCCAGAACAGAAACCCCATCTGTACCTACTATATCGGTCACTGCCCTTTCACCCTCCCCTCAGCCCGTGGCAACTAGTAATCCACTTCCTGTCTCTGTGGTTCTGCCTATTTTGGACACTTCGTGTAAATGGAGTCACACCCTCTGTAGCCTTCTGGGTTTGGTTTTACCCCCTGGTCTTTTAAAATAAGTTGTCTCGGGGAGCCTGGGTGTCATCTGACTTTGGCTCAGGTCATGATCTCCTCGTTTGTGAGTTTGAGCCCCACATGGGGCTCTCAGCTGTCAGCATGAAGCCCACTTCGGATCCTCTGTCCCTCTCTCTCTGCCCCTCCCCTGTGCTCGCTTGCTCTATCTCTCGCTCTCTCTCGAAAAATAAATAAACTTAAAAATAAAATAAAGTATGCTGTCTTGCTGGCATGCAGGCCCACGGTTCACCCATGAGGCCATGTTGACTGGCTCTCTCCTTCCATGTTGGCTGGCCTGACCCCTCACTGGGTCTCTGAGGCTCTTCTCTGTGCCCCAGCTCTGCATCTTCCAGAGCCTGTGTGCTGCACACCTGTGCCATTGACCGTTCTTCAGATTCCTGAGCAGGGGCAGTGGCCCAGCCTCCTGGCTCCTCCTGCCGACTTGTCTGTGACCATGGCCACTTCTCCATCGGTTCACACCCCCTCTGGAAACAGGGATGAAGGAACTTTATTCATCTCTTCAGAAAACATTTAGTGTAAGAGCCTGTCATGTATGCTGTGGAGGCCAGTCCCTCAGAAGGACTCTAGGGAGGGTGCGTAGTCGCAGTGTGTGGGGGAGCAGAATATGCCTGGGGACATGAGTATACAATGCAACCACTACTGCCAGATGGTACCTGCTACGGCTACTACGAGTCTGCAAGGTAGCACTCGCGGCAGGAGGAGGGATCTCTGGGGTTGGCCGAGTTCAGGGGCAGCTGTGTCTCATAAGCCCGCTCCAGTCACCAGGTAGAGATGGGTCTGGGAGCATGTCATAACAGTGGCTGCACCTCACATGCCTAGAATAGGCAGCAGTGTGCATTTGTGAAGCCCAGGGAGCAGTGGGGACTGTGCTAAAAAAAAATCTAGCACATAAAAATAGAACTACTCTACGATCCAGTAATCACACTACAAAACACAGAATACAAAAATGCAAAATACAAAAATACAAAAACACTAATTCAGAGGGACACATGTACTCTTGTGTTTATCGCACCGTTGTTTATAATATCCAAGATACAGAAGCAACTCAAGTGTCCATTGATTGATGAATGGATACAGAAAAGGTGGTCTATACGTACACAATGGAATATTATTTAACCACAAAAAATGAAATCTTGCCATCTACAACGACATGGTCGGAGCTAGAGAGTATTATGCTAAACAAAATACATCAGTCAGAGAAAGACAAATACCGTATGATTTCATTCCCATGTGGAATTTAAAAGACAGAACAAACGATCAAAGGAAGAAAAAAAAAGAGAGAGAGAAACAAACCAAGACACAGACTCTTAATTTTAGAGAACAAATCGATGGTTACCAGAGGGGTTGTAGGTAAGGAGATGGGTGAAATAGGTGATGGGGATTAAGGAGTGTGCTTGTCATGATGCAAAAAAAGAATAATAAATAAAACAATAAAAAATGCATAAAGCTGGCAAGAAATATTCCAGCCCGAGCTTCCCCCAAAGGGTGGCCCCCATGCTCCCAAAGGGAGTTCAGTGGAATTGACACTTAAGCGGTGCCTGAGATTCACGACAACATGGCATGCTAGCATGGGTGCTGGTCACTTCTGAGGAAGCTCTAAACTGGGAAACATTGGAATCTGAGAAATAACAATGCCAACCTTCACCCAAGCCCCCTCCCCAAAGAGAGAAAATAATAGAATAAAACATGAGAATTCCCCTACAAAGACTGAGCTGGTGCCAATGTTCAGATTTCGAACTTGGGGGGTGGGGCATGCGTGTCTGTGTGTTCACGGGTATGCACATTGCCGCAGGCTGTAGCTGGGGCCGGGCAGGCTGGCACAGCCACCAGAGAAGATGAGTTCAAGAACAGGGATGCTATCTTTTTTAAAATTTTAAATGAAATGAAATGAAATTATTTTGAGAGAAAGAGAGAGAGAGAATCCCAAACGGGCTTTGTGCTATGTTAGTGCAAAGCCCGATGCGGGGCCCGAACCCACGAACCATGAGATCATGACCTGACCCGAAATCAAGAGTTGGATGCTCAACTGACGGAGCCACCCCGTTGCCCCCTAGGAATGCCATTTTTATAAGAGTTAAAAAGGAGAGCGGGGAAACCAAAAAGAAAAAAGAAAAAAACAGAGCATGCAAGAGAGATTGAAATAATAGAGTAAGATAGGAGAATCAAGTCCAAATTTGTATCAGTAATCAGAGCAAATGTGAATGGATTGAACTCACCAGTTCAAAGACAGATGTTGTCATAGTAGATAAGCCAAACCAAACCCAAATGGAAGCCAGCTATGTTCCGTCACCAGAAGTACAACTACAGCATAAATGTAAGGAAAGGTCGGTGGGAAGAGAATGGAAGCAAGAAATACCAAGCAGCCAGAGGCAAGCCGTCACCCGCACATCAATCTCAGACCCAGCAGACTCAGGTGCTGTCAGGTCACCATCTAATGAGGATGGGTTCACTTCCCCAGGATGACAGAACACTTCCAAAGGTTTATTCATACGCTCAATAGAGCAGCCTCCACGTATTTGATGTAAACTTTGTGAGAAATAGGGAAATTGACAAATCCATCATCATTTTGCGAGGTTCCAGCCATTTTTTCCAATTAGTGTTGGATTAAGTAGACAGAAATATCAGCAAAGACAAAGAAGTTTCTGAGTAGCACAACTAATGAGCTTGAGTGAAACGACGTAGACAAAATCTGCGTCTGACCAGTCGAAGTACTTCATTCTTTTCGGGCCCGTATCCAACACTTACAAGTATTGATCAGTCAGTGCAAGTCTCGCGAAAATTGAAAGAATGATTGTGACATAGGTCCTGTTCCCTCAGTGTCATGCCTTTCAGCTAGAAATTAATAACCTCCACAGTAACCACCCCCCATTATTTGGAAATTAAAAAAATAATAAAACTTGGAAGCAATTCATTGACGACAAGAAATCATAACGGAACTTTAAAAATTCTTCAAACTGAATGATAATAAAAGCACTCAATATCAAAACTTGGATGGAAATTTATATGCAAAAAGAAAAAGCTGCCCGTTAAAGAAAGACATCTCCAGTTTCAGACGATAGGGATAAAAGCAAATTTACCCAAAGGAAAGTAGAAGGGAAAAAAATAACACAAAATAAGATCTGGAATCGATGGAGCAGGAAACCTCTCAGTTCTGATGATTGTTGCTGGCTCAGTGTGGCCAGATCTTTTGGTTTTTCGAGAGGAGTCAAAAATTTGTAATTTCGCAAGAAATTTCTGCATTCAGAAAATATAACGTGGGCCGTACGAAACATGTCTGTAGGTGGGGTTGGGCCCGGGCCCCTCTTTTACGGGCCCTGCCTTCTCTCTTAAACAGCGCTGGGAAGGGTTGTTCACCTGGGATTTAACCGGGGGGCGAGGGTGGTGGGACGGCTGGGGGATGGCAAAGGTGACTCAGCGTGAGTCCCGGGCCCTGCCCCTGGGACCCGGGGCCACCTCTGCATACAGCATGTGTTGTTGGGCTGTCCTCTCCTCTATGAGCATGTGTGTTCCTGCTTATGTGTGGACAGGTATTTCCAATACTCTTGGGTACAAACCGAAGAGAATTGCTGAATCATATAGTAAGTGCCGTATTTCACCTTTGGAGGAAGGGGTGCCAGACTGTTTTGCAAAATGTCTTGACCATGATGCACCACCCCCTCCCCTCCCCTGCAACCACCCGGGAGGGTCAGGGCTGGGTATCATCCACAGAGCAGTCCTAGGTCTGTGTATGTATTGTGGTCAGCTCACTGTGAGTTCACACACTGCATCCCCAGGGCTCTCGTGCAGACACCCGAGAAGGCCCGCCCCTTGTTCCCCATCAGCAGAGACCAGCCTCTCTCCGTCTCCTGGTTTCTTTCCCATCCGAGGACTGGATGTTCTCAGACCCTGGCCTGTGTATTTTCTCCAGAAACTGGGGAGGCGGTGGAGGGGATTTGAGCTCTGCTTCTTTTGGCTGGAGAATAATTTCCACTTTGGTTCTGGGCTGGAGTGGATCCCTGACTGTCAGAAATATAATTCCTGAGGTTTTCTGGGGGGCAAGAAGCTCAGAGCCTCCCGGCTGGCAAGCCGTTTCAAGCTTTGCTTCTGGGATCACGTGGATGTCATTTTCACATACGCTATTTCTCAAGGGACTGGAGGGATGGAAAGAACCCCATTTGGGAAATGGGAGGTTCGAAGCTGTCACAGTGAGGAACTGGAGGAGCTGAGACTTGAACCCCGCGCCCGTCCGGTGGAGAACGGGGGCTCTTTCTGCTATGCTAGCCTCAAGTGCTTCCTGAGCCCCTGTGAGGAGTGAACGAGGGGACAAGTGGATAAGGTCTTTGCTTCTCCCCTTGGGGAACCCTGGACACCTCCGGGTCTCACCTGTCCAGTCAGCTAGGGCCCCGCTGGCAGAAGGCACCTGTGGGGGCAGAATGGGAGGTGCCCCAGGGGGTGGCTGTGCAGCTGACTGGGTGCGAGCAGGGGCTGGCTATGTGAGGGGGTTAGTGCGGTAAGAAAGCACACACTTGTCTCTCACCAGGAGTTCTCGCCTGCCTTCCTGGTGCGAACACAGCTAACCTGGTGGCCTTCCGGGGCCTTGCACAGCACAACAGTGGACGGCCACAAGGCAGGACCAAGAGGCCCTGTTAGCTGGAGCGGTCGAATGGGGCATGGCTGAAAACGTCTCTGAGAAGTCAGAGGTCAAGGGGCAGGTCATTTTTAAATTTTTTCTTTATAATAGCTTTATTGAGATATAATTCATGTGCTGTAATTCTCCCAAAGTGCACCGTTCTCTGGATTTTTAAAGCACAGTCCCAGAGTTGTGCGACCACCACCACAATCGACTTCTCAATATTTTTATCACCCCAAAAAGAAATCTCCTCATTAGCATTCGTTTCCCCTTCTCCCTCAAGAAGCCTTCTGCTTCCTTTCCAGTTTAGATGTCTTTTATTTCTCTTTCTTGTCTAGTAACTCTGGCCAGAACTTCCTGTCCTATTGAATAGCAGTGGCGGAAGTGCCTACCCTTGTCTTGTTCCCGACGTTGGAGGAAAAGCTGTTGGTCTTTCACCATTAAGTATGATGTCAGCCGTGGGCTTGTCGTAAATGCCCTTGATCGTGTTGAGGAAGTTCCTTGCCTACTCCTGGTTTACTGAGCGGTTTTATCGTGAAGAGTCTTGGATTTTGCCAAGTGCTTTTTGTGCATCCCTGCAGATGGTCATGCGGTTTATTTTTCTCTGTTCTGTTAACGTGTATTATATTGTTCGATTTATTGTATGTTCAACCACCTTTGCATTCCTGGAATAAATCTCACTTGGACATGTGTAGAATTTTTTTTTATTTTTAAATGTTTATTTATTTACTTTGAGAGAGGGAGTGAGCGAGCCCGGGAGGGGCAGAGAAAGAGAGAGAATCCCAAGTAGGCTCCGCACTGTCAGCTCAGAGCCCGACGTGGGACTTGATCTCATGAACTGCAGGATCTTGACCTGAGTCAAAATTGGGAATCCAACTCTTAGTTGACTGAGCCACCCACATGCCCTAGAAATCTTTTAATATGCTGCTAGTATACTCTTGAGAATTTTTGCACCTACCTTCTTAAGGAATATTGGTCTGTAGTTTTCTTATGATGTCTGTGTCTGGTTTTCATATTAGGGTAATGCTGGCATCATAAAATAAGCTAGGAAGTGTTCACTCCTCTTCAGTTTTATTGGAGGAACTTGGGAAAGATTGGTGTTAATTCTCTAAATGTTTGGTAGAATTCACTAGTGAGGCTGTCTGTCGGTTCTGGGCTTTTCTTTGTTGGGGGCTTTTGAATACTGACTCAGCCTCTTGTTATAGGTCTGTTCAAATTTTCTATGAGTTCTTGAGCCAGTTTTGGAAGTTTGTGTGTTTACAGGAATTTTTTCATTTCATCTAGTTTATTTGACTTACTAGTATAAAATTGTTTGTAATATTCTCTCATAATTCTTTTTTTTTTTAATTTCTATGTGGTCTATAGTAATGTCACCACTCCCCTTTCCCCCCCACCAACTTCAGTAATCTGAACCTTATTCTTTTTATCTTGGTCAGTCTGCTAAATGTTTGTTAATATTGTTGATCTTCATAAAGAACCAACCTCTGGTGGCATCACTTCTCCTATTATTTTTCTATTTTCTAATTTATCTCAGTTCTAATTTTATTATTTCCTTTCTTCTGCTTGTTTTGGGTCTAGTTTTCTCTTCTTATCCTCTTTCCTTAGGTGTAGATTAGATTATTGGTTTGAGATCTTTTTTTAATGTAGGGGTTTACAGCTATAAATTTCTCTTCGAGTACTGGTTTTGCTGCCTCCCTTGAGTTTTGGGTATTTCATGTTTTAGTTTTCATTTCTTTCAAGACATTTTCTAATTCCTCTTGTAATTTCTTCTTCAATCCATTTGTTGTTTAAGAATATGTTGTTTAATTTTCACATACTCATGAATTTTCCAGTTTCTCTACTGTTGTCGATTTCTAGGTTTATCCCATTATGGTTGGAAAAGATACTTCATTTGATTTCATTTTTTCAAACTTTATTGAGATGTATTTTGTGACCTATCATATGGCTTCCTGGAGAATGTTCCATTATATGGGAGAAGAATGTATATTCTGCTGTTTTTGGCTGGGGTATTCTATGTCTGTTAGGTCTAGTTGGGTTTTAGTGTTGTTCAAATCCTCTATTTCCTTATTGATTTTCAGTCTGGTTTTTCTATTTATTATTGAAAGTGAGGTATTTGTTTCTAACTTTATTGTAAAACTATCTATTTCTCCCTTCAATTCTATCAGGTTTTGTTTCCTTTATTTTGAGACTCCTTTGTTAGATGCATATATATTTATAATTATTATACTTTCTTGATGGTCTGGCCTTTTCATCAATATATAGTGTTCCTCTTTGTTATTTTACTTAAGGTCCGTTTAGTCTGATATTAGGATAACACCCCAAATATCTTTTGCTTACTATTAAAATATTTTTTCTTTAATAAATTCAATGTGTTACAATTTGTAGATTTAAGGTATATAGTGTATTACTTTGATACATTTATATATGGTAGTATGATTGCCACCGAAGCAATATTTATCACATTGCATAATTATAGTACATCTTATTTTGCTTACTATTTACATGGAATTTCTTTTTTCATGCTTTCACTTTCAACCTATTTGTGTTTTGGGATCTAATTGGGACTCTTACAGACAGTATATAGTTGCTGGATCACAATTTAAAAAAAAATCTATTTTGCCAATCTATGCCTTTTAACTGAAGAATTTAATACATTCACATTTAAAGTAATTACTGATAAGGAAGGATTTACATCTGCCACTTGCCATTTATTTTCCACAGGTCATATCTTTTTTGCTCCTCAGTTTCTCCAATATTGCCTTCTTTTGTGTTTAATTTTTCTAGTGTATTATTTTGATTTTTGTGTTTTTGTCTGCATATTTTTAAGTCATTTTGTTAGTGATTATTTCCTTAATCATATAACAATCTAATATGAATTGATGTCAACTTAGTTTCAGTAGTATACAAACACTATGCTCCTATACAACTCAGTTTCCCTCACCTTTATTATACTGTCACAAATTATATCTTTATAAACGCTGCATCCCCATTAACATAGATTAATAATTATTATTGTATGAATTTGTCTATTAAATCATACAGAAAAAAGAGGAGTTACAATCTAAGGACATGTAGTTACCTTTACTCATGTTCTTCATATGAATTTGAGTTACTGTCTGGTGTCCTTTTATTTTAACCTAAAAGGCTTCCTTTAGCATTTACTGTATGGTAGGTTGACTAGCAACAAAATCTCTCAGTTTTTGTTTATCCAGGAATGTCTTAATTTTTCCTTCATCTTTGAATCATTTTGCTGGATATAGAATTCTTGCTTGATAGTATTTTTCTTCCAGCACATAAAAATTTTTTTTAAATGTTTATTTATTTTTGAGACAGAGAGAGACAGAATGTGACTGGGAGAGGGGCAGAAAGAGAGGGAAACATAGAATCTGAAACAAGCTCCAGGCTCTGAGCTGTCAGCACAGAACCCCATGTGGGGCTCGTACTCATAAACTGTGAGATCATAACCTGAGCTGAAGTTGGATGCTTAACCACCTGAACCACCTAGGTGCTCCTCATCCAGCACTTTAAATATGTCATCCCACTGTATAGAAACCTTCATAGTTTCAGGTGAGAAATCAACTGTTAATCTTATTGAAAATCCCTAATAAGTTGCTTCTCTCTTGATGCTTTCAAGATTCTCTCTTTGTCTATTTTGCTTATCTTTTGATGCTTTCAAGATTCTCTCTTTGTCTTTTTCATAATTTTTTGACAATTTGATCATAAAGTGTCTTGGTATGTATCTCTTTGAGTTGATCCACCTTAGAGCTTCTTGATATGTAGATTCACATTTTATCAAATTTGGGAAATTTTTGGTCATTATTTCTAAATTTTTTTTTTAACATTTATTTATTTTTGAGAGACATAGAGACAGAGTATGAGCAGGGGAAGGGCAGAGAGAGAGGGAGATACAGAATCTGAAGCAGGCTCCAGGCTCTGAGCCGTCAGCACAGAACCTGATGCGGGGCTCGAACTCACAGACCGTGAGATCATGACCTGAGCCGAAGTCGGCCGCTTAACCAACTGAGCCACTCAGGCGCCCCAAGGTCATTATTTCTTTAAATATTCTTTCCGTCCTTTCTCTCTCTCCCCTCTTTATGAGACTTCCTATTATGTGTATGTTGGTGCGTGCTATGATTTCTCACAGGTATCCTAGACTCTGTTCATTTTCTTCATTCTTTTTCCCCCTTCTGCTCTGCATACTGGATATTGGCCAATCTTTGTTTGCTGAGTAGCTCACATCTGCTGATGAACTGATCCAATGAATTTTTCATTTCAGTTGTTATACTTTTCAGCTTCAAAATTTTCTTTTGGTACTTTATAATAATTTCTATCTTTTTAGTAATATTCTCTATTTGGTGAGACATTTTTCTTTAGGTCCTTGTTCATGGTTTCTTTTAGCTATTTGAGCCTATTGAAGACAGTCAAAGTCTTTGTTTATAAGTTTACTAAATCCAGTGTATGAACTTCTCCAGGGAAAGTTTTTTTTTTTCTTAGTTTCTTTTCTTCCCCCTATGAATAGACCATATTGTCTTGTTTCTTTGCATGCCTAATAATTTTTTGCTAGAAACAGGACATTTTGAATATTATAATGTGGCAACTCTGGAAATTTCCTCTTCAGGGTTTGTTGCTGCTGCTCCTTGTGAGTTGTTGTTTGTTGGAAGACTTATTAAAACTCCTCTGTAAAATTTGTATATTTTGTTGTGTAGGGCAGTTAAAGATTCTGTTCTGTTAGCTTAGTAGTCAGCTAGAAGTTTGACAGTGGTTCCCTTAAATTCTTGGGGCCAAGGGATAAAATATTCTCCCAATCTATGTAGACTGATTGTGTATTAGGGTACTCCTCCAATGTTTAACCAGACCATTTACAACTCTGTTATTGTTTATTTCCTGTTTGCCTAGAGCACAAATATCAACCAAAGGTGAAAGCTTTGGGTCTTCCCAGGTCTTTTCTGAGCCTGTGCCCCATACTGGGTATGGTGTGGTCTTCCAGATTCCGTGGTGTATGTGGGAGTTTTCCAAAGACCTGACTTCTCCAAGTTATCTCCTGCCCCAGTTTCTTACTTTCTAGGCTTTTTGACTTATGCATTGCGTGCATTGTCCCAACTTTCATTTCTTGCCCCAGGTTGCTGTGGCTAATACATTTGCCTTTATTTTTTAATGTTTACATATTTTTGAGAGAGAGACAGGACACAAGGGGAGAGGGGCAGTGAGACAGGGAGACACAGAATTCGAAACAGGCTTCACACTCGAAGCAGGCTTCACACTCTGAGCTGTCAGCACAGAGCCTGACACAGGGCTTAAACCCATGAACCGTGAGATCATGACCTGAACCAAAGTCTGATGCTTAACTGACTGAGCCACCCAGGCACCTGCCCTCCCTTTTTAAAAACACATTTGCCTTTAAACCCATTCAGTAAACTACCCACTTCACAGCCCAGGCAGTGCAACAAAGGCAAGCCCTAGGGCTCATCCTTCAGGGATCTACCAGACAGGTCAAAACACAAACCACAGTTCTTTGGGAATAAGGTTCATATTGCTCCCACCGGTATTGGCAACTGCACCAGGAGTGCAGGCTACCTTTTTCATGACCGCCGATGAGCTGGGAGTAGGGGAGGCTAAGCAGATAAGTTAAGATGCCACAGCACTTCTTTCTTCATTAGGTATCTCCCTAGTTATTGTAAGTTTTTTTGAGATTAAAGCCAATTCAGTTTGTTTGTTACTTTTGTGAAGGGACAGGGTTTGGAGTTTTCTACTGTACTATTTTGGTGATGTCCTCTTTCTTACCACTACATCTTAACTTAATCAGAATCTACTTCAGATTTATACTGACTTAATTCTCGTAAGCTATAGACATGTTACTCCTATGTAACTTTATTTCTTCTCTTCCTCTTTGAGCTATCATTGCTCTACATCTCATATTAGTTCTCCATGGATGCTGTAACAAATTACCACAAATTTAGTGGCTTAAATAATACAATTTGATTATCTTACAGTTATGTAAGGCAGAGATCTAAAATGAGTTTCACTGGGCCAAAACCAAGGTATCGGCATGGCTTTATTCCTTCCGGAGGCTCTAGAGGACAATCTGTTTGCTGGCCCTTTCCAGCTTCTGGAGGCCTCCTTCATCCCTTGGCTCATGGTCCCTTTCCCCCAACTTCAAAGCCAGTAACAGCAGGGCAAGTACTCCTTATGCTGCTCTCTGTTTCTCTCTCTTCTGCTTCCATCTTCCACTTTTTTTTTTTTAATTTTATAATAGTTTATTTTCAAATTGGTTTACATATAACACCCAGTGTTCATCCCAACATGTGCCCTTTTTAATGCCCATCACCCCCTCTCCCCCCTCCCTCATCCCCCTTACCCTCAGTTTTTTCTTAGTCTTTGAGAGTCTCTTATGTTTTATCTCCCTCCCTCTCTGTGTCTTTTTTTCCTTTCCCCTCTTCCCCTCCCCCTGGTTTTTGCTTAGTCTCACAAAGTCCACCTATTCGTGGAAACATATGGTATCTGTCTTTTTCTGACTGACTTATTTCACTTAACATAATACCCTCCAGTTCCATCCATCTGGCTACACATGGCCAGATTTCATTTTTTCTCATTGCCACGTAGTAGTCCATTGTATATAAGTACCATAACTTCTTTATCCTTTCGTCAGTTGATGGGCACTTGGTCTCTTTCCATGATTTGGCTATTGTCGAAAGTGCTGCTATGAACATTGGGGTACACGTGCTCCTATGCATCAGCATTCCTGTGTCTCTTGGGTAGATTCCTAGCAGGGCTATTGCTGGATCATAGGGTAGCTCTATTTTCATTTTTTTGAGGAACCTCCACACCGTTTTCCAGAGTGGCTGCACCAGTTTGCATTCCCACCAACAGTGTAGGAGGGTGCCTACTTCTCCACATCCTCGCCAGCATCTATAGTTTCCTGATTCGTTCATTTTAGCCACTCTGACTGGTGTGAGGTGATATCTCAGTGTGGTTTTGATTTGTATTTCCCTGATGCTGAGTGACATTGAGCATTGTTTCATGTGTCTGTTGGCCGTCTGAATGTCCTCTTTGGAGAAGTGTCTATTCATATCTTCCGCCCATTTCTTCACTGGGTTGTTTGTTTTTCGGGTGTGGAGTTTGGTAAGTTCTTTATAAATTTTAGATATTAGACCTTTATCCGATATGTCATTTGCGATGATCTTTTCCCATTCCGTTGGTTGCCTATTCGTTTTGTTGGTTGTTTCTTTTGCTGTGCAGAAGCTTTTTATCTTGATGAGGTCCCAATAGTTCATCTTTGCTTTTAATTCTCTTGCCTTTGGAGACGTGTCGAGTAAGAAATTGGTGCGTCTTAGGTCAAAGAGGCTTTTTCCTGTTTTCTCCTCTAGGATTTTGACGGTTTCCTGTCTCACATTCAGATCTTTTATCCATTTAGAATTTATTTTTGTGAGTGGTGTAAGAAAGTGGTCTAGTTTCATTCTTTTGCATGTTGCTGTCCAATTCTCCCAGCACCATTTGTTAAAGAGGCTGTCTTTTTTCCATTGGATACATTTTCCCGCTTTGTCAAAGATTAGTTGGCCATATACTTGCGGGTCCATTTCTGAGATTTCTATTCTATTCCATTGGTCTATGTGTCTGTTTTTGTGCCAATACCATACAGTCTTGATGACCACCGCTTTGTAGTAGAGGTTAAAGTCTGGGATTGTGATGCCTCCCGCCTTGGTTTTATTCTTCAGTATTATTTTGGCTATTCGAGGTCTTTTGTGGTTCCATACAAATTTTAGGATTGTTTGCTCTAGCTTTGAGAAGAATGCTGATGCAATTTTGATTGGGATTGCATTGAATGTGTAGATTGCTTTGGGTAGTATTGCCATTTTGACGATATTTATTCTTCCAATCCATGAGCATGGGATGTTTTTCCATTTCCTTGTGTCTTCCTCAATTTCCTTCATAAGTTTTTTATAGTTTTCAGTGTAGAGGTCTTTCACCTCTTTGGTTAGGTTTATTCCTAAGTATTTTATGGTTTTTGGTGCAATTGTGAAAGGGATTAGCTTCTTTATTTCTCTTTCTGCTGCTTCATTGTTGGTGTATAGAAATGCCACCGATTTCTGTACATTGATTTTGTATCCTGCAACTTTGCTGAAATCATGAATCAGTTCTAGTAGGCTTTTGGTGGATTCCGTCGGGTTTTCCATGTAAAGTATCATGTCATCTGCAAAAAGTGAAAGTTTGACTTCCTCCTTGCCAATCTTGATGCCTTTTATTTTGTTTTGTTGTCTGATTGCTGATGCTAAGACTTCCAGCACTATGTTAAATAGCAGTGGCGAGAGTGGACACCCCTGTCGTGTTCCTGATCTCAGGGGGAAGGCTTTCGATTTTTCCCCATTGAGGATGATATTAGCTGTGGGCTTTTCATATATGGCTTTTATGATGTTTAAGTAAGTTCCTTCTATCCCGACTTTCTCGAGAGTTTTTATTAAGAAAGGATGCTGTATTTTGTCAAATGCTTTTTCTGCATCTATTGACAGGATTGTATGGTTCTTATCTTTTCTTTTGTTGATGTGATGTATCACGTTGATTGATTTGCGAATATTGAACCAGCCCTGCAACCCAGGGATGAATCCTACTTGATCATGGTGGATAATTCTCTTTATATGCTGTTGGATTCGATTTGCTAGTATCTTGTTGAGAATTTTTGCATCCATATTCATCAGGGATATTGGCCTGTAATTTTCTTTCTTTGCTGGGTCTCTATCTGGTTTGGGAATCAAAGTGATGCTGGCTTCATAGAATGAGTCCGGGAGTTTCCCTTCCATTTCAATTTTTTGGAACAGCTTGAGGAGGATAGGAATTACCTCTGTTTTAAATGTCTGGTAAAATTCCGCAGGAAAGCCATCTGGTCCAGGGCTTTTATTTGCTGGGAGGTTTTTAATAACTGATTCTATTTCTTCACTAGTATGGGTCTGTTCAAATTTTCTATTTCTTCCCGTTTGAGTTTGGTAGCGTGTGGCTATTTAGGAAGCTGTCCATTTCTTCCAGATTGCCAAGTTTGGTGGCATATAATTTTTCATAGTATTCTCTGATGATTGCTTGTATCTCTGAGGGATTGGTTGTAATTTCTCCCTTTTCATTCACGATTTTATCTATTTGAGTTCTCTCTCTTTTCTTTTTGAGAAGCCTGGCTAGAGGTTTGTCTATTTTGTTTATTTTTTCAAAGAACCAGCTTTTGGTTTCATTGATCTGTTCCACTACCTTTTCTGTCTCCATATGGTTAATTTGTGCTCTGATCTTTGTTATTTCTCTCTTTCTGCTGGGCTTGGGTTGTTTTAGTTGATCTGCTTCTAGTTCCTTTAGGCGTGCTGTTAGAATTTGTGTTATTGATTTTTCTTGTTTCTTGAGATGGGCCTGGATTGCAATATATTTCCCTCTCAGGACTGCCTTTGCTGCGTCCCAGAGCGTTTGGATTGTTGTATTTGCATTTTCATTTGTTTCCATGTATTTTTTAATTTCTTCTCTGATGGCTTGGTTGACCCAGTCATCTTTTAGTAGGTTATTTCTTAGCCACCATGTTCTTGGATATTTTCCAGGCTTTCTCCTGTGGTTGATTTCAAGTTTCAAAGCATTGTGGTCTGACAGTGTACATGGTATGATCTCAATTCTTTTATATTTATTCAGAGCTTCCCTGTGCCCCAGAATGTGGTCTATCTTGGAAAATGTACCGTGTGCAGATGAGAAGAACGTAAATTCCTTTGCTTCTGGATGAAGGACCCTAAAGATGTCTGTGAGGCCCATCTGTCCTAATGTGTCATTCAGGGCTATTGTTTCTGCGGAGATTTTCTGTTTTGTTGATCTATCCAATGCTGAGAGTGGAGTGTTGAGATCCCCTACTATTAGGACATTTTTATCGATGAGGTTGCTAATGTTTGTAATTAGTTGTTTTACAAATTTGGGTGCCCCCGAATTCGGTGCGTAGATATTTACAATTGTTAGCTCTTCCTGCTGGATGGTCCCTGAGACTATTATATAATGTCCTTCTTCATCTCTTATTACATCGTTCATTTTAAAGTCTAATTTGTCTGATATAAGTGTGGCTACTCCGGCTTTCTTCTGACTTCCAGTAGCATGGTAGATAGTTCTCCATCCCCTCACTTTCAATCTGAAGGTATCTTCAGGTTTAAGATGAGTTTCTTGAAGACAGCAAATAGATGGGTCTTGTTTTTTAATCCATTCTGTTATCCTGTGTCTTTTGATTGGCGCATTTAGTCCATTTACATTCAGTGTTAATATTGAAAAATATGGGCTTACAGTCACTGTATTATCTGTAAGTTTCATGTTTGTAAGGCTGACCCTGGCAGTTTGTGTTCTTTGCAACCTTGTCTTCATAGAATGCCCCTCAGGATCTCTTGCAGTGCTGGCTTATTTGTGATAAATTCTTTCAGTTTTTGTTTGTTGGGAAAAACCTTGATCTCTCCTTCTATTCTGAATGACAGGCTAGCCAGATACAGAATTCTTGGTTGCATGTCCTTCTTGCTCATCACATTGAAGATATCCTGCCATTCCTTTCTGGCTTGCCAAGTTTCTGTAGATAAGTCTGCTACTACCCTTATAGGTCTCCCTTTGTATGTTAGGGTTTTTTTGTCCCTAGCTGCTTTCAGGATTCTCTCCCTATCTTTGTATTTTGCCATCTTCACTATATGTGCCGTGCAGAAGGTCTATTCAAGTTACGTCTGAGGGGAGTTCTCTGTGCCTCTTGGATTTCCATGCCCGTTTCCGTCCTCATGTTGAGGAAGTTCTCAGCAATGATTTGTTCAAGAACCCCTTCGACTCCTTTCTCTCTCTCTTCTTCCTCTGGAACTCCTATGATACGGATATTGTTTCTTTTGAGTGCATCGCTCAGCTCTCGAATTCTCCTTTCCTGTTCCTGGTTCAGCTTCTCTCTCTTTTTATCTGCTTCCTCTTTTTCAATGATTTTGTCTTCTAATGCACTAACTCTTTCCTCTACCTCTTCAATCCGTGCTGTGGCTGCTTCCAGTTTCCCCTGTATTTCTTCCAATGTCTTCTTTAATTCTTCCTGACCGTTTTTAAGGTCTTTGAACTCTGCCGCGCGGGACCCCTTGCATTCATCTAAGCTTTTTTCAAGGCCAGCAATTAGTTTTATGATTATCATTCTATATTCAAGTTCTGTTATGTTGCTTATATCTGTTTTCATTAATTCTTGAGCTGTCACTGCTTCTTGTAGATTCTTTTGAGGAGAATTCTTCCGTCTCGTCATTTTGGCTGGATGTGTTATGGATTGTTTCTTGAAGTTGCCTGTTGGGAGTCGTTTTGGGCTCACAGGTTGAGACCCTTCCCTGTGTAGAAAAATGGTTGAAACAAAGCTCCCACTAGCCAAAATGGCGGGCTTGGATTTCTTGAGCTACTCTCCTTTCATCTTCCACTTTTAAGGATCCTGGGATCACATTGGGCCCACCTGGCTAATCTAGGATAATTTTGCTATCATAAAGTTACCTGATGGTTTGCAACCTAAATTTCTCTTTACCATGTAATCTTATGTATTCATAGGATCTGGATTAGGACATGGACGTCTTCCAAGGGCCATGGTTCTGTGTATCATATATAGGTATAGATTATAAACCCAACAACATGTTGTGGTAATTATTTTATACAATTTTATATTTGAAGAAGCTGAGAAAAGAAAGGAGAGCAAGTATATGTTTATAATTATATTAACCATCTTTTTTACCATTTCTGGTTCTCTTCATTTTGTTCCTGTAGATTCAGGTTCCCATCTGGTATCGTTACCTTAGGCCAGCATAGCTTGTTTCCGCCCACCTCCTTCGTGCTGTTATTGGCAAATACATTACATTTCTGTATGATGCAGGCCCAACAATACAATTATATACATATCATTTTATAGCATGGCTTTTTAAGTCAGTTAAGGGAAGAAAGGAGAAGAGACATGCATTTATGCTTGCTTTTATAATTATGTGATTTTACTGATGCTCTTTGTTTTTTTGTGTGAATTTGAAATAACATCTGGGGGTTGCTCACTTTCAAGCTAAAGAACATTTCGGATGTCTTGTAAGATGCTTGCAGCAAATTATCTCAGTTTTTGTTTATCTGGGACTGCCTATATTTCACCTTCAGTTTTTGAAAGATAGTTGTGTTAGATATAAGGTTCTTGACTGATAGATGTTTTTCTTTCGCTACTTTTTTTTTAACTTTAGAGAGAAAGTGCATGCAAGAGATGGAGAGGGGCAGAGGGAGAGAGAGAGATTCTTAAGCAGGTTCCACGTTCAGTGTGGAGCCTGATCCCATGACCCTGGGATCATGACTTGAGCTGAAATCAAGAGTCAGATCCTCAATAGGCTGAGCCACCCAGGTGCCTGGCTTTTACCACTTTGAGTATGCCATTCCACTGTCTTCTGGTTTTCATTGCTTCTAACAAGAGGTCAATTGTGAATCCAATATGGGTGATCTCTTATACAGGGCAAGTGATTTCTGTTGCTGCTTTCAAAATATTTTCTTTGTCTTTGGCTGTGATGTCTCTGGATGTAGATCTCTTGTATTTATCCTACTTGGAGTTTGTCGGGTTTCTGGAATCCAAAGACTAATGTTTTTTATCAAATTCTAGAAGTTTTTAGCCACCCTCCAATTTTCTTCTATTCCTTTCTGTCTTCTTCTGGTACTTCCATTATGTACATGTTCATGCCCTTAATAGTGTTCTTCCTTTCTCTCAGGCTCTGTTCATTTTCCCTCATTGTCTTCCTCTCTGTCCCTTGAATCACATAACATCTGCTGATCTGTTTTCAAGGTTCTTCCTTCTGCAAGTCTAAATCAACTGTTGTGCCCTCTTGGTTATTGTAGTTTTCAACTCCAGAATTTCTGTTTGGTTCTTTTTTTATATAATTTCAATGTCTTTACTGACATTATTTATTTGATGAGACATTTCCCTCGTCACTCCTTTACTTCTTCAGACATGGCTTCCTATAGCTCTTTGAATGTATATAAATGGCTCCTTTGAAGGGCGCTTGGGTGGCTCAATTGGTTGAGCAGTTGACTCTTGGTTTTGGCACAGGTTATGATCCCAGGGTCGTGGGGTTGAGCCCATACTGGGCTCCGCACTGAGTATGGAGTCTGCTTAAGATTCTTTCTCTCTCTCTCTCCCTCTGCCCCTTTCCCCCACTCAGGCATGCTCTCTCTTTCTTTAAAAATAAAAATAAAAATAAAAAATATATAAAATATCTCTTTTGAAATCTTTGGTGGGGCGCCTGGGTGGCTCAGTCAGTTGAGCATCCGACTTCTGCTCAGGTCATGATCTTACGGTTAGTGGGTTCGAGCCCCACATCGGGCTCTGTGCTGACAGCTTGGAGCCTGAAGCCTGCTTCAGATTTTGTCTCCCTGTCACTCTGCCCCTCCCCCACTTGTGCTTTCTCTCTCTCTCTCTGTGTCTTTCTCTCTCTCAAAAATAAATAAACATTAAAAAAAACTGAAAGAAAGAAAGAAAGAAAGAAAGAAAGAAAGAAAGAAAGAAAGAAAGAAAGAAAGAAAAAAAGAATATCCTGTTAAATCTGACATCTGGGCCTGCTCGCAGGCAGTTCATGTTGCCTGCTTCCCCCCACCCCTCCCTGACCCTACGTTTTCTTCTTTCTTTGACTGTCTCACTTTGTTGTTGGAAAGTATACATTTTGGGTAAGGTAGTGTAGCAACTCTGGATACTGATTCCCCTTCGACTCTCTGGGGCTTGATTTTGTTGTCGTTTGCTTATTTATTTGTTTCTTGCCCTGACTTGACTATTGTAGTGAGGTCGACGTCCCCAGCAGTGTGAGGCCTCTGATATTGCTCCTCAAAGGGAAAACACACAGCACATGCACAGTCACCCTGGGACAACAGTGGCTTTAGTGGGGGCTCTCTGTGTCTCTCCCTGATCTCTCTGTTAAGCCATCTTCCTTATTTGATATCACACCCAGCTTTTAGGCTCCATTAATTGACAGCCGATGGCTCTATTATTTCCAGCAATGCCCTGGAGCATAAGTTGCTACGTAGTGATCCAACTGAACTTGGGTAGGGTTAGTCTTTGAGATTCGCTCTGCCCGTCAAAGGGGTCCTCATAACTGTATTTTTCCTGGTTTTCTCTAGTAAAGTAGCTGGCCTAGGCTTAGCTTGTTCCTCTCATAGAGCTACCAGCCACCTTTGAAACGCATCCACCAAAATCTCTGTTGTTTTTGGGAGCATGCTTAGGCTTGACCTCATCCATACTCTGATTCAAATAGTCAGTTTCTGGGGGGAGAGTTTTAGAGCTCTCAGCTCTGTACTGCCACTCTCTGGAGGCACAAGTCTGAGCCACCGCACCAGGTTCTGGTCATGGGAGGAAGCCTCTGGTCTTTTCAACTTGCCTTTCTTAGCATGGAACCTCTTTCCTACAAACAAGCTGGGGCAAGGATGATGGGACCCCAGTAGTCTCACCTTGTTGTACCTGGGATGGAGCCTCTGCCCAATGGATGGGAGCTGGGTGGGGGAAGGGAGCCACTGACCTCTCAGCCACACTCCCCAGAAATTTCTCCTCTGCAACTTGGAGTTGGAAGGGATGAGAAAAGTCGGTGACTAGCTTGTCCCCACTGAGATACTGTATCCTTTGATTGGGAGCCAAGGGCAAGAGGGACCCCCATCTTCTTGGCCACATGCACCCAGGGTAGGGCTTCCCATAGACTGAACTGGTAGTGTTGGGGGAAACCAGGGAGTAGTTTATGGTTCAAGTGCCATAGACTCTTGCTGTTCTTACTGAATTAGATTTTCCCCCCAAGAGTAAGTAGATTTATTGAATACATGATGCTTCTTCACTTACTGTATGCCCTTAGGACAATTTCCAGAGACTTTAAATTGTCGTTGTTGGTTTTCCTTTTAATTATTTTCATTAGTTATGGCTGTGGTGCTGGGGAACTGGTCCATGGGATTCCTCATGCCGTGATTTCAGAAGTGGAACTCTCGAGACAGGTTATTCTTAATCTATTTTAGGACCATAGCAATGAGAAAGGTAGAGGACTCCGTATCTGTCAGCTTCCTTCGAAATGTAAGTGACGGAGACACAAATCTAATTAAGCCAAAAAAGGAAACGTACTGGCACATGTGCTGGAGACAGAGGCCCAGCTGGCCCCAAAGAAGCTGCCAAGGCTCTGTCTCTCCCTCCTTTCAACTTGGCCTCTTCTGCAGACACTTCCCCCTTAGATTGGCTCTCTGCATAAGCAGCCCCAGGCTTGTGCTGTGAGTTCACTGATCGGGGAAGGGAAGGTTTCTTTCTTGTAATGTCCAGATCTCACGGAGGGCCGGCGATGAGCCTCACGGCAGTCATGTATCTCTTCCTGTACCCGTCACTGTGGTGAGGGGAATGCAGTACCAGGTGTGGGTTATGTGCCAGCCGAGGCAGGCGGGGCACAACTTACGTGCACCAAAGCCATGTGGTGTGAGGCAGGGCTCTTCCCAGCAGAAAGAGGGGTGCTGGTTTGGAAGGTTAACAAATGGCCTCCACTTGCCCCGTTTTAAAACGTGCTTACAGACAGGCACAGACGATGTGTGTCCAATTAATTTTCACACGCCGTAAAGCTCTTTCACGTACGCAGAACTTAAAAACAAACTTTGTGAGAGTTGTAGCTCTTTCAACTGTACTCTTCATGCAAAAATACATGGCAATTTCCTGAAACCCTGAAATGAATTCAAGTTGCACAAGTAAAACAAAGAGCAAGTTTGAATCCTACCCAGGGGTAAACTTGTCCAACAGGGCTGCGGTTGCTCGACTTTAATAAAGTGAAATTACAGAATGGCCTTTGACACGGCAATTTTCACATCATTTTGGACATCGAATTGATTTTGACTCTGTTTTGATGGCAAGGAGGCTGAAAACTCTGACTCACGAAAGTGCAGGATAACAAACCAATCTAGCCTAGCTTTGCTGGACGAGGAGGGCCTCCCTGGGTCGGTTTTCCACCAGTGTGAGGTCATCTCTGGCAGCATGTGCCTCGTGGAGGTTGTCTGGGGCAGCAGGCACCAGCCAGGGTCACACGAACCCGGGGACTAAGGACATGCCCACACCGCCCCGCGGGGGCTCCAGGTGTTTGCACACTGTCATGGCGGACATGGTGACCCGACTCTGTTGCTCAGCCCAGTATGCATCAGCCTGGCCTCCAGCTCTGGAAGGTTCTCTCTTCTCTTCCTCTTACATTCCAGTGTCTTTTTGGCCAGAGGACACTACTGTTCTTCAGCAGCTTCCACGAAGGGCTTGGGTTTACCTCATCCGTGTAGCTACACCCTTCTGTCAGCAAAACCAAGGCTCAAGCTAGCTCCTCTTGTGAAATTCTCCTGAGAGCGGCTTTCCTTTTCTTCCACTGAACCCGAGACCCACCCCCTCCTCCCAAATTGGGCTGCGCTCATCAGAGTTGCCCTCGACGGGGCCCACTGAGCTCTGCCAGGAGAGTCAGACTCCATGTTCTCCTTCCCTCTCGGGACAAAACCCTCGGAAGAGGCAGAACTCCAGCTCTGAATCGGAGAACATTCATGTGATCGGCAGTGAGCAGCAGGATTGTGCCTCTCACGGCAGCATCTGGGGGGGGGCACCCCCCACCCGGCATCCTCATGCACGCCCAACCCCTCTCCTCCCCTGCCAGCCTGGTCTCCTTTACAGAAAAACTCCCTCAAGAAGAATCGCCGTCTCCAGTTCCTCCTGGGAGAGTAGGAGATTCTTATCCCCAGTCCGTCAGGCTTCTGCCCTCATCACACCTCCAGACCTGCCCTCCTCAAGGTCACAGGCGACTTGCGTGTTGCCGCATCCACTGGGCAGTGCTCAGTTCCTCTCAGTAGCATGTGTCAGGGTGGGTCCCTCCCACTCTTGACGTGGCTGGCAGGACACTCCGTTTTCGTGGGCTCTGACCACCTCACTGGTGTTTGCGGATTCTCTCCCTTCTCTCCCTGCCCTGAGTGTTTGTGCACCCTGCCCCTCCCCCACCGCCCCGCCAGGATGCTTCTTGTATCCCTCCACACCCCACCTTGGTGATCTCCTCCATCTTGTTACTTTAGGCACCATCGGAATGCCAGTGGCTCCCAGATTTGCATTTCCAGCCCAGACTTTTCTCCCTTACCCCAGACTCCTAGTCCCACTGCCTCCTTAATCCTGGGGTACCTCACCGAAATACTGAACTCAGCATGCCCCAAAGTAAACTCCCAACTTGTCCAGACCACTGCTGTATCCACCATCTCCGTGGATGGTGAACCCCTTGCATGACGAAGGTCTTGACTTATCGCTGATTCCTCTCGCCCGCTCACACGCCACATGCAGCGGGTCAGGAAATCTGTTGGCTTCACTTTCAAAATCCACTAGAGCGGGCAACCTCGCACCCCCCCTGCAGCCCCACGACAGGCCAAACCGCCGTCCTCTACCTGGATGGCTGCAGTAGCCTCCTCTTTCATCTCCGTGCACCCCCAGTGCCCCGTCTATGCCCAGTGCAGCTTCGGGGATTCTTTTTCTGAAACAGCTTCATTGGGATATAATTCACATGCTGTACAAGTCCCCCCACTTAAAGTGTACAATCCAGTGGCTTTTAATATGTTCTCAGAGTTATGTAACCGTTACCACAATCAGTATAGGACATTTTCATCACACCCCAGAAGACCCCTCACTCCTTAGGTGTCACCCTCCAATCCTCCCTCCCCCCACCAGCCCTGGGCAACTACAAACCTCCCTTCCTGTCTCTGGATTTGCCTGTTTCCATCGGCGTTTCGTATAAATGGAGTCCTACACCGTGTGGTTCTCCATCAGTGAGTCTTTGATGTCTTCAGTCAGATCGTGTCTGTCCTCTGCTCAGAACCCCACAGCGGCCCCCATGTCATTCATCTTAGGAGACAGCATCTTTACAATCTACAAGGCACCACGCGCTCTGGCCCTTTGCCGCTCTGTACCTGCTCAACCTGCTGTTTTCCCACTGGCTCGCTCGCTCTGGCCTCCTGTACTCCTGGCCTCCTGGCCCCGTAGAGGCTCTACTTTCTGCCCAGAGGCGCTTTCCTCAGATGCTCCCATGATTCCTGCCTCAGCTCATTTAAGACTTTGCTCACCTGCCCTCTTTCAGTGAGATGTAGCCCCGACCACTCGAGTGTTTTGCAGTGGCTGTAGCCTCTCTGCTCTTACTTTCTTGCTCTCCACAGCACCCGCCGATGTCAGCATACTCGGTAAGTCAGCTCCACTGGAATGGTAGCTCGCTAGGCGGAGCTGGTGTGTCCCAGGAGCAGTCCGGAGCCTGTGTGAGCCCCTCGGTCAGCGGCCAGGGTATGAATCCGTGCACACCGGCGGGTGAAAGCTGGGACTCTGCTCCACTGACAGGTGTTGGCTGTTTATCTGCTGCACGTCCCTGGGAACTTGAGCCACTCCAACTCTCCCGTGGCTCCCTTCAGCCTTAGGAGACACATCCACGCCCCCAGAGTGGATGGAAGCCCTTCAAGTGTCTTCCAAGCCACCAGGCAGCTTGGTTGTGTCCAGAGCCCGCAGCTTCGCCAAGGGCTGTCTAACAGCGGGGTTCATGTGTGTGTTGTAGGATGGTCACGGCTCTCATGGGGGCAGCTCCAAGTCCTGGGTAGCTAACCTTCCTTTAACATGGGCGCCTGCGAGAGCAGCCCACAGCCCAACGTGCATCGGGAAAGATAGATGTCACGGCTTCTTTAGCTTTGTTGGTTTGTGCTTCTTTGCCGGTGCCTTGCGGTACGAGAGGCCCTGGGCTCTTGTGTCCTGGTGATTTCGGGGATGAAGGCCAGACAAGGGACACACACTCGCTCTTTTCCTTGACATTTTGCAAATGAGGCCAGCACATGCCACCCCACCCCTGAGGAACACAGAGAGAGGCCCAGAAGAGTCCCTAGAGCAGGAAATGCTTCTCGGGGCCCTGTAACGTGGTGGCTCAGATAATCATCCGCCTCCTGATGCCACACAGCAGTGCCCACGCTGCCCAGCCACGGTGAAGCAACACTTAACTGATGTGATTGGGCCCAAAGTTGTGACGATTTTCTTCAGAGTAGCTCAAAGGGATCTCAGAGAGGGAAAGGCTTTTTGAAACCCTATAATAGAGGTCTGGCGGACTGTCCATGTCCCTGGCTTTGTCCCCGTATTCTTCGCTGGGGTCTTAGGACCTCAGTCGTGGCCTAGAGGTGGGGGTTTCCTGGCAAATTTGGTATTTAGATTCCCTTTCTATCCTCATGGGGGTAGCCGGAACCATTGGGACTGGTGTCTCTCTTCCCCAAACACCTGGGGATAGTGTTTGCCCTTCCTGCGCCCACAGAGGAGGCAGTGAGTGTGGCTCCTGCGTCCAGAGTCTACGGGCTTGGCGGGAGTGATGACCCTGAGATGCCTGTCTTCTCTCCTGGAGCATCCCCTCTCCCACCAGGGTCTAGCCAGCCCAGGGGCAAAGGGCTGGGCAGGAGCAGTCCCCTGATGTGTCAGCATCTCACAAGGCACAGCTACATCTGTCAGCTAGGGCCCCGCAGGGGGCTTTGCAGCTGAGCAGTGTTTTATGTGCTGGGGGGCAGTGCTTCATGCAGCTGGAACAGGGGAGCAGCTGGGCCCAGAGCCAGAGCCAGGGGGACACAGGGGTGACAGGAGCATGGCAGAGGTTCAAAGATGTCCCAGAAGGGGCTGAGCCAGAAGAGGCAATGCCCCATGCCCTGATGGGCAACAAGGACTGTTGGAACAATCCTGATGTAGGAGGGACGCGTGGGGCCTTCTAGGAGCTGTGTGTGTGGCCCTGCAGTATAAAGGACCAAGTTGGTTGGCGTCGGTGCTGGATTCTAACTTCAGTCTGGGAAGAAGTTGTCCACCCTCCTTCCTGCCTCCCTCCCCACCCCCTTCCCCTTCTCAGGCAAGGCCTGGCCCAGGAACCCCTTCACTAGCCCTGGGCAAATGCCTCCAGCCAGGATGGGACCTTGAGCTAGAACTTTTCTACAGTGCAGATCCCTAGAACCTGAGACAAAGGGGCCAGGTGAGCGTCTTTAAGCCCCATTAGCTGATCCTCTTTGGGGTCTTTGTGATTTCCACTCAGCCTGGACCTGGCACGCTGGGCAGAACTCGGGCACACAGAGGCAGGTGCTTGGCGCCACAGGGGCAACGGGTGTTGTCTCTGCTCCACACACGCTGAGTGCTTCATGGTGTCCCGCGATGTGGGGGCGGGCTTGGTTTTTCGCTCTTCGGTTATTCCCTCATTCCGGCACGCGTAAACCTTCACTGAGATCTTCCCCTCCGCCAGACTGGTGGTCCCGGGATGAATCCGACACGTGCTTTTCCTTCAGGGGCTCGTGACTTTATAATCCATGTGATCCATGTTAAACAGAAGGAGGTATAGGATGCTGAGAGTCTAGAAAAGAGTGACTTGCCCCTTTTGCAGGTGTTAGGAGCTGGGGTGTGGAGCTGAGTTTTGAGGACTGAAGAGGAGTCTGCCAGCAAGGGCAGACGGGGCAAAGCATCGGTGGGTCTCCTGGGCAGGAGACGGACGTGTGGGGTGACAGGCCTATCAGCAGGCCCTGGGCAGTGACGATCTCACTCCTGGAAAGGCCCGGGGGAGGCCTGGCAGAGTCTGGGCGTTGCTGCAGGGGCCGACATGCTGAAGTCTGTAAGGAGGATGCTGTGGGCTGGTTGGCCGTGATGAGGTAGGACCTCAAGATGGACAGGGGAGAACAGAGGGGGAAGTGCCAGCATTTGAGAACTCCCAGGGCACGGAGGGGAGAGAGGCAGGTCATCGACATCTGCTGGGATGGGGGCAGGGAAAAGGGAGGAGTCCGTCTGGGGCCGTTGGCGTGCACGTGTCCCTGGGCGCCCCGGGACAGCTGTGGGCAGCTGGGTGTGGGTCTGGAGCCCAGGAGGACAGGGCAGGCTGCACATGGGCAGGCACCTGTCAGCCAACACCCGGTCACGAAGGGATGGCGGCGGGTGTGGAAAGAGGAGAGAGGTGAGTGTGAAGCCCTGAGGATGCCCAGCCCTCCGTGGGGAACAGACAGACGGGGGCGTGCGTGAGCTGGGGTCCTGTGGGCTCTCCCTCCCGTGGGGATCCGGCCTTGCTCACCCTCCGAGCTCATCCCTGCAGAGCTGGCAAATGGCACCTGGGACTTCCCACCTGGCTGATGGGATGCAGTGTGTTCGGAATCCCCTGCAGAGCAGGGGTTCAGGCCCGGGGTGCCTGGACCGTGCGTGGGATGATGTCGTGGGGTTCCTGCCGGGGATGCCTCTGTGGCGGGGAGGCTCTCTGGCGACAGACAGCACGAATGGAGTCTGGCCGCCCTGAGGCAGGGCGGAATTACTGGGAGGACGGGAGGACACCCACGGAGTCAGTGGGGAGGCCGAAGCCAGGCTGGGGAAGGACTCAGAGTCCCAGCGGCAGGAGGGGCTGGACATGGGGCACAGGTGATCCCCATAGCTCTCCTCTCTCCTGACCTGCCTGGTTCAAGGCCTGCATCCAGTGAGGGAGGGGCTGATTGGCTAGAGGAGGGCTGAGTGCACGTGGGACCAGCGATTGCTGGGAACAAAGTCGAGGTGCTTCTCCAGTAGAGGGGACTCTGGGCACTGGGTAGTCCCCTCAACCTGGGTGCCTGGCTCTCGGCACCCGCTTGGCCCCAGGGCTCTCCAAATGACACACGTGTGCACACACAGGTGCATGTGTGCACGTGGGCGCATGAGCAGTGTGCACAGCCGCAGACCCAGATGTGCAAGAGAGGCCTGGCTTGCTCGTTCTTCGAGGGCCCTGCTGTAGTAAAAAAATGAAGGCTGGGGCACCAGGGCGGCACAGCCTGTTGAACGTCCCACTCTCGACTTCGGCTCAGGCCACGATCATGGGGTTGTGGGATCGAGCCCCGTGTCAGGCTCCACACTGAGGATGTAGCCTATGTGAGAGTCTCTCTCCCTCTGCCCCTCTGCCCTGCTCTCTCTCTCTCTCTCTCTCTTTCTAAAATATAAAAATGAAGTGTGCTACACAGGTACATGAGTCATGGTACGTTTTAAGTACGCGTGTGAAATAAAGGTAGTCTCACCGCAGGGCACCGGTACCGGCCCAGTGCACAGCCTCTGAGTAGTTGGGGCTCCAGACAGGGACCCTAAGGTCAGACCTCTTGGGCCTGCCTTTCCCCTCCAAACTTCACCCTCCCCAAGCGCCCGTATGCACAGCCTCCCAGAGCATAATGTCAAAAATACACGTTTGTTGTATGTTTAAGGCCAGGTCTCCCTCTGGTTTCTGCAGGGGCAGGCCCTGGAGCATGTACGTGGAATGATGCGAGCCATTTCGAGGGGGCATTTCAGGGTCAACACCCCGTGAGTGCCCGGGGCTGGGTGAGCACTGGTGGTGCCTGCCAGCCCAGTGAGGCTGGACTTTCTAGTCATGACACTTGCCCACCTGCCTGCCTACTCCGCCCCGCCCGCCCACACCCCGCCGGGACCTCCTTTTGCTAAGCCACTTAATCCGGCGATGTATTTCCTCTGACAGGCCCGCCCATCGATCCGGTGCTCTCAGAGATTTGATTACAGTGCTTTCTAACAAAGTCAAAAGCAAATTTCCATGGGAGGTTTATAGTTAAGTAATTACGGCACTCGGTGTTGTGTGCCAAAGCGCAGGCGTGTATGTGATGGGGATGTCATGAGAAAAGGTCAGAAAATTAAATAAGAAAGAAGGTGAGCTTTAGCGAGGGAGGCTGGGCTGCGGTCAGAAGCTCCCAGCAGCCTGGAGAGGGTGAGAAAGGGGAGTTGTAAAAATGAGCCATTTCACGCTTAATTACAATTTCCCATAAGGTACTTAGGGAGCGATGGTGCGCTCTGAACTTGGACAATTAACGTAATTAAACATTCATGGTGCCTGCGGCCCATTTCCTGCCTGGGATGTCTTTGGAAGCAGAAGCGATTCTTGCTTCTCCGAGGTGATTTCAAGAGCAGTCTAGGAGGGGTGTTTCTTGGAGATCTGGACCTTGGGGGATGCACCCCTGAGCCGCAAGCAAGGGCAAGACCCCTCAAGAGAGTTTTACTGGGAGCACCTGGAGGCCCAGGCCAGGCTAGATGCCCCTGACGCACGGGGGAAGAAGCAGGGGTCTGGTGTTAGTGACCCATTCCCGTATTTTGGGCGGTTCCAAGTCATTTGAATCTGACTGTCTGGCTGTCCTCTTCTTTCCCTTGATTCTCTGGCAGAGTGCCATATTAAGGCCCTCTCACTTTTCCTGAGCTTATGTTCACTGAACACATATTCTGTGTGGGCTGTTGCCAGCGTCACTGTGCCTGTTTTTCAGATGGGGAAACTGAGGCCCGGAGAGGGAGAGTGGCTTGGCCATGTCTCACCTGGGAAGTGGCCTTGCTGGGATCAGAACCCAGGGTGCCTATCAGGTGTCGATGGGGAGCACGGAGTCTTGCTGGACCGGCCGAGCCTATCCAGGGTCACTGCTCACCCCTGAGACTTCCATCCAGACTCTGAGTCTCAGCACTGCAGCTGGGAAGGGATATGAGGATTTCTGGTTGGATGGTTAGAGCTGGTGAGCGAAGTGACAGGTGTGAAGGCACCGCCCCCGGGGTGCTCCTGCAGGTGCTTAGGATCATAAGGCAGGGTAGCGATGGGTGGGGTCCTGCTGATGCCAAGGGCAGGGCCAGCAGACCCAGACATGTCTGGTGGGTACTCCAGCTGTGGGCACATTCGCTGCTCTGGGAAGCATCAGAGAGACACATGTAAGGCAGTGGCTGCACTGGGTTGAGGGCTGGTTCCTGTGGCATCAACTCCTCCCATCTCGCCCCTGGGCTGGCCTCCCACTGTGGGGGGTGGAGGGAGCCCCAGCCCATCCTGCTGGCGGCCTTGGACTGTGGCGAGGGGGCCCCCTGCTAGCCTCCCTGGCTGGAGAGGGTAGGACAGCCAGCTGGTGGCCAGACAAGATTCTGGGGAATGGGCAGGAGTCAGTAATGATGCTCATGACTTTGTTTACCTGTTTGCATTTGCTTTGACGTCCTTCCCCTTATGCATCCCGGAAGGCAAACCCCATGGCTTATTTACATCAGCCTCAGACACCCAGGGCCCCCAGACCACCCTCCAGCCCAGCCCTCTCTCTGTACCCCAGACACCTCGTACCCGTGTGCCTAGCAGATGTCTGTCTTTGGGGTTCCCACAGGAGCATCAGGCCCGATGTGCCCCAACTGGCCTCCCTTCCTCCACGTGACACCTCCCGAGGTTTCCCCCTGAAGCAAAAGGCTTCTTAGGGTGTCAGGGTGCCCAGCTCAGCCCCCCACTTCCTGCATTGTTGCAGTGACGGTGATGCTGCCTCTCAGCCCTCCGTGTGCATCTACCCCAAAGCCCCTTTGTGCTGCCCCATCCCGCCTCCTCACAGAAGCTGTTTGACAATCAGATGCAAGGATTTCTTTTATTAAAAAATAAAAGGAGGGGACACCTGGGTGGCTCGGTTGATTGAGTGTTGACTTCGGCTCAGGTTATGATCTTGCGGTTCGTGGGTTCGAGCCCTGCATCGGGCTCTGTGAGGACCGCTCAGAACCTGGAGCCTGTTTCACATTCTTTGTCTCCCTCTCTCTCTGTCCCTCCCCCACTCACACTCTGTCTCTCTCTTCTCTCTCAAAAATGAATAAACATTAAAAAATTTTAAAAAAATAAAAGAGGATCTTTTCATATCTTTAAAAGCTGCTTGGTTTTCTTCTTTGAGAACTGTCCATTTATACCATCGCCTGTTTTCCTTTTGGATTGCTGAGATGTTTCTTGTTGATTTGAAGGACCACTTTACATGTGAGAGACATTAGTCCTTTGTGTGAAGTGCACATGATGTGGGGTGAGCCCTGGACTGTATATGGGACTTAGTCAAGACCCCTGAGACAGAGGAGCCGCCTGGGGTATGCTGAGTGTTTGTCGCTGTGTGGATGACCAGTGAGCGTCCATTGGGCTTCCACATGAGGATCGCAGGATAAATCATACCCACCAGCAGCTGGCTCTAAGAAGAAAGGGACACATGAACAGTGGGTATGAGCTGCGGCTGCGGCTTGCTCTGGTTTGGTCAGAACCTGATGGTCCCACAGGGTCCCCATGCAGGTGAAAGGACGGCGCCTAGGGAATGGGTGTACTAAGCATGGAGCCTAGTATAGACTGACCTGGGAAACCACCTTTGGCTGGTGTCACCAGGCAGCACAGGACTTACGTTATCATAAAATTGCTTTCTCTGCCTGGGGGGCTCAGTCGGTTAAGCATCTGACTTTGACTCAGGTCATGATCTCCCAGTTCGTGAGTTCGAGCGCCCTCTGGATGAGCAGGAGTCCCGCCTCTCTCTCTCCCCCTTTCTCCCTGCCCCTTGGTCACTTGCGCCTTCCCTCTCTCTCTCTCTCTCTCTGTCTCTGTCTCTCTCTCTCAAAATAAGCGAATAACATAAAATTGCCTTCCGGTGTCTAAAGATCAGAGACTTCGCATGCAGATCCAGACTTTGAACTTCCTGACAAAGCTAAGTCCCAGCATCACGGACCTATAGCCTCCCAAGCAGCGCTGCCTGCTTAAACTCTCCAGCATGCCCAGGGCCCCCCACGGCCCCTCGTCCCTGGCCCAAGGCCACATTCCCATGTGGCTTTTTCTTATAGGAGTGAAATATCTCTCAGTTAAGAGTGGAAAAACGAAAGATAAGCCAAGGGGGCCCCACATTTCAAGGAAAAATGGGAGAACGTAGTTCTTTTTGGAACTGCAGACCAAACTTCCCTATGTTTAGTGTAAACAAAGTCGAAGAGAAAAAGGGGAGGGTATCACGAAACACACCTAGCCACCTGTTGTCCCTGCGGGCACTGAGTCTGTGCAGTCGGCACCGCGGGTACCACCAGGGCCGTGGAGGCCCCAGTGAGGGTTTATCTGGTATGACGCTTGGCCGGTGCTCCGGCCGGTGGCGTGTTGTCAGGTGGCGCCTGCAGGCGGTAGGGATGTGCCGGGAGCCATGGCAACAGCCCTCCCAGGAGGAGAGGGAGAGGTCAGTAGCAACAGCACCCACTGCCCAGCCAGACCCCCCTGCCGCCTCCGTGCTCCGCCCCTGGAAACAACAGCCAGGAAAGAAGCAGCCACACCTTCCTGAGTGTCTGCCCGCAACTGCTCCTGCCAAGAAAATATTCTCCGCGGCTGCTTCCACGCCTGCAGCCTCTCTCTGCCTTCCCAGCCCCAGTTTGCTCACAAGTAGCATAAGGATAACAGTTGCTTTCCACTTACCAACAGGTGGCTTGGGCCCCAGTTTATCGATGTATGTTGTCAAGCCCCATGTGGGTGTCTAGGGACCTGGAGAGGAGCCAAAGGCAGCGTCGGTCTTCCAGGAATTGACAGGAGAGGGTGCGAGTCTGTGAGCATGAAATGTGTGAGCGTGAGCCTGGGTTTATGTGCGTGCATGCAAGTTTGAGTGTGTGAGCATGGGGCCTTACAGGTAGTTGATACTGAAATACTTCATGAAGAAAGGAAGGGCGGAAGGAGGGAGGGAGGGAGAGAGGAAGGAAGGAAAACCTAAGGTTTGGGGGGCAGGGAAGAAACTGATAACTCAGCCTGGTGGAGGGGGCAGGTGGTCAGGTCTTTTCTTCGCAAACAGAAAGTTGGGGCTGGACTTTGGAGGAGCAGGACTTGCCAGGCAGGCAGTGGTAACCAGGCCGGGTGCCCCATAGAGGGGGTTCCTGCCCCAGTGGAGTGTGTAGGGGCTGTGGGAGAAGCCAGCGGGCAAGACAGGGAGGTGGACTGGGACTGGCTCAGTCTTAGTGTCTGACTCGGTGGAAGCAGCAAGCCCCATCTGCACTAGTCCTGCGGCGGCCAGTGCCCTGTGCAGTCCTCAACATGCACAACAGTGATGGTGGCCCCAGCACCCTTGCTGGGCGAGGCAGGAGCTCTTTGGCCCATGAGCCGGCTCATCCACTCTGCCTCTCGGCGCACACCCAGCTGAGCTATATCTGCTTTTAAACCAGGGAAGAGCACCCCAGACCTTTTAAAGCAGAACACGATGATTTCTGTAGTCTCTGCCCGCCTAGCCGCCTGGCCTGTCCTCTGGAGCCCTTGGGGTGTCCTGGGCCTGGTGAGCCTGGCTCTGGGCCATCCTTTCTGCAGGAAGGGCAGCCTTCGGGTGGCCACGGGTTCCGGGCTTGGAGGGCACCCCGTGCCCCCAGGTTGTTAGGAAAAACCCGTGTGAGGCTGTGTCACGGATTAAATTTACAGCGTTCAGCACTTGCTCTGATTTCTCATTTCCTTCCTTCTCTAAATGGGGCTGATCAAATTAAGCCCTGTCAACACCGCGGGCCGACGGGAGGCTGGTGCTGTGCGGGGAACACGGCGAAAGTGCCTCGGGGGCTGCTGTGGGAGCGGGGCAGCTCCGCGTCTCTGGGGAGCAGGGGAGCCCCCTCCCTCCTTGGTGCCTGCAGCCCTTCGGGGCAGGAAGGATCATGGGAGAGGGACATGTGGGGTCCACCACAGGCGACCAGTATCCCCCCAGGACACCGGCCCACCAGGCTTCCGAGAAGCCAGCCTCACATGAGAAGACAAACAGGACGCGAGCCCATCATCCGTGGGACTGGATGATGTGCCTGGGGGCCTCGGCAGGGCTAAACGGGGGTCCTCGTAGCACCTTCACCCCAGTCTGCACCTTGGGTCCAAAAGGTGCAGGCTCACGGCAGGCTCCTGTGATTCCCACCCTAGGAAGAGAGAAAGGCCAGAAAGACAGAAAATAAGGCGGGACTCGCCTGACATTCCCTGGGAGAGAGAGTCCCCAGAGCCAGCAGGACTCAGCAGAAGACTCAGGAAGAGGAGTCGCCGCCCTGTGGAGCTCTTCTTGGGCCGATCTAAGGTGTCCACCCTGCCAGTGTCCCCTGCCCCCTTGTGGACTGTCAGTCAAGAGGCAGTTCCCTCAGGGCCCCCCGTCCCCGCATCAGTGGAGAGGGGTGAGGAGCAGTCCCACTTTGCTCCTTCGCCAGGTTCTGGACAGGGACAGACATGAGGAGCACTGGTCAGTGAGCCATCTGTCCTGTCAGAAATCCTGCCCCCTTAGGCTTGCCCAGTGTGGGATCTTTGGGCTCTTTCTGTCCATTCTCCTTTCTGCTCCCCTGTCGGGTTTTAAAGTTCGAGGGCCCTGTGCATGCACGCTTCCCTCACGGGGCATGTGCTTAGAAGCAGAGTCCGTGTGACTGTGCGGGGCACCCCCAGCCCCTGCCGCTGGGCAGGGCACCGATGTGCGCAGTGGCCCTGAAAATGGGCCCTCGGTGTCTCCCTGCCACGGTCCGCCACACACTGCCGTGTAGAACTTCCCAAGTTCCAGCTCATAGGCCCACATGGTGCTCAGCGGGGTGAACCCCCAGCTTCTCCAGTGCTTGTTAGAGCCTCACACCTCAGGGCTGAAAGCGGACAGGGTGAGGCGGGCCATGGTGGGACGAGGTCCCCTGACACTTTTGAGCAGCCTGCGGTGTATTGGCCTTGATGCACCTGGCTCCCAGTGGCCCCGACTGAGGCCCGTGGGGGGGGGCTGGGTTGGATTCTGGAACCAGATGCCTTCTCTGCTGCCGCCTGCCACTGTGAGGCCGCGGGCTGGAGTGTGAGCCTGCCTCCATCTGGATTAGAGAGAGTCCGTTCCTGACCCACAGGGCTGCTGTGAAGAATAAACAGGGATGTCTCTGTGAGCCCCAATGGCCGATGTGGCCGATGCCATCTTCATCGTCAACTGTGGGGCCTTTTCCTGTCCTGCTGCTGACGAGGGCGTCTGAATTCTCTCTCCTAAAGAAGGTGGCTTGGTGGTACAGCGCGGCCCGTTCTGCGGTGCCACTCTGCGTCCTGGCGTCAGCCGGGAGGAGCCGTGTGTCTCAGCCCCATCCCCTCCATGTGACTGGGCCCCGGGCGGGGCCAGGAGGGGTGCAGGGGATGGTGGGGGAGCAGGGAACCCTCCAGCCCTGGGCGGGGGGAGGGGGCTCGGGCAAGCAGCTGTTCATGCATCTTGATCATGGCCCGGGGGGAGAGGGCTTTGGGCGGGGCTGGGCAGCATCCCATACTTCTGCAAGCATGCTGGCACCGAGCCCCTCCTAACGCCCTTGGACCCCTCCCTGCATTGCGTTACCCACTCTTCATGACACGGGGTTCAGCATAGGAATCTGAAGTTGACAGCTGAAGAGAAATGCCTTGGAACCTGGATTTAGAGAATCTGAAGACCAAGGAGGAGCTGACTCCTGGGGAGGCATGAGCGAAGGCTGTGCTGAAGGGGTGGAGGCGCAGGTGCAGGCTGCCCTAGGGCAAGGAGAGAGCCGGCTTTGTGGGTATGGGAGAAGCAGGCCTTCCTCCTGGCTTGGGCCTGGGTGCACGCAGGGGCCAGGGCCTGGGGAGGGCGGTTTGTGCAGTTTGGTCCTAGAATTCTGAGTGCGGGGTGTCTGAGGGCCTTCCTGGGAGCGAAGCCCAGGAGGCTGCCGGATGTACAAATCCAGGGCTCAGGAACGTGAAGGGGGCCGGCTGTGGGATTTCCCTGCCTGGCATGCGCTTGTATAAGCTGTGCACAGGGGACGGGGCAGGGGAAGCCGCCAGGCCCGTGGCCCCCAACATAGGCCATCAGCCCCCCGCTTGTCAGCTTCCCACTTCCCCCACATTTAAAACAAAATCTCAGGGAATCCTCCCTTCTGTCGGGACCTGTGGGTGTCTGTGTTTTGTTCTGAAGTTCACAGTAAATATTTTCATTGAGCGATCTGCCAGTCTCTCCATTGTATCCTGCCATCTGGCCGCTGTGTGCTGGGGAGCGGCGGTGAGGAGGTAACTTGGGCTAGCTCCCCTTCCCTCGGCTGACTGCCCACAGAGAGGATATTTGGTGCTCTGGAGACTGTAGCTGGTCTCGGGGACCTGCCCTGCATTGGCTGTGCACAGGAACTCGCCAGGGAAGGATGCTTTCAGCTCCCGGACCCCGGGGACCTGATTGCTGCATCCTGGGGGGGTAGATGGGCTTCAGGAGCCGGCGGGAGGGTGGTGTGGGGGAAGCCGGCAAGTGTGGAGGAGCCTAGGCGTTTGGCTGGGGTGAGCGTACAGAGCTGGGAACGGGCGTTGGGGCCCTCTGCGTGAGGGCTGCAGAAGGCAGGCCACTTGTGCCGGGGCCTGGGAGTGTTTGCAGCAGGAGAGCCCAATCCGTGGGCTCTTTGGTCTAGTGCTGCTGTAGGGAGCTGGGAAGGGGCTCAGACCTCCCGATCATTCAGCATGGCCCTGCTGGTCTGGGCCCAGCCTCAGTGGACTCAGCACCTCTGCTGAGGCCACTGTGGCAGCAGGCAGGTCCTCTCACTTCCCAAGGACACATATCTGTGTGAGCAAACCAGAGCTTGGCCCCTTTCTCTTGACTCCGTTCCTTAAATCCACAGTGGACTTTCTCTGTCCCCACTCTGTCTGCACTGGGCTTCCTCAAAACTAGGAGGTGGAACAGAGTGGCACCATCTGATGCTAATAGTCTGAAGGATAGGGGTACAAAATCAAACGATGGTATCTAGCTTACTTAGGACAGTGCATGTGAGTGTGTGTGTGTGTGTGTGTGTGTGTGTGTGTGTGTGTGTGTGTAGATGGTGCCTTTTAGATTTCTTGTGGCGACAAGAGACAGAAATCCAAATGAATGGACTCGGGGCTGGCTTCAGGCACGGCTGGATTCAGGACCTAAATGGTATCACCTGTTCTCTTCATTTCTCAGCTCTGCTTCTCATGGGAGGAGAAGGCACCCCACAGCCCCTGGCTCACATTTTACCCGCTTAGCAATCACAGCAGAGAGCAGAGATGGTATCTCCCTGTATACCACTGGGATTGTGGCATCGGGGTTCACAGGCTTGCTTGGGCCATGTGGGTGCTCCCAGGGAAGGGGCTCCATGGCTTTGGCTCCCCCTGAGCCGTGTGGCCCAGGAGTGGTGAGAGTGGTTCATCAAAGGAAAATCAAGGAACCATATCTGAAAGAAGAAAGAGGCAGGTGGCCGTGTGAAACAGCTCCGGGTGGGTCTGTCATCTCCAGCGGGGCAGGCAGGTGCCAGGCAGGCCAGGATGTTCCCTGTGCACCGCCGAGGAGCATCTGTCACCCTGTACCCTGGGAGCGCATGCTCTGGGGACACATAGTCCCAGACAGAGAAGCTAAGGGAAATTTCTTTTCCCTTCTCCAGAGTTCCTATCTCTGACCCGAAACTCTGGAAAGGTAAGAGGGCCTGGGACTCAAGGCAATTTATGGACCTTGAGAGTCCTTGCAGCTGTTACAGATGCGGCCCTGATGAACGAGCACGGAGGGGCTGGCCCAGCCCCAGGGCGCCCCCCTCCTCGCGCCTCCCCTCCACCTCGAGTCGTAAAAACACGACGTCGGATGAGCTGCGGCTGCCGGCATTGCAAAAATTAATTCCGATTTGGTCATAAAGTTATAAAGGGCTGGGATGAAATAATCCTAATGAGCTTCTTTTAATAAAGCTCACCAGTGGGGCCCCGTGCTGATGGCCCCCTCGGGGCTGAGCCTGCTTTCTGCTTCCCGGAGCCTCCAAAGAGCCTGCCTGCTTCCAAACAGGGCTTTCGCTGTGTCCTGATTACGCTTCTCCATAAACATATTTTATCTTAATGATCATCTTTAGGGGAATTTGCAGTCACGGAGGGCTCGTCTCGAGGTTGTTAACAAATGGAGGGGATGACTTTCTTGCAGCTGACCTCCCCCAGGGTGGGGGCGCCAGCGTGTTCCTCGTGGCCCCAGGCTGCCGGTGCCCAGGACTGGTCCCCTGGGCCTGGCCGGCCACTCACGATGGAGCCTGGTGGTGTTTGCGGCAGGAAGGCTGGGCCGGTGCTCTGGCCTTGGACTAGCTCCATACGTGTCACCCTCCCCTTATAGGGAGCACTGCCTGCCATCCTGCTCTACAGGGCGGTTGTAGGGATTCCAGCTTCGGGAACTCTCGAGCACTAGGGAAGGGAGACAAGTTGGTGCTCATCCACGTGCCTGAGGGTTGGGCAACAGCAGGGCCCCCAGGGAGCACGCCCAGCCACCCGCGTGCTTGCCCAGCAGAGGCCGGGGCACTCCCGGGGGGGACCTGGAAAGCACACTGGCCTTGGAGACCAGGGCCTGCCCAGCACAGAGACCATTAAGCTGAATTTTCTTCTAGCAGTTTTGTGATTTCAGTTTCGTCATCCCAGGCCACTAGTCCACCGGGAGTTTGCTTTTGCTTATCATCTGAGGTCAGGGTTTGATCTTTTCCTCCCTCTATAATCAGTTGTCCCAGCGTCGTTAAAAAGAGAAACCACTTCTCTCTGCAACCGGCTCACTCCCCTCTCCTCTTCCCCTGCAGTGAGTGACCGTTCCAAGGTGATAATAGGGTATCCTTTGGTCAGTATATATATTTTTTTAGTTTTTTTTAAGTTTATTTATTTTTATTTATTTTTTTAATGTTTATTTATTTTTGAGAGAGAGAAGACAGAACGTGAGCAAGAGAGGTGCAGAGAGAGGGAGACATAGAATCCGAAGCAGGTTCCAGGCTCTGAGCTGTCAGCACAGAGCCTGATACAGAGCTCGAACTCACGAACCATGAGATCATGACCTGAGCTGAAGTCGGACGCTTAACCTACTGAGCCACCCAGGTGCCCGTTAAGTTTATTTATTTTGAGAAAGAGAAAGAGAAAAAGAGAGAGAGAGTGTGCAATTGAGCATGAGCAGGGGAGGGACAGAGAGAGAGGGAGAGAGAGAATCCCAGGCAGGCTCCGTGCTCTGGGCATGGTGCCCACGCAGGGCTCACATCCACGAACGGTGAGATCACAACCTGAACCGAAATCAAGAGTCAGAGGCTTCACCGAGCCACCCAGGCGGGCCCCAGTCAGTGTATATTTTTGCAAAATCAGTGTCACTACTTGCTTGCCTGCGTGTGTGTCTAACTTGCACGAATGGTGCTGTGTTGTACTGTTCACTGTGTCTTACTTTCCGCACTTGGCCCTCTGTTTCTGAGATCCATCTGTCCCATCTGCATAGCACTGTGTGGGGGGCACCTGCTGCATTTTGCCCCTCCTCCTGACCTCTGATGACAGCCAGTTTGCCTCCAACCCCCAGAAACCTGTACAAGCAACGCTGCCAGGAACAGCTCTCAGCTGCTTCCTTAAGGACCTGTGTGAGCATGCGCTGTCGGAACGCCTTGTCTGGGGCAGTGAAAAACGGCCCATGGGGCAAGGGTCACTGTATCCTGTCTTTATGCCGTAGACCCAGAAGTGGAATCACTGACCTCCCAGTGCTCTTACGCATAACTGACTGCATGGCGCCAGATTGCCAGAGCGTCCACACCTGCTCCACGTCCACCGCTTACCGGTCCCCGCTGTCAGATTGCTACCCTGTCATTTACTATTTACAGTTTACATGTAAACGAATATCAGAAATGATTAATATTTAAATGGAAGGCAAGCACACACCAGCCGTGCAAGGAGAGGGCCGCACTGCCCCCGCTGGACAGAGCCTCCAGGAGGGGGTGAGGAGAACAGTCCCCGGGTTGTGGTCTGACTCCCCCTTCGCTGGGAGCTGACGAGGCCCCTTCTGGGGAAGTGGCAAGCAGGGTCACAGATGAGTCTGGGGAAACAGGGCTCTCCACAGTCGGGCGCCTGGCAAGGCTGAGGTGTGCACCGGGCACCGGACAGAAGTACGGTCAGAGGGAATGGGCTGCCCTGTACTTTCCACTTCCGAGCCCGCCCTGGCCTGCCTCCGGCTCTCAGGGGGAAAGCTGAGAACTTCCGGGGGTGATCCGTGTGTCCTCAGCAGAGCACGAGGGGAGAGACCCTCAGCGGCACATGGATGAGAATCTGGGCCAAGCTCTCCTGGGCGATCCGTCCTTGGGTTAAGAGGATGGTCCTATGGAAGGGGGCAGGGATGGGGAGGATCTTAGTGATGACCGCCTGTCTGTCTCTCACGTCACACGGAGGCAGGACGGCTCTGCTGCCCTCCACATCCGGAGCAGAGCCGCTGTCCCGGATCGCTCCGTCATCCTCCGAGGGATTCCCTCCTCACTCTTGTTTTGGGTCTCCTGCTTCCCCCACCTCCAGTCTTCCACGTTCTCGATTGCCCCTCTTGTTTTGAAGGAGCACAACTTTCAGTAGTTTCTTGAGAAGAGGTGCTGGGCAGATAAAACTTTAGAGAGCGGACACGCCTGGATATGTCTTTGTTCCACTTTCATACTCGGCTGGAGAATTTGTCCGGGTATAGAATTCTAGTTAGGAAGTGATCTTTCTTCAGACTTCAAAAGCTTTGCTCCATTGTTTTCCTGCTTTGAATTCAGGGAGATCTTAAGCCATTCTGATTCCAACCCTTTGTGCCCTCTTCTACGACCCGCTTCCCCGGTGCCCTCCTGGGCCCTGTGAAAGTCCGTAGAATCTTCTCTGTGTTCCAAAATACCACAGCAATGTGCCATGTTGCGGTTCTGTTTTCATCTCTGATGTTGGGTACCAGCTGGGCCCTTTCGGTCTAGCCCATTGTGAGAAATTTTCTTGAATTATTTCATTAAGTCTTTTCCTCTCTGTTTCCCCTTTTCTCTTTATGAAGCTTCTATTGTATGGATGATACACCTCCAGTCTGGGCCTCTAATTTGCTTAACTTTTTTTCCCCCTCCTGATTGTTCAAGTCTCTTTGTCTCATTGTTTGACCTGCTGGGGGATTTCTCAGCTTTATCTCCCCAGTCTTTCCACTGAGTTTACCATTTCTGCTGAAATGGTTTTAATCTCAAAGGACCGTTTTTCCATTTTCATCTTGTCCTTGTTTAATGGATGTAGTATCTTCTCCTAACTCTCAGAGGTTACTGAGGATGGGCTTCCCCCACTCTCCTGTATCGTCTCTTTTTCCTTCACTTTCCTGTTATTTGGTCATTTACCTCTTCTTGGTCTCCAAGTGCCATGTCCGGAGTTTCCCTGGGAGAGCTGGCGATCTCTGGCCGGCTATTCATGTGTAACGTTGGGCATCAAAAGAAATGACTCGGAGCTTGATACATGTAGGCAGGGGGAACTGTGGACAGCGATACTACCCTTTTGGTCTTTGGTTGATCAGATTCTGTAGAGAAGATCCCTCCCAATCTCCATCCTGAGGGGTAAAGGCCTGGCCCCCAGATACTGGGGGTGAATTGTGGAAGGGGGTTAGTGCCTCAGCATTGATTTAGTCCTGTGCTCTCTGATGTACTTGGTGACTGCAGCCCAGAGACCCTTTTCCACCTTTCCAAGAGCGAACGAGCTTCCAGACCAATGCCAGTGTTAGTCATCGGGGCTGTCATGGGGGCACAGCATATGGGCAGAGAGTTTGGCACCAGCCACCAACAGGTCCTGCTTATTTCAACCCTACTTCAGAAGTGCTCAGTGCCTTTGATGGATTTTATGAGGCAGACTAGAAGAGTCTCTTGGTTCTTCTCATTGCCAGCTTGGGATTCAGCTTTCTCTGATATAGTAAGTCCATTACTATGAGACCATCTGCTTTCCAGCCTCCAACAGTTCTGTTAGTTCCTCTGCTGCTCTCTGTGTCCTTGTAGCCTTGTGATTTAAAAAAAAAATCACTTTACTAAAGTTGTAATGGAACCAAATTGGTTGTATATGTTCAATCTATTATTTTACCCAGAAGTCCTTCATATGTTTGGATCTGTTTTTGGACTTTGTATTCAGTACCATTGATCTGTCTCTCATGACGCTCACGTCACTATGTACTAACTAATATTTTGTAATTCTAAACATGAGCGTATTAAACACATAAATAACGTAAACATATTTTGTAACATGTTCTGCTAGTTTGAAAGGTAAGTACGCCCATTATTATTATTATTTTTCAACGTTTTCGGGATTTTTCTGGCTTTCTTTCTCCTGTAGTCTTCCAGTTATATCTTATTTCATTGGGTTTTAATAATTCTTTGATGGAGATTGTGTTAAATTTGTAGATGGATTTGGAGGAGAATCAACTTGGCGTCCAGGATAGCAGTGTTGTGTCTCCATTTATTGAGGTCTTCCTTTGTATTTTGGGGAAGTTGTAGGGTATATTATACTACTCATTGTGTGGTCTTTGTTCATTCATTCTTTTTTATTCCTAGATATTTCATGAGTTTTGTTGCTGTGTTTGAGAAGCTCTTTTCCCCATTCTCTTTTCTAGCTAGAAAGAAAGGCATTGGCCTGTGCATACATATTTTACAGCAGATGAGAAGTATCTATTCTTTGTAGGCTTGGGAAAACTCTCCTATAAAACCTTCTAGGATTTTCTTTGACTACTTACTCAGTTTTGCTAACTGAAAAAGGGGTTTTCTAAACTGAGCCAGCGATTAGAATTTATATCCTTTATCTAGTGTAGGCTTATTAAAACTGTATCTTTAATTTCTGGTGTTTGGAGTTTGAGGGCATTTCCTCTTCTTACTCTGGTTTTTATCTCTCTGGTGGTGACTGTGGACATGATTTTTTAGTTTTCTTGCGGTCCTAATACATAGTCAGATTTGAAACGTGTTCCACCTGTGCTTGAAAAGGGCACGTGTTCTGGTTCTTGGGCGTCAGCGTTGGGCTGTCTTAGTAATGCAGATCCCCGACGGGCCCCAGACAGCCCAACCTCGTGTTAATCTAATCCATCTATTGTTTTCTGGAATAAATATATAAAAATGCACATAGAACTGCGATTTGTCTATTTTTCCTTGTATCAATCATTTTGAAGCTTTATTAGGTTTCATCTCTTTTATATCTTCTCAATGAATTGATCAGTTTGTCCCATTTATGGCTTGGATAATATTTTATCTTATAAATATTGTTTTGCTTTGCTTTTTGTTGTTGTTGTTGTTGCTGGCAATCACATGGTTCCTCTATTGTTGCTCCATTCTTCTGAATGCCCCTGGGTCATTTCGTCGTAGCTATGGCTTGTGTGAGCCATATATAGCTGGATTTCATGCCGGCTCCCTTTTGCTCCTGCTGCCCCAGTCCAGTCCGGTCTCCCTGGGCCTGCCACACCTGTCTCTCCTACCAGCCCCACTGCTGGGCCCTGTGTGCCCTTCCATTGCATCTCCTGTCCTGGCTCCTTTCCCTCACGGCCCTGCTGTGACTCGTAGGGCACTTGGGAAACCGAGGCATCGAGGACCCCGTGTCTTCCAGGGGGTCTCTCTCCAAGGCAGGGAAGGCCGTCGGTGCTCAAGCAGATTCACAGATGAGATTGGGAACTGCAAATAGTGGTAGCGTTTTATGAAAGAAGAAGACAGGATGCTATCAGGGAGACATTGGGGGAGGGGAGAGCCTATGTTAATTAGGATGAAATAAGCCTGGTCCCCCTGAGAAGGTGACATTTCAGTTGACACCTGAAGGATGAGAGGGAGCAGGTCTAGTGAGAAATGAGGGGATGATCATTCCATGGATAGGGGACAACAGTCTTCTCTTGTCACTGAGAAGGGTCTTCTCAAGGCTCCGTGCACCCCATCCCCGTGGATGTGCAGCCAACTCCGTGGGGGAGGCCGATGGGGACCAAACATATCCCTGAGGCCAGTGCAGAAGGGCCGTGGACCCCCTTCCCTGCAGGCCTTTTGGAGGACCCTTGCTGGGCCTGGCGGGGAGCTCCAACTCTGAACTGTATCAGCAGCAGCAGAAAGGACATCCCAGGTGAAGAGGTCATTGTGGAAAGTCCTGCCTGTGGGATTTGCAAAGCCCCAGGTGCCCTTGAACCTACAGAACCAGCATCTACCACGCGATGCTTCTGAGCCCTTTGCAGACTCAAGACCTAGGGTCTCTCTTCTCCAGGCTAAACGTTTCTGCTTCTACCAGTTTCATTTTCCCCAACCCGTCCCCTGGTAAAGTATGGGGACCGCTCCAGGGTGTGTTAACGACACTGGCCCCCGTGGCCCCGGGCCGGGCCCTCCTCCTGGGAGCTCCTCCTGGGCTGTGTGGCTTGTCTGGGTCACTTAATCTTTCTGCTCCTGGGGTTCCTTAATGCTAAAATGGGGACATAATGAGGATGGTGAGGAGACTTCTCCTTGCTGTGGGGATCAGATGGCTGCCGGGGTGGCGGAGGTTTGTCCCTGTCCCCACCCCCAGATGCGGGACTTGGTGCAGGCAGCACCCTGTGCTCCATGGCTGTGGGTGAGCTCCGCCTCTGTGACCCACTGATTCCCCTGGAGGGCGGGTGCTTTGGCATGCCCTGGATGCAATTCCGTTTCCCCTTCTCCTGTCCTGTCCTTGATTCTTTGAGGCATCCTGCCTGATCCCCTCTGGAGACTCTAAAACTGGGGACAGCTCTTGGAAGCTTCTTGCCTCCTCATCCTTTGCCTGAGACATGAGCACAAAAAGCCCTAGCTGCCATGCAGAAGGAGGGTCCCTCCAGCACAGGGAATGCCAGGAGCCCAAATCCCCATTGGTGGGTATTGGAAAGATACGGGTCCTATCACAGATGCTATCAGGGATTAGTCAGGGGAGCCTCGGCCTGCGGGGATCCAGGCTTCTTATGTCTACCTTAGATCAGCCACCCGTGGGGACCAGCAACTTCTCATGGGGGAAGGCTGTGTACAGAGGGCAACAGGAGCTGGGCAGTGCAGACAGCTTGTTATCCTGGCCCAAGCCAGTACTGAGGGATGGAGCAAAGGGCTGGGTGAGCTCTGTGTCACTGTGGCTTAGTACATGGGCCGTAAGCATGCAGGGGCTCCAAAGGGAGGAGAGGAGAGTGACCAAGAGTCCACCTCCAACCCTGAGGGACCGAGAGGAACAAAGGCCTTTAGGCCGAGTAAGCAACCAATGCATAGGGACAGGCCCAGAAGGCCAGTGTTGGTGTCGGGGGGTACTAGGCAGCTGACCCAGGACCAGACAGGAGCCCACCACCGACCAGAGCTCCCTGCAGTGAGTGGGGCTTGGCTTGAGAGACAGGCCTGCTGGGACCAGGGTGTGGTCGGGGTCTCTGCATGGCCTGGGCTTCAGGACAGAGCCCGTTGTAGGGAAACTGTGGAGACATCTAAGACTGACACAGTGGAAGGGATGTCAGCCTGGCCGCTGGGTCCTATCCGTGCTCACATGGCCCTAGGCCTAGGGACTCAGCAGACTCTGCTGGTCTCGGGGCTGTGCTCCCTTAGGTCCTGCCAGGCCTGAGCAGGGCTGAGGCTTCCGGGGGCCGGACTGCAGGGCAGGGGTGTCCCCGGCTTCTCCCCGTCTGCACTTTGACCTTGGGCTTTGGGGCATCCCTACAGGGCTTGGGGCATGGGGAAAAGTAATCTTGAAAGTAATATCCAAGTCGTCCCCCAAATGCTCATGATTGAAGTAATAACTAATACAGGAATAATTATGCTTGAGATGAAATTGGCATTTCTGTTGGATCTTTCGAAAAGGTTGCTGTTTTTAATGGACCCGTAACATACATTTTGCTGAAAACTGTGCTTGCCTGGAAGATCCAGCTATCAGATGCGTCCCAGCCAGCTCTGGCCCAGAGGCAGCTCCGTCAACCCTCCTACCCACGTGAAACATTGTGGGGGTCACTTCATGGCAACTGCCAGGGTCATGGGGCACACTCTGATGCCTTTGGAGGCCAGGAGGGCAGTGAGGGCAGCAGGCCAGGTGGCCTGGGGACATGCGCCCATGTGTCCCGTCTCCAGGCATGACTGTCAATCCACAGCCCAGTGTGACCTGCCCATCACCTCCTCCCAACCCTGCGACCCCCTGTCCTAATTCCTCAAGAGAAGGTGGCTCTTCTAGATTTTGTTTAACACAAAATCTCCCAATTCTGAAATACTGCCAACCCAATGAGGTATTTTTAAAACACCGTGTGGCCCTAATAAGTGCCTCTGAGGTCTGATTTCACTCAGGGACCACCCATCACTGACCCCAGGCTTGACAGGGGCAGAGGGTAGCATCTAGCCTCTTCCCTAGGGAAGAGGTTTTTTTTTTCTTAATGGAAATTACCATTTTTCTGCTTCCCAAGGTGGTTCTGAAGGTGAACTGTCCCTGCTTGTTGGAAATGCAAAGAAATAAATGTGTAAAAATAGAGTAGCAATTCCTCAAACCCCCGTCAGATTTAAGTAGCTGGTGTCTCCTCTGGGAGCTGCGAGGATGGCCCTGCATCATCCCCAGGCAGCCCAGCAGGACGATAAATTCTGCATGGGCACCGCCTGCAGACCTGGGCCCCGCGTCCCTGTCCCCACCCCTGCAGGGGACCCCCTCAGCACCTGCTGTGTGCACATGTATGTGTCGGGGCGCCCCGGGGGACGGCAGGGCTGGAGCAGGCGACGTGAAGACCCCAGGAGGAACAGGAATGCAAGCAGCTGCGTAGCCCTCAGTCCTGTCAGAGCCCTCCCCCCTCTGCTTCTCCTTCATCTCCTTCACCTCCCTCACCTCTGCTTTCCCTACTTGGTGTCTATCCCGTGGCCAGGTGGCAGGAGAGAGCGCTCCTGGCTGAGAGCCAGCCATGCCGGAGTTCCATCAGTCTTCCTGTCTGTAAGATGGGGACAGTGATGTGATGCACGCCACAGGGGCCCATTTGTCAGCCCCGGCGGAGGAGACATATGCACAGGGCTGAATGGCGGGGCGGGACCAGATGGCCGGCTACCTCGCCTGACTCTGAGCTGCTTTCAGAGGCCTTATTCGGCCTCCAGTGTCTGCTCTGCACCACTGTGACGTGGAGGGAGTTCCTGCTCCTGTCTGGAGGAGGCAGCTGACCAGAGGCTTTGGGGGCAAGTGAGAATTATTCTGGAAGACTACAAGTGTCTGGAAGACACCACTGGAGGGGTGGTACTGCAGGGGTGTCGACAGAGGAGCTGGGCTCTCAGCCCCACCTTCAGCCGCAGGGGCCCCAGGCCCTGGACACCACACCCTGGGTCACCGGTGTCCTGGTGACCTGAGATCCTAGGCCCTTCCCAGAGCAGTGTCTGGGAATGCCAAGGAGAGGCAGGACCCCGGGGTCAGGTACCCGGCACAGACACAGAGACCAGTACAGGGATGCGGGGGGTTTCCTGGAGGCTTTGGCACTGGGACTTAGCAGGTAGTGTGGTCTGGGACCGCTAGCAATGTCAAAGCTCAGCCTGGTCAGTTCAGCTGCAACCCTGAAATGGGGGCTGGCGGGGGTCTGCTCTCTAGTCCGGGGTGGGCTCCCGGCCTGATGGGAAAGAAGAGAACCAGGGCAGATGCCATTCTGGGGCCCTGGGCCTGACAGCTCCAGGCCCCTGGAACCTTCAGCTGAGGCCCCTTGGGCCCCCTCCCCGACCCAGGCAGACTGTGGAGTCCCGATCCCTACACAATGCAGTCAGGCAACCACCCATCTCCTTGGCCTGTGACAAGGAGTGGGCACAGTTCACCAGGGAGAGAGCGGAGAGGAGCACGCATGGGTGGTCTCGACCCTGGACAGGTGTGAGTGGGCCTTGCCCAGAGATGAGAGGCCTCGCTTCAGTGGAAGCAAGTTCCAGAAAAGGAGCCGTCTATGGAGATGCTGTGGGACACACCCCACCAGAGCTGGGCCTTTGTCTCCCTGGCGTTAACCTGGTGACCACACTGGGGAGACCAGCCAGCTAGCACCTGGGCGGCCCTTCTTGGGCATTCAAGTGTATGAAGGGGTAGAAAGAGCTGAGTCTGGCGATGCATGCTCCTGGCTGGGCGACCCAGCTTCTCGGCCTCTCCATTCACCGCCGGGTTCTAGGCCTGGGCTCTGTGATGGCCAAAGAGTTGGTTTGCATGCTGCTGGGTCTGAGCCCACTTGGCACTCACTCTGCCCTCTCCAAACCTCCGTTCATTCCTCTGTAAAATGGGGACAGTTCAGGGGCTGTGAGTGTTCAGCAAGACGATGGCCGGGCTGGTGCCCAGTGGTATCCAGGTGGGGTTTTGCCTTGTTTCGATGTACCTGGCGAGCCTGGGCTGCTACTGCAGATTGTGTCCTCTGTCCTTTCAGGGGCCCCCCTGGGCAGCCTGGATAACCTCAGCCGCGCCCTGGGTGTCCTGGAGGAGCGTGTCAATGGCTCGAGGAGCAGGGCGCGAAGGCACGCTGCGGACGGCGACTACAACATCGAGGTCCTGCTGGGCGTGGACGACTCCGTGGTCCAGTTCCATGGGAAGGAGCACGTGCAGAAGTACCTGCTCACGCTCATGAACATTGTAAGTGGCGGCCCGTGGCGGGGTGGAGCGGTGGGGCTGCCGGAGAGGGCACCAAACCGGCCCGTGGGCAAGATCCCCCAGGATCCCGGTGGAGAGATAGCTCAGGGGCAAGAGGATGCAAAGGAGCCGATCGCTGGGCAGAGAGACCCCTGCCTATCTGTCCCCCTTCCTCTCCACCTGCCTTAGGTCAGTCATCAACCCTCTGGAACTCAGCGCTCTCATCCCCAAAGTGAGGCTGAAGTCAGGTTCACAGAGTGTATTTTATTTTCTTTTAATGTTTTATTTATTTATTTATTTTTGGAAAGAGAGACAGAGCGTGAGCAGGGGAGAGGCAGAAAGAGAGAGACAGAGGGAGAGGGAGACACAGAATCTGAATCAGGCTCCAGGCTCTGAGCTGTCAGCACAGATCCCAATGCAGGACTCTGACTCACAAACTGTGAGATTATGACCTGAGCCGAAGTTGGTGCTTAACAGACTGAGCCACCCAGGCGCCCCAAGCATATTTTATTTTATAATAATATATATATTTTATGTTTAATCTCATCTCATTTTCAAAAAATACCTTTAAGGTAGTAACAATAATAATAGTAATAATAATAACAATGAAACAACCACGATGCCTACGATCATTGAGCTCCTACTGAGTGACTCTGTGCCAGGCCCCTCTAGGCACTTACCGTGCATTATCTTAGGCAATCCCCACACTAACTCTGTGAGACTAGTAGATGTAAAGTTTTGCCTGCCTTGAACATATATGCTCTTCCCCAAGAATTACACTGTGTTCCAACCTGGCTGAAAGTCCTGCTGAAGGAAAACGCTCTGTTTTCTGTACTCACACCAGCTCTTCTGACACAAGTTTGTGTGGGTTTTCCACATCAAGCACTTTGGACACTAACTACCTGGAGTAAGCACAGACCCCATGGGGCAAGGGCTCAGTCCCGCAAGACTGGCCCCACTTCGGATGCCACTCACAAGTCCCGGGTTGTCACCTGTACAACCTGGTCAGAAGAACCAACCAGCCATAAATCAAGGGTTCCCATGACCCCCTCCTTGGGTTCAACCATTTGCTTGGGATGGTTCACAGAACTCAAGAAAACTCTACTTACTATCACTGGTTTATTAAAGGAGGCAACCCAGGAACAGTCAAATGGAAGAGATGCATGGGGCAAGGTAGGTGGGAAGGGTTGAGAGCTTCCCCTGCCCTCTCTGGGCACGCCACCCTCCCAGCACCTCAGTGCGCTCACCAACCTGGAAGCTCTCAGAACTCCACAGTTTACAGTTTTTGTGGAGGTGTTATTGGCCATGGGTGATTGAACTCAATCCCCAGCTCCTGTTTCTCTCTAGGAATCCGGGGTGGGGGGCAGGGGTAGTGCTAAAAGTTCCAACCTTCTGATCACCCGGTTGGTTCCTCTGGCAGATGGCTTGCCCCCATCCTGAAGCCATCTAGGGCCCATCAAGAGTCACTCCATTAGCATAAACTCAGGTACCCGTCAAAGGGGCTCATTATGAATAACAAGCTTCTCCTGTCACACCTGTCACTCGGAAATGACAGGATTTAGGAGGTCTGTGTCAGGAACTGAGGGGAAGAGACCAGTAGATATTTATTATTATGTCACACTTGGGTTAGTTAACTCCTGGCCACACCATTAACCTGTTGCGAAGGGTCCCCATGTCACACATACCTGGTGCTGCATGAACCAGTAGGAGAAAGTCTAGAATTTTCTCTCGGTTTTGCCAGTTAACTTCAGTTTATTCATTTCCGCCTTTGTGATCCGACCGTATCCCAACTTTGAGTAAGAGGACAGTTTGGTTAGTTTCTTGGAAAGCCTGAGAAATACAAAAAGTCCTAAATCGAAACATATTTTATCATAGCAAAAAAAAAAAAAGTATTTTATGAGATAAATTGGAGGAGCTGAGGAAGAGCAGTTGGGTCACGTCTTTTTCCCCGTGGCACCCAGCAAGCGTTTATTGGACGCACGCTTGCCCCAGGGCATGGCGGACAGCTGGGGCTCAGGGAGAAGGGGGGGATGTCTGCCCCTCTAATCTGAGCTCTGCCTCCCGTGTGGTCGGGGAGATGAGGCGCCCTGTTTGAGCGTGCATTGCTCTTACAATTAATACCCTATAAGGCACCGTGTCCTCATTTAGACCTTAGTCCCCGGGGGCTGATGGAAGTCATGCCCCTTTGGTGGTCTTGGGGAGGAGGGAGACGGAGACATCGTGCCTAAGTGAGAAAGGATGACCTTTCAGAGCAACGCTGTCCAACAGAACCTTCCTCCGTGCTGGAAATGTTAAAAATTCTGTCCCATCCAGTGTGGCAGCCACGAGCCAGCCCTTGAGCACTTAAAGTGTGGCTGACACGATGGGAGAACTCAGTTTCTGCCTTATTTTATCTTCACTGGAATTACAAAATTTTAACTTAAAACTTTATTTCAAGTTTATGTATTTATTTTGAGAGAGACAGAGAGCACGAGCAGGAGAGGGGCAGAGAGAGAGGGAGAGACAGAACCTCAAGCAGACTCCACCCTGTCAGTGCAGTGGGTCTCGAATCCATGAAACTGTGAGATCATGACCTGAGCCTAAATAAAGAGCTGGACGCTTAACTGACTGAGCCACCCAAGAGCCCCTAAAATTTTTTTTAATTGTGGTAAAACACATAAAATTCACCATCTTCACCATTTTAAAAGTGCGCAGTTCATTGGGGCGCCTGGGAGCTTCAGGTGGTTAAGTGTCTGACTTAGGCTTGGGTCATGGTCTCAAGGTTTATAGGGTGGAGCCCCGTGTTGAACTCTGTGCTGACAGCTCGGAGCCTGGAGCCTGCTTCGGATTCTGTGTCTCCCTGTCTCGCTCTCTGCCCCTCCCCCACTCACACTCCCCCTCCCCCCTTCTCTCTCAAAAATAAATAAACATTTAAAAAAATAAATATGGTGTGCAGTTCAGTAACTGTGTCCACACCATCATGCAACCATCCCCAACATCCATCCCCCAGAGCTCTCTCATCTTGTCCCCATTAAATGCTAACTCCCCACTCTCCCCTCCCCTAGGCCCTGGAAACCACCCTTCTCCTCTGTCCCCGTGGTTCTGACTACTCTAGGTTCCTCATATAAGGGGACATATCTTATTGATCTCTTTGTGACTGGCTTATTTCACTTAGCGTAATGCCTGCAAGGTTCGTCCACGTTGTGGCGTGTGCCAGAATGTCCTCTTTAAGACCAAGTAAGATCCTGTTGTATGTATCCACTGCCTCGTGTCTATTCGTGCATCTGTCGATGAGCACTTGAGTTGCTTCTGCTTCTTGGTTACTGTGAACAACGCTGCTGTGCACGTGGGTGTGCAGACATCCCTTTATGTCCCTGCTCTTCAGTTTTTTTGGGTATATACCCAAAAGTGGAATTTCAGGATTATATGGTAGTTCTGTTTTTTTTTTTTAATGTTTATTTATTTTATTTTATTTTATTTTTTAATTTTTTAATTTTTTTTAACGTTTATTTATTTTTGAGAGACATAGAGACAAAGTATGAGCAAAGGAAGGGCAAAGGGAGAGGGAGACACAGAATCCGAAGCAGGCTCCAGGCTCTGAGCCATCAGCACAGAGCCCGACGGGGGCTCAAACTCACAGACTGTGAGATCATGACCTGAGCCGAAGTCAGCCGCTTAACCAACTGAGCCACCCAGGCGCCACTATTTATTTTATTTTTGAAAGAGACAGAGAGAGAGAGAGAGCGTGCACACGGGAGCAAGTGGGGGAGGGGCAGAGAGAGAGGAAGACACAGAATCCGAAGCAGGCTCCAGGCTCTGAGCTGTCAGCACAGAGCCCGATGTGGGGCTCAAACCCACGAGCCGTGAGATCATGACCTGAGCCAAAGTTGGAGGCTTAACCGACTGAGCCCCCCAGGTGCCCCTACGGTAGCTCCATTTTTTATTTTTTGAGGAAGCTCCATACTCTTTTCCTCGGCGGCGCACCATTTTACATCTTCCCAGCAGTGCCCAAGGGTTCCTCTCCACATCCTCACCACCTCTTGTTATTTTTGATAGTAGCCATCCCGTGGGTAATTTAAATCATTTGTAATTAATTGACATTTGGATTTAGGTCACCATTGTGGCTAGTGGCCACCGCGTTGAACAGTAGCCCTAAGACCTGAGGGTGCTGGCTCCCGCAGAGCCGTAGCCAGAGCCCTGACGGGCCCTGGGTGACCTGGCCAGGGCAGATCTCCCTCTCTCTGTAAGTCCGCAGCTGGTCATGGGGCTTCCCAGCCCTGGAGCCAAGCCGGCAACGTGGAGGACAGATGTGGCGGCAGCTGGCCTGGACTGCGCTCCAAGTGAGGCATTTGGTCAGCTGTGAGGACAGCCAGGGCCAGGGTGGAAATGCTTCCAGCATTTGAGACATGGGGGCCAGCCCTGGACGGACGCAGCCTGTCCCCTGAGGAAGACCATAAAGACCCTGGGAGGGGAGTCTGGTGGAGGTTCCGATGGCAGGGACCCAGAGAATGCAGGCTCTGAGGAGGAGCAGGGGCCAAGGTGGCTGGGAGGCGGGTATGTCTGGACCCTGGCAGCTCTAAGCTGGGCTGTCATCGTTCAGGGTGATTCTGCCTGCACAGCTCCCTTTGGGGCGTCTCTGTGGCAGAGTCTGGGATGGGACGAGGGTCCTGGTGTGACATAAACATTTCAGGTTCCTCAGCTATCCGTGTACTCTCTTCTTCTCTCTCTTGTACCTAATTTGGGGCTGTGTGGCTAGTTTTGTATAATGGCCTGTGTGGAAGGAAGTGATGTGTGTCATCTCTTAGCTAAGGCAATTAAGAGTCAGTGTGTCCCTTCCCTCTGTTTCTTTCCCTAACACAGTGACCTTGGAAACCATATGTCCTAGTAAGTACAGATGGGACAGGACCACCCAGCCTCCACTGGACTGTGATGTGTATAAGGAAACACACGCCAGCTTTATTGCGTTAGCTGCTGATGTGGTGGAGACTTTGTTACGCAGCAGGGCTCATCTTGTGCTGACTAACACACCTGGCACTTGACCATATCGTCAACAAATGTTCATTGGGCAGATCCTGTCTGTCAGGCAAGGGGTATAGCCATGAGCACGGCAGGACACAACTATAGCTTGCATTCTGGTGGGGGCCACAGACACTATTCAAGTGAAAAGCAAAAGAGATAATTTCAGATAAGGACAATGAAAGAAATAAAATAGGTGGAGAAAGGAGAAGGGCTGGGAAACGTGAGCCATTTAGGAAGGACATGCACAGAAAGTAATGTTGCAGCTAAGAGTTGAACAATAGTGGGTGACTGTGGGAAGAGGCAGGATGGAGTGTTCAGAGAGAATGGATGGTGCAAAGGCCCTGAGGCAAGAATGAGGTCAGCACATCTGAAAATGTGAGAAAGGGCTGGTGTGTGGGGAACAAGAGGCCCAGGTAGGAAGGGAAGTTGCAGGTGAGCAAGGCCAGTCACTGGATGTTGAGAGGGACTTGGATGTGACCCGATGGGCAGTGGGAAATCTCCAGAGGTGCCACTTCCTTCCTGCATTTACGGGCAAGACATTTTATTCCCCTTTTTTGTAGGGAAATGGGAATTAATCAGCCCATCCCTTTCTCTATCCAAGACTCTCTGGAGGGTGAGAAGGGTTGGAAATGTTTGCTGAACATCACAAGAGTCACCTGAGTGCAGAAAATGTCGTACGGCATTCAGGCCCTGCACCCCCACCAACCCACTTCAGTACCTCCTGCCAGGTCCAGTTTCCTTCTTTTCCTCCCAAAATCTAGAAACTAACTTTCTTTGTTTATTAAAAGATATTGTATTTGGGGGCACCCGGGTGGCTTCATTGACTGGGCATCTGACTTCGGTTCAGGTCACGATCTCACTGTTCATGGTTTCGAGCCCCATGTCAGGCTCTATGCTGACAGCTCAGAGCCTGGAGCCTGCTTCGGATTCTGTGTCTCCCTCTTTCTGCCCCTCCCCTATTTGTGCTCTCTCTCTCTCAAAAATAAATAATTTTTAAAAAAGATACTGTATTTAACAGAGACAATATGATTATTTATGATGGAAAGTGAGAATATAAATCTGGTAGATATATGAATGTTTTCACCTACTAGGTATCGTCTATTACCTCATTTTAACGGTGGCATCACATTGCATGACATAGAGTGCCTTTTATGTAACCGATTATCGATATGACATAGTCACGTAACAAAATTTATTTCCCTATGAGAGATCAGATCGGCCACTAACTGTAATGAACATCCTTACAGCTAAATCTATCAGTTGTCCATTACTGTTTCCTTAAGCTGAATCCCTAAAAGTGTAGTGCCCGGACAACAGGTGTGGGCATTTTAAAGCTTTCTGTGCCAGAATGTTCTCTCTTAGGCTTTCGCCTGTTCATGCCCCACTGAGCAAATGCCTGTCTTGCCTCCTCCTCCTGCCACCGAGTCCTTTTTAGCTATGATAATTCGAAAGCTCTAGCTGGGATATACTTTTTGTCTTGAAGTTGTATTTATTTTATTGTAATGAGGTTGCATCTATAAAAAAATATATATATACTTTAAAACAGCAATCATCTTACATGTTTAGGATTGGCCTATTTATGTCCTTTATTCTATTGGGCTATTAGTTTCTTTCTTGTTCATTTGAAGAACATTTGTCTTTGAAAAGTTTCACTTTTTGTCTGTCATGTGAGTGGGAGATATTCTCTGTAGTTTTGTTTTTTGCCCTTTGTTTTGTTTTGAGGCGGTTTGCGATGGTTTACATTTTTGTGTATAGTCGTGTCCTGAGATCTTTCTCTCTCTGGATTTTCCCTTGGGTGCCGTGTTTGGCACTTCATGCCCTCCCCCAGAAGTTAATCTTCTGAAGCTTTGCTCTGGTCGCCCTGGCAGACTCCCATGTCTTCTTGTCAGCAGACCGTTTCCCAAACCCGTGGCCCTGCACTGACAACCTAGCCATTCTTGCTGAGTTCAACCACATCAGAGACCCAGAATATCTCTGACTACCAAACTCCTGGGACAGAATGAAGGTGTGGCTCTCTTGGTTGGAGATCAGGAAATAGTGCCCTAAAAGGTACATATAAAGGCTTTTCCTTTTCCCATAGTGTCTGTCTCTCAACTTGTCAAGATTTAAAAATTATCTCCTGATTGTCGCTCTAATTCTAAATGTCAATGAACATTTAGAATTTTAAAGTATTATCATGAATTTTACCAGTTATACAAAGCTTATTTTATTTTATACTATCATTGTTTTTTAAATGCTTGTTTATTTATTTTGACAGAGAGAGAGCGTGCACGTGTGGGCACATGTGCCTTTACAGGGAAGGGGCAGAGAGAGGGAGAATCCCAAACAGGTTCTGTGCTGTCAGCATGGAGCCTGACTCAGGGCTTGATCCCATGAACGTCCCAAGAGTCGGACGCTTAACTGACTGAGCCACCCAGGCACCTGTACAAAGCTTATCTGAAATGCAGATATTACAGCATTTAACTTGGATGCGGAACACTAAAATTAAACAGATTTGTAGTTCACGGCTCATGCCCGGAGGGTGCCACAAGTTCAGACAAAACACAAGCCAGACTCAGAAAGGTTGGAGGGAGGAAGAAAGGAGCCCCCGGGAATGGAGCCAGTGGAGGGAGTGCTTTCTTAGATTCAGATTCTCACGGGCGCCCCAGGTCCCAGCCGGCAACATGACATATGCCCTCTGGGCCTGACGGCTGCTTTGTCCCCTGACTGCCGCCCATGGAAGAGCACATCGTGCAGGTGTCCTGGCACAGGGTGGGGTCTGGGGACATCGAGCCTGGTATCTCCCCTTCCCTCAGCCCCACCGCCCCAACCCAGGGCAGATGGTCAAGGCTCTTTACACCTTAGCATCTGGATGGGGGTGCACGAGAAGCTCGCCTCCACCGAGACCACTGTCACGTCGCGGCCCGAGAGGCCACGGGGCACCTGCACCCACCTTGCACCTGCATGCAGGCCCCTGCCCAGGGCAGAGGGTGGCAGCGATCACAGGGCAGGGAGTGGGAGGCCAAGACCTTGTCCTGTGGAGGCGGGACTGTCCGTGAGCCAAGGCCTCACTATCCCGTTGGCCTTCGCTTACAAAACAAAGTCAAGGGTGAAATGCTGAAGAGTGTCAGGACGGCAGCCACAGAGCATTAAATTCCACGTGCGGGGCTCTGCTGGGTGCAGGCCCTGGCCGCCGTCCCATGAACTCAGCAATACGAGCCCTGTGTGGAGACCCCGCAGCCCAGCCTGACCTCCAGCCCGACCTCCTCCAGACACCTGACGTGGCCTGGGCTTCCTGCGTCGGGCCACAGTCTCCGTGGTCCTTCTCCATCCTCTGCTTATCCAGAGGCGCTCAGCCCAGAGCTGCCCCCACTCTCAGCTCTCTGTCCAGATGAAGAAGGCTGTGCCTAAGAGGGTGCTGGGGCCAGATTGCAGGTGGTGGCCTCATCCTCTGGGGCCCTCACACTGGTTTTTAGCTCCCAAATTCCAGAGCCGCAAAGGTTGCTAGCAAACCCAGGATGAGGCCCCGTCCCTTGGGCCCAGGGGTCCTTGGCTTAGTCACAGAGGCCGCGAAGCTGCTCTCGGAGCTTCCTTCTGCTACTTATGGGAGGCAGGGTCCCCTTCCCAGCGCTGGGAGGGCTGTGAGGGCTGTGAGGGCAGAACTATGAGCCGTGAGCAGAGACATGGGCTGTCCACCCAGGCTGGCTTCTCCAGGCCCCCTTCCCGTGCTGCCGCTGCCGCTGCCGCTGCCGCCGCCGCCGGGCCCCACCTGGGCTCCCTGCTTCGATGGGGCTCTCTCTCTGCCACATCTCATTCCTGCTCCTCCCAGCCTTCCACCTGGGCTCATGCTATGGCCTCCACCAGACCCAGCCTTGGGAATGAGGAGCCTCCCTCTGCCCAGGACTCCCCTCTTCCACGGGCTCTCCCAGAGCCCTGGAAACCGCTGTCCTGTTTCATCCTTTCTCCTTAGAAAAGTGCTTCCCCCTGTGTGTGGTGCTCCCAGGCTGGGCTGCAGTCAGCACACCTGGACACGCCTGCCGGGTATGTTGAGGAATCCCCCCGTTTTCACAGCCCCGCTCTGCCAGGCCCTGAACTGGTCTCCGCCTCCAAACTTGGTGTGTGACGGCGTGTGATGCAGCCGCCGTGTTCATGGCACATCCAGTTACCTTGCCCGGCACAGATGGTGGCTTTTGTCCTGGCTCCGGTGAATGGGAGGCCAGGGACGAACACCTTCGGGGGAGACTAGAGCCATGATTCAAGCAACATGTTTATTATGTATGCATTTTGAAAAGGAAAGGGGCGCCCAGGTGGCTCGGTCGGTTAAGCATATGACTTGGGCTCAGGTCATGATCTCCCCGTTCATGAGTTTCAAGCCCCACGTCGGGCTCTGTGCTGACAGCTTGGAGCCTGGAGCCTGCTTCAGATTCTGTGTCTCCCTTTCCCTCTCTCTCTCTCTCTCTCTCTCTCTGCCCCTCTCCTACTCCCACTCTGTCTCTCTCTCTCAAAATAAATAGACTTAAAAAAAAAAGTAAAGTAAAATTTGTGACAAAACTTCAAGAAATCTACAGCTTGGGGCCAAGACCCAATAGGCCCTCTCGTGTGGGGTATTGCCTTTAGCTGAAGCACTACACAACTCCGTTCTTCTCCGAGACACCAAAGGCCCTGCTGTGTAGCTTGGGATCTCGTATCCACAAGGACCTGCAATTTCCTATCCGAGCTGCTGGTCTGATTGTAGTCCTTGTGGACGTGAGGCCGACCGGTGCGGTGGGCGACGGCTTGCCCCAGAAGGGCACAACCCTCTGGGTTCGTTCGCCGGAGGCCACCCAGGCCTCCACTCTCTGCCCTGAAAATACCACTCCCTTTGGACGGCAAACATTTTAAACATCGATTTTATGTGAAACTAACCTTGGGCATAGTGGTACTGAGTTTAAAGCAAACTTCACAGCATTTTTTCCAGATAAACGGAGATGCTAAAGTCAGATTACCAAAAATACAACCCAAGGGCCAAATCCGGCCTGCATCCTTTTTAAATAAAGTTTTGGGATATAGCCACACCTGTTCCTTTGTGACTTGTCTGTGACTGCTTTTGTGTGATAATAGCAGAGCCGAGGAGCCGGGACAGAGGTCCGTGGCCCGCGAAGCTGGAAGCAGTCGCTCGCTGGCACTCACCAAGTACTTGGTACCGGGCTCTAGGGAAATCTCGTACGTGCTTTGTGCCCACCTCGAGTCGTGGCCCCGGCGCTCCGGAGGTGACATTCGCGTCCCACCGCATCCGTACACTGGGTGTACTTATCCGTGCAGCACTCGGTCGAGACCGTGCAGCTTTGGAGTCAGGAGCAGCCACGTCCGAATCCTGGCAAAGCTCCCGCCTTGCCCCGCCCTTGGTTTCATCATCTCTGAACCCTCCACGCGCTCTGAGAACCCGTAAAGGCTGGCGCGGTGCCCAGGGGACGAGGTTCCCCTCGCCCTTCGCAGATCTCCAGTCCCCCGCAGCTGGAGCAGCCCTTTCCTGCAGGCCAGCCTCCGCGGCCTTGCCCTTGAGCCGAGCTCCGCCGGTCTCCCTGCCCAGACTTCAGCCCGGCCTCACCCCCGCCCTAGCCTTGCCAGCTCCGTGGACCTGTGAAGTCACTTTGGGGACTCTTTTTCAAGCAATTACATGAGCCGATGTTAATAGCCCCGTTAAAACAGCAGAGTAGGAAGGGCAGATTTCTGGGCAGACAGCGCCGTCTCTCCCAGCTGTGTTAACTGCTTACATCCTGGAAGAATTCCTGAGCCCCCAGAGCATCTCTTCTGCTGAGGCAGACACACTCCTTAAGCCTACTGAGAATGCGTGCTCCAAAGAAACTTCCATGCTTTCCTAATAGAGGCCATACCCTCTGACCTCCCCCCCACAGCACGGGGACAATCCTCTGTACAGTATGTACTTAAACAACTTTTGTTGAATGAATGATCTCTCTCTGTGCCAGGATTCAGATATTTTCCCTCTTTTCTTTGCTAATTTAATCCAGAAATTGGCCTGGGTTTACCAAAGCCTTGCCAGGGTTTGCAAACAATCAAAGGCATACAGGCTCCATTTCTCACCAACTTCCAAGAATGTCGGGGCCGTGTGGCAATGGTGGGGAAGGCAGTGGCAGGGACAGGAATGTTGTCTGCTGATCCCCTGGGGGAAGGCAGGGGGAGGGTGTCCTCTCGTGACCAGGCCACGGAGCTGCAAGCTGGCCAGGGCGAAGGCGCTCCCCCAAGTCCCATTCACGTGTCTCTGGCTCTGGTTCCTGGGAAAGAGAAAAACATCTCTGAAACTGGACACTGAAACCTGGTTCCCTTAAGTTGGAAGGAACTAGGCAGAGCTCCCAGGCAAAGGGGGACACATGTGTTTTTGGCCATAGCACAGGGTGGGAGAATGGGGTACAGAAGTTTGCGTGGTCGCTCGGAAGCTCCCCAGGCCCCGGGGTCTGCTCCTGCCCTGGGCTGCGGCAGGGCGTTCTGCGCCCCGTTCTGGCTCCTCATGGGTGTCCCGGCGGCCTGAGAGCACGGCCCCATGCGTTGCTAGGAAATAGAGCCGTTGGGGCCAGCGGTGTGCATGAGGCTGGAATGCTTAAGAGAGGCCCGCATCTCCTAGCTGACGGGAGCCAGGCAGGGAGGCACGGACCCAGGAGAGGGTGGCCGTGGCCAGGAGGGGGTGGTGGGGATGGGGCGATGGGAGAGGGCACGTCCCCCGGAGATCCCCTCGTGGGTCCCACTCACTTGTGGTCATCAGAGGAATGAGCGGACCTGCTGTTGCCAGCTCTGGTTTTTTTTTTTTTTTTTCCATGAGATGCTAGAAATCCAACTTTTATGGGAAATCTAATTATTTTTCAATGTCAGCAACAAATTGAAATTAAGACCTCACACTGCACAAGCGAATCAGAACACGACCGCAGGACACAAGTCTGGCCGGTCAGCTGGCGGATGGTGCCTTCTGGCCAGGAAGAAGGGCGGCACGCACGGCCTGGCCTGCTGTGTCCTGTGATGGGGGATAATTAGTGCCACCTCCCAGTGCTGTCGTGAGCGTGACTCGAGTTAAACACCGGGAGAGTGCTTTTAGCAAAGTGCGGGGCCCGTGGAGGGCATCCTGCGAATGCGAGCTTTTCCTGGCCGTGTGTTTGTGCAGCGGGTACCCTCAGAACCCCTGGTCTAAATCGGGCCCCATTCTGGGCACTGGAGTACAGGAGTGAGCAATCGTGTCCTCGTGCTCAAGAAAGTTGGAGCAGGGGAGAATACACATGCTGATTGTGCAAATATAGGGCATTCTGGGTCACAGGGAAGAGTGTCTCAGATGAAAGGTCACTTGAGCTGCCCCTAATGCAGAGGCCGGGGTTAACCAGGAGAGGAGCCTGGCTTATGCCAGTGTGGCTGCAGGTGGTAGAACAGCATGTGCAAAGGCCCAGTGGCGTTGCTGCATCGCAGCCTGAGGCTGGGCCCTGCTGGGATGTAGGGTGCTGGAGTGAGGCAGGAGATGAGTTTGGCAAAGCCTTTTTTTTTTTTTTTCAAAAATTTTTAATGTTTATTTATTTTTGAGAAGAGAAAGAGACAGAGTGTGAGCAGGCGGAGGGGCAGAGAGAGAGGGAGACACAGAATCCGAAGCAGGCTCCAGGCTCTGAGCTGTCAGCACAGAGTCTGATGCGGGGCTCGAACTCATGAACCGTGAGATCATGACCTGAGGTGAAGTTGGACGCTTAACCGGCTAAGCCCCCCAGGCGCCCCAAGTTTGGCAAAGCCTTTTGCGGCAGGCTAAGGAGCACAAAAAGGGGTGATACCTGGGGTCCCCTGCATACTACTACAGGGGAGTGATGAGGTTTGGGCTCTAAAAAGAGAAACTTCTCTTTTTAAGAGTTTGGGGCTTATGCCTTCTGTTATTGGAAATGCCTCCCCGCACAGCGCCAGGTGAGGAGACCGAGTTTTTATGCCTGGCAGCCCCGTGCGAGGAGCCACTCACCTGTTGTCTCTACATTGTGCCCAGTGGCCTGTGAGTTTGGTCTCCTGGATAAGGTCACTGAGGCTCGGAGAGGTCAGCTGGTGCGGCCAGGGCATGGCAGATGGGATTCACGTACGGGTGGGAAGATGGGCCCTCGGTGGGGACCTGGCCCAGGTACCCGTCCCCTCCCTGCTGTTCTGGCCTGAAGAGCGAGTGCTCCCGACTCCTTGAGGAAGAACCAAGGCTTGTTCTCACCTTGGCTCTCTCTGTATTTGACATCTCTTGCCCACGCCCCCCGCCTGTTTTCCATCTACTTTCCCTCTCCCGGTGTTTCGCCCTGGCTTTTCCTTCAATTGTGTCTTCCCGTTCTCTCTAAGATTTCCTCGCTTAAGCAGTCACCCATTCAGTGCGTGTTTGCAGAGCACCTGCCGCATGCCAGACACAGCTGTAGGTGCTGGAATGCGGTGGTGAGGAGCCTGGGGAAGCGGGGTGGGGTGGACAACAGACACCTGCCTCCCTCCCCGTCCTTCGCTCCCCAGCCACGATGATGTAGGTGGAGAAAGTTCCAGAGCAGGAGGTGCCATGGTCTGGCCTTACCTCCACCTCTTCTTCCCTGAGGAGTGTGGCACCCTGCCCCCACCCCCAGGGCTCTCCCCACCCCCCCTCCCCTCTCCAGGAGGCCGCCTGACAGCTGACGTGGGAGTCTGGGAGCAGCTCGCCCTTGGCCTCCCTGGGGAGAGCTGATGGTTGTCAAAGCGGGAGTCAGAGTCTTCGTGGACAAGGAGGGCCAGGCATCGTCACTCCTCGGTGACAGCTTGAGGCAGCTGCGGAGCTTGTCTCTGCAGACTCCAGCTAGGAGGTGACAGCTGAGCCCGGAAAGCAGAGAGTGTGGCAGCACCCTGGGCTCCTGGTGTGGGCCGTCGCTCTCGGCCTGCCCGCTCTGTGCCTGGGGTCCTGAGGGGCCCTGCTCCTCTGCTGCAGGGGCACTTGGCGTGTGTCTCAGAGGGATTAGGAGTTCATACGGAGGTGTCACATACTAAATATCAAATTCAGAGTGTCAGCTTACCTGATTTGCACGGTCCACACCCAGCAAAGGGCCCAGCATGCAGTAGGTGTTGAGCAAATGTCTTCTGAATAAATGAGTGAGTGAATCCTCGTAAAGTAACTATGGTCCTACAGACTCCCTTAGGGTTTTTTTTTAAATGTTTATTTATTTTTGAGACAGAGACAGACGGAGTGTGAGTGGGAGAGGAGAAGAGAGGGAGGGAGACCCGGAATCTGAAGCAGGCTCCAGGCTCTGAGCCGTCAGCACAGAGCCTGACGCAGGGCTTGAACTCACGAACTGCAAGATCACGACCTGAGCCGAAGTCAGACGCTCAAACGACGGAGCACCCAGGTGCCCCCAGGCTCCCTTAAGAAACAAACATAGACTCGGGGCGCCTGGGTGGGACAGTTGGTTAAGCATCCAACTCTTGATTTTGGCTCAGATCAGATCACGATCTCACAGTTTGTGAGTTCGAGCCTCACGTTGGGCTCTATGCTGATGTGAGGAGTCTGCTTGGGATTCTCTCTCTCCCTCTCTCTCTCTCTACCTTTCCCCTCCTCATTCTCTCTCTCTCTCTCTTAAAATAAATAAACATTAAAAAAAAGAAAAACACATAGACTCTACCAGTCCAGGGAAAAGACTTCCCAGTAGCCTAAAGGTCCTCGTCCCTTCTTTCTTATGACCAAAGCCAGTTCTCCAGCACAGATGCTGGAAGCTTAAATCATCGGGTCATAGGGATGCATGCTTTTAATTTCAGCAGATTTGCTACCTTGCTCTTGAAAGCCTTTGCCCCAGTTCCCACTGGTGCTTCTGTGGGTATGTTTCTAAGTTTCTCTGGGCCTCAGTTTCCCCACTGGTGAAACAGGGGTGATGACGCTCACTGGCAGGGTGCAGGAGGTGAAAGGTATTGACATGAGGAAGTGCGTGGCACGGGTCTTGGAAAGTCACCGCTTCCCAACACGGTGCCACAGTCATTCCTGGGTCGGTGACATCTGCCAAACCAGCCCAGCTCTTGTCCTTGAGAAGCTTGGCTGTCCTGGAGACACGCCTCACCCTGCTTTAGGTAGGTAAGGAGGACAAGGGCCTCGGGAGCCCAGAGGCACAGCCCACACCCTCCGCCTGGCTGGGGGGAAGGTCATGGTGGAGGGGAGCCCTGAGCTGGCGCCATTCCCTGCAGAGGATGCCACACCCTTGGCTTGTCCCTGGAATGGGAGATGTTCGGGGCAGGGGTCTCAGAGGGATGGAGCCGGTCAGATGCAGGGAGCTTGGGCTTTCTCTTAAAGTTTTCAGACCTAACAGGTTCTGGGCATTGAGGCCAGAACAGCCGTAGGTGTAGACGAGCCCCCGGATCTCAGGCACAGGTGCAGCGGAGGGAGAGGGCAGCTCAGCATCCAACAAATGGCGTCTTGTCAGCATTCGAGACGGTGATGGTGCCACGGAGGGAACAGCCCGAAGTCAGCATGGCCAGTTCGGAGGGAATGTCCCCCGAATGAATGTGGGACGCGGACACGGGCCTGGGGAGCGGAGACAGCAAGGTGGGGGGGGCGGGGCGGTCGGCGCACACCTTCCTTCCTGAGCCTGGCGACGAGAACTGTGCCTCCAGAACTCTCTCCCTTTGGTTGCGGGTTCCCTGTGAAGCACAGTGTGCCCTCCCGCCTTCTCGTCTGCCGGCCGGTTCTGGGTGTCCGGTCTGAGCCTGGGCCCGGGTGGTTAGCACACGGCTCGGCCCGCGAAGCGCCGGCAGCGTTTCTCGGGGACTCGAGCGGATTCTGGTGGTGCGAAGGGCCACGTGCTGCACGCGAGGCCAAACCGTTTCCTCCCGCGTTCAAGGAGGCTCCTCACGTTCTGGGTGTTAGGAATGGCGCTAAACACGAGTGGATCGCTCTCGGGGACGGACGGGTTCTCGGCAGACAAACCTGGCCCTGAGCGTGATGCTGGAGGGTAGGATTGGACCGGAGCTTCTGAATTTTGCCGGGAGCTCCGAATTCCTTGTGAGCCCCGCCTGTGCCGGGGACACAGGCGACCGTCTCAACTGTCCTGATTTTCTCCGTCTCTTCTGGGTCAGCGCCTGCCTGGCACAGTCTCTCCCTTACGTTTAAAATAAATGTAAAAAAAAGAAAAACACATAGACTCTACTAGTCTCCTCGTCACGTGGAGACCCCTGGGGCCCTAGTGGCAGTGGGGAGGCTGGCGCAAGCCCTCGCTGTTTTTGCTGTAGCGGGGGCGGGGGCTCAGGTCTGGCCCCGGGCTCTCTGCCCAGACAGCTCAGGTGTGCTGGGCCCCACCTGGTCCAGGTCAGGTACTGTGATGCCCTGTCCACGCTGCAGCCTCTCCCCGTCCATAGCCAGCCACCCTCCACCCAGCCGGGGTAAGACAGGAGCGTCCTGAGCCCACCGACACCCCTCTGGGACTGGGGGAAGGGGGCAGGCTGCTGCTCAGGCCAGTTCACTCAAACCAGCTCCCCCCACCCCATTTCTCACCTCGCACTTAGTGCCACCTTGGGAACAGACTCTACTCTCATGATGTGGTCTCCGCTCAGAGTCCAAGTGGGAGACCGGGCCCGTAGCCCTCAGAATCTGTGTGTGTGACCCTAAAGGTATGTGGGGAGCAGAAGCAGGGATGGGGCGCCGCGACCCTGGCTCTGGCTTCCTACCTCTCCCTCAGCCCCTCCCGTGACCTCCTTCATCAACCAGGACACTTCCCTCTCCCCCGTTGCTGTCCCCAGGGACTTCCCGGGTGCCAGGGCCAACCCTCCTCACGATGGCGTTTCCCCCTCTCTCTTTCTTGGGGTCAAAATGCTGATAGGACAGCAGAAACATGTGAATCACAGCAGGAAGGAAAACAACATCATTGTTTTCTGACGACATCATGGCGCCCGGTTGGACACAGGTGACAGAGATCACATCACAGGGGGGAGGTTGTGCCTTTCAGACTCTGAGACTGGGGAGGGAGGCGAGGATGCTGCGAGGTCTTGCCACGGTGGACCCCTCCCCCAAAGCCTCTTCTGGATGGGACTCCGTCGGGGGTCGGGTCTCGGGGGCCGTGAGGTCACCTAGTGCCAAGGAGCTCAGGGGAACATCAGGCAAATGGGCGATGTCCCCCAGGCTCTCCAGGGCCACGGCGGCTGCCAGCAAGAATCAAGAACCCTGCCTTCTCTCTGCTCCTTCCCTGTCAGGGGCCTCCAAACAGTGGCCTTGGTGGGGGGGAACCAGGCCCTGGCCTGCGGCCTCAGCAGTCTGTCCATCCCTTGTTCTGCAGCGTAACCAGCTGTCTCATGAGCTGTTGGTCAGTGAGTGGGAAGGCCAGGCCTTACCCACAGCGGGGCCTGGCAGGGAGACACACACACACACACACACACACACACACACACGGTGGGCCGCAGCGTGGGCTTTGGAAAATGCCTGGCGTGCACTATGGTGGCCCAGAGGAGAGCCCCCGGTGTGCCCAGGAGTGAAGCCTGGGCGCGTACCCCGTGCCTGGGGTTTTGCTAGATGCTCAGCACAGTGTTGAGGCCGGTGCCGGTAACAGCCTGAGCCATGCGGACCCGCATCACAGCGGGACGGTGGCTGAGCCCACGCTGGAACCCCTGCAACCCGGCAGAGAGACCGGGAAGGCGTGGCTCCGTGCGGTAATTAGCATCGACGGAACTGTTTCCTAAGACAGGTTTGCTCTTTGTTTGCCTGGTGAGCAGATTCAGAGCCTCCACAGGGTTCCAGGCATCCAGCTGCTTGCCTGGAGGTGGAGGAGCCCCGTCTCCACCCTGGGGACCTGCAGACGATCCCCGTCCCAGCACAGGGTGGCCTGACGTGGGCCTGGGGGCAGGAACAGTTTGGCCCTCCCTGGAGGAGTCTTGGGGTCTTCGGGCCAGTGCTCTTGGACTCAGCGTTGAAGGAAGGCTCTACCCGCCTCCCGTTTTCACCGTGTCCCAACCAGTCCATTTGCATTTCGTGGCAGTTTGATATTTCGAGCAGCAACTAGCGTTGCGTTTGTTCTTGCATCGCCTGCGACGCACTCGTGGGGAGACCAGCAGGGAAAGAAGACCTGCAAAGGGATGTTTGTTCTCACAGTAAAACCAGGCTTCCGCTGCCCCGTTCGTGCGTCGGGAGATGCACGCAGATGCAAACGGTCCTTCCTGGAAGCCGGCAGAACCCTCTGCCCCGCTTCCCACAGCACTGTTTTTTTTCCACCTCCACCGGGATGATCCTTGCCTGCCTGCTCCCGAGGGTCCTCGGAGAGACCAGAATACTCTAAATACCCCAGGTATTTCAGGGGGCCCCAGAGAAGCCCCAAAGCACCTCATGAGCCCTGCTTCCTGAGGCCTCATAACAGACTTTTCCAGGCCTGGCCTGCTCCCCAGCGTGGGGCCGGAAGCTTGGGCTGCCCCCCTGGTTGACAAAGCTCAGCTCAGGGGAAGAGGTGACAAGTTTCCTGGAGGTTGGACACAAGGGATGGGAACCCCACCGGCAGCTCTGCCTACAGGGAGCACTGTCTCCCGGACCTGCCTTCCCTGCACCCTCCGGTCCCCAGATCCTTCCAGCAGAGGGGAAAGTCACCTCTGCCCAGCAGCCTTAGGCCACCTGCCAGGGCTCCCTGGTCGCCGGGGTGGAACTGTGCCACAAAGAAGGCAAACTTTTACATTATCATGCAGAGTCTGTGTCCTTCCTTATTGTCTATTCCAGAACAGAAACTTGGCCGCATCTTTGCATAAGCAAAAGTCACATTACAGTGTATTTCCCCAAACAAGAGAGCCCTTGGCTTCTCTCTGCACAGAGAAGGGCTGCGGCTTTGAACGTTTTCCCCTAAGGTTTAAAGATTCCAGGATCAATTTCTCAAGACAGGGCTCAAGGACACTGTCCTGGCTTCCCCTCCCCCGTGGTCAGGGCAGAGGAGGGCAGCCTCCCCAGCACACAGGTGTCCGGGAGGGCGGGGTGGGGCCGGGGATGCACTTGGGCACATAGTTAGGGTCTCGGTCATTACAGGGCATTGGGGCCATCACACATTTTTGCCCATTTCCTATCGTTCCACATTCTCCAAAGTTAGACACCCATTCATTCATTCATTTGCGCTGCTGGGGACACAGCGGTGAGCAAGGGGGAAAGGTGTGTCTCCTATCAAGTGCATAGTCCAGACTGGGAGCAACTACTTCAGGGGGTACTGTGAGCAGGGACAGTCATGTTGGGGGAAAAGTATGAGAAGACAGAAGGCACAGAAAGTGCAAAGGTCCTGAGGTAGGGATGGGCTCTCTGTGCAAGATGCTCAGAGGCCAGTGGCTGGCCCACAGTGAGCAAGGCCAGGGCAACCTAAGAAGAGCTGGTAGGGCTTCGATTTTATTCCAACTGCAGGGGGAAGGCCTTGGAGTGGACGGGAATTAAGCAGGAGGGTCACTGCCCTCCCCTCTTCTGCTTTTCAGATATTTCAAGAATTCTGGGGCCGGAGTGGGGGAGAGGGAATTCCAGGATGAGCCATTGCACAAGCAGCTGGAGAGGGCAGCCAGCTTTGCAGGAGGCGGAGCTGTGGAGACTGGGGCCTCCCAGGCCAAGCAGCTGAAGCGGAGCACAGAGCAGCAGCCAGGGCCAGCTTAGAGAGGGCTCCGAGTGCCGGGCCGGGGGGCCGGGGCTGCTCCTGAAGGCACCGGGGAGCCATCGAGGGTTTCAGGCAGAGGATGAGGAGGCCAGATCTGCTGAGTGGTGACCGTCCTGAAGAACGGTGCGTGGGGGCGTGGGCAGGACAAGAGGCAGAAATTGGCTCGGGAGGCCCTGCCGCCCACCTGCCTGTCTGGGCGATGGGGCTGGGGTCAGGGGATGAGCAGGGAGTCGTCAGGGAGATGTTTGGAGGCTGCCTTCCGTCTTCAGTGACCCTTTCTGCCACGTCTGTCAGCTGTCTGCTCAGCAGAAGTGTTGTAGCTGTGTTCCCGTTAAGGAATTTTACCCATTGGTTCCCAATGGTCTCCACGCCCAGGTGGGTCCCCTTGGCTTCCGGCACCTGCGCGGTATCCCGTGAGGAGTGGAAGGCAGCTGGGCTCGAGGGCGGAAGCAATTTTACAGCCCCCTGAGAAGCCAATGTCACCCTGGGGGGGCAGGGCAGGGCCCGCTGCTCAGGCCAGTGGAGGGAAAGAGTGGTGGGGAGGGGGGCCCCTCTCCTCAGCACTGCCCTGTGTTCCCTGAGAGGTATCGTAGGAGGGAGGCCAGGGCACGGCCCGCTGACTCCCCTAGAGGAACAGACGGTGTGGAAGGGACAGAGGCTTCCTAAGGGAGAAACCGGAAAGGCTCACTGCAGTTGAAGCGACCAGAAGTGGGGGGCCTGGGGGAGTCTCCAGAGCGGGCCCGGGGCCAGCCTGACCATGGCCTGGCCTCCTCACTGGCCCTCTGACGGGTGTGCTTCTCCACAGCCCAGCCTAGCCAGTGCGAGCTGGCGGCCTCCCCTGTCCAGCCCCCGCTCAGTGGCCTGACACCCCAGACTCAGGTCGCTTTGCCACGACCCCCAGCAGGAAGTGGGCCTCTGCCTCGTAGAGCTTTGCGCCGAGTGGTAGGGTCCCTGGGGTTCTGTCCTGAATCGGGAGTCAGGGTCAGACCTGCTCAGTATCCAAGGACACAGCACCCCTTACCCGAAATGCAAGTGGCTACATTTGGGCACAGTGGCGGGGGCCGGGGGGGACAGAATGCTGGGCCCCGATGAGCAAGATCTGGCCAGGAACTGGAAACGGGGCCGGCCCTGCGTCTCCTCTCTCCCTGTGGGGACCAGCAAGCACACCCTCACACAGAGCCTCGGCTTACCCTTTGCTCAGGCGGGACTGACCCCCTCTCATTCTGGCCTCCGAGGGTTGTTGGGAGCATAAAATGATCTAGATAATTCTGTGAACTCAGCCCCGAATCCCTTTCGAGTATCAAAGCAGGTTTCCTGTCTTCGTAAAGATTGTAACACCACAGGCTTACAACCTCACTGTGCACTTGGGGGTTGGGGTCCCCTCGGGGCGCACCCTAGGCCAGCTTGAGAAGTACACTTAGAGCATGGGCCCTGGAGAGGCACTACCAGGGTGTTGAGGAAGCCTCGAGCCCCTCATTTTCTGGGGAGGCTCTGAGAGACAACCCCAGGACATTTTTCCTTCCTGACTCCATCCAGAGCAAAGATGGACTGCCTCCATTTGCCAACATGGGGATGGGGCTGAGCATGCCCTGGGGGTCCCAGGGCTGTGTAGGACATGCCTCCTCTTCCCCCCCACTGCCCAGTTCTAGTCCACGTCACTCCTCACATCTGTTCCTTCTCTCCACTCGTCCCCAAATCTGAGCCCCACGCTTGACACCTCAACTGCTGTAGTGGGCACTTCAATCTACCTTCCATAAAGGAGCCAGAGTAACCTTTGTAAAATGCAGTGTCATTATATTTCTCTCAGGGCTCCATACCCTCCATTGCTCTTTGAATAGAATTGGAATCCTTCTCACTACCTGAATACCTCTGTAGTCTGGCCTCAGGGGCCCCTTGGACCCCAGGACATTTGCATATGCTTCTTCTTTGCCCAGAGCACTATCCCTGCTTTGCTGAGCTAACTCCTTCTCATTTCAACTCCTGAGATGAAATGCCACCTCCTTAGGGGGCCCACCAATCCTCACCAGGGCAGATTCACCATTAATATGCCCTCAAGGTTCTCTGCCTAGCTCTTAAGGTTCTCATCAGCGTTGTCATGATGGCGGAGATGTTTTTGACAGAAGGCCAGCTCCAGTCTGGTTCACGGCTGAATCCCAAATGCTGACATGATGCTTGGCATGCAGTGGGGCCACTAGCTTTCTCCTGGGTCTACTGGGTACCTGCCAAGGCCCGTGGAGAAGGAGCGTCCAAGGCCGGGCGAGTCTGGACCCCGGGGGGCGGGGGCCATGAAAGGCCAGGGTGGCCCAGCTTGAGAAGGCCCATTTCCAATCTCTAAGGGGCCACTCGCTGGGCTGGGGGTTATACCCTCGGCAGGACGAACCCAAGCTGAAACGTGAGGAAAAAGGCAGCTTTCTTTAGTTCTTATATCTGATGCCACCCTCTCTCCAGGATAGAAGGGAAGGCATGACCTGGCCCGTGAGAGGTGGCTCAGGCTTTTCCTGTTCAGAAGGCTTTCGGGGGAAGAGTCAGGTCAGAGGGTAAGCTCTGACTCTGGGCTTATCTCAGCCCAGGCTCCTCTAATGACATACCACAGGCCAGGTCACTTAAACAGCACACATTAATTTGTCATAGTTCTGGAGGCTGGAAATCCAAGTCAAGGTGTCGGCCAATTTGGCTCTTAGTGAAGGTTCTCTTCCCGGCTTGCACACGGCCTCCTTCTTGCCGTGTCCTCACATGGTAGTGAGAGAGGGCAGGGGGGTGGAGATCGAGAGACAGAGAGAGAGAGAGAGAGCACGCACTCTGGTGTCTCTTTGTAGAGAGCTACTAATGGCATCATAGGGACCCCACTCTCATGACATCTTCCAACCCTAATAGCCTCTCCAAGGCCCCACCTCCAAACAGCATTATGTTGGGGGTTAGGAACTTGAGGGGACGCGATTCAGCCCCCACCAGGGCTATTCACCACCTGTCCCTCCTCTCTCGGGGTAGGGGTGGTGCATGCCTTAGCCACCCTGCACCTGCACACATCTGTCCCAGCATGCTCTACCCTGGGCAGTGACCCTCCAGGCCGAGGCCCTGCGGTAGGGGTCATTCTCTCTGCTGTGGCCACACAGTGTCTGCCCTCCTCTCCTGCAGGCCAGGCACCCCCTGGGCTCTCTGTGATGCCAACCCACCAGCCAGCGCCCAGCTATCCTGCCCGCTGTCCCTGGATCCCCTCCGTGGAGCTAGGAGCTGCGCTCCATTTGGGCTCTCTGAAGCCACCCTTCTCCATATGAACCTGTCCCCTCCCAGATCCCGGACAGCAGAAGCAAGCTCTCTCTACTTTTGGCGTCTTCCCAAACATTGGGGCTGTTTTTCCGCTCCCTGCCCTGTTCCCCGCCCCCCACCCCTGACCGAAGACAGGGGCTGGGGGTCAGGGGTGTAAGGAGTAAAGCAAAGCCTAGCCATTCCCCCCAGTCTTTCTCCCCCTCTCCTCCCTCCTGCTCCCTCGAGCTGCACTGGGACCTCCCCATGTAACTGCCTTCTTGGCTTCCACACCACGACCTTCGGTCAAAGTCCGAGAGCCAAATTGGCCAGCCTTCGCCTGTGAGAGATAAAGCAATACTTTGGAGACAAAAACCCCTTTCTCTCTTAAAAACTGGCTTTTAGAGCTGTCGTCTCTCTGTGGACTAAAAAATCTAGTTTGACCCACATTTAGGGATGTGCACTCTTCCCCCGCGACCTCATGGGGAGGTGGTGACAAATGTGGCCTCTTGCCGGTAAGCTTTGTGAGACGGGACCGTCCTCCCTGCTCGGGGAGGGTTGACAGAGCCTCCCCTGGGCTCTACCTCGTCAGCTGCAGGGGGTCCCGGGGCCCGTGGCTCCTGCTGACGCCTCCCTGGTTGTCTTTCAGGTCAACGAAATCTATCACGACGAGTCCTTGGGGGCGCACATCAATGTCGTGCTGGTGCGGATCATCCTGCTTAGCTACGGGAAGGTGAGTGAGCCTCCCCCACTCCGCCACCTCCCAGGGATGAATGGGCCCCTCCAAGTGAGGCGCGGGCCTCTTCTGAAGGCCACAACCTCGGCGGCGCCCATGGTACCTGGAAGAGACAAGAAACTCGTGAGCCACCCCCTCATTCCTGATCCCCTTCACTTCACCCCTGGTTTTACGATGCAGGTTTTGTTATTATTCTGGTGTGGCGGGTGCCAACCGAGGGTCAGGAGGTGGCTGCCACGGAAAAGTCGGTTTATCACCCACACGGAGCAGCCACTGGGGCAGCGCCAGGGTGGGTCAGGAGGCGGAGAGAGTGGGGGACTGGTGTTTCCGCAGGAAGGGCTGGCTGCGGCAGAGTGATCGGGCACAGGACTGGCCAGCGTGAATAGTTCCTGCGGGCTCTGGGCCATAGGCGGCTAGTGCCCGCCCTGGGTGACTCGGGCAGGGTGGCGAGAGCCCGATGAAGGAGGTGTCCAGCGGTGTGGACTCTGAACTGGCTGGTTTGCATTCGAAAAGAATGCCTCAGAGGGATTTATTCATTCTCTCTACGAATTGGGGGAGGGTCAGCATGGCCCCAAACATCAAAGCCTCAGAAAGGCGAGGTTAATTCTCCCCTCTCCTCACCTCCCGCCTCCCACCTCTCTCTCACCTCCTCCACCCTTGTTCCGCTCTTTTATGCCATGTGGCTTCCGCCCTCACTGGGCTTTCTTGTTCTCCCTACCTCCTCTTGCTATCAAGCTTGCAGCCGTCTTTCTTAGCAGTGTGCAGGGGTCCGTGCAGCTGGGGTAGAAACCCAGAGACCGTGACCCTGAGACCTGAGACAGAAAGGTAAGGGGGTGCAGAGAAAGGAGAGATGGCGAGGAAGGAAGGAGCCCTGTGCCAGGTAGCTCAGAAGCCCTTTACCCGTGTTAACTCACTAAAGCCAAGGGCAGATGGGGAGGCCGATGCAGGACCATCCCCATCTCGCAGATAAGAACACTGAGGCGTAAAGTGGCTTGGTGTGTGCTGGCTGAGTGGCCAGTGTCATTTGGCTCCTGGGGAGTTGGGCTTCTGACCCTGGCAGCCGAATTCTAGAACCCATCGTCTGACTGCACTCCGTATGTACAAAAATCAGTCATCAGGCACGGTAATCAGGTACAGGATTAAACTCTGCTCAGAGACAAAGAATCTTGGTCTCCACAAGTAAAATCGAACTGCACAAAACTTACAAGGTCCGTGGTATAAAAAAATGACAATGGGGGGGCTCATGAGGCCGGATGAATTCCAGGAATAGTGGATCTTGAGCCCACTCTCTTTACCCCAGGAAGCGTGTCCCTCTAAAGTAGAAGCGGCCACAGTGAGGACACCAGTCATGCTCTTTCATGGACCCCTGGGAGAACATAAAATACATCAAAGAAAACCATCAGAACAAGGCAGAAATTGGCAAAAACCTAACCGTAGGAGTCTTTTGTTCTCTTTTTAAGACCTTTCACAGTTTACATTTTAAAAGGCATAGAAGTTTCAAATAATATAATAATCATGTATAAAGTTAAATTAGTAGTTCCATCACTTTTTTTTCTTTGCCCTACAGAAATGTGACTTCTTTTTGAGGAATCCTAGAATACTTGAAAATTACAAAAGTACTTTAGGTTGTAAAGAAGATTCCAGTGAATTTTATACAGCAAAAACTGTTTGGGCTGTTTTTCTGACTCAGTGCCCTAAAACGGGGTGGAAGGAAGGGATCCATGAACTGAAATAAAAAGTCCAATCTCTTTGAAAATTTAAAAAACAACCTGCTGGGAAGACTATTAGAGCTGGGAAAATTAATGAAAATGATAGTACTACAGATCAAAACCTACAAGGTGTGGCCAAAGCTGTATTCAGAGGCAAATTCACAGGTGTTTCCCAAGATTACACAAGAGAGAATACACGTGAACTCCGTGCTAAACTCAACAATGTTAGAACAAAGGTCCACAGAACCACAAAACAAAAACCTAAGGAGAACAAAAATGAGGAGATAGTTTCAGAAAAGCAGAAAGTAAAAAATTAGGAAATAGAAATAATTGAACCAATCAAGAAGAGAACTTTGCAAACACAAACCTCCAGCATACAAATGTAGAAGAGAGAGAGAGAGAGAGAGAGAGAGAGAGAGAGAGAGAGAGGAAGCACAGACTAAGAGATGAGAAAGGGTGTACACAACGTAACCTACACCAAGATGCTTATCGGGCAGCAGACAAGGCGTTTGGGGCAGTTGCCACACTAGACAGCTGCTGGAAGACCTCCAGTTCAGGTCCTTTCCCATCCCCCCTCCCTCCAGATGGCCAGCAGGTGAGGTGTAGCTATCAGAGGGCTTAGGGAGACTTTCTAGCCCTGTATCCAGGTTTGGGGCGGTGCACTCCCTGGGAAGGGAGGCCGAGGGCAGACCCTGGCCCAGAGATCAGCTCCCAGCCTCCATTCACAGGCAGGGGTCCTTGGAATGGCCCAGGCGATTTCCCCCTGTCCCCAGTGGAGCGGCTATCCACATGTCTCCCCCACCCCCCATTTCTCTCCTTCTCCAGACTGGCTCCCTCCAGCCCTTCCATTCCTACCCAGGGCTCTCCAGCCAGCATCCTTCAGTGTCTGAGAATTTTCAAGAATTTGGCATGAGGTGTGGACACATTTAGATACCCCACCCCTTTCCTCCATTGCTGGAGGGGGGAAATGGGAAACTTCAGGTTGGCCAAGGGCATAGAGATAAAAAGAGTCGGAGAGCCACAGACTGGTCTGGGCACCAGGTGGCAGCTCGCGTCCCCTCTGCCCCTACTTGCCCCCATATTGGTTAAAAAGAAAAATTTGGAAATTGTGCACGGTAATTGCTTCCTAGTGGTGCAAAGCTTTGGCTCTCAATTTGGCCTGAAATGTGTTGATTGCTCTAGGAAGCAAAGTTTCAATTATTATTTTTTTTTAATCTAACTTAGGTGTTTTATAACTCTCTTTATAAATTTGTGTATTTTTAAAAATTTTTTAATGTTTATTTAATTTTTGAGAGACAGAGCCTGAGTGGGGGAGGAGCAGAGAGAGAGGGAGACAGAATCTGAAGCAGGCTCCAGGCTCTGAGCTGTCAGCACAGAGCCCGATGTGGGGCTCGAACCCACGAACCATGAGATCATGAACTGAGCCGAAGTTGGACGCTTAACCGACTGAGCCACCCAGGTGCCCCAGTTTCAATTATTTTAACTACGCTCCAGCAGGCTCTGTGCTCAGTTGTCCCCACCAAAAGCCATTTCTTCTTGTTCTTGTTTTCCCCTTCGTGGCCGCCGGCAGGTAGATAGACTGTGTGACCAACAGTCTGACACTTGCAGAAGTGTCAGAACCTGAAGGTGAACGGTTGAGGACCTCTAGGTCAGGGACGAGGAGACCCCGGAAGCCAGGGATTTCCTGGGAAAGGAGACTATTTCAAAGCGGACTCCAAAATATGTTGGAAAACACCATAATAAGTCCCGTAACTGTGGTGGGAACTCAAGTTCTCCAGTACTTTCAGAGTTCTCTGAAAATTACCTCTAAACGGAGAGTCGGATCATCTATTTTTGCCAGTGCATTCTTATTCATTTCTAAGGAATTATTAGCAAGGATAATACAATGCCATAGAAATCGTTTCAGAGCCTATACATTTATATGTATTCTGACATCCGCCCAATTTATTTTTATAGCCAGCGTGATTCCTATACTCGAAGCTGCCAGAGGTAGCATGTCCAAGACGATGTGCAGACCCGTCTTCTTTCTAAAAATAGACATAAAAAATCCTGAGGCTTAATTCAATAACGCAGAAAAAGAAACCCCCAGCACAATAAAATAGGGTTCCTCCTGGGAAGAAGGCAGTTGTCGAATATCAGGAAGTCTGTTCATAATCCATCACATCTGTTTGCCGAATGACAAAAGCTTCGTCATCGGACCCGTAGTGTTTGAAGGGCTTCTGTGTGCCGGGCTCTGTGCTGGGCCACTGATGTGGTCCCTGACCTCAAGAGCTTCTAGAGCAGAGGTACAGACAAGGAAACCATGGTAACAGGGCGTCAGGGACTCGTGGGGAGAAAGATGAGGCAGGCAGCCGTCAAGATCTCAGCCCAACTGACTGGAAGGGAGTAAAAGGGAGAAGAACCAGCAGAGGGGTGTTTCCAGGATCCGATTTGCATTTCTAAGAGGAACCCTGAGCTCCTGTGTGCAGCATGGCGGGTGGGAGCCTGGCTTCAATGGTGTGGCCGCCACTGAAGGGAGGACGGCGGTGGGCTGTACTGAGGCCACGGCCACGGGCCGGGGTAAAGAAGGCAGATGGAAGAGAACTGTAGGAGGCCAAATCCAGAGGGCGTGGGTGCCCAGTGGATGAAGGTGGGGAGACACCGAGCCCGTGCCTTGGGCAGCCAGGTGCATGATGATGCCGACCCCTTAGACGGACAACACAGGAGAGAATCGGGGTGTTGGGAGGAGAAAGGCAGTGAGTTCAACAGACGCGTGTTGAGTTCGAGGTGCCTTGTGCCCACCCCAGTAGAGATGGCAGGGAGAGGCCGGCACGGGAGACTGGGGCTTGGAGAGAAGAGATGAGCATTGCTTGCAAAGCGCGAGCGGGGGGTGCGCTGGGAAGTATGCCGAGTGGGGGGCCCCTGAGAAAGAGCCCCCAGGAGCCCCTGACGCTGAAGGCACCGGCAGGGTAAGGGCATGATCTGGAGCCCAGGAGCTGAGAGAGTACTCCCAGTATTCAAAACTCCGTGAAAACTAGTAACAGATGGTAACATGACAACCAAGATTTTATTTAAAGGCGGAGGAAAAAAGCACGTGTCCCTAAAAGCATACTGCAGAGCTAATTCTGAGGACACTTCTAGATGTTTACCCAGGAAAATAGAGGGGTTCCATAGTCCAGTGGGTCCGGGAAAGGCTTGCCAAAGAATTTGTCAGAGACTTTACGACGGGAATGCGCACGGTGAATCTCAAGAAGTGGATCGGTATCCATAGTTTCTCAAACCTGTTTCTCAGTGGAACCCTTCTCGAGTAGTCAACATTCTACAGAACTCCCTTAGGGCAACGCTGCCGTCTCTGAGTCGGTTACAGTCAGAGTGGCAACCAGAAGGTAGCTTCGTTCCTGAGGTTCTGGAAGTCCTCGATAATGTCTTAGGACCTGGAACCCATATCGGAAAAGAAGAGATGAAATTTTAATTGTTCGCTGATGATTATGTGCCCAGAGAACCCAGAAGGATCCGTTGTAAAGGTTTTAGAGTTAATTAAAGAAGTTTAGTGACACGGCCAACTATAATAATTCTATAAAGATCACCAATTTTTGCGAAAACCCTCAACACCCTAGTAGTAGGTGTAATAGGGAAAGGAAAGTTCCCTTTACAAAAGTAACCAAAAGTATAAAACATCTGACCCAGCCCTAACAACATAGATACAGGACCTACAAGAAGTAAATGGCGCATTGTTTTGTTTTTAAAGTTTATTTGAGAGAGAGAAAGAGAGTGAGCACAAGCAGGGGAGGGGCAGAGAGAGAGGGAGAGAGAGAGAGAGAGAGAAGGAGAATCCCAAGCAGGCTCCACAGCATCAGTGGAGAGCCCTATGTGGGGCTCAGACCCAGGAACCGTGAGATCATGACTTGAGCCAAAGTCGGACGCTTAACCGACTGAGCCACCCAGGCGCCCCCAAAATTGCACATTGTTAATGATAGGAAAGAAATAAAAATAAAGGGAAAGACATATGCTGTTCCTACAGGAAGACTGGGTATAGTCGAGATACTAATTTTTCCCAAATTAATAATTGGAAATTTGGTGAAATGATTCTAAGATTCATCTTGGGAGCCTTAGAAGCCAGTCCAGACTGGCTAGGAGAGGCACCGGATGGTTCAGTGGGTTGAGCATCCTACTCGGTGTCAGTTTAGGTCATGATCTCATGGTTCACGGGATCGAGCCCCACAGCAGGCTCTGCATTGGCAGTGCAGAGCCTGCTTGGGATTCTCTCTCTCTCCCCCGCCCTCTCTCTGCCCCTCCCCTGTGTGTGCATGTGCTCGCCCTCTCTTTCAAAATAAATACACATTAAAAAAAAAAAACAACTTTTGCTGGGAAAGCCTCAAAAGCTAAGCAAATAAAGAGAGATTTACTTCGAACATCTTGTAAAGTGAAAATAATTAAAATCATACTGTATTTGCATAAGCATTGGCAGATCAATCAAATAAACTATGTAGCTCAGAAAACACTTCATATATTTAACTTATCATGTGATAAATATAAGTGAAATGGTTATTAGGGGTTATAAATCAACATATGACAAATATAAATGTCATGTATAGTAAATTAAATATATGATAAATACAGGCCAATAAAACTTTCAACTATTTAAACCACAAAATTCAAGAAGAAAGTATTGGTTGTCAAGGGCTCCCTAAACGTAAGTACAGTAGAAGGAATTGTAAAGGGGAGACAGATATATTTGAACACTTAAAGTATAAAACTTCTGTCCAGAAACAATTACAAGACAAAGCACAAGCATGAAAAACTCTGGCAACATGGCAGTAATATTACAAATCAGGAGGCACAGAACTGGTGGGCACAAACAGTTCCCAGAAGAAAAATACAAATGGGAAGGAAAAAGAAGGAAACAATATTTAACTGTGCTATTAATCAAATAAGGAATACAATTTGCCATTTTTATTTTTATTTTTTTTAAGTTTACGTATTTATTTTGAGAGAGAAAGAGAGAGAGAGAGAGAGAGAGAGAGAGAATACAAGCAGGGGAGGGGCAGAGAGAAGGAGAGAGAGAGGAGCCCAAGAATGATTCGGGGCTCGAACCCATGAACCGTGAGATCGTGACCCAAGCTGAAGTCAGACGCTTACCCGACTGAGCCACCCAGGCGCCCCAACTTATAGTATGATCTTAACTTTGTGTACAAATATCTGTACAGAAGGGACTGGAAAGAATACATCAGAAGTGACTAATATTTCTCTCTGGGCAGTAGGCCATGGATTTTTATTTTCCTCTTTGTATTTTACTGAATTTTCTTAATTTATCATGATAAGCATTTTTCTTTTATAAACAAAAGAGTACATTTTTAATTATGAAAAAATAGCTTACATTTTTTATAAAAGCACTTAAAAATGGCAGAAATCAAGTAATCCCATTTAACCGAATCCACCGGAGTAGGGTCTCCAGGGGCATGCCACAGGGCTCTGTCATGTCCAACATTTATTCTTGATTTGAAGGAAGACGTTGAAAGGACTTTCTGTTTTCACTTGACACCTCAACTCTGTGGAGGCTTGGGGACAGCTGGGGAGGGAAGGGGTTTTTCTGCCCCCAGGGTCACTGTCTTACCTTTCCTCTGGTTGGGCCCATGCCAGTCACATGGTTAGGGGCCCTCTGAGCAAGCCACCTGGGCTGCCACCTTACCTGTAGGTGAGGCCAAATCCGCCAGGAGTACAGGCACCTCCCTCATGGCCAGTGCCCTGTGGGTACTCCCCCCCCCCACCTCGAGTCTCCCACAGGCAGAGTGGGGAGCAAGGGGAGTGGGCATGGACGCCATTGTCGGGCTCTTCCTGGGGACATATGGGGAGGTGGGCAGGCCGTGGGGCTGCCTGGAGGTCCCGACCAGCAAGGTGCGTGGCTGGAGCTCACCCGGGCAGTAGGGCAGGTTCAGTGAGGCCAGGACGAGTGCAGCGGGAACCAGGAGGGGCAAGGGGGACCCCAACCCCCGTGATTTCCTGCTGGGAAGGAGTTTAGGAATTGGAGAGGAGAATCTGGAGTAGGATGCACGCTTTCAGAGCTAAACCCAGAGAGCACCCACTGTGCCCCAGCCAAGGGCTCAGCAGCCTGGCCTCACACTCCGCCGATGACGTCAGAGGAGCCAGGACAGAGGTCACCGCAGGCTGCGGGGGATCGCCCATCCCCAGTCCCCCCAGCCTGGTCGAGAGGGACAGCCTGCTCCCTGCGCCTCTGCTGGCCCCTGGGGATCCAGCTGGGCTGACTGGCTCCCCTGCGCTCTGCCCACCTTCTACCCCACCCTGCCTGTCCTCTAGAAGCCCAGGTCGGGCCCACGAGGCTGTGGCGGAGGTCTCTGGGAAGGGCTATCGCCTGTCAGGGCCAGTGTGTCCTGGGGGATTCCAGAAAGTCACAGGGCCTGACTGATGCTCGGTCCTCCTTGGGGAGGTTGCTGGATTGTGAGGGCTTCCAGCGTGTGGCTCTCGGTCTCCTGAGGGAGGACACATGGCAGAAGTGCAGGCAGGGGTTCAGTAGTCAGGGGGGCACCGCTGGCGCTGCCCAGATACCTGACGTGAAGGGACTGAGGGCGGGCCCCACCTGTTGGTCCAGCGTCGCTGGAACGGGGTGTGCTGCCCCGGGCACAGAGATTTGGAGCCCAGGGGCGGTGCAGCGTGCGTAGTGGTGGGCCCTGGTTGATTTAAGAGAGCACAGTCGTTGGCCGTGGGATTCAGGAGCGACATCTCGCCGACAACACAGCACCCGAGGGTCTGTCGCTGACCAGTAGTCCTGGAAAATGTGTTTAAAACGAATTCTTAGAAAAGGAAAATGGGGCAAAACCAAGATGTCCAAAAATACCAGCCTAGACTTTGCATCGTGAAATTCCGTTCCCTTAAAACCACACCATCAATCTGATGGACGGGTTTCCCGTGTTGGCACTCGTCTCACTCTGAATGGTTGACAGTGTGTGTCCGCCGGTCACAGACCCCGCTTCTCACAGCCACCAGGAGTGGGGCCCTGTTTGCAGGTCTCTGCGGGGGGCGTCTTGAGAGCAGGAAGAGCAGGTCACACGAATGCAGCGTGAGCTCCCTGTGAAGTCACAGGTAAAAAAAGGTCGCCTCAGAGTGGGGAGAACCTTGAAGGAACTGGAGGGGGGGGCGGGTGGCCCCGGGTGGAGTGACCAGGCAATCGACTGCCCGGCCGGGGTCTGAGGAACAAGAGGGCCAGTATCCCTGTCGGAGGGAATGGGATCTGCTTCTTCAGGAAGAGACTAGACAGGCTTCAAGACTGGGGGTCTGGAGCCGGGGCTTGGCTCACGGCGAAGATGAATTTCCATGTGCTGCTCTTTAAGGAGCTCCTGTGTCCCTATCGAGGCGGGAGTCCTCCATCCCCAGAAGGATTTAAGCATCACAAAACCAAGATGACTGTAACCAGGACTCCTGTGAGGAGAGGGGACTGAGCTGTGTCCCCCAAGTTCTCTCGATGGGGGCCGCTATGAGGCCAAAAGCCAGACTTGGGGCAGAAAGTGGCCCAGGTGTTCAGGTCCTGTTATCCATTCCAAATCATGATGGAAACAGACCAGCTCCCCGGAGCCTGTCCCTGGGTCCCCACCAGGCTCCAGATGGGATAAAATCGGTAGCACTCACACGCGTGACATGTTGTCTGTCTTCGGGCTTACGAGAAGCTTCTGAGCGATCTCAAGTTTTTCCTAAAACAACATTTTTTTTCTCCATTTCTTAAAAAAAAAGAAGGAAAGGAAGACAGAAGAAAAGAGATTATCTTATTTTATACAATATGTCATCAGCCGGGGAGCAAAACATCGGCAACACTTGAGGGTTGCATAGCAACTGGCTTTTCAATTGATTTTTTTGAGAAGGCACCAGAGCTCCTGAACCGTTCTCATTTTAAATATTTCCTCGGATGATGGAAATCAAAAGCAAATGGAAATCAGAGACTTGGGGACAATCAGAGAAGAACATAAGGTATCTTGTCGTGAAAGACCAAGTCAAGACCAAGTGCAGAGCGCGCATAGGAATTTTTCAGCGTTGGAGGGGAAGGGTCTAAGGAATTCTGACTGCCATGTCCGTGGGCATCACTCGCTCGCGCTAGACCTCAGCTGCCTTATGGGTGTGAGGGACGGCATAGGGGATTTGGAGCACCTTGGGGACTGTGCCCAGGCTCCCCAAAGTCCAGGTCCTATTCCCTAACCCAATGGGGGTTGGCTGCCGTCATCCTGGTTACCTCCCGGGCTGCACCCTGTCCCTCGGGGGCCTGCCGTGGCTGAGCCTGGGAAGGTTCCTGCTGAGAATCCCCTGCTGGCAAGTTGGCTTTCCCTGGAGCTAGTTTCCCAGATTTCCAGAGTATGTCTTAATGATATGGGAGCCCCATGCAGAGAAATAAGGGGCTCACCTTCTGGTCTCAGGCCTGTTGCACGTCTGAGATGCCTGTCACCATGGGCTCTGAGCTCTGCACACCACCCTGCACTCCGGAGCCGTGGGGGAGAAGATTCCCAGCTTCAGATGACACGGTGTTCATTCTGGCCATGGCGATCCTTGTGGGACCTGCCATCTCTGAGCCTCAGCGTCCCCATCAGGATGAGCTCACACGAGCAACAGGGCAGCAGTAACAGGGTGTTTGTGCCAGTTACCCCCTGCAGCGCCCCCTTGGGGTCAGGCCATCTGTAGGTGCTGATTGTCACTGACAGAAGCCCCTGTGCTCCTGGCTCTGCACTGCCGTCCCTATTCTGCAGATGGGGAGCTCAGCACAGTGAGATAACTTGTTCAAGAACACAAGCAGATGACAGACGAGCAGGTCTCCTACCCCAGGACTCTCACGCTGTCCAGGTGAGCCGCACCTGTTACATGCCTGTGCCCTGGTGAGCTGCTGGATGGGTTTGGGGTCTGTGGGGCTCGCTGACATGTGGCAGCACCCATATAGCCACCCCACGGCGCTAGTGATCCTAGGAGACCAGCCTCCAGGCTACTGGTCCAGTTTGCCTCCTGTGCTCTTGACTGACGGAGGGAAGAGCATAAATAATTCAGCTCATTCAAGGGCAAACAATGGAAATGTCAGAAAGCAATGATTGGCACAGAACTTTTGAACGGGTCTTAATTAGCGTATTTAGGGTGGGACCGCAGAGGTCGTCTCTGGCCTTCAAAGTCCCCCGTTGCCCCGTGTCTGCCTGGGCTCAGAGCTGCAGCCCCAGCGTGAGGAGGGTGGGGGAGGTAGGCGGGGTCCTGCCTTCCTGCCTGTCGGCCGGCGCGCCCCACACCGTTCTTGTGGCAGCAGCGCCACCTGGTGGCCACGTCTGGACTCCGCGCTTCCTTTCCCGTCTCTCCCGCTCCTCACCTTCCGTCCGGGAAAAGAGCACTTCCAATTGCAGCGGGGCTTCCGGGCCCACAGATACTTCTTGTGTAGCAGGACTCAGGGCTGTTAACGTGTGTTGTCTCTGATATGGTTCCACCTCTGAAAAGTATATCTTAGGGCAATTGTGCAGCTTAAATTAGACGATCCCTGTAAACCGGGAGCTAGCTCCCAGCCTGGGAGTGCAGAGATGCCCCTTCCACGGTGCAAACGGCGTGGCCACCACTTCGCTGCAATTCGCTCTGCACAGCCGGTGCCCACGGCTCCCTCCGGGGGAGGACCGTCCCATCTGTGAGCTCCTCGGCTGGTGTCGCGGCCACCCTCTTGCAGGGCTCACGCCTGATCCCCCTCCCAGCACAGGTGGGAACGGGAGAGTTGTACAGACTGTAGCGAAACCCACGCAGAGGCGAGCAGGCAGCCGAAAGACAAGTGCCTTGAGGGCTGGCTGGAATGCAGGTGTGAGAATCTTTCTTAATTGAAACAGGCAACCCTCACATCCTCTCTCTGGCACTTCGGAAGGAGGTCCAAATGGGAGAAAGAGATGTTTCCTCTTTTCGCTCGGAGGAGGTCACAGCTCACGGGGGTGGTCTATGGCAAAGACAAGGTTGGGTCGCGGTGCCTCAGAGCGTGGGGCCCATCAGAGGTCTGGCTAGGTGTGGCTAGATGGCAGAGATGGGGGTCGGGTTGTGCAGGAGGAACCACCAGAGCCCACGTGACTCACCTGGGCTGGCCCAGACCCCTCTCCTGGGCCCTCGACTTGGATAACTGTGTCAGGAGTCCCTCAGGATGTGGGAGGAGCAGGTGGAGGAAAGGTGGCACCTAGGGGGTGCAGGAAGCAGGTGCTCATGGGAGCTTGCTTCCAGGGTTTCTCCAGAAAAGCCTGTTTCAGCCGTCTCCAGTCCTTTTGAGCCTCTGCTCCTCTGGCCTCACTCGGTCCCCGGACCAGCCTTTGTCAGGGGTGAGCAGAGCACTTGGACTGAGCCCCCAGATAAATGGGAGAGCTCCCCAAAGCTAAATTGCCAAGCTCATACCAAGCAGGCAGGCTGGGCGGGAGAAAATGGCCCCTTGGCTGTGTCCCCAGGTACCATGGACCCCGAGCTCACAGACCTCTCCTCAAGCCTCCCCTGTGGGCCTCCTGACTACCTTCAACCGAAGCCGGAAGCCTCCTCCCCACCCCCCGCCAGCCCCCACACCTCTCTTGCTCGTCTCCTGCCACCCCGCGATCCTGACTCTGCTGATACAGCACCGGCTCCTATTCCACACTGTCCCTCAACCGTGCCTCCTCCCTCCTCAGTGACCCAGAGGACCTGCACCAGCCACGGTGCACGGGTCTGTATCAGGTCGCAGGCTAGCCCCTGGGTACCACACCCTCCCGAATGCTCGAGACCCAGTAAGGATGAGGAGCCCAGTCTTAGGTTCTTTTGTGCCCATCTTAAATGGGCCAGAACCTTGAGAAAGCTGGGACATGGGCAGAGAAATAGGATGTGCATTTTGGGTGCCCGAATGCTGACGTCACCCTTCTCCTCCATCTCTGAGTCCCATCTGGGCTGCAGGCTCCCAGGGCCCAGCACTCGGCCCCTGTTTTCTGAGATCCGCCTCCCCCAGGACCACTGCGTCCTGGTGAGGCCCTTCCCAGCCCTTCTCTCTGGCCCCTCTCCTCGGGGAGTCTCCTCAGAACCCAAAAGCTGAGGTGGGGGGAGGTCCCGGACAACCCCTGCTCTGGACTCTGCAGCACAAACCCTCATGGGGCCGGAGAACGCGAGTGGCAGGCTGCCTTCTCAAAATGGGCAAAGACAAAGCAAGAACAAAACGCAAATCAATATTTCAATAAATTATCCTGCCGCAGCAGCGAAATCGCTCTGGCTGCCAGAGGGGCTGGGAGCCCGGACTGAACCGGAGGCATTTCTGGGAGCGAGGAGGTGCTTGCCAGTGTCCTGTCCAGCCAAGGACGTGTTGGAAGGGTGCCGTCTGCCTGAGGTCCTCGGCTCCAGGGGCTCTCAACCCGGTGACCTGGGGGATGTGTTTTGTTCGGTCCATATAATTTATGTTAATCTGAGTCAACGTTTATTATGAGCTAGGCTTACTTTGTACAATTCAGATCTAAAGATGGGCCCTGAGAAATCCGATGTGGTGGCTCCGGGCACCCGTTACTGCACACCAGTGGTAGCTGGGAGCTGAACGCCGTCACCCTGTCCACTGTGTATGGACTCCTTGCCTGGGTAACTACAGTCCACCACTTAGAGACCCCCATTTTCTTTTCCTTTTTTTTAAATGTTTATTTATTTATTTTTGAGGGAGGGAAGGAGGAAGGGAGAGAGAGAGAGAGAGAAGAGAGAGAGAGGGAGAGGAGGGTCAGAGAGAGAGAATCCCAAGCAGGCTCCACACTGTCAGCACACAGCCCGACGTGGGGCTCGAACTCACGAACTGCAAGATCATGACTTGAGCCAAAAGCAAGAATTGGACACCCAACCAACTGAGCCATCCAGGCACCCCTTAACCCCCGCTTGCTTTATTATGGTAGGGAAGTACTCCCGTGTATTCTCATGCCTCGTAAACTGGCAAAACAAAAGATAGATTTGTTTTCCTTACGACCAAACGGCCTCCCCGATTTCCATCACCTGCCTTGCCCCTGTAGGCATTTGGGGATTGGAGCGCTCTCAGCACTTCCCGAAAGCCCACCCCCTGAGCACTCTGGCCTCTCTCTCTTCCCCAAACCTGCTTGTTCTCAGCCTCTTTCGGCCTGGTTCCTGCCTTTGCTTCTGTTCCTGACCATGCGGCCCTTTTTCCTGCTCTCTGGCCCTGAAATGGGTTTCTTTCCGGCTGGATTTTGACCCCTCCTCAAAGATGTTGCCAGAGCTCTTCTCCCACCGGTGGCCCAGCTGGTGTGCCCCGGAGACCCGCCCCTGGCTTCCGTCTGCCAGCCACTGCCCTTGACTGAGGTTCCCGTGGTTCCCCCGAGGGAGAAGTGCGTTGCTCAAGACTCTCGGTATCATGTGACAATAACACAACTCAGGTCAACTTTCATGGGACAAGTTTCCTGACACACATAAATGGCATGCACCTCTGTGACAGGCAGCCTCTAGGATGGCCCCTGGTGACCCCACCTCAGATGACTTGGGAACTGGTGTGCCATCTTGTAAGTCACTGACTTGGGTAATGCATGGGAACCCTGGCAGTGACCAGGAAGAGATAGACCCCCTGCATACATGTCTACTAAGGAATGCATAACTCTACTTTATGGACAGATGGATCCTTAAGGAGAAGAAGTGGGGAGCCTGGGTGGCTCAGTCAGCTGAGCGTCCGACTCTTGATTTTTGGCTCAGGTTATGATCCCAGGGTCGTGTGATCGAGCCCCACGCTGGGCTCTGAGCTCAGCGTGGCACCTGCTTAAGATTCTCTCTCTCTCTCTCTCTCTCTCTCTCTCTGCCCCTCCCCACCACTCATGTGCTTGCCCTCTCTCAAATAAAAAGGGGGGTGGGGTGTCTGCGTGGCTCAGTCAATTAAGAGTCCAACTTTGGCTCAAGTCATGACCTCACAGTTTGTGGGCTCGAACACCCACATCAGGCTCTCTGCTGTCAGCACAGAGGCTGCTTCAGATCTTCTGTCTCCCTTTCTCTCTGCCCCTCCACCACTCACTCTCAATCTCTCTTTCAAAAATAAAAATAAACATTAAAAAGAGACAGAGAAGAAGTAGTATATGCTCAGGACTCTTTGGATGGACAGACCTGTTCTGAGGTGAGAAGAGCTTACACACTCAACGCCTAGTGTGAGGCCAGCGGAGAGACAAGGGAAGCATGTTGCACGTAGGAGCCTTGCTCCGGGGACACTATGGTGTGTGTTTTGTTTGTGCGGCAGTTTAGGACAGGGGGTTGAATATAGGCTTTGGATTTAGGCTTCCTAGCTGTGTGACTAAGGGCAAGTTACTTGACCTCTCTGACCCTCGGCTTCCTGCCTCTGGGGGTGGTTGTGAGGACTGAATGAGAGTGAATGCCAACGCGATGGTGCAGCGCGGGCCGCAAGGCTGCCAGCTCTCTCTGCCATGGCGCTCTCTGGTGTGCGCCGCGGTACCAAATGGGGCGTGGTTCTCCCGGCGGCTTCCTGTCCGTGGTTCCCGAGGGAATGATCGCTCCGCCCCTGCTCTTTACGTGGCTTTTTTTTCTAGGTCTGCTGCAGTTTTTCTCCTCACTGCGTTTGGGCTGTTTTCTGCAATACCTTCAAACGGGGAAAGCATAGGGTTCCCTTCCCCTGCTCTGGGCTTGACCGCCGCGTCGGGAGTCCTGTCTCCCCTGCCCTGGACCCGGCCAGCTCTGTGAGCTCTTCGGCATGAGGCCCGCAGTGCTTTTGCCTCCTGTCCAGGGCCCGCACTGAATCAGTGCCTCGGAGACCCACAGGGACCCCTAGAAATGGCGTGGGTGAAATGGACTGTGTGAGGCCTCCGATGGTCTCACAGATTTGCCTCCACAGCTCATCTGAAAACCAGGCAGTGGTTTTGTGTTAAAACTCTCACAGGTGTGACCGGGGAGCCTTCCCTCCACTCAGAAGAATGGAGCCAGGTGGGAGGTGGGTCCCCTGAGGGGCTGGGCTCGGTGCCACCTGGACCAGGTCCCCAGCAGAGGCTTCTGTGAGCACCACAGCCCGCTCGGTTCCCATCTGGTCCACCAGACGCTAAGCCCTCACTTCCATCTCTCCCCTCCCCCCTGCAGTCCATGAGCCTCATTGAGATTGGGAACCCCTCTCAGAGCCTGGAGAACGTGTGCCGCTGGGCTTACCTCCAGCAGAAGCCGGACACGGGGCACGATGAGTACCACGATCACGCCATCTTCCTCACACGGCAGGACTTCGGGCCTTCGGGCATGCAAGGTGAGCCCCGCCCGTGCAGGGGCACAGAAAGGGGGAATGGTGGGCATGAGTCGGCGTGGTCCAGGCTGGGAAGGGTGTTGCGGGGGAGAGTCTAAGGCCACCTTAGCCAGTGAGGGGCTGCTTAAGTGCTAGTGACCTTAGGGCTCATCAAAAAACCACCACAGCCTCTGCCATTTCCCCCAGGAAACTGTACCCTTCCTGGTGGGACAGCTAAAGTCAGAGGTGGTGACATGAGCAGAGCCTGGGGCTGGCCGTCCAAAGACCAGACAGGATCCGAGGCGGGGGCCCAGAGTTGTTTGCTCCCCCCCCACCTCCACTCGTTAAAAAAAAAAACAAATTTGAATAACTTTTCCACCTTTAGAAGTTAAGGGATTGTACTTAAAAATTCAAACTATATAAAAGTGACAGATCTAAAAGGAGAAATTGACAAGGCCTACAATTATAGTTGAAGATTTTAACATAGTCTTCTCAGTAAGTGATAGAACAATAGATAAGAACGGGATAAGGATACAGAAGACTCGAATGAAGAAACTTGGCCTGGGAAATTTCTAGAATACTACACCAAACAACAGGAATATACCCTCTTGATGAGGGCAGCATAAAACCATACCAAAGCAGGGGCGCCTGGGTGGCTCAGTCGGTTAAGTGTCTGACTTCAGCTCTGGTCATGATCTCACACTTAGTAAGTTTGAGTCCTGCATCAGGCTCTGTGCTGACAGCTCAGAGCTTAGAGCCTGCTTTGAGTCTATGTATCTTCTCTCTCTGCCCCTCCCCTACTCCCACTCTGTCTCTCTCTCTCTCAAAAATAAATAAACATTAAAAAAACAAACAAACATACCAAAGCAGACTATGCAGGGACATAGGGAAATCTCAACAAAATACAGAAGATCAAGATTACACAGAATATGCCCTCTGACCACACTGGAAAGGAAAGAGAACTCGAAAAATTATGTGCATTTGAAAACTAAACAGTATGCTCCTTAATAATCTGTGATTCAAGAAGGAAGCAACAGTAGAAATTAGACTATATTTTTTAACAAAATGATATTGACAATACGGTGGATCAAAAGTTGTGGATGTAGCTAACATGATTAAGTTGATATTTATAACCTTATTTATACAGTATTAGAAAAAAGGGCTGAAGGGCCCAATCATGGAAATCTCTATCTCAAGAAATTTGGAAAAAGAACAGCAAATTAAACTCAACAAAAATAGAAAGGAAGGAAATTATAAATGTAAGAGCAGGATTGCTGAAATGGAAAACAGTAGTAGAGAAAAATCAACAAAACCAAATTTGGTTCTTTGGAAAACATGGGTTAGAATTGGAATGCCCCTGGCAATGCTAGTTTAGAAAAGAAAAGAAGAAAATACACACTTACTAAGATTAGGAATGTAAAGGGATATCATTACCAATCTTACTTTAAAAAGATAATATTGTGTTGATAAATTGGCTAATTTAGATGAAACTTACAAATTCTTTGACAAAATATAAAATCTGAGAAAAAAAGGAAAATCTGAAGTCTCATATCATCTAACGATATTGCATTTATGATGAAAAGCCTTCTTTCAAAGTAAACTCCAGGCCTCAATAGCTTCACGAGAGAACTCTTCCTAATTGTTAAGAGAGAATAATGTCAATCATACACAACCCCTCACAGAATGAAAAGAGAAGGAACATGTTCCAACCAATTTTATGAGACCTGCTAACATTAGTACCAAAATCTGAGATGGACGTCAAAATCGTAGGCCAGTTTCTCCCATGAACATAGGTGCAAAATCCCAAACAAAATTAACAAATCAAATCCACTACTGCTTATAAAAACCACTGTATGACAATGAATTTGGGCTTCTTCTGGGAATGCATGGTTTAACGTATGAAAATCAATCATGGTAATTTGCCCCATTAATAGAATAAAGGAGAAAAACTTACAGAATCATCTCCATTGATCCAGAAAAAGTATTTGACAAAAATCAATATCCATTTGTGATCAAATGTCTTATTGAACTAGGAAAGGAAGAAAATGTTCTTACTGTGATAGAGGATACTTACCCCCCAAAAAAAAAAGCTATAACAGACATCATATAAAATGGTGAAAGGTTGAAAAGACTTCCTCTAGACCTGAGAATGGGTCAAGAATATTTGCTATCACCACTTCTATTCAACATTGTAGTGGAGGTCACAGCCAGTGAAGTCAGGCAAGAGAAAAAATAAAAATACAAGGATCAGAAAGGAAGAAATCAAACTCTCATTTGAGGATGATATGCTTATGTACATAGAAAACCAAAAAGAATCCACAAATAAATCATTAGCATGATTAAATAATTTTTTGGATATAATGTCAATATATGTAAAAATCAATTGAATTTATATATTCTAACAGCAAAAAATGAAAATTTGAAAACTGGTACCACTAATGATAATAAAAGACTAAAAACTAGCAAACACCTGGGAATAAGTTTAACAAAATATGTCGAGGTGTGGACCAGAACACTGTAAAACACATACCCAGAAGTTATAAAAGACTAAATCAATGAAGGGATATACCATGCTAATAGATAGGCAGACCTGCTATTGTAAAGAGCTCAGTTTTCTCCAGACTGACCTGCAAGAGAACGTGAGTGCCCTCGGAGCAAGTTCAGACCCAGCCAGGCATTTCGAGGGTACTGACAGGTTGCTTCTAATGTTCACACAGAAATGCAATGGGCCAAGAACAGTCAAGAACCATTGAAGAAGATGAGCAAAGTATTCAGTGCTCACAAAGAACCGTCGTTAAAAAGAGTGTATTTTGATACGAGGGGTGACAAATATACCATTAGAACAGACCACAGAGTCCAGAATTGAACTTATCGATGGATGGATGCTTGATTCATTGTGAAGGTGGTCCCGTGAAGTGGAGGGGAAAGATGATTTTTTTAACAAATAGTATCAAGTCAGTCAAATATCAAAATTGGGGGAGGGAATGAAGCTTAATACCCTCCTTTTAAAATTTTTTTTAATGTTTTATTTATTTTTGAGAGCAGGAGAGACAAAGCATGAGCAGGGGAGGGGCAGAGAGAGAGGGAGACACAGAATCCGAAGCAGGCTCCAGGCTCTGAGCTGTCTGCACAGAGCCTGACGCGGCGCTTGAACTCACAGACCGCGAGATCATGACCTGAGCCGAAGTTGGACACTTAACCGACTGAGCTGCCCAGGCGCCCCAATACCCTCCTTTTTAAATGTAATTTGTTTCATTGAGATATAATTGACATATATCATTCTATTAGTTTCAGATATACAACATAATGATGGGATACATGTATAAACTGTGAAATGATCACCACCTGGGTCTAGTTAACATCATCACCTCACGTTGTTACAAGATTTTTTCTTGTGATAAGGAACTTTAAGATCTATTCTCCTAGCAACTTTCAAACATACAATACAGTATTACAAACTGTAGTTTTCATGCTTTGTGTGAGATCCCCAGAACTTATTTATCTTAGAACCAGAGGTTTGTACCTTTTGATGCCCGTTACTCTTTTTTTAAAAAATGAGCTCTAAGTATACTGTAGTGAGGAGGGGGAAATGACACCAGATACGATTATTCTAGCATAAAATTTGCATCGGTATTTTTTAAAGTTTATTTATTTTTGAGAGAGAGAGCGAGAGAGAGCATGTACACATGAGCAGGTGTGAAGGGCAGAGGGAGAGAGAGAAAGAGAGAGAATTCCAAGCAGGCTCCATGCTGTCAGTGCAAATCCCAGCGCAGGGCTCGATCCCACAACCGTGAGATCATGACCTGAGCCAAGATCAGGAGTCAGACGCTTAACCACCTGAGCCACTCAGGTGCCCCCCACTTCACTCAATTTACCGCACCCCCACCCCCCTATCTCTGGCAACCACCAATCTGTTCTCTGTATCTATGAGGTTTTGCCTTTTTTTTTTTTTTAAGATTCCACATAGAAATGAGATCACAGATTATTTGTCTTTCTCTGCCTGACCTATCTCAATGCCCTCCAGGTCCATCCATGTTGTGAATGGTAGAATGTCTCTTTTTATGACTGAATAATATCCCATTGTATGTATATACCACATCTTCTTTATCCATTCATCCCTTGATGGACACTTAATGGGGCAGTGAGCATGGGGGTGTAGATATCTTCTTGAGTTAGTGTTTGTGTTTCCTTCAGATAAATACCCAGAAGTAGAATTGCTGGACCGTAAGGTAGTTCTCTGTTTAAATTCTTTGAGGAAACTGCAAAGCATTTCACATCATGGCGGCACCAATATACATTCCCACTAACAATGCATGAGAGCTTCCTTTTCTCCACATCCTCGCCAATCTTGTTATTTCTTCTTGATTCCAGCCATTCTAACAGGCGAGCAGGTGTAGAGGGATACCTTATTGTGTTTTTGACTTGCATTTCCCTGACGGTGAGTGGGGTGGAGCCCCTTTTCATGTACCTGTTGGCCATCTGGATGTCTTCCTGGGAAACATGTTTATTCAGGTCCTCTGCCCAGTTTTTAATTGGATAATTTGTTTGTTTTTGCTATTGAGTTGTTTGCTTTCCTTATATATTTTGGATATTAACCCCTTATCATATAGATGATTTGCAAATATTTTCTCCTATTTTGTAGGTTGCCTTTTTCATTTTGTCGACAGTCTCCTTTGCTGTATAGAAGATTTTTTACCTCGATGTAGTCTCATGTGTTTGTTTTTGCTTTCGGCATCAAATCCAAGAAGGAATCATCCCCAAGACAGGTGTCAGGGAGCTTACTGCCTTTGGTTTCATCTAGGAGTTTTATGGTTTCAGGCCTTATGTTCAGATCTTTCACAATTTTAGTTGATTTTTGTGTATGCTGTAAGACAGTAGTCTCGTTTCATCCTTTTTCATGTTGCTGTCCAGTGTTCCCAACACCATTTATTGAAGAGCCTGTCTTTCTTTACTGCATAGTCTTGGTTTCTCTGCTGTCAATTAAATGACCATCTATGTGGAGGCTTTTATTCCATTCATCTATATATTTGTTTTTATGCCAATACTATACTGTTTTGATTACTATGGTTTGTAATATAGTTTGGAATCAGGGAACGTGATGCCTCTAGCTTTGTTCTTTCTCTAGATAGCTTTGGCTCTTTGGGGTCTTTTGTGTTTCCCATATAAATTTTAGAATTGCTTTTTTCTAGGGGCACCTGGGTGACTTAGTCGGTTAAGCATCCGACTCTTGATTTGGGCTCAGGTCATGATCCCAGATTTGTGGGATCAAGCCCCACGTCAGGCTCCATGCTGAGCGTGGAGCCTGCTTGGGATTCTCTCTCTCTTTCTCTCTCTGCCCCTTTCCCCGACTCGTGCTCTCTCTCCTTCTAAAAATAAGTCTTTAGCAGAAAACCATGGGGGAGGGGACGAGGGGAAAAAAAAAGACACAGAGAGGGAGGGAGACAAAACATAAGAGACTCTCAAAGACAAAGAACAAACTGAGGGGTGAGGGGGGTATGGGAGGGGGGAGAGCGGGTGACGGGCACAGACGAGGGCATTTGTTGGGATGAGCGCTGGGTGTTGTATGGAAACCAATTTGTCAATAAATTATTTAAAAAATAAATAAAAAACAAACATAAAAGAATTAAAAAAAATAAAATAAGTCTTTAAAAAATAGAATCATTTTTTCCTATTTCTATGCAAAATGCCATTGGAATTTTGGGAGCGATTGCAGTGAAAGTGTAGATATGTTTCGGGAGCATGGGCATTTTAATAATATTAACCCTTCTGGTCCATGAACACAGAAAATCTTTCCATTTATTTATATCATCTTCAATTTCTTTCATCTATGTCTTACAGTTTTCAATGTACAGATCTTTCATCTCCTTGATTTAAGTTATCCCTAGGTATTTCATTTTTTTTAATTTAATTGTGAATGGGATAGTTTTCTTAATTTCTCCTTCTGATAGTTCACTGCCAGTGTATAGAAATGCGACTGATTTTTGGATATTGATTTTGTATCCTGTGACTTTCCTCAATTTGCTCATTAGTTCTAACATTTATTTTTTGATGGAGTCTTAAGAGTTTTCTATGTAAACTATCACGCCATCTGCAAATCATGACAGTTTTACTTCTTCCTTCCGATCTGGATGCCTTTTAGTTATTTTTCTTGCCTGACTGCTCTGCTAGGACTTGTAATTCTGTGTTCAGTAAAAGTGGTGAGAGTGGCCATCCTTGTCTTGTTCCTGATCTTAGAGGAAAAGCTCTCAGTTTTTCACTGGGGAGGATGATGTTAGCTGTGGGCTTGTCATTTATGTGTTTTATTATTTTGAGGTCCGTTCCTTCTATGACCTCTGTATGGAGAGTGGGTCAGTGGAATTGTCAAATGCTTCTTCTGCATCTATTGAAGTTCATCTACTTTATATATATCATGTTTGTGGATGTCTTAGATCTTAAGTAGGTTTTAGATCTGGATATGAAAGGTGAAATAATGAAACCTATAGAAGATAATAGAGGAGGCTATCTCCATATTTCTCAGAGTAAGAGAAGATTTCTTTAAAAAAGATGAAAAGTACTAACTGCAAGGGAAAAGATAAATAACATTAAATATTACCATTAAAAACTCTGGTTCATTAAAGGCCCTGTTAATCCATTGGGGAAAACATTCATAACACATATATCTAACAAAGAACTTATATCTGAAATATATTAACTCTGACAGATTGATAATAATCATTAAATAGCCCAGGACGCCTAGGCGGCTCAGTCAATTAAGCGTCCGACTTCAGCTCAGGTCATGATCTTGCGGTTCGTGAATTCAAGCTGCACATCGAGCTCTGTGCTGACAGCTCAAAGCCTAGTGCCTGCTTTGGATTCTGTGTCTCCCTCTCTCTCTGCCCCTCCCCGACTCACACTCTATCTCAAAAATAAACAAACATCAAAAAAAAAATAAAAATAATTAAACTGCCTGATAGAACAATGGGCAAGAGATTTTACCAGGCTCTTAAAAAACCTTACTGGATCAGTAAATATAGGAAAAGGTGCTCAGCCTAGTTGACATTAGGGAAATGAGTTAAAACCACAGTGAGATATCAGGACACACCTAATGGAATGGTTAAAATGTGTAAAATGCTGAAAATGCCAAATCTTGGTGACGATGGGGATGTCATTCTCACTCTCCGCTGACAGGAATATAAATTGCTACAAGTCCTTTGGAAAACTGGCTGGCAGCGTCTGTGAAAGCCAGACACGTGCCTACGGGATCGCTGCTCTCTTAGACACGCCTCCACCACGTGCAGGCACATGCGCAAGACTGTGCGGGAGCGCTCCTAGCAGCATTCCTTCTAGAAACCCCTCAACAGGGAGAAACTTAAATCCATCAGCTGGAGAGTGGATAAAGGAACTGTGATCTATTCATACAGCTGGGAAAAGAGCTAGGCTGTTTCTCCATACCTGGATGAATCTCACACCTTGAACAGTGAAAGATGCCAGGCAGAGAAGAATATATCCTTATGGTTCCAATTCATTTCAAGTTTGGAAGCAGGCAAAGCTAACCTGTGGCATTAAAAGTCAGGAGAGTGGGGAGGAGCGAGGGTGTCATGGTTGGAGGCAAGGAGACAGGGCTTCGGCCTGTGCTGATACAGTTGTATTTCTGAACCGGGGAGGTGGCTACACGGGCGAGGTCCCTTTGTGATGATGATTTGCTTCTTGTATCCTATGACATGTGCACCTTTATGGATGCATATCACAGTTCAAAAGAAAGAGTTTTAAAAAAAACCTGTGTAAAATATATATTCAGAGGAGTGGGCCCATTTTACCCCACCCCCTTTTTCTACAGATAGTCATTTTGATTCATTTCTGGTTGATCGTTCCAGAGACCTAGTGTATTTCTATAATACACATGCTCATTACATCCAATGCTGCCTTCCATGAATTATTACGCTTAACTCCCCCGTCTTCCTCCTCTCTTCTAAACTTTAGCTTCTCTCTCTGACCACTTGCCCATATTTGCACAACGAGGGAGACTCTCTGAGTAACCTAGATCAGAGTCCAAATCAGTGTCTGTTAACAAAACATCTCCGTGGCATGGCCATTGCCCCCTTTGCCGCCCAGATGGGCACTGCAGTGCGACTCAGGTGGGAACAGAGAATGTGACTGCAGATCCCACTGAGCACAGAGTAAGACTCCTCCTTGGTGTCGGTGCCTCTTCGTTTTGAGGGGCTGCTAGCGCCCCACAGGCTGAGCTAGATGACAGACAGAGAGGTCTGTCAGCCCTTTTGTCCAGGGAAGAGCTCTAATGGGAAACAGACCTGTTCCACAGGGAGAGAAATCAACACAACTTCTCTAGTAAGTGACCTTGTCCTTCGTTTCAAAATACAAAAGCACAACTAAAGATTGCCAGACTTTCTTTTTTTTCTATTTTTTCTTATAATGTTTATTTATTTTTTGAGAGCAAGAGAACACGAGAGGGAGAGGGGTAGAGACAGAGGGAGACAGAGAATCCAAAGCAAGCTTCAGGCTCTGAGCTGTCAGTGCAGAGCCTGATGCAGGGCTTGAACTCGCAAACCATGAGACCATGACCTGAGCCAAAATCAAGAGTCAGATGCTTAACCGACTGAGTCACCCAGATGCCCCTCTTCCTCTTTCTTTCTTTCTTTCTTTCTTCCTTCCTTCCTTCCTACCTTCCTTCCTTCCTTCCTTCCTTCCTTCCTTCCTTCCTTCCTTCCTTTCTTTCTTCTTTCTTTCCTTCCTTCCTTCCTTCTTCTCACACCATGAAAAATTTGGACCAAGATGCAAAACAAAATTGGAGAACTGACTGTAGAGGAAACAGAGATCATTTAGAGACTGAAGAAGAACTTCTTTTAAAAAGGAGTAGTTCCCAGAATGTTTGAGAGAATACATCTGTAAACGCAGCAGAGGTTAAGAGGAAGAGTAAAGAACAACAAAGAGTTTTTATGAAGCTAAAGATATGATGGGTCAAAGAGACAAGTCAGAAGCTGAAATAAAACGTCAAAGGCATTCAGAAAGATTAAAATAGGAGACTAAAGACAGAGAGGCTCAATCCAAGAGGTACAATATCTATCTAATAACGTTTCCAGACAGAAAGAACAGCAGCAAAATAAAATAAGAGGGAAGGGTATGAAGAAAAACATAAAGACACATTTGCAAATCTTCAGATCGTAAAGACCGATATAATACGCCAGGTGGTGTGAATGCGAAATACTTGCATGGAGGTATATATGCATGTACAAACTTTGCATACAATGAACAAAGAGAGGATCTCAGAGTCTGGCTTGGGACACTAACGTAAGAACAATCAACTCAAAGCCTGCAGAGCAAAAAAATACTATAAGATACAGACTTTCTTGCTTATTACAAGGGAAAAAAGACAGTGGTTTGATTCCGATCCTTTCCCAGACAACCCTAACACCAGCACGCCCCGGGTCACCATGTCCTCCTTCCCTTCCTCTCTACTCTTCCCTTAGAACAATTGCTTTGGGTTCTCCCCACGGGGTCTGCGAGGAGTGAGGCTGGGTCAGGATTCTGAGGGCCGGGGCTCCTTGCTTGGTGGGACTCCAGGTGGTGTCTTGGCAGAGGCCCCCTTTGGCACACACAGCTCTGGAGGCACTTCTTTATCTTGTCCAAGGAGGGCCAAGTGGCTGGCCCCATTCTCTGGTTTTCTTCAGTTGTAGGTGCATCTCGGCATCATGCTTCCCCCCCCACCCCCGCCCCATCCATGGGAATGCTGTCCTCCAGGCTTCCCTGGAGACATCTGAAGAACAACTTCACCCTATGATCAGACTTCCCTCACCCAGGGGGAATCAGCTGCTCCACAGGCTGGCCACCCACAGGCCTTCTCGCCTCCCCACTTGGGACGTTCTAGCTAGTTCCTCAGTCCTCCCTTTGCTCCCTGTGTGTCTCCATTTCCCCCGACTGCTTCTCTGGGTCACACAATGTCACTGGGTTGGCAAAGCACACTATGTCTCTTCACTGTTACCTGTGAATTCGGTGGTTCTTTCAAAGCCACTTGAGTGGGGGTGGGGTGGGCCTGGCTGAGGACAGTAGGGGTGGGGGTGGGGTCCTTGGGCATCTTATGTCAGGGGGATGTGACCTACTACAGCCTCCCTCCCTGCTCCTGCTCCCTGCCCTCTGCCTTGGGGGGCGCCTGGTCTGGTTCTGGCGCCTTCCCCACAGACCCCTGGAAGAGAGGAGGCCTTGGGGAGGAATTGGCTCAGAATCTCCCTGGCCAGACTGCAGGTTCACCAGCTGAGAGCTCTGAGGGCCTTGTCTGCAGCTGGTCTACTCCCTCAGCCCTCTCCGCCAGTCCTGGCTGCGTGACGGCAGGGCAGTGTGGCGTGCTGGCTTTTGTCGCCCAGCTCTGCCCCTGAGTAGCTTCAGGGCCTACCCTCACTGCTCCCTGCATGTGCTATGGAAATGGGTCGAGCTGGGGTCTCACGGGACCCAGGGAAGACCCAGGGTTCCTGCAGCTGTGGGAGAAGGGGTGTAGGCGATGTATTGCCCAGGGGCCAGAAGGTCACTCAGCAAAGTGGGAAGGTGGGAGGTGGCGTGCAGGAGAACAGCAGGCAGGAAGCTGCCGGGGGACAGAGAGTCCTAGCAGTTGAGACCTGGGACACTGATCCTGGCTGCAGTGTGGACACTGACGGGCAGGGCTACTGCCTGGGGCCAAGCGTCTCCTGAGAAGTCGGTTTGGTTCTTTGCTCTGGGGACAGTGTCGGGGGGCACTGGGGCCAGAACCCCCTAATTCAGGCAGGGCTGTGGGCCTGGGAGCTAGAGTCGCTCTTTGTCTCCTCCCAGGCTACGCTCCTGTCACCGGCATGTGCCACCCCGTCCGCAGCTGTACTCTGAACCACGAGGATGGCTTCTCCTCAGCCTTCGTGGTGGCCCACGAGACCGGCCATGTGTAAGTGACTTTGCTGTCCTCGCTGCATGGGGAAGATCGGGGCTCCCCAGTTCTCCTCTGTGCCCTGAGCACTTGAGATGTAACGTCTCCTCTGTATGAAAAGCACTTGGGATGTAATATCCCGACCCCAGCAGTGCACAGGGCAGGCCCGCGGCCCACGTTCTACTGAGAGAACAAATCCAAGGGCCAAGCAGGTGCGGGGAGGCAACGTATTATGCATTCAAGCCCCCCAGGGAGGGGCGGGGGAGCTTCTTACCCCGTTTTACACACAAATAACAGGGGCTCTGAGGGAGCCTCGCCCAGAATTCAAGAGCTGGAGGCAGGAAAGCCACAACCCACCCAGGTGTGCAGGCCCCAGGCGCCCCCTGAATTTGGGGGCCCGGCAAGCTTGATTGTAAACCCCGCAGGGCCGCTGGGTCTGTGCAGGGATGTGGGCCCACTGGGTTGAATGGGTGGGAGATTCCGGGCTGTGGACACCTCTGCCTTCACTGCGGTCTCACAAAACAGCGCCCTCTGGAGGGCAGGATCCTGAGTGTCTCCCAAGAGTCCCTAGCTTTAAGAACCAAGCTGGCGGACAACTCAGCTCCGGGCAGACCAGAGAAAGCTACGGGGGGAGGCCGCTGGGGGAGGTCGGGGCGGCCCCCCAGCTGCCAGGTCAGTGAGGCCAAGGCGAGGGTCCAAGTGAAGGTGCCTTGGTCCCCCGCACAGGCTGGGCATGGAGCACGACGGGCAGGGCAACCGCTGTGGCGACGAGGTGCGGCTGGGCAGCATCATGGCGCCGCTGGTGCAGGCAGCCTTCCACCGCTTCCACTGGTCCCGCTGCAGCCAGCAGGAGCTGAGCCGCTACCTGCAGTGAGTACCACCCTGGCCCCTCGGGGACCCCACAGCCCTGGTTCAGCTGGAGGAGGGCGCATTCGCACTGCTCTCCTCCTTGTGCCTGGGCCCAGCCCCAGGCCTCAGCCCTCCTGAGGCGCAGGGGAGGGAGAGGGAGAGAGGGAGAGCATGGGGGGGGGGGGAAGAGATCCCATTGTTAGGGGACCCCGCCTAGACTGGAAAGTGGGCACAGCAGCTGCACCTGTAATGGGATGCCTGGGTAGCTTACATCGAGGGAAAGAGACGCAGCAGGAAACCAGGCAGCACAGCTGAGAGCTGGGGTGTGCAGACAGGCCCGCCACCCTGACTCCGGGAGGGGCTGCGGCCGCCTCCGGGGCTGGCCGCTCCCCGCTTGTGGCACCTCCGTGTCTCCTCACAGCTCCTACGACTGCCTGCGGGATGACCCCTTTGCCCACGACTGGCCGGCGCTGCCCCAGCTCCCGGGGCTGCATTACTCCATGAACGAGCAGTGCCGCTTCGACTTCGGCCTGGGCTACATGATGTGCACGGCGGTGAGTGTCAGGGCACCCTGGGGGCTGGCGAGGGGGCACCTCGCCCTGACAGGCTAGCTTCCGAGGAGGCAGCTGGTGGTGGGGTGGCTCTGGGGGGCAGGCCAGAGCCTGCTTCCAGAATGGCAGCATCTCCCTCTACACCCACTGTCCCTCACCCGCTCAGCACCCAGTGCCCACCTGGCAGGTCCGGACATGGTCCTGGTGACCAGGGCTGTGACCAGGGCATCAGAAGGGATGGGGGGGGGGCGGTGATAGTGCTGGTAAGGCCTCTGCATGACCTGCAGAGTTCGGGAGGGCTTCCCTGAGGAAGAAGTGAGGTATAAAGGCTAAGTGGGAGGAGAGAACATTCCGGAAGGCAGGTATCACATATGCAAAGGCCTAGAGGTGAGGGAACACAGCGTACAGAAGACCCAGCAGTTGTTGCTAGGGTCTAGTGTCAGGACAGGGCCAGCAGCAGGAACCCCAGCCATTGGGATTGACTGTTCGCTGATCAGTACCCACCCTGTCCCAGGCAGTATGGCGAGAGCATTAGTGTCTGTTAGCAGTTGACCTAACGCTCCTCTCAACTGCATGAAGGAAGTAAGCAAAGTATTCCCATTTTACAGATGAGGAAACTGAGGACTTCGGTCACATGCCTTAGGTCACAGAGTGAGCAGGTGGTGGACTTGGTGGTCTAAGCTCTTGCATGACTGCCTAAAGAGCTTGGGGGGTGGGGCTTGATTCATGGCAACAGGAAATTCTAGAAATGTTTAAAGAAGGGGATGGCATGGCCAGGTCTGAGTTTTAGCTGAATCCCTCAGGGACATCCTGAAGGAGGAGGTAAGGGGACAGCCAAGCAGGAAAGCCAGAGAAGAAGGGACTGTGAGGTCCAGGGAACAGAGGCCAAGGCTGAAGCAAGAGAAGGGCAGAGGGGGGCTTCAGGAGGGCTTTAGGGGGTGGAGTCCTCAGCAGGGGGACAGTAGTTGCCTATGGGGCCCTGCAGTGACAGCCCCTCCCAGCCACCAGCCACTCGTACCTGGGCCAGAGGGATGCCCAACAGCCTTCCTGCGAGGTACACTGACTCCCAGCTGTCTGTCTGTCCAGACTCCGTGGCAGGTGCAGGGGGCAAGGACTAGAGGCCGGGGAGGCCCCGCAGCCACCATAAGGACAGGAAGCAGTACTGCATGCTGGAGGTTGTCACGGCTTCAGAATCATACAGAGCACAGGGCACCACACATGGGCCACCATGGGCTGCCAAGCCGTGCCTGACTCCGCCCTGTCCAAGAGGACCATGGGGGACCCTGGGGACCCTAGGGGCCCCACAGTGGGAGGCAGCCTGGTGAGCTGCCCCTGCTCTCTTCTAGTTCCGGACCTTTGACCCCTGCAAGCAGTTGTGGTGCAGCCACCCTGACAACCCCTACTTTTGCAAGACCAAGAAGGGCCCCCCTCTGGACGGGACCATGTGTGCACCTGGCAAGGTGAGTGGGAGCAGAGGGCAGGCAGTGTGACGCACCCAGATCACCAGGGACAGGCCCTGCGCCACAGGCGGAGTGGGGCGGGGATTTCTCGGGGCAGCCCTGCCTCCTTCCTAATAACTCCTCACATCCGACACCAGAGTTCTGCCGCCTTTACTTCCGACCCACTGTGTCTTCTGTTCGAGCAAACCTGGTGTCTCCAAGCTCCTCGCTGTGCCTCAGACACCCCCTAACTCAGGGATCCCTACTCTAAGGAGCAGTTTTGGAGTTCCAATGGCCTTCTGTCCCCCACCGACACTGTCACCTCACTTTGAGGCCGGCATTGGGGGCTGGTGACAGCTGGGTCCCTAGCCCCAGCATCGGGGTGAGCCTTTCCATCCCTGGGGCCTCTGTGTTTGCCCTCCGGTGGGCACACTTGTCCCTTGAGGCGGCTCCGGGCTCCACGGCTGGCTGCCCTGGCACCTGCCAGCCACCCCAGACCCACTTCCCACCCTCCAGCAACTTGACAAAAGATGGGATTTTCTTACCTTGTCCTTTCTGCCGAAACTCCGGGCTTGACTCTCATAGGCTCGGATGAGATCACGTGCTCTCTCTTCAGCTAGTCACTTGCTGGGGGCTGAGTGAGCCTAAGCGTGGGTAACAGACCACGGGTGAAAACCACGAGGGCTCAGCCCAGGGATGCCCCGCAGACCTGGCAGTGGGGGATGGAAAGTGGGGAGTGCACGCCGGCACCTTCGTCCCACCATCAGTCCTAGAAAGGCCCCCAAATCTTCTGGGCCGGAGGTCCCTCCATGCAGGTCTTAAATTCTGGCTAATTTTAGTTCCTAGTAGAACTTCTTCAAGATACAGATTTCCAAGCCCACCCCTAAAGATTTTGGTTTGGGGTAAGGATCAGGAATTGCTTTGGTTTTTGTTTTATTTTGTTTTGTCTTATTTTTTTTAATTACGGTAAAATTCACATGACATAATATTTGCCCTTTTAACCACTTTATACAATTTCCTGGCCTTTCAGTATGTTCACAGTGTTGTGAACCCATCACCATTATGTACTTCTAGAACTTCTTCATCACCCCAAAAGGAAACCCCATTAAGCAGTGACTCCCCCATTAAGCTGTCTCCAGCCCCCGACAACCACCAATCTGCCTCCGTCTCTAAGGATTTGCCCCATTCTCGAATTCCACATGAATAGAATCATACAATATGTGGCCTTTTGTGTCGGGCTTCTCTCGTTGAATGTTTTTAAGTTTCACTTGTATTGTAGCATGTGTCAGTGTTTTATTCCTTTTTATGGCTGAATACTATTCCACCGTATGCCTAGGCCAGAATTTATTTGTCCGTTTATCCACTGATGGACATTTGGATTGTTCCAACCTTTTGGTGTATGTGAACAGTGCTGCTATCAACATCTGTGTACAATTTTCTACTTGAAGATCTGGGAATTGGTGTGTTTTGTTTGTTTGCTTTTAATCAAAATACATATATATTTTTTTCAGGAATAGAATTTAGTGATTCATCACTTACATCCAACACCCAACACTCATCCCAACCAGTGTCTTCCTTAGTGCCCATCACCCCTCTAGCCCTGCCCCCCACCCAACACCCCACCAGCAACCCTCAGTTTGTTCTCTGTATTTAGGAGTCTCTTAAGATTTGTCTCCCTCTCTGTTTTTATTTTTGCTTTCTTTCCCTTATGTTCTTCTGTTTTGTATCTTAAATTCCACATACGAGTGAAATCATGTATTTGTCTTTCTGTAACTGACTTATTTTGCTTAGCTAATATACTCCAGTTCCATCCATGTTGTTGCAAATGGCAAGACTTCATTCTTTTTCATTGCCGAGTAATATTCCATAGATTTTATATATATATATATATACACATACATATATATATATGTATGTATATATATATACACACACCGTATCTTCTTTATCCATCCATCAGTCAGTGGACATTTGGGCTCTTTCCGTACTTTGGCTATTGTCAATAATGCTATAAAAGTTGGGGTGCACGTGCACCTTTGAATACGCATTTCTGTATCCTTTGGATAAATACCTAGTAGTGCAATTGCTGGGTCATAGGGTAGTTCTAATTTTAATTTTTTGAGGAACTTCCACCCTGTTTTCCCAAGACCGTTTGCTGAAGAGACTGTCTGTATTCCTGCTTTGTCAAAGGTTCGTTGGCCACACATTTGTGGGTCCATTCCTGGGTTCTCTATTCTGTTCCATTGACCTGAGTGTCTGTTTTTGTGCCAGTGCCATATTGTCTGGATGATTCCAGTTCGTAATACAGCTCGAAGTCTGGAATTGTGATACTGCCAACTTTGGTGTTCTTTTCCAAGAGTGCTTTGGCTATTCGGGGTCTTTTCAGGTTCCATACAGATTTTAGGATCGTTCGTTCTAGCTCTGTGAATGCTGACGTTATGTTAGGGTGTTACGTTAGGGTGTTATGTGGGAATAGGGGAAGGAATTGGTGTTTTTAAGGCTGTGCCCAGGCGATTCAGCCGTGCCCCAGACTTCACGAACTGTTAGAAGTTGGAGGTGGGTTGTTGTTAGCAATACGCCGGGGACCTTAAAGCCAGAACCGACCACATAGCCCTCCTCCCCCACAGGAGCTCACTGGAGGGAACGCGGGCGCAGGAGCGTTTGCCGCATCCCCTGTGACCAACTTCGTTAACACTGAGCTGGGGGCTGAGACTAGCTAGCATGGCTTCCTGCCCCATCCACGTCCTCAGTTTTAACCCATCCACCCTGCACAGAGAGAAGGCAGGTGCGGCGGGAGGCAGCCCTGCACAGGCTTTTACCCCACAGGCCCCCCAGCCGCTGGGAGAACATGAGCCTGAGAATGCCTGCACTTCCAGCTGGCTGGCCCCTCCTTTCTTGTGGGGCGGGGTGGGGGGGGGAGGCGGTGTCCGGTAAGGAAGGTGCACAGATGTGGCCAAAGTGCTCCTCCTCACAGAAATCACTGACCTGGTCATGCCCTTCTTTCATTTTAGGTGGCGGGACCCTTTGTTGTTTAGCCCAGAAAATAAAATTGCATTCTATTTGTTAAATAACAGAGCAGCGCTGAAGGCATCGGCGGTGGAGCTGGGGCTGGGGTCAGCCCGCCCTGGTTCACAAGAGCACGGGGTGAAAACTGACCCACGTCGCGGATCCTTGTGCGTGTGGGGCTGGGCGCAGGGGCGCAGGGAGAGGCAGGCGCACCCCCTGGGGCCTATCACACTCCTCTGCCTGTGTGTGTTTGTATGTTGCAGCCTTGCTCATTATTGCATGTAGTTTTTTATTTGGAAGGCAGCCCTCCCTTGCCTTCCCCTTTCCTGCAAGAGAGGGGAGTGAGGAGGGTGCAGGTGGAAGTCCGGCCTCCTTGGAGAAACAGTTGGACGTCTCAGGGATGGGGGGCGTGGCTATGAAGAGCTCAGCAGTCCCGGTGTCTCTGTTCCCCGCACTACCACCACCCGCCAGCAGGGGGTGACAGAGCTCAGGCTCAGGGACACAGTGTGGCCTCCCGGGATCCTCACTGTCCACATTCTCCAGCAGCTCATCCCAAGCACCTTGTCCCAGGTTGTGCCCCTGCTTACTCCGTGTCGTGTATCCGCCATTTCCCAGAGGCAGAACAGTCCGTATCTGCGGTCCACACACAGGGATGACACGGAGAGAGCAAACAAATGAACCGCCCACCCTCCACCCTCCTGAGGTTCACAGCGCGCTTGCCCTGGGTCAGAGCCTGTGGGGACCGGGTAGGCAGGGGACGTCGGCAGCACCCTTGGGGTCTGGGGCCCCGTGCCTCAGAGAGACGAAGCAGAGAGGGTCAAGGTGGGGAGAAGCAAGGGCCAGTGGTGTGCAGCTCTTCCCTGGGACAAGAGGTGGCTTGGCGGAGAGAGGAGAGGTGACTGTGTTGCCCTCTGACAGAGCAGTGGGCAGTGGGCCTGAGCTTCAGTCTGCTTGGTCATCTCAGATCCATATTCATTCATTCATTCATTCATTCATTCACATTCACTGCAAGTGTCTTGCTCCTCCACCTCCTTCAGACCTTACCATCTGTGGGGGTCGACCATGAGCGTAAAGAGGCAGTGAGGACGGGGCTGGGGAGCGCTCTATCGGGGAACCCAGAGAGGCTTCCCAGTCAGTGACCCCCGCCAAAGGCCGCAGAGCGAGAGGAGCAATCCAGGTGGGAGCTCATACGGGGCGAGAGCCCGGCGAGGAAGGCCAGGGAGGGCATAGAGACAGGGAGGATTTGTGTTTCAAAATACAGCATAGTTATTTCAAACGTGACGTGGAGTAAGGCCAACAGATCAGAAGGCGACTGCCTCGAGGCACCAGTTTGTTTCTCGTGGATCCTGGAGGAAGGGTCAGGGGGCCGTGCTTGGGAGTACCAGGGTGGGTCAGGTCAGGAGGCAAAGCATGGGGGCAGCTGTGGTTTCTGTAGAAAGGAACCGGCAGGGCAGAGTAAGTAGGCTCGGGATTGGTCAGTGTGAGTAATTTCAGTGGGCAGGAGGGGCTGATAGCTCTGGTATCATTCGGGACCTGCCCCTGGAATGATGTGGGCAGGGGCAGGTGACCTTGAATGGGAGAGTCTGACAGAGGACAGAGGAAGCGCATGGGTCCTCGACTCTGGACTGATTGGTTTGCGTTTACAAAATCCCGCTGCTGGTGCTGGTGCGTTGCTCACTATCCTCAGAAACTGGCTAATCCTGGAAGGCGCAGTCCCTTGAGAGTCAGCAGGGCTCCCGATGTCAAAGCATCGGAATCCAGAAAACAAAAAACTTGGCGATGGCCCGCGGCTCCCCAGGAGGCTACGGTGACAGCCTATCCCCGCGTCCTGCCCTGTTCAGGGTGCCGGAGACGTCGCTCAGATCTGCAGCCAGGTGGGCATGCCCGGGAGCAGAGTCAGGCCACGCACGAGGGTCCTCTCAGGTGCCTGTGCCCCGCAGGTCAGGCCGGCGGGCTCCCCTGGCCCTACCTGCGCGAGCCGGGGTTGGAGCAGAGGGAGGTCAAAGACGGCTCCCGCCTCAGCGTGTCTGTGGGCAGGAAGGAGTCCTCCACGTGCTCTCGCACTGACACACAGCGTCTTGGGGAAGCAGCACCCAGCCTCCGTTTTCATGAATTCAGTTTCAGAGACACGGGCCTGGCGTACGGGCCCCGCGATGCCCCCGGGTCATGCCCCATGCCTCCTTTGCATAGTTGAGAACGGGCAGGCAGGCATAGTGACAGGGGCAGCCCACGATCTGGACCCGAGAGTTCAAGCCTTGGGTCTCCTTCCTCGCCACGTGACCTCGAGCCGTCCTTCCTCCCTCGCGCAAGTTACCTAAGTGCCAACGCACTGATCCTCACAGCTCAGGCTCCTGGCACGTGGTGCACGCTCGGGACATGCTGAGCAGCCCGGCAACATTCCTGGCCCCTGCCTGGGGGCATCGGTGTTCCCCAGCGTTTTATCCCCCGAGGCACCCCCCTCGGGTTTGTCACCGGCTCAGGATTCACTCAGGACAAGTGGCTTTGTGCTTTTAAATGTCTCAGCCTCTCTGTAGTATTGAAATATTTGTAGGCATTTAAACATATGTTCATAAAGCATTTTAATAACCTTAAACATGGTTTTTGAAATAATAGCACTGAGGCATCGGAGTAGGACATTGGTCATTGGGGTGACGTTAACTGCTCATAGTCATCCGGGAGGAAATAAACCAGGGTATTGGGAGGACGGCTTCTGAGTGGTGGAATCAAGGGTGGGTTTCCTTTCTTTCTGCCTTGCTTCGTGTTCTCTACGACGCATGCATATTGCCTCTGCGCGTTTGGACCCGAGTCTGTGGAGCGGGTGGTCTGTCACACTGTGGGATGTTCTGAGTTGCCCTGAGCCCAGCTCCCTGTTTCCAGACTTGGCACCCATTCGTCCCACGGGGACCAGGGGACCACCGTCTGGCCTCCTCCATCCTCCTGGTCCTTGGTGCCCTCCACCAGCAGTGACTTGGAAGTTGGGCCCCAATCATGGCCTCCAGAGATGCCAGGAGTGCTCACTCCCTCTGTGTCTCAGTCAGCTCCGGTGCTGTAACAAAAATGCCATAGACTGGGGGATTCAACGGCAGGTGTTGTGTCTCCCGGTTCTGGAGACTGCACTTCTGAGATCAGGGTGCCAGGCTGGCGGGGTTCTGGCGGTGGCTGCAGAAGGCCAGCTGCCCTTGCTGCATTCTCGTGTTTCAGAGACAGAAATCTTCTTTCTCGTGTCTTCGTAGAAAGGCACCGATCTCATAAGGGACTTCACCCTTGTGACCCCTGGGTCATGGGATGGCTCTGATGCCATCACACTGGTGCTTAGGCTTGAACATAGGAATTTTGGGAGGACGCAAACATTCATTCCGCACCATCCCCTTCCCTGGGCCCTCTTCCCTGCCCGGCAGCCCCGCCTCGCACCACCAGCTGGGGGGCCACCGGCCAGCGTTTCTGTGGGCTCTTTCCTTCCCTTCCACAGTTAAGTGAGGGGCACTTTGATGAGGTAACCGGGGCCTGGAAGGTCATGACCAGCATCACTGGTGGCCTGCAGCCACATCTGTCTGACCCCAGGCTTACCAGCCTTGTGATGGGGGAGCCTTTGACCGCTTGCCCAGAGCCCAGGAAGGAGAATCTAGAGAGTGGCAGCCTCTGTCATACCTCACAAGGGCTCAACTGGTATGAAGGCAGGTCTGGGAGTCCTTCAGTAGGTTAGGAAGGGTGAGAGGCCTGTGGAAGGAAGGGAGGGAGGAAAGAGGGAGAGAGGGAGGGAGGAAGAAAGGAAAGAAGGAGGGAGGGAGGAAGGGCTGAGGCAGGCTCCCAAGCAGAGAGGTGCACAAGAGTAGGGGAGGCAGGGAAGAGTTTGTCTGAGAGAGGAGACCCAGGAGGGAAGCATGGCAGTGACGTGGGTACAGAGATGGCAGCATGACACCCCTGGAATGGCCTCTGAGACAGAGACCCAGCTGCAGGCATCTCCCCGGGGAACGCTTGCAGAGTCACCGTCTGCGGGGAGGGTCTTAGCAGACCCCACTCAAATCTCTGGGCTGGCCTTTCAGACCTGTGCCCGACCTTGACTAGTGGTTGGTCTGGCCATCCCAGGGAAGAGGCGTGAATGACTTTGGGCTAGGCAGCGCTGTCGAGCTGAGGGCATTTCCTGGAGAGGGACTCCACTGTGAGCATGAGCAACCAACACACCCGGTGGCTGGGGGGGGGGGGGCGAGAGCCTCAGTCCTAAAAGGGGGCATCTGCTGCCCTGGGCGCGGGGGGAGGAAGTGGAGTGGTGGGCTTCCTGAGAGGCGGCATTCGCAAAGGCAGGGAGGGAAGCAAGCGTGGTCTGTCCAGAGAGCAGTCAGCGTCCGGGCGCCTGGCATGGTGACAGGAGATGACGCAGGAGGGGCGACTAGGAGCCGGTCACGCAGGGCCTCTGATGCCAGGCTAAAGAGCTAGTCCGAATCCTGCAGCAGCAGGAGCCCGAGGAAGGTTCTGAGAGAAGAGCAGGGGTGAGTCCACCGTGAATCTTAGGATGCGTATGCTCCGGCACCTCCCACTTCCATCGGGCCCCTTACAATGCCGTGTGTTCACATGGTCATATGTTTTCATAAAGTTTGCAGAAGTAATTTACTGTAACTCTAATCAATTAAGATCGCTTCTCTTTCCACAGCCCCTTCCCCTCTGATATACTTCTTGCAGTAGAGTGGCAGCGTGTGCTCTGTGGCTTCGGCTAAGGAGAAATTGCTTTTGAGGTTTATTTACTGGCTTATGTATTATGGTCTCAGTATCTTTCGTGTCCAGTGAAGTTACTGACTGTAGCTGTCCAGGGGCAAGCATAATGTCTAGAGACACTCCGGCCACCGCCACGCCGGTTCATGCAGGGTCTCTGTGGAATCTGTGCGGTCTGCGGCTCATCGTCCTCAGATCGTTGCAGAAAACGTGCCTCGGCCATACCTGAGGTCACGACGGCTTCCGTATTGGCAACAGTTTATGTTCGCTTCTGAAGTTTATCTCGCAGACGGGCCCCTTTAAACACAGATCCAACTTGGGTGTTTCTTTAAAAAGGCTAAGTGTAACCAGATGGTCTGCTTGTTAAAAAGCTCTCCACGCCTCCCAGCATATGGATTTCAAAATATAAGGGGTGCTAAAATAAATTTTCAGAGACCGGGAGAGAAAGCTGAGTGCAAATGGGATGCAGAAAGTGTATTCAAAACGTTGATGAAGCTTGAGTACACCGGTTGAACTGCAACTTTGCAAGTTGTTTTGGAACTCTTCGGTAAGAAAATAAGGGAGAAATTACCCACTTCTGATTTGGACAGATACGTAAAGGTGCCATCTTTTGTCATTTTCATATTTATGTATTAATGAAAATTCAGGTAAAGAATTAATAGAAGACAAGAGGAAGGAAAGGGGTAAAGAAGTCAGAAGAGTAATGCCACTTCACAAATTTAATTATAGGGGTGCCTGGGTGGCTCAGTTGGTTAAGCATCCGACCTCAGCTCAGGTCATGATATCACGGCTCGTGGGTTTGAGCCCCGCATTGGGCTCTGTGCTGACGACTCAGAGCCTGGAGCCTGCTTCAGATTCTTTGTCTCCCTCTTTCTCTGTCATTCTCCTGCTCATGCTGTTTCTTTCTCTCAAAAAATAAATGTTTAAAAATTTTTTCATTGTAACAAGAAAAGGTTTCAGATCAAACCCAAAGCGCCCATTCATTAAGAGGAAGAGAGAAATATCAAAGGAAGGAACAGACAGGCTCTTGAAGTGTTTGACAATCCAGGTAATGAAGGGGGCTGAATCCGATGAGCACACTGGAGAAGCATTTAAACTCCTTTCTGACTTGACATGAAATGTTGACGACACCAGAGACAACACGAAGCTCAGAATATTGCCCCCGCAGTAAGTAAGAATGTCAGCGGCAACCATTACTGAGTGTTGCCAATCCGGAGAGCGTTTAAAATCAGGCTCTGAGGGTGAAAGCTTGAAATGCCCTGAAATCCCCATCAGCAAACAAACTGGATAGCAGTTCCTCCAGATTTGAGCAGCTCGGCGTTCCCATGACACCACCGATAACTTATCTAAATTATCAGTAATTTAAAAATGAAGGGGGGGCTGGGGGCTCAATCAGTTAAGTGTCAGGACCCTTGATTTCTGCTCAGGTCACACTCTCACGGTTTGTGAGATCGAGCCCCACCTGGGGCTCGGTACTGACAGCGCAGAGCCTGTTTTGAGATTCTCTCTCTATCCCTTTCTCTCTGCCCCTCCCCACCTCAAAATAAATAAATAAACTTAAAAAAAATAAAGAAAATATTTCCCTCGACCTGCTCCAACCAGGGTTAGCAAGCTGTCACACACAGACCCACGCCTCCTGCCACCTGGTGTCCTCCCCTCCCCCACCAACAGCTTCATTAAGATGTGATTGACATTGAAAATCGCCAATTCGGTGGTTTTCAGTAAACTCACAGAGTTGTGCGACTATCGCCACAATCAAATTTTAGAACATCGTTGTCACTCCCCAAAGATGCCCCGTAGCGGCCATTAGCAGTCTCTCTGGTTCATCTTCTCCACTCGACCCCCACCCCTGTCCTGAGCAGTCACTAATCTACTTTCTGTGTCTGTAAGTTTGCTTCTTCTGGACATTTCTTATAAATGGACTCATATAATATGTGTCTGTTGTGTCTGGCTTTGTTTAATTAGTGTAATGGTTCTAAGATTCATCCGTGTTGTAGCATGTGTCCATACTTGATCCCTTTTAGTGGCTAATAATCCACTGTGGAGATAACACTGTGTTTTATTTATCCATTTATCAGTTGATGGGCATCTGAATTGTTTCTACTTTTCAGCTCTTATGAGAAATGCAGCTATGAACATTCCTGTACGAGTTATGGGTGGATGTGTCACTTTTCTTGGATATGTACCTGGGAGTGGAATTGTCGAATCTTACAGTAGCTCTGTGTCTCACGTTTTGCAAAACCACCAGACCGGTTCCCAAAGCAGCTGCACCTTTTTTACATTCGAGCCAGCATTGTTGTGAGGGTTCTAATTTCTCCACATCTTTGCAAGAGCTTGTTATATTCTGTTTTCCTTGTAACCATTCCCATGGGTGTGAAGTGTTATTTTGTTGTGTTTTTTTGTTTTGTTTTGTTTTGTTTTTTAGAGAGAGTGTGCTGGCATGCTTGCATGAGTCGGGGAGGGGCAGAGGGAGAGAGAATCTCAAGCAGACTCCTTGCTCCACACAGAGCCCAACTTGGGGCTCCAACTCATGAACCGTGAGATCATGACCTGAGCTGAAATCAAGAGTTAGCCAGACTGAGCCACCCAGGCACCCCTCACTGTGGTTTTGATTTCTCTAGTGATGTTGTGCTTAGTGGCTATTCATATATGTATATATATATATATTTGTGTGTGTGTGTGTGTGTGTGTGTGTGTATCTTTTATGGGGACAGATGCCTATTCCTATCTTTTGCTTATTTTCTAATTGAGCTTTTCATCTTTCTATTGTTGAGTTCTTCATGTATTCTGGATACAAGTCCTTTATCGAGGTGATCAGATGTATCCTTTGCAAGCATTTTCTCCCATTTTGTGGATTGTCTTTTCAATTTCATGATGGTATCATTTGATGCACAAAAGGTTTCAATATTGGTGAGGTCCAGTGTATCTGTGTTTTTTCTTTTTTGCCTGTGCTTCTAGTGTTGTATCTAAGAATCATTGCCGTTAGGTCAAGAAGATGTATTTCTGTGTTGTTTTCTGAGTATAGCCCTCACAATTAGGCTTATGATCCATTTTCGGTTGATATTTTGTGTGAGGTGTGAGGTAGGGATCCAGCTTCATCCTTCTCTGTGCCTGAATATCCAGTCATCTGAGCACCATTATTGAAGAGACTGTTCTCTTTCCCTTGAATCGTGTTGTCATCCTTGTTGAAAACCAGCTGACCACATGTAAGGGCTCATTTCTGGTCTCTGCATTCTGTTCCATTGATGAATTTGTCTCTCCTCATGGCAGGGCCACATGGTCTTGATCACTATGGTTTTGTATTAAGTTTTTAAAGTACAGAAGCGTGAGTCATCCTACTTTGTTCTTTTTTTTTTTTTTTTCTAAAGATTTATTTAGTTTTGAGAGAGAAGAGTACAAGTGGGGAAGGGACAGAGGTGGGGGGCGGGAAGATCTGAAGTGGTCTCCATGCTAACAGCAGTGAGCCCAAGGTGGGGCTCCAACTTATGAGCCGTGAGATCATGACCTGAGCCGATGTCCGATGCTCAACTGACTGAGCCACCCAGGTGCCCCTACTTTGTTCTTTTTCAAGATTGTTTTGGCTGTTCCCAGTCCCTTGAGCTGTCAAAATGACTGGAACCAAAAAGAAAAGTTGTTGGCAAGGATATCCATCTCAATTTTAGGAGAAGTTTCTTAGGGATTTTGATAGGATTGCATTGAATCCAGAGTGTTGACATATCAACAGCCTGATCCATAAACATGGGATGTCTTTCTTTTTATCTGGATCTTTAATTTATTTCGACAGTGTTTTGTCATTTTCAGTGTACATGTTTTGCACTTCTTTAATTTATTACTGAGGTTTTTTTCTTCTTTTCGAGGCTATCATAGATAGATTCTCAGTTTCACAGTTTATTCATACAATAAACTTCACGGAAATAACAGTTGATTTTTCTATATTGATCTTGTGCCCTGCCATCTGACTGAATTTCTTTATTGGATCTAATAGTTTTTTAGTGGATTCTTTAGGAGTTTCTCTGTATAAGATCATGTCATCTGCAAGGAGAGATAGTTTTGTGTCTTCTGTTCCAGTCTGGATGCCTTTTGTTTCTTTTTCTTGGCCTCTTGTCCTGGCTGGAACTTCCAGTGCAATGTTGATTGGAAGTCTTGTTCCTGATCACAGGGGAAAAGCATTCGTCCCTTCACGATCGAACATGGTGTTAGCTGTGTGTATTTCCTCCATGTCCTTTATCAGATTGAGGAAATTCTCTTCTGTTCTTTGTCTGGTGTGTGTGTGTGTGTGTGCGCGCGCGCGTGCGCGCGCACGTGTGTGTTTTCAGGAAAGGATGTTGGATATTACCAGATTTCTTTTTTTGAGTCTTGCAGCAATCATACAGTTTGTTCTTTATTCTGATAATATGGCTTCTTACATTGACTGATTTTTCAGATGTTAAACTCTGCACTCTGGGATAAATTTCACTTGGTCACGGTGTATAAGCTTTTAATATGCTCGTAGGGTTGGTTTGCTAGGATTTTGTTGAGGATTTTTCTGTCTGTTTTCATAAGAGATAATGGCCTTTGTCTGGTTTTGGTAACAGGGTAATGCCAGCCTCAGAGAATGAATTGGGTAATTTCTTCTCTCTTCTATATTTTGAAAGAGTTTTTGAAGGATTGGTATTAAGTTTTCTTTAAATATTGGGTAGAATTCACCAGAGAAACCATCTGGGATTGGGCTATCATTTGTGGGAAGTTTTAAATCATTAATTTAACCTCTTTGCTTGTTATAGGTCTATTCTGATTTTCTCTATCTTATTAAATCGGTTTTGGTGGTCTGTGTTTCTTCTAGAAACTTGTAGAATTTGAATTTTTCTTTGGTGTCATTTGTTTTCAGCCTGAGTAACTTCCTTTAGTGTTGTCTTATGAGGCAGTCTGCTAGCAATGAATTCTCTCTGTTTCTGTTTGTGTGGATATATTTTTTTCACCTTTATTGTTGAGAGCTAATTTTATTGGTTATCCTTGGTTAACACCACTGCCTCTTGCATTAATTACTTTGTTTTTAATGTTTTTTAATTTTTTAATGTTTATTTATTTATGAGAGGGCTAAGGAGGGGCAGGGAGAGAGGGAGACAGAATTTGAAGCAGGCTCCAGGCTCTAAGCTGTCAGCACAGAACCTGATGCAGAACTCGAACTCATGAACCTCGAGATCATGATCTGAGCTGAAGTGGGATGCTCAACCACTGAGCCACCCAGGTGCCCCTAGTAGACATTCTTGAATAAACATTTCTCAATTTGTTGTATCGACTTTAGAACCATCTCCAGATACTTCGAGTGGTTGTTTTTTAAAAAGGATTTTCACCAGTTACGTGGTTACCCTGCTGAGGAGAGAGTTCCCTGGCTCCTCCAGCTGCCCTGTAGATGTTTCGTTTCGCTGCCTGGTTTTGTAAACAGAGTTTTCTTGGAACGCAGCCACGTCCATTCACTTATCTGCTGTCCGTAGCTGCGTTCATGCCCCAGTGGCAGAGCTGAGCAGTTGCAACTGAGATCATGCAGCCAAAATAGCTGCTGGCCCTCACAGGAAAAGTTTGCCGAGGTATGGCTGCGTTATCTTTCTATTCTCAATACAGAAAACCATGCTACAAAATGACATTCTAAAACTGGATGGCACCCGGGGCGCCTGGGATCCGTTAGCTCTTGTTCATGTACCTGCCGCACAGGTGTCCTGTGAAGAGGAGATGGAGGAGCGTGCCGTCAGAATTCCAGGAAAGGGGGGCGCCTGGGTCTCTCGGTTGGTTAAGTGTCCAACTCTTGGTTTCGACTCTGTTCTTGATCTCATAGCTTCCTGAAATCGAGCCTGGCATGGGGCTCAGTGTCGGCAACGCGGAGCCTGCTTGGGATTCTCGCTCCCTCTCTTTAGCCCTTCCCCACTTAAGCTGTCTCTGTCTCTCTCAAAAAACCAAAAACCTAAAAAGAATTGCAGGAAAAGTTATGAAAAGTTGTGACAGTCAGCGAATCTGAAAACAAATTCTTGTTCTTTGCCTCTGGTGGTTTGTGGTATTGGACCCTTTTTAAATGTTTAACTGTTTGTGATGTCTTTTCTTATCCTAAGTCAGTATTCCATTTTCTGTCTGATTTAGTATTTTAAATTTTGTCATATTTTTCCCTGGAATGGCCCTGAATTCCAGAAGCACCTTCCCCACGGCAGGCCGGGAAGCAGTGTGACAAGATTCAGGTTGTGGTTTGTGTTCCCTGAGCTCCAGCGTTCTACTCACCGTACTCCTGAATTTTTAGCATGTCGGCTTGTGACCCGACCTTCATTTCCATTACGTGTCCTTGAAGTTGCCTTTGGTACATAAACAAGTAGATCCTGTATGTCTCTGGAGTCACTGGCTTGACCTGCCGGTTGCATCTCTATGAATGCGCCTGGTGTGGGCTTCCCTGGGGCACACGGCGTGGGGCTGGACAAGACGTTGAGGATGGCTGGGAGACCAGGGCAGGGGGAGCAGGTGTCTTCCACCTTGCTGCGCTTCCTGATGGGGCTCAGAATTTCTAAGGGGAGTAGGGTCTGCTCTCCCAGAACCTCTAGAGCCAAGCCCATCTCAAAGGAACTGCAGGTGGGAAGGTATGGGCGTCGGAGTGGCCCCGGACCGGTGGCTCATAGGAGTGACTTTCTTTCTTTCAGCACTGCTTTAAAGGCCACTGCATCTGGCTGACGCCTGACATCCTCAAGCGGGATGGCAACTGGGGCGCCTGGAGTCCGTTCGGCTCCTGCTCACGCACCTGCGGCACAGGTGTGAAGTTCAGGACCCGCCAGTGTGACAACCCACAGTGAGTCGGCCGCGCTGTTTCCCACCTTCCCGTGCAGTAGCTGAGGTCCCTGAGGCCCCTCTCGGGCTGGCCCTGGCCTGCAGGGCTCCTGTGGCTGCACCCCACTTGTGCAAAGGGTGTCCTCCTCACCATTCCCCAGACAAAGCAGAGACTCGGAGAGGGGAGGGTCATGCCTCAGGCCACGCAGCCTGCAGGGGCGGAGCCAGCCCTGGAGGCTTAGAAACCTGGTCTCCTGATTCTCTGGCCTGAGGCCGTTCCCCCAGCCTGGCTGGCACCCTCTTCTAGACACCAGCTTCCTCTGCCCTTCTTGGTCAAGGGCATGGAGTAAGGTATAATAGAGAAGAAAAACGGGGATAAGGAGGAGGGCCCTCTCGGGCTCCAGGAGGCCGGGAGCCTGAGCAGGGGAGCAGCTGTCTGCGGTCAGGCAAGGGGCAAGGTCAAGGACAGGCCATTGCAGGCAGGTGTGGTGCAAATCACCCAGAGAGGCTGCCCCTGGGGTCTGCCAGGCTCCCACCCCCGAAGAGCTCCTCCTCCTGCTCCCCTGCAGGCCCCAGGCCCTGTGCTGTTCTGTGCTCCTCCAGGTCCCTTTCCTCTCCCCCACTGTACCCCCACTCTGCAGATCTCTCAGGTCCGTGCCCTTCCCTATTCACACCCCACCGCTCCTCCAACTCGCCTAATCCACGTGAGGTGCCCACGGGCCCTGCAGCTCCGTGTGGCTCAGGGCGCATCAGTCCCGTGGATTTATTGTGGGTGCACGGGCAGCAGTGTGAACTGAACCCCGCCCCCTGTAGACAGCAGCTTGCTCGGGTCTTCCGTCTCTCCAGGGAGGCCCTCCTGCTGCCAGGAGACATGTGGCTTTTGTCTCTTTCTTTGGCCTGTTTGGTATTTTAAAGATCTCAGTTCTCCCGAAAAATATACCAAATCCGGAATTTCACTTAAAAAACAAAAAAGAGAGAGAGAATCTTATTTCCGGCTTCCAGACTGGGCACCATTGCAACCACAGGCCCAAATACAGGCTAGCGGGCAATGCATGGCTTCCTTCCTCCTCCGCCCACCTGTACCCCCTTGATGTTTGGGGTCGGGCCCTAAACCCCAAGCCTGAGTCCTAGGCTCAGCCCTTCTCTGGGCTCCACTGTGGTCTCGGCAGGAATCGTACATGACTTTCTGTACACGTGTGTGTTTCTCAGGGGGCAGGCGTCTGGCTTCACATCACCTCCTCGAAGGAGCCTGCGACCCCCACACTGGCACCCACACCCGCACCCCCTCCCGGTGACGCCCTCGTTGGTGGTGTTCTCTGCGGCCCCATCAGCGGCCCTGGCGTGAGCCTCAGAGCTGTGCCTTCTCTTCACCCTCCCGTCCGACACTGAGGCCTCTCGCTTCTTTCCCCACACACTTCCTGTGCCATGCTTTCCACGGACTTTCCTCCAGAACACGGCACGTGGGGCGGGCCCTAGGGGGTCCCTGTCGCCGTCAGCTCTGCTGCGTGCACGTGGCCGCACTTACCGCCCCGTCACATGCACAGGGCATGACCTTTGCCTGAGTCTCAGGTAGGGCCTCGAGTCCTGCCACGCCTGGCGGACGGCGGCCCTGAGGCCCCCAGCTCCTCGGGGGTGCGGTCCGCCCACACTCCATTGCCCCGCCTGCCAGAGGCACCTGCCGGCCCGCAGCGGTGCCTTTCCCGGTCTTTGCCGTGCATGAGGCCAGTGCTTTGTGGATGAGTGCCACTCACAGTCCCGGAGGTGGAGGAAAGCCAGTGCACCGCATGTCCACTGCGTGCCCGACCCTTGCTGGGAACTTGCACGCGATTCTGAGGTTTCGGGATTGCCCGTTGGGTTCCCGCCACATGTCAGGCACGGGCCTGGGCCCGGATGTAAAGGAGACTCCCCGCCTCCTCCATCTTGGGTTTAATGTCCCGGGAATGGCAGAACCTTAGCAGCCAGTCATCAGCCCACTGTTGGTTCACAGTCACAGCGACCACGGGAGCTGCGGGCAGGAGGGCACTCCGGGGCCCAGCTGATGCTTCCTTCCCTCGGTGCGTAGGGGGGATCCCAGAGGGATCGCCCAGGGCCTGTGGCTGCAACAGGGCAGGGCCGGGTCCCGACACTCTGCGGAGCTGTCCCCTCCACACCCGAGACTCCGGAGACCCTCAATCCCACGAGCGGCACCCAGTGCCAGCCTCTCCTCCTGGTGGCACCGAGCTGCAAGGCCTTCCGTTTCTCCTCCAGCCCAGCCAACGGGGGACGCACCTGCTCCGGCCTTGGCTATGACTTCCAGCTCTGCAACTCCCAGGACTGCCCTGATGCCCTGGCTGACTTCCGGGAGGAGCAGTGCCGCCAGTGGGACCTGTACTTCGAGCACGGTGATGCCCAGCACCACTGGCTGCCCCACGAGCACCGGGATGGTGAGCCCCTGGGGACGGGGCCGAGTGGGTGCTCAGTGGCTGGCCCCGGGGTGCTGACAAGGCACGGCCCACACTGTCCTATGCTACTCATGCCATCCCGGGCGAGCCGCTGGCCGTGCCCGGCTGTCAGCGGAGCCCACCCTGGCTGCCGTAGCTGCTGGGGCCGGTCCGGGAATTTTAAACATACAGTTCCTGTTCCTTCCAGGCGCTGGGCAGGGGCGGGCAGCTGGACACAGGCCCGCTGTGCTCTCTCCATCCCCCGTGTGCATTACCCCAGCCCAGCACCCGCCACGGGCCCCGCGTGTGCAGTCCAGGGAGTGGGAGCCGGAGCAGACAGGGTCCCCCTCCCAGAGGCGTCTGGAGTCCAGTGCAGTCTGGAGACAAAGGCCGTCAGGGCCTCTGGGATCCAGGCCAACATCAGCCTGGCTCTGTCGGGGAAAGGTCTTCCCACGTGCCAGAGCCCAGGGTCGAAGATCCCAAGCCAGACACACCGGGGAGGGGGGGGGGTGTCGAAGCCACCTGCCCCTTTTGCTCTCTGCCCCAGTCCCGGGGGCAGGATCCTAAGAAGACTCTCGTGAGAGCTTCTCCCTTGCCTGAGCGAACCTGGGAAGAAAGCGAGCCGTGCGGCCGGCCTTCCTCGCCAACACCCCGCTGCTTCCCTTCCAGCCAAGGAGAGATGTCACCTCTACTGCCAGTCCAAGGAGACCGGGGAGGTGGTGTCCATGAAGCGCATGGTGCACGACGGGACGCGCTGCTCCTACAAGGACGCCTTCAGCCTCTGTGTGCGCGGGGAGTGCAAGGTGAGTGCCTGCGAGGCCAGCGGGGGGCGGGGGGGGGCCACAGCTCAGGGTGTCAGCTCGGTGGGGGGTATCGGGTGGCCTCGCCGAGGCTAAGCGTGCAAAGCGTCGGAATCAGCGCTTGGAACAAGGCGCGTCTGGGAGGCAGGACCGAGTAGGCACGACCGATGGTAGGGTCACAGAGGCTGGCTTCCGTCTTGTCCTGCTGAGAGAGGAGATCCGCAAGGGAGGCTCTGGCAGAAAGCCTGGTGGAACGCCGCAGGCACCCCGGACAAAGGGGGTGAGGCCCGAAGAGCAAGGAGGTGGGGTGTGGGGCTGCTGGACCTGTGCCCGGGGCTTCTGTCCACTCACATGGGGCCCTAGCCCACAGGGAAGGAGGCTCCTGTCCTGCTCATGCCGGGCGCATGTGGGCCAGGCTCCACAGTCTGCTCCGGTGGTGAAGCCAAATCCTGAGAAACAAAGAGCAGTGTCTCCCCTGTTCCTGCAGGGTTGTCATTAATGGAGGTGACTGAGTGGCACACGGAGAGGTCAAGGCCTTTGAGGAAGAGTGTGTTACTTAGTTTGCCAAGGGCAGGGCTCGCCTCACTGTGCAGGGCCACGTGGGGAAGCACCAGGTTTGATCGGGAGGTAGAAGGGAGTGGGGGGCAGCTTACACCAGAGATTTTACTGGAGTTTCCTCGGGAAAGGTAAGACAGGGCCAGAGAGACAGTTGAGGGTTAGCTGGTAGGAATAATCCAAGGAGGCTCCGGGCTGTAGGGTTGATCCCTAGTTTCCTGCTACCTGCCCTTGGGGTGATTTCGGGCCTTCGGATGATTTCAGCTTGGTGTGTGTGAGGCAGATAAAGGGGGTGATTGTGGGATTGTTGGTTTCCATGTGGAAGGCGTGCTCCCACACCAGCCCTTTGCCGCCTCCAAAATTGGCTCGCTCTGGGAAGGGCAGCCTCTCCCTGGCCAGCACGTTCTTAAAGGTGTCAGAACATAGTAAGAAAAATTTCAAAAACCACGACTAACATGAGCCCTAAGCATCATGGACAATCGAAGAAGAACAGACTAAGTATTTCATCAATTAATGGCGATTTTGGAGGAATAACAGCAGGATGATAGATTTTTGCATCGCTAGAAAAATATATATATCCACATTTGTATATGATCATATTCCAAATGTTAGAAAACAAAGAGAAAAGGACAGGACTTTGCCTGCCTCTGTGATTGTTAGACAGACCTCGATTTCAGAAATACAAAAGATGGGGGGAAACGTGTCTGAGAATTTAAGAGAAATGGCGACCAGCCGTTTTAATATCTCTCGAGTTCTGACAGATCAAGCAGTAAATTTATTCTGCTTTCCTTTTGCTCACCTTCTGTGACTCTCAGAACAAAGTCTCAGTTGGAGCGGGTGTTTTGAAACATAGCATGCTGTTTCCATTTTTCCTCTGTCCAGATAGTCTCCTTCCCTGCCAGCTGGCTGAATTTCTAAAGTTTTTTTAAGTTTATTTAACCATTTTGAGAGAGAGAGAGAGCTGGGGAGGGACAGAGAGAGAGAATCCCAAGCAGGCTCCATGCTGTCAGCGCAGAGCCTGATGCAGGGCTTGAACCCGTGAAGCGTGAGATCGTGACCTGAGCCAAAACCAAGAGTCAGACACTTTACTGAGTGCCCCTAGCCAGCTGAATTTCTAGTCTGTGTTTTGGGTTGTGCATGGGCTGCAAGCCCTTTTAGAAAGAGCACACGAACCAGTAAAGAGCTTCTAGATCAGAGCCGGTTCTCATATGGGCTTTGGAATCGGGGGAGAACGCCTTCCCGATGCTGCTTGTCCCCCTGGCCCTGGCACACATCCGCATTGGCACCCACTTGCCTCGCAGAGGGAGGAGTGGGTTTCTCCAGAGGTAGGTGGTAGGATGACCTTGGGGGGAAATTGGCTCTGAGCTTCCCGGCAGCCCAGGCAAAGAGGGCTGCGACACTGTGGCTCGGACAGGCAGAGGGAGCAGACGAGCTCAGAGGTGAGCTTGCCCTCCTTGGCTGAGCTGGGAGGAAGCGGCTCAGGCGACAGGTCAGGGCCCCTGTCCTGCGGGAGCTCCTTCGCGGAGTTTCCCTGGCCCCGGGAATGGTGCGTTGCCAGAGCTCTGGAGAGGAAGAGACCCTGAGTTCGTTACTTCCGCTGCCCGGTGGTCCCAGGCAAGGGAGCATCCCTGCTCGGCGTGGAGTAATATTTGACACTGGAGTGGGCAATGTTGAGAGGATTTGTTGAAAGAATGGAGGCAAAATGGTTGTCACCAATTCTTGTCGCCTCTGGTCCAGACACCCCGGAGACAGACTAAAGGGGACATTGTGTTCTCAGGGCAGTTCGAAGGCCTGCAGGCCTGAGCTTGGGGCGGGAGTCCTGAACAGGCTGCACTGTGTGGCCGCCCTGCCAGAAGGGCAGAGGCCAGGTCCGACTGACAATCATTGGGACCGAAACCTTCACGTGGAGGCCAGCTGGCCAGGCCAGGCCGGTCTCGGGAGGTGGCCCTGTTTAGGCTGTGCAGAGCCTTCTGAGGTCACGTTGTGCAGATGACCAAACGAGGTGCAGCGAGGGGCCGGACACACGGGGTCTCCTTCCTCTGCGTCGGGAACTGCTAAGGGAGGTGCAGACCTGAGCTTCAGAGGTGACAGATCAGGCCCCAGGGCCCAAGTTGGGGGGGGCCCTCAAGTACGCACTGTCCCCCCTCCCTCTGCAGAAGGTGGGCTGTGACGGAGTGATCGGCTCCAGCAAGCAGGAGGACAAGTGTGGCGTGTGCGGAGGGGACAACACCCACTGCAAAGTGGTCAAGGGCACCTTCACGCGCTCCCCCAAGAAGCTCGGTGAGTGAGCCCCTCCCCTCCCCCCGCGCCCCTGGTGCCCGAGTGTCCTGCAGCAGGGCGCTGGGGTGGCTGTGAGTTGAGGGGAGAATCCTAAGTCAGGTGCAGCTTGAACCGGGCCCCGGGGTGGATGGGGACTGGGGGGAACGGGGCCGGCTCTCAGGGGTCAGGGCAGGGAACACCGACCTGCAGGTGCACAGGGCAGATCTGAGAAGTTTTTTTTTGAGAGCAAGGGGCCTGGGTCCATTGCTCCCTGCCTCTGCGCTCCGGCCGCCAGCTAGCTTTCACAGGACTTCCTTGGACTATGTAGCACAGACTGCGAAGCCACCGGATGGGGCCGGGGGGGAGCAGGGGTCCCGGCTGACCTGAGCTCCGGGAAGACACATCTCTGCTAGGCCTGCGGCAGGTGAAATGCCTGCCGTCTGAAACGGATGGAAGCCGCTCTGGCTTGCCTCTTAACAGAAGGCCGTGGCCTTCACTCAGAGCCAGTGCCAGGGTGTGGAGATGACTCTCTCCTTGGCCCCGTGAGAGCCCAGGGGTCTTCAGTGTGCAGATTCAGTGGCTGAGGTCCAGGAGGCCACGAGATTTGCCGAGGGCCTCCCTCCCAGACACGCATCTTAGCTTCCAGCCCAGGCGTGCCTCCAGGGATCATGAGGATTCCTGCCAAGTTTTCAGTGGAGGAGGCCGAGGGAGCGCCTGGGATTTGAGGAGGAGGGGAAGGGCCTCGGCCAGCTGGGACGCAGTAGCTCCCCATCATTGGGCCTCGTCTGGGCGGGCGGTCAAAGCCCAGAAACACGGGGCCTTCTGGCCCCTTCCTGTGTCGTCCGCATGCATCTGGCTTTGTCTCCCCACATCCCAACAAAGGGTACGTCAAGATGTTTGAGATCCCGGCAGGAGCCAGGCACCTGCTCATCCAAGAGGCGGACGCCACCAGCCACCACCTGGGTGAGTCCCGGAGCCCGGGCGATGCGGCGTCCCTGAAGCCGGGCCGTTCTGGGGATGGCTAAACGGCCCCAGGGGTCAGAGGTCAGGTTCCCCTGTCCCTGGCTCAGCTCACCTGGGGATCTATCCTGTGGTCATCTCCGGCTGGAGAGCCAGGGGTGGGGATCGGAGGGCTCCTTGGCACCGCTGTGGGGGTACATGTGTCATACCCTACCCCACGTGTGTCATACCCTAACCCCACAGAAAACATGCCATACCCCAGCCCACAGAATGGTGACTGCCTGCCCCCTCTTCTATCTCAAGGCCGAGGGGGAAGTCCCCCTCTCCCCGACCTACGGGAAGGCAGGCAGAGTCCTGGGCAGCAGCCCCCACACCAACGAGAAGGCGCCGGGACTGGCCTGAGGATGGGTTCACAAACTGTATTTGCATATTTTCGATTAGTTTAATTTTAACTTTTTTTAGTGTTTATACATTTTTGAGAGAGAGACAGAGTGCAAGCAGGAGAGGGGCAGAGAGAAAGGGAGACACAGAATCCGAAGCAGGCTCCAGGCTCTGAGCTGTCAGCACAGAGCCCAAGGCACGGCTCCAACTCACAATCTGTGAGATCATCACCTGAGCCGAAGTTGGACGCTTAACCGACTGAGCCACCCAGGTGCCCCCTCAATTAGTTACATTTTAGATTCAAGAGATTCTACCTGCAGTAGGGATTTCTGGCATCTCTTGAAAGTGTGGATGTTCTAACAACTCTTCCCCTTCTCGCATGGCAGCCCCTGCCTGCCCGTGCCCTCCGTGCCCTCCGAGACTGCCTCGCAGGGCTTCGCCCCTCCTCACCCCACCCCCTGAAGACCCCTGGGCCCTACCTCCTGGGTAGTTGTGGGCTGAAGTCCAAAGTGATGCTAGGGGTTCCGGGGGAGATCCTGAACAAGTCCCTTCTCCCAATTTGGGCCCCACCTTCCTCCCCATGCTCGGGAGACCGGACTGGGTCAGGGGCTCCCAAACTGCCACTGTCTGGCGTGTCTCAGCGACACGCGGCAAACACACCACTCTCTCATTACAAGAGAGCACATTTTTCTTCCTTCCCTATTTGAAGAGGAAACCTTGTATCGCTCCCCAAAATGCAAACCCAGTACCAACTTGCCTTCAGTGGAAGGTGAATCTGAAAGTTGATTCCCAAAAGAAAAGATACTTCTATCTAAAGGGTTTCCGGGACGCCCGGGTGGCTCAGTCGGTTAACCGTCCAACTTCAGCTCAGGTCATGATCTCAGTTCATGAGTTGGAGCCCCACATCTGGCTCTGTGCTGACAGCTCAGAGCCTGGAGCCTGCTTCGGATTTTGTCTCCCTCTCTCTGCCCCTCCCCTGCACACACTATGTCTGTCTGCCTGCCTCTCTCTCTCAAAAATATATAAACATTAAAATAAATAGAAAAACGGGTTTCCCTGCCGAAGGCTCCGGGTCCGGGACCTGGTCTCTCTGCCCAGGAGGAGCCAGGGTTGGTGACCCGGTGAGGACCCATGGGCACCTGCTTAGGCTTTCTTTGCGGCGCGGACAGAGAATGACAGGAGATGGTGCAGGGAACAGTTTCCTCCTCCTGTGATCCCGGGATGCTCGTGCCTTGTCTGTGGCCCTCCTGAAATCACCCAGCACCCCGCCCCCATGGCTGCCTTCCACACAGTGGGAAGCGTGGGGCTTCTCAGCTGCCGGTTCTTGGCTCCTGGACGCCTGCTCATCCGGGGCATTGCCAGCGGCCCATGCAACCCCCTGACCAAGCCGGGCCTCTGAGGATGTGTGGGGAGCTGATGAGGCACCGGGTCGGGGTGAGGAGACCCTGCTTTTCAGTTGGACATATGCTCGCCCAATGGCAGGAAGCCCTCACCCCAGCCCTGCACCCAGGAGGCTGGGGTGGGGGATGCGGGCATAGTGGCTGTCCCAGTGCTCCACGCAGACTGCAGGGAGGTGGCCCTGGCAGCTGCCGCGTGCAGCCCCTGCACCCCCGAGGCCCGTGGGGCAGGTCCGGGAAAGGGCCCCGGGCCAGGCGGAAGGGCACAGGCAGAGGGAAATCTAGTTTCGGCTGAGCAGCAGAGGGCGAGGTGGGCTCCCAAGGTGGTTCGGCCGGTCACGGGCACGGACCGGCCCCTGGGGGAGGGGAGCTGGGAGAGACAGGGGCCTCCGCTCCCCACGGCTCCCCTGACCAGTCCAGACTGTGGACACTGCCAGCCTCCCCCCCACGCGCCTGGCTCCTGCTCCTGAGTGATCGTGGCGGGCGGCCGTCTTCTGTTCCCAGCCGTCAAGAACCTGGAGACGGGCACGTTCATTTTAAATGAAGAGAATGACGTGGACCCCAATTCCAAATCCTTCATTGCCATGGGCGTGGAGTGGGAGTACCGGGATGAGGATGGCCGGGAGACGCTGCAGACCATGGGCCCCCTCCACGGCACCATCACCGTTCTGGTAAGTCGAGGAAGGGACCGGGCCCGCCGCCTCCTGGTGGCCCAGTGGGGACAAGCCAGCCACCGGGGGAGAGCTGGAGGGGGGGGGCCTGGGGACCCTAGGCCTCCCCGCGTCCTTCAGGCCGCTCTGAACAGCCCCCCTGGCCTGCCCTTGGGACCAAAGGTCTCTATCTGTGTCTGACGTGGAGCACTGAGACGTGAGAGTCTGGGCTCGACTGGGTGACCTCAAACTCTCCCCTCTGCGGGTCTCGGTTTTCCCCTCCACCGATGTTCACGGCCACCTGTCATCATGCCTGTTTACGTCCGCCATCCCGTCCAAACCTTGCCCCAGGAGTGACCCACAGGATTCAGGCCTTTAGACCACCAGACCCAGCTCACACTGGGCTCTGTCCCTAAGCGAGACTAGAGACCCCAAGTCTTCTGAGTCCAAGACGGTTCCTGGTGATGAGAGTCCCGAGGGGGCTTGACGTTCTGTTTTTTTTTTTTAATGTTTTTATTTATCTTTAATGTTTTTATTTATTTTTTGAGAGACAGTGAGGGGGGAGGGGCAGAGAGAAAGGGAGACAGAGCATCTAAGCGGGCTCCACGCCGATGCAGGGCTCGAACTCACGAACCGTGAGACCACGACCTGGGCTGTGGTCAGACGCTTAACTGACTGAGCCTGCCCGGGCACCCCCTTAAGATGTTATGTTTAAGTACTCTCCCCAGGTGGGGCTCGAACTTACAACCCTGAGATCAAGAGTCACGCGCTCTATCTGCTGAGCCAGCCAGGTGCGCCGGGGGCTTGATTTTCTGATCGCTCTTTGAAAGTTCATTTTAGTTGTACAAGTGATACGTTTTATTTGTGAGAAACAGAAAACACTAGAGATCGGGCCCGGGCCCCATTAGCCCGTCTGCTAGGGCCCGTGCACCTGTGCCGCCTGAGCCCAGCACCCGATACCTGAGCGTGCACTGTGGGGCCGGTGTGTTTTATGTCTGTGTGTCGCTCTGCTGACCTCACCCTCAGGGACTTTCCAGCCCCGGAAGTGCCCGTGTGACCCACCTGTGCCCGTGCATACGCAGTTGGGCCTTGGTATGTGCTGCGTCTGTCCTGGCACAGTCACCTGCTTGCCCAAGTGTATTTGTCCTCCCTGTGTCCGTACCGGCAGGGTTGTCATGGCCATTCACAGCCGCGTGCGCAGCAGTGAAGGATCCGAGGGGTCCAGCATGCTGAGCTGGCACGAGGTGATGCTGTCCTTCTCGTACCCAAGGGGCCCGTCCCCACTATGTGTGCTGCCACGTTTTTCACATTTTTTTATTTGGGGGATGGTTCTGCTGTTTAAAAACAGTCCCAAGTGTGGGGCACCTGGATGGCTCAGTTAGTTGAGCACCCGACGTCGGCTCAGGTCATGATCTCCCAGTTTGTGGGTCCGGGTCCCGCATCGGGCTCTCTGCCGTCAGCAAAAAGCCCGCTTCAGTTCTGTTCCCCTCCCTCCCCGTCCCTCCGCTGCTTACACTCTCAAAACTAAATAAAGCATAAAAAAAGCATTTTTTTGTTAATGGCCGCAAGCGTGGTGCCGAGTGCCTGTCAGCCGTTCCTGAGCACGAGAAGCCGCGTGGCGTGCCCCGCAGAGGACACACGTGTGCTTCGCTCAGGCCTGAGTCACGGTGCCCCGGCCCTGAGGTCGGCGTTAAGGAGTCAACAGGATCAGGGAAGGTGGCTTTAAGCGGAAACATAAAATAAGGTTATGTACTGACAGTCGGTGAAAGCGTCCTGACCCCGGTCTCGCGGGACCCCAGCGCCGTGCTCCCCCGAGAATTCAGCGTTCTGGGGCACCTTCTAGAACAGAAGAACCGCACATCATGAGAGCCTGGCAGCGCGCGGGCCTCGGTGTGTGTCTAAACTGGCCGCCGAGGAAGGGTGGCCGGTGGGGCAGACACCTTCATGGCCGTCTCGGGGCGCAGGTCATCCCGCAGGGAGACGCCCGGATCTCGCTGACGTACAAGTACATGATCCACGAGGACTCGCTCAATGTGGACGGCAACAACGTCCTGGAAGACGACTCCGTGGGCTACGAGTGGGCCCTGAAGAAGTGGACTCCGTGCTCCAAGCCCTGCGGCGGAGGTGAGGGGCCTTCTCCGGAGTCGGGGCCCCGGAGGCGTTCGCGGCTGGGCGGGAGGGGTCTTCTGGGCAAAGGGCTTCCTGAGCGCACGGGGCCCTGCCACCTGCCTGGCCTCGGGGACGTGCTAGGTGCAAGAAGACCGGCCCCAGAGGGTGAGGCGGTGACCTGCCGGGGGGGTGGGGGCGGAGTATGGGCAGGAAGGGGGTGCTCGGGGCAGCAGGCCCAAGGCAGCTGGACGGGCCTGTGGGGACTTGGATGTCGCCAGTGTGGACCTGCCTCAGGGCAGGACAGAGGGGCTGGTGTGCGGGCGGCTTGGGTGGATTATCACGGCATCACGAGGCAGGGGACAAGGCAGACATGGAGGGACGCGGGCTGTGCTGGGAACAGGTGAAGGGGCCCCCTCCCTGCAGAGGGGTCCCCCTGCCCTGCACCCCAAAGAGTCCACAGTTGGGTGGGACATACAGACAGGCGGGAAGTTCTGGGCCGCCCCATGTGGTCACCGCTCCCTGGGAGCTGGACAAGATAAGAGGTGGGAGCAGGTGGTCAGGACAGACCTCCCTCGGAGGCCATGCGGGTCCCCACCCCTCGAGGACAGAGAGGAGTTGACCAGAGTGCTTGGGGCCCAGGTAGGTGGACGGCTCCCTCTGCAGTGCTCCTACCTGGGGGATGGCACCCCAACATTCCGTTGAGCCTCCCTGTCCCTGCCCTGGCTTTCAGCAGCATGCCTCTCCCCTATGTGTCTCTTGGACCCATCTTCCCAGTCCTGGCTCATTCTTGCTCCCCAGCTGGTCCTTGTGTTTCCGGTCGCCCCCAGAGTGACCTATGAAAGGTCCCTTTGTGGTGTCACTAAGTTTTAGCAGCTCTCTCTGCTCTTGGGATAAAAACAAGATTCTCCTCATGGCCTCTGTGGCCGGGAAGCTTGCTGGCCTCTGCCACTGCATTGGTGCCCCCACCCCTTGCTCACCAGGCCCTAGCCACACTGGCCTTAGGTGCTTTTCCTGCACAGGCCGTGCTCCTGCCTCAGGGCCTTCGCACAGGCTGCCTCCTCCCTGGAGCCACTCTCCTGCCCTCCCACGAATTCAGCATCCCTCCATCCTCTGCTTTCTGGGACATCTCCAGACAGCAGATTAGAGCAGGCTGTTCGGCCACATTCTCTCATGTCTTGGCCACAGGCTAGGGTTTTGAGATCTTGCAGTTCTTGACGTATTGGGCTCCAGAGTTCTCGCAGGGGCCACCCCGTGCATTGTAGAATGTTGAACAGCATCTCTGCCTGCTAGATGCAAGTCGCACTCCTTACCCTGAGTGGTGACGACTAGGTGTCCTGGATGTTGGCAGATGTGAAAATCGCCCCCATTTGAGAACAGCTGCCGTAGGCTATGGTGGGAAGAGGCCATGTTTCTGTGTTTAGCGACCTCCGGGTTCACCCCAGGTCCTCGGTGCGTGTTAATTCAAGGTGGACCGAACGGCTAAGTGATGGAGAGGAAGTAGAGCCTTCCGTCCCGCCCCAGGAAGGCGGCTCAGGGGCCAGGGAACAAGGTGGCCACTCTCCCTGCCTCTCCCCTCGCTCGGCCTGGGGTGCTGGGTGGACACGAGGCCCTGGCACCCTGCCCCACCTCCCACCCCATCCGAAGGCTGGGGAGAATGGGGCTGAAGCTGCCCTCAGAGCCGCTTCTCCACGCCCCCCGGAGGCCGCACTTGCCCCATGAGCCCCCTCGAGCTCTCGTCTTCAGGCTCCCAGTTCACCAAGTATGGCTGCCGCCGGAGGCTGGACCACAAGATGGTGCACCGCGGCTTCTGCGACGCCCTCACGAAGCCCAAAGCCATCCGCCGGGCTTGCAACCCACAGGAGTGCTCCCAGCCAGTGTGAGTTCCCCAGGGCCGCCCGGGTCCCCCAGCCCAGGGTCCCGGTAGACAGGGGTAGGCAGACCCCCGGGGCTCCTGCGGAGGGAGCTGTGGGGTCCGGGCCCTGAGCAGCTCTGGGCCTCACAGCCGCCGCGACGTTTGGTGGGTCCTTTCTCCCCCCATTCCGTGGTGTCTAAGATGCCGGAGGCTGTACGGCGCATCCTTGCTTTGTACCTGCCGCGCTGAAACAGTACTGCGCGTCTCAGACACTGTGACGAGTGGGAATGCGCGCACAGGGAAACTGAGGCTCAGAGGGTGCCAGCCTTGCTTCTGCTCTTGTGGTAGATGTCTCCCAGGCAGCTCGTTGCAGCAGCCACGGCCTCGACCCTCTGGCCCAGGTTCCTTTTGCAGGCCCCCTGGGGAGCAGAGGGCTGGTAGCCGGGCACGTGGGGGCCGCGTGGGGATGGGTGCTGACGGAGTCCACACTGCGGCCCTGGAGGGTTCGTGATGTCGACGGGAAGCTGAGAAGGGACAGATCTGGGGCTCTCCGTGCCCCCGGCCCCAAGCAGCGTCTCCCAGCAGTGGGTGACTGTCACCTGCAGGACCTCGGACAGAGGCACAGCCAGGCTCTAGGACATCTTCATGGGAACAGGGAAGATGCCCCGGTGGGGGCGGGAAGCGGGCTGCTCTGGGTGGGGGCTGGGGCTGACCTGTCGCTCTGTCCCCACAGGTGGGTCACAGGGGAATGGGAGCCTTGCAGTCAGAGCTGCGGGCGGACGGGCACGCAGGCTCGCCCCGTGCGCTGCATACAGCTGCTGCACAACAACGCCACCCGCTCCGTGCACACCAAGCACTGCAACGACGCCCGGCCCGAGGGCCGCCGGGCCTGCAACCGCGAGCTCTGCCCTGGCCGGTGGCGGGCCGGACCCTGGTCCCAGGTGAGGGGCCCCGGGTCCTCAGCGCCCAAACCGAGCTTGGGTGGGACGGAGGTGGTCGGGGCGTTCCGCCTTGGCCTGGATGCAGCCCCTGCCCCAGGCCACACGCTGTAGGTCTCAGGGCACCAGTGGGGCCGCACGGTCGGTGCTCCGTTGAGAGACCCGGGGGAACAGAGAGGGGAGGGCCCTGAGGGCAGAGAAAGCCGGCCGAGTTTGCCGGAGAGAACATGAGCAAGGGAGGCCTTGAACTTGGGCTGGAAAGAACAGTGAGGATGGTCTTGGGGGCTGGAGGAGCAGTCTAGGGGCAGGGCTGAGCCGACATGAGCAGGTCCGGCAGGGGTCGGGGTCCCCAAGACCAGCCCCCGGCTCCCTGATTCATGGCAAGGACTCCCAGGACTCAGAAGTCGTTGTGCTCACGGGGACAGCGTATTTCAGTGAGGTCACAGAGTACAGTCGGCAAAGGGGAAAAGTGGGTGGCAAAGCCCAGAGGAAGCCAGGCACAAGCGTCCAGGCGTCCCCTCCCTGGGCTCCCAGGGACGCACTCGATTCTCTCAGCGATGGCGTGTGACGCCACACATGAAATGCCGCCAGCCAGGGAAGCCTGCGTGAGCCGGGGCGTCCAGGGTCTTCACTGCGTGGCCGACGCTGGTTAGTCAGGTGGGAAGCTCACCGTACCGCACACTGTCGGTACAAACTCAGCCGCGGGACCAGTGCCGTGTGACCCGGGGCCTCGGGCCTGCAGAAACACTCTTGCCGGCGAGAGCATGCCATGAACTTGGTTCCCCAGAGCTTCCCGAGCGCCAGTCCGGAAAGCAGGGCTTCCTTGGGACTCTGTAAGGTTGGAGCAATGCCGGTCTGCCCAGTCGGCCCTTCCCCCCACACGAGGTGAGGACTCGAGGATTCTCCCCAGACCAGGCTGGGCTGCACCGTGAGCCAAGCCAGGAGTCTGGGTGTGTTGGCCTCTGCTGGCCCGTCCCCAAGCAGGGAGGCGGAGACGGCTGCTGGAGGCCGGACAAGGCAGGACAGGCCTCCGCCACATCCTCTACTCTCTGCCCCTCACCACCTTCCGCATGTTTTAGGGTTGCACGCGTGGGGAGCTCTTTCGGGCCCAGCCAACCGTGGGAGGGGGACCCTGACTGGTGCCTCTCCACCCGCAGTGCTCGGTGACCTGTGGCAATGGCACCCAGGAGCGGCCAGTGCTCTGCCGAACCGCGGACGACAGCTTCGGGGTCTGCCAAGAGGAACGGCCTGAGACAGCCAGGATCTGCCGGCTGGGCCCCTGTCCCCGTAAGTCCCCCGGGCCCAGCCCCCGGTGTACAGCGGGTCCAGGGTGAGGGGGGCTGGTCCAGGTGAATGTACCTCTCCCCACAACTGGCCAGACTCAGCGTCTGTGAACTGGAAGGAGAAGCCGGCCCTCCCAGGCCAGCGCTGGGACCTTCCCCCAGGCGGAAGTGCCTGCCTTCCTGGCGCTCCCTGTTGGTCTGGGAGACAGAAGCGGATTCACGGTGACCAGGCCGCGGGGCTCAGCCAGATGGGGCGCCCTCGCCCATGCGAGCAGGGCCGCCTGTGGCAGAAGGGGATACCTGTGCAAACCGGGGGTGCCGAGTGCCCTCCGAACGACCCCAACACCATCTGCGTGCAGACCCCTTGTCACATCCCACCTGCATCACCTCCTTTGGTCCCAGAAATAGCTCAAGCCGTAGACCCCACCACAAACGCCGTCTGCAAAGGAGGGCATTCAGCGAGTTCAGATGTGCCCGCCCAGCTGGGCGGGGGGATAGATCCGGGATTCGCCTGCTCCCCGAGTTCCCAGGGAGCAGGCTGGGTGGGGCTGCTGGGAGCAACGCAGAGATAAGGAGGTGCAGCGGGGCCTCGGTGCCGGGTCGTAGCTGAGATCGGGAGGCACGGCGGGGGGTGGGGGAGAGCAGGAGATGGGCCTGGACTGGGCGCCTGCGGCCCGTCTGCCCGAGGGGTCTTCGAATGCCGCGCTAGGGCGTCGGAGCCCTGGATGCCTGGGCCCGTGAGCCTCTCCGGCCCGGGGCGACGGGTGCGGGCCCAGCGTGCAGTACGGCCACCTTGGCAGCCACAGCCCCTCCTCTTCCCCTCAGGAAACCTCTCCGATCCTTCCAAGAAGAGCTACGTGGTTCAGTGGCTGTCCCGACCGGACCCCGACTCTCCAGTCCAGAAGACCTCGTCAAGTAACCGGCCCGTTTATAACTCTGCCTCTGCCCTCCAGCGCATGCCCTGCGCCCTGTGGAGCTTGCCGTGGGCTCCCCTCCTCTCTTTCTATGGAAAACTTCCCTGACTCTTCCTGAGCGCTCTCTCGGTTGAATCTGATTTCTCCCGGGCCTCTGTGCTCGGCCGTCTCCTTTGGAGCCGCCCAGCCGGCTGCCTGGCCGGGAGCGCCCACTTCTGCGGAGGCCTGGCCCGGGGGCAACTGGCCTCTCGTCGGGGGGGCCGGGACCTGGTTGGCGATGGCGTGTAAAGGGGCAAAGATCTGTCTTGGTGCTGGAGGGGCCAGAGGCCAGAGTGCAAATGTGACCGCTTGGTGACCACGTCTCGGGGCCACGTCCCTGCAAGCTGGAGCTGCAGGTCAGAAACCAAGGGGCCAGCCTGCCGGTCCCCTTTCAGACGCCGCCCACCAGCAAGGCGAGGCCGGAGGGGCTCTGGGGCGTGCGGCGTTGTGCCGCCGAGCTGGGCGGCCCGGCCCCGAGATTCCGGGGGTGCGTCGGGGGCTTCCCGGCCGCCTCTGCTGTTGCTGCTGCTCTCGACCCTGTGCTGAGTGTGTCCTCCTGACTTGTGTGACTGTGGCCTGCTTCCCGTGGCCTTTGCGTCCAACTTACACAGCCCTCGGCCACCCCCTCCCTGAGCCCCGTCCCCTCGGGGGTTCGGGTGGCGGCAGGGGACGTGTCCCTCCGGTGGGACATTGGGACACCCCGCCCCTTCCATTCTCTGTCCATTAGCTCCGATGGCCTTGTCTCATCGTGCACACATGACCCCATCCATAGAGGTGAGAGATTGAGAGAGAGGTTGAGAGAGAGAGAGAGAGAGAGAAAGACTGATGTGGATGCGGCCACCTACCAGTGTGAACAACTACAGAATTACCTCAATTTTTATTGCTTTTTTGCTTAGATAAAACTATGTAGAAAATGCCTTAAAGTTGAAAGGTAACAGAATTGGCTGCTCAGTCCGGCTTCAGAGCTGGGACGGGACCCAGGTATAGGAGGCAGGCAGCGGCAAGGCCAGGGGGAGCCAGTCTCGCTCATCCACTTTTCGCCAAGAGTAAGGTTTCTCGGCCCGGAGGCCACCCCCCCACCCCTGCCGCCCCTGCACGGCGAGCTGTGCAGGCGACCCAGGCGTGCTGGCTCCAGCCAGCACTGCGGAGAAGAGACCCACTCTGAGGCCGCGCGGCCAGCTGGCGCCGACTGTTTGCTGAGCCCCCCGCCCCCACCCTGGGCGCTCCCCCAGCGCTGCCTGACCCAAAAGGCGGCGCGCCCCGCCCCTGGCGTGACCCGTGTAGCGCCCCCGCCCCGGCCCCCCTGCCACCTGCTAATAGCATCCCTCGGACCAGCACCCAGCCTCGTCCCTGGCTCTAACTACTGTTATGTACATACTCGGTGTGTAACGCGTACTAACTCTCACGACTGTTAACTTCCAACTTTGACTAGGCCACGCGAGTGACTCTGACTCTGGGAAGGTGCAATACGGTCCTGGGCATTGTGCTCTCTGTCTATATGCACTTTGGTTTATCAGGGATATTTTATTAGTGTTTTGTATGTATCCAATGACGTAATTAACATAGGCTCCATCGTCCTGCTTTTCCGGTTTTTTTATGAGACCAAGTTTAGTGTGTGCCAAAGTGACTGTGGAAATGACCTTTTCTCCTCACTAACGATGGAAAGACTTTCCTGTCATGCATCCCACAAATAAACTCAATAAAAGTTCAGTGAAACTGGGTGCTTGGGTTTGGCACGCTGCTGACTCCTTCTCCTCGCCTCCGTGGCTGACGGCGCTGGCAGAGCTGCGGGGGCTGTTCTGTCGCCTTCGTGACCGGGTTTCTGCTTCCGGTGACTCCTGCCACCCGCTCTCCCACCCCCTGCCCAGTGTGGCATGCAGGGTCCCTCCCCCACTGAGGTGCCTACCCCCGTCCCCAGGCATTTTTCACAATGTGACAGCGGCCCATGAAGACACTCCACTGTGACTTTGACTTTCGAATCATTTGTGCTGAATGAGCCCCTTTGCACAGATGGAGGTCACACCGTCAGGAAAGGGTCCCGGGGCGGGTTTCCCCCCATCCCTGGGATCAGTGGAGTGGGGACGTGGAATCAGTAGCCCAGACGGTGCTGGTCCGAGTCACGGCCCCCTGAGCCACCATCGGGCCATTGCCCTGGCTCCTGGCACAGCTCTCAGCCTTAGGCCACCTGTTCAGGGAGGGAGAGGTGCCCACTGGCCCAGTCGGCCAGGCAGCGGTGGCTCCAGACACCCGGCCTGTGCCCGCCCGCGTCTCCCCAGGCCTTGAGTCAGAAGCTACAGGGCCTGGTGCGTTGGCTCCCCTCGCCGACAGGGACCAGACAGCAGGTCGGGGTCCAACAGGGACCTCCTGTTGGCGGGCTTCTCTCTCTTCCCTCTCCTATAGAGGGGATCCCGCGCCACGGAGGAGAGAGATCCTGAGAAAGGATGACATGGGGCCACCCGGCATCATGGAAACAGGCTTTGGGGCACAGGGCCAGCCCCGGGGGGCGCCACCCTGCAAGTGCAGGTCACAGTAGCATGGCTCAGGTCACCCTCCCCAGAGCTCTGGTCACTGAAAGGAATCCCAGGTCGAGAGACACAAGGAGACCTTGAGAGACACAGCTTCCTCTGAGCCATGTCCACGCAGTGTCCCTTCCCAGATGGATCAGGAGAAATCCCCGTGGAAGGGGTTCCCCGGGCCAGAGCTGCAGGCAGGCCACCGACAGCCCAGGGGACCACGCCCAGGACAGTCGGGGTGCTTGAGGGTGCAGGCTGACAGGGGGGCCCCCACTCCTGTACCCAGTGGCACGACCTTTTTGGACGGGGAAATGCTGCAGGAGCCTCGATTGAGAAAACAAGAGAACCAGGTTTTCTCCGTCCCAGCCTTTCCCTAAGCTCCCGAAGCAGGGGACACGGGGGGTTAACTCAGGGGGTCATAAATGTGACCCAAATCCCCCCTCCCCGAGCAGCCCCTTCCTAGTTCCCTTCACCCTTCGCGATGCCAGGGTCCCCCTCACGCTCGCTCTCTGCAGCCCACAGCTGTGCAGGCGGGAGTGTCTCCCTGCCATTTGAGGGATTAAACTTTGAGTTAAAACTTCGTTTCCCTGATTACGCTCACCTTTATTGATGGCCGCTACCTTCCCGTGAATGGTGGTAGCGTAAGGTCTTCCTCTATAGTAAACGTTAAGTGAAAGAAAAACAAAACATCAATTTAAAGGAGGAAACACAGGTGGGATTTGACTCGGGCCAAGATTGGTGGGAACGGCCCACAAGTGGCTTCAGTCTTTGAGAACGAGTTTACTCTCAATGGTTTGTTGTTGGCTGGAAGGCAATAGGTCTCGCCAGTTCATTGCTACGGGAAAGGGCTGCGGATTAGGTACTAGGACCCCGGAATTTTATTCTCAGTGTAGGACAGATCCTTTGCCAGTCGATGCCTCCAGCCACATCACGGGCCCTTTGGTGGTATAATTCCTTTCATCTCGGAGGGTTCTCTGCTCAGCGATAAAACTTAAAAATACCCAACTGTTGGCATCCCTTTAAGAATGGTTGGCACCTGGGTGGCTCAGTCGGCGAGCATCTGACTCTTGATTTCGGCTCAGGTCATGATCTCATGGTTCATAGGTCCGAGCCCTGTGTCGGGCTCTGCACTGACAGCATGAAGCCTGCTTGGGATTCTCTCTCTCCCTCTTTCTCTGACCCTTCCCCACTTGCATGTGTGCACTCTCTCTCTCTCTCTCAAAAGGAATAAACTTAAAAAAAAATGGGAATGATTACTTTGAAAATTTTCTAAGCTAATATTAGCATCGCCAAACTCCTGGCTTGTGGCTTTCTTAATTCTTCATTCATTCATTTTCTTCAGTTTTAAAAACGTAAAGCAATGCAGCCACCGTGCAGAGGAAGACAGACGAGAAGTCCAATCCGTAGGGCAGGTGAAGGGAGGTGCCCTGGAGACGGGGACCCTTGGCCCCCCAGCCGTCACCTGCCTGTTAGTCCCGATTCATCCATTCATTCAGGGAGATTTGTCCAGGGCGTTCTGTGTGAGGCTCTGATCCGGGCACCGGGATGCCGCCGAGCTCCTGACCACAGGTCGGCAAACTTTCTCCGAAGGGCCAGACAGTAACGGTTAAACCTTATTTACAAAACCAGGCGGAGGCACCCACTTGGCCCACGGGCGTAGCTGGCTGACCGCTGCCCCCTACCAAGGGGATGCTGGTTTCCCAGGATCTCGGCCTGGGGGAGAGAAGTGAGGGAGAGGCTTAAGAGCAGTTTTGTCATTTATGTGAAGAAGAGGCACAGGTGACAGGGGAGGACATTGCTGCGGGGACGGGGTGGCCCCACTCCCAGCCACACTGCCCGGCCGGGCTCCATCTGCGTCTTATCGAGGCCCCTCTCCCCGCCCTGTCCGCCTGGGTTGGACGGTCAGAGCCTGTGGGAGGACACCACCCGCCGTCTCGTCAGAAGTCTCGTTGTGTCTCTGGAGGGCTGTGATCGGCGGCTCTCCCACAGTGAACCTGGCGGCTGCCAGAAAGGGGAGAAGGGCCCGGGAGTGTGGCAGGGGCAGGTGGGGCTCCAGGGACCCCTGAGCTTCAAACGGGACCACTCCAACTTCCTCAGTCTCTCATAGGGGGCATGTCCCAGCATCTTCTTGCATGATTTCTGGAATCGGCCCTGAGCACGAGGCCGCCCGCCTCCCCCCCGCGCCCCACGTCTTGAGCCTGCTTCTCGCCCTCTAGGTTGGGAAGGCCAGAGCTCTTCCTGAGCAGCTGATCTGTGTTTCTCTCTTTGACATCGCGCACCGCGCAGTCTGGCACGTTTCCTCCTGATTTGGGCCACTCGGGAGCTCAGAGCCAAAGTCGGTCCACCCCTGGTGGTATGTGCCACCCTGTGCTCTTCACGTCTGTCATGTTACTGTTTTAAAAATCCATACATTTTCTGTTTGGGACTTCCTTAGTTTTCCATGTGTGTCTTTTTCGACATTGACGCATTTCTGCATTCTCGGACTCAGTGGTCTAGGCTCTGGGGCTAGAGAGGCATCTAACTATAGCTTGGGGCTCTGCTCTGTGGAACTTACTGGATAATGAAAACAGGTGATAGACACCTCATCTGACAATTTTTTTTTATTTTTTTATTTTTTTCGCATTTATTTATTTTGAGAGAGAGACAGAGACAGAGACAGAGCATGAGCAGGGGAAGGGTAGAGAGAGAGGGAGACACAGAAACTGAAGCAGGCTCCAGGCTCTGAGCTGTCCTCGTCTGACAATTAAATGTGAACTTGCCAACTGGGATAGAGTGTTGGGAAGGGGAGAACTTCCCAAGGGAGGGCAGGCGAGTCTTGCCCGGAGATGTGTTTCAGCTGAACCTAGAGGAGAGGAGAGCGACTGAAGGAAGACAGAGGGGGTGGCCACGGTATGTGCAAAGGCCCTGTGACCAGAGGGAGCCCAGTATAAAGTACGGGGTCCAGGGCCTGAGTGAAGCTGGGGTGGGGAAGGGGACAGGTCCTTACCCTGAAATCCATGGGGGGCAATGCAGGGCCTTCAATCAGGACAGTGACATGGTCACGCCTTCAGTTGAAAAACAGCATTCTGACAAGAGCAGGATAGTGGACAAAAAGGAGAAAGAATTGAGATAGGCCTGGCAGAAAGAAGGCTGTTGCAAACAGTGCAGACAAGAGGCAAAGCGGCTTGACCCCGCTTGTCAGGGGAGCATGGACATACCTAAGAGCGTCTGGGAGGAAATACCTACAGACTTGGAGGTGAACGGACAGGGTGTGCCCAGGGTTTTGCTTGTGTGCTGGAAAGGCTGTTCTCTGAGACAGGGGGTGCCAGCCGAGGCCCTGGGCTTGCGCTGGGCGTGTGGAGTCTCGGGCGTGTTTGGGACCACGGGGGTTAGGGGGCTGTCCTGTAGGCAGTCGTATCCGAGAGTCTGAAGCTCCAGGTATTTGGGGTTGGTGTCCAGCCAAGTGGGTCACCAGCCCGGAAGGGGAAATTACAGGCTGGAGCAGTGGGCAGGCAGCGGGCACCATCGGAACCTCCTGAATGGGAGAGGACCCGCCTGTCTGCTACTGCGAGAAGTTTCTGTGGGCCTGCAGAGTCGCAGATGGGGGCATAGGCACTGCCCTGTGTTGGTGCCCAGAGTAACTGCATTAGATGTGGTCTCCTTCCCTCTGTCCTTCCCTCCTTCCTCCCAACCCTCCTTTCTAGGAGATGGGGTCAAGGAGGGAGAGGGAGGGAAAGGGGAATGAGGCAGAGGTTGTCTGGGAAGGGTTTGAGATGCTCACTGGTGGAGGGGGGGCAGAGGGTGGCTGAGCAGAGAGACACAGATGGCAGGTGGGCCCAGGGAGGCCAGGGATCAGGAATTTACACAGATCTGCTATTCTCTGTTATACTGTCATAAAGACTTATTCTTATTCTTTCACGTTGAGTGAATTCCTGCAAATCCTCTCAAATTCTGTGGAATGAGGTGGGGCGGGGAGAGGGAGGAGGGGAAGGAATTTGGGAAGACAGGGAAAGAGAGTAAGAGCAAGAGGAAGAGCAAGAGGGGTTGTGTGGGTAGAACAAGAGCTGACCTTGAACCACACGGGTTTGAACTTCACCGTCCACTTACACGTGGGATTTTTTCCGATAAATGCAGCACAGCACCATAAATGTGTGTTCTCTGCCTTACAGTTTTCTTAATAACATTTCTCTTCTCTGGCTTACTTTATTACAAGGATACAGTGTATACTACATATAATGTACAAAATCTGTGGCCACGCTGGCTCGTGGGCAAAGTAGACAGTCAGGAATTAAGTTTGGGGGGAGTCAGAAGTTATATGTGGATTTCCGACTGCATGGGGTGGAGGTGGCATGGCGCCCCTAACCCCCACGTAGTTCAAGGGTCAACTGCGATACAGCTGCAGACAGAGCTGGAGCCGAGCCCGGAAGAAGACAGCTGTGCGGGGAGAGACCCTGGCCTCTTCAGGGGCTAGACCGTGGGTGGCCCGCCTCTTGGATGGGAAGGAAAGGAGAGGACGCACCGGCCAGGAGGATGAGCCTGTGTGAAGGGACCAGGTTTTGGATCGGTCTGTTGGGGGATGGCCAGGAGCACAGGGTGGCGGGGCTCTGTGGTGGACATGAGGCTGGAGTGGTAAGTCGAGGCGAGAGGAAGAAAGCCCAGACAGGTCTGGGTGATGATGGGAACATATGGTGGAAGAAACGTGGTGAGGCCGCCCCCAAGGCTCTCGAATTTGTTCTATTGCATTTTAGAAATTGGTCCCTTTAGATTCACTTTTGTTATAGTTAATGGCCTAGAGATGACTGTAGAGCCGAACTCTGCCAGAGAGTTTCACTGGGGCGTCAAAGATGAACCTGACGCAGTCCCATTCTTTAACGGGAATCACTCCCCAGGCCTCATTTCTGTCTGGGACTCTGAGAAATACAGAAAACCCTGGGGGCCTGCCTCAGGGCAGGGAGCACCGCTCCGGCCGCGCTCTGCTGCCACACTGCTCTGACGCCGGAACCACACACGCTTTCCGCGTGAGCTCGCTTGCCTCTGTGCTGTCTCTGGGCTCTTTCAAACACCTCCTCCTGCTTCCCGTGGGGGGAACGAGGTCCCCCCCCCTTATCCTGTCCTTTGGTTATTTGTCCCGCTTTTCTCTTTCAGAGGCCCGCTGCCAAGGCGACAAGTCAATGTTCTGTAGGATGGAAGTCCTGTCGCGCTATTGCTCCATCCCGGGCTACAACAGGCTGTGCTGCAGATCCTGTAACCTGCATGACAACCTCACCGATGTGGATGACAGGGCGCAGCTGCCACCCGGGAAGCACAACGACATCGAAGCGCTCGTGCCCACCCTCCCGGCGCCCACCCTTGTCATGGAGGTTCGGCCTCCACCGGGCACACCCCTGCAGGTGCCCCTCAACGCCTCCAGCACCAATGGCACCGAGGATCACCCGGACACCAATGCGGTCGACGTGCCCTACAAAATCAACGGCCTGGACGAGGAAGGCCAGCCGCCCAACCTGATCCCTCGACGACCGAGCCCGTACGAAAAGACCAAGAACCAGAGAATCCAAGAGCTCATCGATGAGATGAGGAAGAAAGAGATGCTCGGGAAGTTCTAATAAAATGGAAAGATAGCATCAATAGCATTTTTTTCCTTGCTTATAGATTATATTCCATGGGATGGCAGATCGTGGAGAGGAAGTAAAAACGTCTGATTCCAAAAGGTTTTGAGAAAACAAAGAGGGAGAATGACACAAACATCTATCCATGTGGTTGTGAGCGTGGGGCAGCTAGGTTCACGCATGTGTTTGTGTCCCGGCTCCGGAGAATGTTCTAAGTCCTGTACCCGGGTTGGGTGTGGGGCGGAGAGGAATACAGAGGCTCTACAACCGCCATCAATGAGGGGGGCCAGGAGGCTAACTCGGAGAGAGGAGACACGCGTCCTGAGTTTCTGAGCAGTGATTGGGACTCTTCCTGTCCTTGGTGGTGACAGTCCTTCTGGAGAACATTCTGGAAAAATGTTCTGCAGGAACGTGGGGAACTCTTATTAGGAGGAACAGTGATTTATTTACTAACCGACCAGTCACTGAGATGAGCACAATGAAGTGGAGGCCGTGAACTTGAAACCCCGTGATGTCAAGGGCCGGGCGGGTGTTGAGGATGAGTGGCGGCCCACGGGGGACCGTGACCAACCTGAGAGCCGCACTCCACTAGTGCTGCTTTTGGGCTCCAGCCACCGCTGCTTCTGTAACCGCCACCCCTGCGGCCAGATAGGGTGCTTTCAGCAGAAGTGTAGATTTGTGGGCGAAATTCTCAATCTTAATAGTTAAACTCAAAATATTTCCAGGGAGATCTGGAAGGTCCGTTAGGGTCTAGAGCCACCAGGCTGCGGTCTCTGGTCTCCAGGCTCGACCGGACACAGTCTCTCGAAGTAAGGACGGAAGGCAGGAAAGCCAAGTGCCCGACTGGTGCTCAGGCTCTGTCTTTGACTCGGCCCAGCCTGAGCCGCGAAGCTGTCTGCTTCTTCCCCGGAAGGTACGGAGAATCCTGTAACTAACTGAGACTCGATAGATCTAAACCGTGGGCCACCTTTCCTGCACGAGGAGAAGACAGCAGGGGTGCGCTCCCCGGCTCTCCCAGGCCTCTTTCCTCTCGGCACACCCAGGCCTGCGTGCTGCCTCTTGGCCAGCCTGGCCTTGGCCCCGGGGTTCCCCAGGGAGGGTCTCCCTCCCCAAGTGTGGTGGAAGGATGAGGGGGGCATGCGCTCTGCTGGACGGCCCACTGACTTTCCAAGAGGGGGGATAAGGGGAGCTGCCGCCAGCGTGGCCGTGCTCTGGGTTCTGAGATGGCACTTCTGGAGACCAGCTTCGCTTGCAGGGATTGCGGGGGGCGGTGGGGGGGTTCTCGCCCCGTTCCATCCCTTGGCAGTTCGCTGGTGAACTGTAAGGTCCGGCCTCCGATGAGAAGCACAAGGTGGGGGGTGGGGAGAGCCTGCTTGATCTCGTGCTCTTCCTAAGCTCCGACAACTCCTCTTTTCGGCAGAACGGTGCTTTGTGAGCGAGATGTGAATGGAGAGTAGCAGGAAGGAGGGGGGAGGTAGATGGGAGGATGGTGGCTAATTTTTACCTCTCCTCTGCATTGATATTTTGTGAACATGTGACTTCCTTAAAATTACAAGACCCAGGGGGCACTTTAGCTGCTTAGCTGGGCCAAGCCTGACACGTGATTCTGAAGCTTGTCATGGCTAGGAAAGTTCTAGAGCCTTTGTATTCTCACCAGTCATGGACTTTAGAGAGCTCTTCCCTGTTTGGTTCCCCATTTTATGGATGAGTAACACTGAGGTTCAGGAGAATACCATGATGGCTACTTTATACTGAGTCCGAGGTGCTAAGTATGTTTGATTCTGTGCATGCGTGCAGGTGTGTGTCTGTGTGTGCTCTAAGGGCCAAAGTGAAGCTGTAGGAACCAGGGACGATGCCTAACTTTCCAACTGGGTGATAACTAGCCTCCCCCAACCCCCGCTGTGCTGGCCGCCTCCCTCCCCTCTGCCATCTGGTCCCACCCATACTCCTGCACGTCCTGGTGTCTCAGAGGAGCCTGCTGGCTCCCTAAGAAGCAAACTGGAGAAAACGTTTTTGGAGATCTCTCATGGCATCACCTCTTTGACAGACGTGGTATCATGCACTCGTACAGGCCTGTCTCTCTATAACCAGGAAATGGGTGCCTCGTCTTTCTCTGGTTTCTGCTGGTTGACCCCCCTGGCAGCTGGTGCTATTATTCACAGGCTGAAGGACTGGGCAGCTCTTGCTTGGGTCTATCCTGGAATGCAGAGGAAATTCAGGGTGACTGACCCTTCACCAGAGAGTTTTACTCAGTTTACCCAGCCTGGAAGCCTCAGGATGGGAACAGTCCCTTCCCAGATCCCAACAGAGCAGGGCTGCATGTCTCGGGGCCTGGAACCCTTTGGGGAGAGGCCCCAGGTGGGACACCCCAGGGTACCTGTCTTCTTCTGGAAGGAGAGAGATGCCTCTGGGAACCGTAGGCCAGCATGGCCACTGCCCCATGTGTCATACTCAGTACCTGGGGCCATATACCCACAGGGTTCTCTAGAACTAGACAGTCCCTAAAGGCCTCTCCGTCTAAGGAACACAGGGTTTACCAGACTTCGAGAAACTCCTTATCTCCACTGAGCTTGGGACCAGTGAGAGAGCTGGCTTAGCAACAGTCCTGAGCTTCCAGAGCCTGCATCCATGGCCGGGGGCTCCCGCAGCCTGTAGGCCAGGGAGATTTTCTAGCTGTGGTTCTGGAACAGCCCATTGAGAACTCAGAGGTCCCCTCGGACTGTGGCTCCAGAAAATTACGTTTGTGGGGAGACAACCCGCTGGGTTTGGGGACCTGGCTCTCTGATCTACTCCTTTTGGAAGACCCATGGAATTTCCCGTATACGCCTTTTGTTTGTATTTTTAAAGTCGTTTGGCGTCTACACATGGTGCTCAGCAGCAGTCTCTATCAGGTGAAGCATGACGACTGTGTAGCCAGGCAGCCGCCGCAGGAATCCTCATGGTGCTGAACTCAGATCACAGCGTTTTATCTTCCTGATCACAGCAATCAACGAATTCGTTTTCTGTATAGAAAAACTTGGCTTCTTGGTTTCATAACTTATTAAAGTCAAAATGTCTGTGTATTTTGCACATCATGCCTGCGTGTGTTTGTTACCTTGACTACACTACCCGTGTCCTCAGCCTGCACTTGGGCGGGAGGGGGGGGATCGGGGCATCAGGAGGCCCCGAGCCTACCGGGTAGGCCGGCTGCTCAAGTCGGGACCCTGAGCTGGCGAGGGGCCCCTGGAAGGACGGGTCTCCGCTCCCAGATCCCCCAGACACTACTTAGCCTGGTTTCTTCCGAGCAAACCTTTAGTTCTGGGAGAAGATTAAGAATCTCCTGACTCCTTTCTTCCCTGATTCCGACCCTTTCTCTTTTCTGTTGTGTTTCTGCAGTTTGAACACAATATGACTAAGTGTTAGATTTTGGGGTATTGATCCTATTGTTCTCTGAACCTCCTTGATCTGTGATTAAGTGTCTGTCATTTGATTTTGGAAAGTTCTCAGCCATTCTGAGAATGACCCCACACTGTTTCTTCACTGTGGTGAGTTTGGATGCTCCTACGTCCTTACTCCCATGGCTTGACATCCAAACATCCATATGCCCACCCCCAATCATGCATACGTGCTAGAGGGGCTTTCCTTGCACCCTCCACTCTCCCACATAGAAACTTTTACATCCACTTGTGGCAGTGGAGACTGGACAGAGGCCAGGAAGTGTTTCCCTTTCAGAATGAGACTTCCACGCTGTTCTCTTTAAGGGCTCCCCGAGGGACTAACCTCAAATACACGTAAAAGACACATGAAGACACTTCCTCAGTGCCGAAACGACCGGTATCTTGGTTCAACTAAGGTTCTGCTAGTTTCTTTAAGTGGATGCTTAGATCACTGACTTTCAGCCTTTCTTTTTTTAAATTCTATGCATTTATGGCTATAAATTTTCCTCTAAGCACAGGATTAGCTATACCCCCCCAAGTTTTGATATTTATACATTTGTTATCATTCTATCCCAAATATTTTCTAACTTCTATTGTGACTCCTTTTTTGACCTAAGAGTTATTTTAAATCCTGCTGCTTAATTTCCAAACGTTAGGGGCTATTCTAGTCATGGATTGTTACAGATTTCCAGCTCTCTTATGGTGGTCAGAAAATATTTTCTGAAAGATTTGAAATTTGTTAAAGCTCACTTTATAGCTCAGGATGTCATTTTCCTAAGCATCACACATGTACCTGAAAAGAATCTGTAACTGGAGGTTGTTGGATATAGTATTCTATCTATGCCCATTATGTCAAATTTGTTAATTTGTTCAAATATTTTCTCTCAATTGTGTTGTCTTCTTGTTCTATTGCTGCGATAGAAAGTTGTTTTAATACTTCCTGCCAGTTGTGGCTTTTTCTATTTCTCTTTGCAGCTTTATCAATTTTTACCCTTCTTTAAAAAAATAAGCCAGGGGCACCTGGGTGGCTCAGTAAGTTAAGTGTCTGACTTTAGCTTGGTCTCTCACAGTTTGTGAGTGCAAGCCCCGTGTTGGGCTCTGTGCTGATGGCTCGGAGCCTGAAGCCTGCTTCAGAGTCTCCCCATCTCTTCCCTGGTCATGCTCTGTCTCTCTCTCTCCCTCTCTCTCAAAATTAATAAACATTTAAAAAAAAAAAAAAAACAAGCCAGGGGCACCAGGATGGCTCAGTCAGTTAAGCATCTGACTTCAGCTTAGATCATGATCTCACAATTCATGGGTTTGAGCCCTGTGTCAAGCTCTGCACTGACATCTTGGAGCCTAGAGCCTGCTTCAGATTCTGTGTCATTCTCTTGCTCTCTGCCCTTCCCCTACTCGTGCTTTCTCTGTCTCTTTTAAAAATAAATATTAAAAATTTTTTTTAAAAATAAGCCATTTTACTATTTTGAGGCCACATCAATGGAAGCATACAAATTTCTAATTGTATTTCTTCTTGGTAACATTTTTCTTTATCTTAATGGACAGATGTTATTTCCAGCATCAACTGCTGTCTTGAAACTTTCCTCCTAATGCTAATGTAGCTCTGTCAACTTTCTTTGAGTTAGCGGTTGCGCAATGTAACTTCTTCCATTCTTCTGCTTCCTGCAACGCATCCCCATGCACACAGTTGATGACAACGTGCCCCAGGCCCCAGTGACTGCGGAGGCTGAGGGCTGCATCCAGGGAGTCATCTGTCACAGAGCAAGGATTTAAATCAGCAGCTAGAAGCAGGCCCAGGAGCAAACACTGACAAACCCCATCACCAGACCAGAGGAAAGACGCAGCCTTGGAACCGGAAGGATGGCTGTGGGTTACAGGTGAGCGAGCCGCGCTCCACACTATCCTGGGGTGGGTCGGTCGCACAGAAATGCTGAGACATGAGCAAGTCTGACCGCTGGGTCCAGGAGGAACAGAGCTCCGCCTCCGTCGGCGGCACAGAGGACACACAGGCGCCGGAGAGCCACCGCCTCGCTCCTGAGAGCTCAGGGTCATCCAGTAACCCAGAAGCAGTTCTCTCCCTCCTATTTCTCCACAGGAAAGCTTAGGTTATTGACTTGAGATCCTTCTTGTTTTCTAGAATACAGGCCTTTACAGCTATGCGTTTTCCCTCATGTACTATTTTAGCTGCATTCCACAAATCAGCTGAAATGTTGTATTATCATTTACATGCAGTTCAAATATTTTCTCATTTCACCTATAATTTCTTTTTGGACCATGGGTTAATTTAAAAGTGTTGTGTTTTTTTTTTTTTTAATTTTCCATATATTTGGGTACTTCCCAATTTTTTTTCTGTTGTTGATTTTTCTGATTTTATTGTGGTAAAAAAAAAAAACCCATACTTTGCATTATTTCAATTCTTTTAAATGTATTGAGACTTTTTTTTGCAGCCTTGTATGTATTCTACTCACAGTTCACCTGTGTTAGATAACGGTGCATATTCTGCTGTTGCTGAGTGGGGTGCTGCGCACATATCCGCTAGGTGGAGGTGGTGGATGGTTTTGAGTAAGTCACCTCCCTGAACTCTAATCCTCTCCTCACTGGAGCCTGTGGCTTTCTAAATATCCTCTTAGGTGTTGGATGCATTCAAGAGCTTTGTTTCTTTTGTTCTGTTGTTATTTTCGGCAGGATGTTTGGCCTGAATTATCCAATGAGACAATTCTGGGATCCCATTTATCAACGTTTAACTCAGAGTTGTCTATGTCTATTTGTTGGAATTTGACTAGGTATCATTTCTAGTAACATGTGGCAAATGTTTCACAAAGGTTTGAGTGGTAGGAGGGAATTCAAAGCCTTTACATTCCTGGCAAAATGCCCAAGTGTAACAGCTCCTTCCCTGTTTGAAACTACAATTTAAATTGTGTGTGTATATATGTATATGTATATGTATGTGTATGTATATGTGTATATATACATATATATATACACACACAAAATTTACATATATACAATGTTTCCAATATACATGGCTATATTTCTACATAGATGGTTAGGTTTTGGCTTGTAGGAAAAAATCATTACTGGGGAGAGAAGGATCATGATATAAAGATATGAAAGTTCAATTAATCAGAAGTTGTCACAGCTTCAAGGAGAAATTGAAAAAGCCTCCACCCAGGAGAGCTATGTACATATATATATATCTGAATACAGTTGGTCACTTTTGCTTTGCTGAAGACACTTGAAAAGTAAGAGTGATACCTGGGGTAAAATATTTGCAAATCACTTATTTGATAATATGGTTATAGGCTGTATACAAACTCTCGAGTCTCAGCTTTAAACAAAGAAACCCCCCAAATGGGCAGAGATTTTAATTAAATCAAATCTTCACTAAAGAAGATGAATGGATGGCAAATAAGCACAGGAAAGTTGGTCAAGATCATTAGTCATTAGAGAAATGCTTTTAAAAACCACACACACGGAGATGACATTACCAACCTATTAGTGGGGTTAAAATGAAAATGGACAAGCGGAACCAGCCAACCAGCCCTGATAGTGCCTGTGGGTGAGGGTATGGCAGAAGGGAGCCCGCAAACACGGCACCTGGTGATGCCACGTGGAAACACCAGGTCGACACTTTGGCAGCCTCCTCTGAAATTACACACTTTCCACACGACTGAGCCATTCTGTTCCTGGGGATTTAACCAATAAATATATATATATATACACATACACACACATAAATGGAACAGAAAATCCAAGACAAAAGATGTAATAGATGCATAATGGGAATAAAAGAAGAGAGAGAGAGAGGAGAGAGAGGGGGAGAGAGAGAGAGAGAAAGAGAGAAAGAGAAAGAGGGAGAGAGGAAAGAAAAGGAAGGAAAGGAGAGAGAGAAAGAAAGAGAAGAAAAGAAAGAAAAGAGAAAGGGAAGGGAAGGAAAGGAAGGAAAGAAAGAGAGGAAGGAAGGAAGGAAAGAGAGGAAGGAAAGAGGAAGGAAGGAAGGAAGGAAGGAAGGAAGGAAGGAAGGAAGGAAGGAAGGAAGGAAGAAAGGAAGGAAGGAAGAGAGGAAGAGAGGGAGGGAGGGAGGGAGGGAGGGAGGGAGGGAGGGAGGAAGATAAACTTGAAGAATGGCTTAGAATTTTCCAAAATCAAATGACAGACACTAAATCACAGATCAAGGAGGTTCAGAGAACAATAGGATCAATACCCCAAAATCTAATACTTGGTCATACTGTGTTCGAACTGCAGAAACACAACAGAAAAGAGAAAAATCCAGAAACCTGCCAGACCGAGAAAGAAACTCCTTACTTGTAAAAGGAACAACAAAATTTACATCAGACTTCTCACAACAAACCATGAAAATAAGAAGAGTGGAGTGAAATAAAGTGTTGAGTGATAAAAGCCCCACCAACCTAGAATTCTGTGTTCAGTAAAATTATCTTTTAAAAGTGAAGGATGAATACAGACTTTCGCAAACAAAAATTGGGGGACTCTATCACCAGAAGACCTGCCTTGCACAAAACGTTAAAAAGTTCTTCAGAGAGAAGGAAAGTGATAAAGTTCAGAAATTCAGATCTATATAACAAAAAGAATGGCAGAGAATGATTAAAACCTTGTGTTCTGTTTTCTTTTTTTTAAATGTTTATTTATTTTGAGAGAGAGGCAGAGAGAATGAGGGGCAGACAGAGAGGGAAAGGGAATCCCAAGCAGAATCTGCACTGTCAGCACAGAGCCCGATGCAGAACTCGATCTCATGACTATGAGATCATGACCTGAGCCAAAATCAAGAGTCAGATGCTTAACCGACTGAGCCACCCAGGTGCCCCGTGTTTTTCTTATTCTTCCTTGATCTAATAGATAACAGTGTGTCCAAAGTAATAAGAGCAGCAGTGTGTTGAGAGATTATAGCAAATGGATAAAAGTGAAATGAGGGGCAGCAAAGTCACAAGGGATGGGAAAGCAGAGCTGAGAACAGTGTCTTCGGGTTCCCGCACTGCATGTGAAGCAGTAGAGTATTATTTGAAAGTGGACATACGTTAGTTATGAATGTATATTGCAAACTCTAGGGTAACCACTAAAATGCTTTCAAAAAGAAGCATAAGTGATACGCTAAGACAGGAGAGAAAGTAGAATCTCATAAAATGCTCGGTTTAAAATAAGAGAAGGCAGAAAAGGAAAGGGAAAAGGAAATACTTAAAGAGTACATACCATGAATAGCAAATAGTTACAAACATGGTCGATATTAACCCAGTTACACTGATAATCACTTTCAAGGAGAATAGCCTAAATACACCAATTTAAAAAAAAAAAACAGACTGTCAGAGTGAATAAAAAACAAGATCCAACGATACATTGCCTACGAGAAACCCACTTTAATTATAAACATAGAGATAACTTAAAAACAAAAGGATGGACAAAGATATACCATGCTGACATTAATCAAAAGAGAGCTGGAGTAGCCATATTAATTTCAGACAAAGCAGACTTCAGCACAAAGAAAATTATCAGGAATACAGAGGAACATTCTGTAATGATTAACGGGTCATTTCTCAAGACAACGTCACAATCCTTAGTGTGGATGTGCCTAACAACAGAGTACCAAAATATGTGGGGTCAAAACTGATAGAACTGAAAAGAGAAATGGACAAATCCAGTTATAGCTGGAGACTTCAACTGCATCCTCACTGAATTTCTGCCTGAATCTATGAGTTACTGATGAAGAGCTGTTGAACTCAACAGGAACATCAACCAACCGAATCTATTTGACATTATACAATACTTCTTGTGAAGACAGCAGGCGCGCCTGGGTGGCTTAGTTGGTCGAGCATCCAGTTCTTGATTTCTGCTCAGGTCATGATCCCAGGGTCATGGGATGGAGCCCTGCTCAGCGTAGAGTGTTCTTAAGATTCTTTCTCCCTCCCTCTGCCACTCTCTCCTACTCACTCACTCTCTAAAAAAACCAGAAAAACAACAACAAAAAAAACAATACCTACTCTTCTCCAGCCCACACAAAACATTCACTAAAACAGACCACACATTCTGAACTGTAAAACATACCTTAACAGGAGTGCCTGGGTAGCTCAGTCAGTTAAGCGTCCAAAATCGGCTCAGGTCATATCGGTATGTGAGTTCAAGTCCCGCGTCGGGCTCTGTGCTGACAGCTTAGAGCCTGGAGCCTGCTTCGAATTCTGTGTCTCCCTCTCTCTCTGCCCCTCCCCCTGCTCATGTTCTCTCTGTCTCTCAAAAATAAACATTAAAAAAAACCTTTTTTTTTTAATCCAAGGCTGTAGGTTCTCTCAGCTCCCACCTCATGGATATATTTGCCTCCAGGTCTGAGTAGCAGGAAAAAAGTGCCTCTGAAGAGAGGTAAGGGTTCTCCTCTCTAAAACGTTTAGACCCCTTCTCAACGAAGTACCACTGTCCTTACATAGGAATGTCTGGGAATGCCGGAGTGGTCTTACTTCAAATGCTGGTCTCCTTCTTGAAGCTGCCTGCTGCCATGACTACTCAGGGTTCTCAGACAGCGGCTCCATGCGTTCTCTCCAGGGTTTTTATATGTATTTTGTGGGAGAGATAAGATGGCATGTACTTACTCCATTTAAAGTGGAACAAGAACGAAAAGTTATTTTATTTCCAATGGCTGCATCCCCAGGAAATAAACTCTCAAACAGGAAATTTATACGAGTACAAAGGAAGAAGTCTGACTCGAAGCCCCATATTCATCACATTATCCAATGACTTTTTGTCTCCGTTTTTTTAATTAAAATTGTAAACATAAAGTTTAAAGGATGACCAATGAACATGTCTATATCCTCCACAAAGCGGACTAATTTTTCACAATGGTTGACTAATTTTTTACATGCTTCCTTGCAAATGCGCTGCGGATATCGTGACTATTCAAACTTGAAAACTTTTCCATGCATCTCCTAAGAATCACGGCATTACCCTATATACCCCAATGCCATTGTCACTTCTAGAAAGTTAAACACACGACATTATCTAACACCCATTCCTTCTTCGTCCTTCCCCAAGTACACCCCCAAATGTCTTTTATAGTTGTTTTAATTTTTTCAGAATCAGAAGTCAATTAAGGATCACACCTTGCTTGTGACTCTTGAGTGCCTTAATCTAGAAGTCTCCTTTTTGTCCTACTACATTGACTCTTTGAAAAGTCCAGGCCAGCCGTCTCATACAAAGTCTCAAACTCTCGGTTTCTCTGTTTCCTCATCATGTAATTCAAGTTGTTCCTTTAGTTCTTGGATTTCTTGTAAACACGGAACATAATCCGGATAAGAGACTTAATTAGAATTTCATTAAGCATTTTTGGCAAGAATACGTCACAGATGATCAGTCACAGATGATCACGTGTGCCTCGTGCTGCCTCTCATCGGGAGCCGCATGAGGTCAGGCTGTCCCACCAGTAGTGAAATTCGGTTTGACAGCCAGAGCTCTCCATCATAAGGGCGTATCTTTTCTTTGCAATTGGATCTGTGACCTTTGACACCATATAATGTTCCTTAAAATTTTGTTTTGACTCCTGGGTTTTACCATCATTGAATTCTCCTGATTTAATTACATTAAGGATTTTAAGACGGTGATTTTTCTATCATTCCGCATACAGGTAAAAAGATGGCATTCGTCAAATAAGTTTATAGAGAGCTTTCCCTTTTTTTCACTATTTTTTCATAATGGGCTCATTTTTACTTAACATGTTATAAACAATTACAGTGATTCTTCTTTTTGATGTTTAAATTGTCTTAAATTTGACCAGTGAGAGAACCTTCAAGTTGACTCCCGTGTCCTTCTGACATTATCCTTTTTTTAAAGATTTTTTTTTAAGTTGATTTATTTATTTTTGAGAGAGACAGAGACAGCACAAGTGGGGACAGGCAGAGAGAGAGAGAGGGAAAGAATCTTAAGCAGGTTCCATGCACAGAGCCCGATGCAGGGCTCTTCCCCATGAAACTGAGATCGTGACCTGAGCTGAAACCAAGAGTTGGATGCTTAACCAACTTGGCCACCCAGGCGCCCCTGACATTATCTGTTAAGTACTTGTCTTTAAGTGCTATCTATTGGTTTGGTAAAAAAAAGATACTTCAGACACATTTTATACTTTCTCTGCTCCAAATATGGAATCAGCCATTTCTCCAGTGAGCCCTGGTTCCTTTCAGTGGGGAATAGCATTTGGAAACCAAAATCTAGGTACTAAGCAAGGTCATTGCTATTGGATAACCAAACATGTTTTTATCTGGAATATTTTGCAAATGACTCTGTCTAGTGTTAAACACTGAGGTCTTTTCAAAAGCTCATTTCCTTGTAAATATACTTAAATATATAAAAAGATAAAGATATTTTCTAATGAGCTAAGACAGGTCAAGAAACATGCTATGCTGAATTTCTGCATTTAATTCTAAAACATTTTTCAGACAGACGTTTCTAGTTACTTTTATTAGGACAGTTTTTTAAATGATACCAACTGTGAAAGTGAAGTGTAAAATTGTGGGAAGTAGGCCCAGGGAAAATGAAATGTATCTCAAAAATATGGAAAATGTGTGGATAACCAATTTTAACTGATGACTAAAAGGTTTATATAATAAAATATTCCCATCACTTTACACAAAAGAATCCCTAAAAGATGTATAACAAAAACAAATGAAAAGGCAATCTTTTATGTGAAAACCAAAAAGCAATCTCAGTATCTGCTCCTCAGCTGGGTCCAAGGACTTATGTACAGTGATTACAAAAGCAGATGTAATTAGGGACACCTAAGAAAAAGAAAGAACATGACCATAAGCCAATTAATAGGACTGCAGTTAGGGGGAACCTGTCAAACACAGAAATAAAACTGATGAAACTACTGCTGTTATGCTGAACCAGTTTATGAAACAAACGGTCAAGTTGTACTCTTGGGATGTGAGATTGGAAGTGAATTATTATAATTCATATCTATAATCGTCACAGAAAACAGGAGCTGGAAACTTAGATTCTAGTCTTGACTCTGCCCAATAAGCTCAATTTCATTAGCTATAAATAAACTGAATTAAAATTCCAGGGGCACCTGGGTGGCCCAGTCGGTTAAGCATCTGACTTCAGCTGAGGTCATGATCTCACAGTTCACAAGTTCGAGCCCCGTGTCAGGCTCTCTGCTGACAGCTCAGAGCCTGGATCCTGCTTCCCATTCTGTGTCTCCCTTTCTCTCTGCCCCTGCCCCGCTCATGCTCTTGTCTCTCAAAAATAAATAAACATTGAAAAAAAATTAAAAAAAATTCCACCTGGCTCTAATGAGCTACCAGGTGTAGTCAGATTCTGTAAATACGTATCTTCTGCAACAGAAAACTCCATATTTGCGTGACCGTCTCCCCACTGGTCTCACTTTACTGCACCTTCTATAATACTAGCCTGACTATATTTTGGAATGTCAAATCATATCAAATTAAAAAATAATATAAGGAAAAGGAAAAGAGACTCACTTTGGGAAAATTTCAATTTCCAAAACTAAATTCTAAATTAAAGAAACCATTTTTTTTTAATCATCAAAGAATTTTGGAAAAAATAAACATATATTCCAAAGCTGTGTGTGTATATATGTTTGTACACGTATGTGTGTGTGTGTATGTGTCTGTGTATATATGTATATAACCTGTATAACCTGTGTGTGTGTGTGTGTGTGTATATATATGTATATATGTATGTGTGTGTATATATATATATATATATATATATATATATATATATAACCTGTATATATGTATAACTTGTGTGTGTGTATATATATATATGTATAAAACCTGCCAGGGACACAGTTCATAAAAGAGCTTGAGTATTTCCATGTGAAAATTTGAATTTATACGAATTCCTTTTTATCTTGAGTTTCTCTTCATGGAAAAGAGCGTATCCTCTATTTGCCTGCCATTTTAGCAAATTAAGGCCTCATGCTTATTCACCTTAACTCAGTGACTGTTTTTAAAAGAAAATTCATACTGAAGATTACTCTTAGGGAATAAACTCTAATGAAAGAAAAAAACTTAGGGGAGCCTGGGTGGCTTAGTCAGTTAAGCGTCTAACTTGATTTCAGTTCAGGTCATGATCTCACAGATCCAGTCCCGCATCAGGCTTTGTACTGGGTGTGGAGCCTGCTTGGGATTTTCTCTCTCTTGTCCCCTCTCCCCGACTTGTGTTCTCACTCTCTCTAAAAAAAAAAAAGAAAACAAACAAACAAAAAAAAAAAAGAAAAAACACACAAAAAACAAAAATGAAACAAAACTTACATTCCATTATTTCATTATTTTTGTTGTTTTTTTAAGTTAGGCCTTTTATATTTTTCCATGAGTTTAAAAATTATATGTTCTTCATAACCTTAGCATTTAATATTTAATGGTTCTTGTAAAATTTGACACATCAGTGCTCTTCAAAATTCCACTGATCAATTTTATCATGACTTAGTGGTAACTAGCATATTTCTTCCCAAAGTAAAACAAGTCTTAATCTAATCAGGAGTCTGTGCCCTAGTTATTATTCTCCAATGAAGGGTCTTGAATTACTTGAGAGAAGAATTAAACTTCACGGGGCTCATCATCTCTGAGAAATCTCTGATACTGGGTAAGGGAGGAGCTGTAGATAAAGGGCTTCCCGTATTCCTTCCATTTATAGAGTTTTTCCTTAGTGTGAACTTTTTTGTGTCTACAGAGGTTTGATCGGTAACTGTAGGCTTTCCCACACTCCATGCATTTGTAGAGTTTCTCGCCAGTATGGATCCTCTCATGTTCAGTAAGGAACGAATACTGGCTGAAGGCTTTCCCACATTGATTACACTGGTAGGGTTTCTCTCCGGTGTGAATTCTCTGATGCCTGTAAAGATTGGATTTGCAACCAAAGGCCTTCCCACATTCTCCACAAGGGTAAAGCTTCTCCCCAGTGTGAATTTTACGATGTTCGTTGAAGGATGAATACTGATTGAAGGCTTTCCCACATTCATTGCACTGGTAGGGTTTCTGACCAGTATGAATTCGCTGGTGTTCAATAAGGGTGGAGATGCGGGTGAAGGTTCTCCCACATTCCAAGCATTTACACAGCTGTTCTCCAGTGTGAAGCTTCTGGTGCTCAGCCAGGGATGCAAACTGGCTGTAACCTTTCCCGCATTCACTGCATTTAAAGGGTTTCTCCCCTGTGTGGATCCGTTGGTGTCTGTGAAGTTTCGCTCTACAGTTGAAGGCCTTTTCACATTCAGCACATTTATAGAGTTTCTCTCCAGTATGAATTCTCTGATGTACAGTGAGGGTTGAACACTGGCTAAAGGCTTTACCGCACTCCTTACACTGATAGGGTTTCTCACCGGTGTGCACCCTCAGATGTTTGATTAGGGTTGAGCTGCTGCTAAATGCTTTCTCACATTCATTGCATTTGTAAGGTTTCTCGCCAGTATGAATTCTCTGATGGGCAAGAAGGGATGACCTGTGGCTAAAGGGTTTCCCACATTCATTACATCTGTAGGGTTTCTCACCAGTGTGAATTCTCTGGTGTTCAATCAGATGGAGACTCTGGTTGAAGCTTTTCCCACGTTCATTACAAAAACGAGGTTTTTCTCCTGGGTAAAACTGGAAGCATCTCATTACATCAAAATTCTGTTTAAAATCTCTCCCAAAAGTGTAATATATATTGGGTATCCTTTCTATAGGAACACTCTGTTGTGTGACAAGAACTGTATTGATAAGTAAGCCTTTCCCCAACTCAAGACATGTCTGCTTTACATCTCCACTCACAGTTTTTTTGTGCGAGGTCACCGTTTGCTGAAGAGCTTTCTTCCGTTGCTCCAGTTCTGTCCCGCTCTCCAATTCCAAAGTCTGTCCAACACTGATGTCCCAGTGACCAAACTTAACGGACTTTTTCTTTATTCTTCCCTGAAATGTTTCTTCTAAATAAATGTCCTGTCTGGGAGGCAAGGCTTCCATTTCAGGCCAAGTCTTGAAACCTGGAATGAATCAGAAGCATTAATGGCATCTCTATGGGAAGGGAGAAACGTGCATCCGTGGAACAGTAAAATTGGCAATAGTACATATAAAAGAGGTTGGAGGGGCGCCTGGGTAGCTCAGTTGGTTGAGCGTCTGACTCTTGGTTTCAACTAAGGTCATGATCCCAGGGTCGTGAGATCAAGCTTCATGTTGGGCTCTGCATTGAGAGTGGAGCCTGCTTGAGATTCTTTCTCTCCTTCTCTCCCCTGCTCGCTTGCTCATGTTCTCTCTCTCTCTCTCTGTCTAAAAAAAATAAATAAATAAAGAGGTTTGATACCTCTTCTGATCTAAAAATATGGACTTACTGCTGGGGGAAAACAGGATATGATGGATAGGAAGAGCGGTAAACAGGTGAAGGAGTGGTGTGGGAGAATACAGTGAACAGATCAACACTGGAAACAAAGACACAAAACAACTTGAGAGAAGTAGAGGCAGATAGAAGTGATTGAGCAGAAGGTTTGAGGCCACAGAAAACTGTCAGCTCCTAAACTCGAGTTGAATAAACTGTGGCATATTTCAGTGTATCATCTCCTGCTCTGTATGTTGGGCCATGAGGCAGGTAACTTGTCTTTATTTTCTTCTTTCTTTTTTTTTCTTTTAAAGTTTACTTATGTATTTTTTTTTTTTTTTAGTAATCTCTACACCCAACATGGGGCTCGAACTCACAACCCCGAGATTTAGAGTTGGGTGCCCCTCCAAGTGAGCCAGCCAGGTGCCCCTATCTTCTCCTTTCTATTCACATGTGCCTTTTATTATGTTAGTGCCCTGGACTCTCGCTGAAACTCTAGGTGCGATCATTTAAAAATATCTGTGATGTTTTCCTTAAATGTTGTGAATCTGTATGTGACTATGATTTCATATCACAGTCTGTGAAACGAGAAATAGTCTGCTAAAAGGAGGGTGATCGAGTTTTACAGCAGCCCTGAAGCAAGACTGTTTTGAGGATTTCTGATCTAAATTCAAGATGCTGACTATAAAGAAGAAGGAAATATGGAATAAATCAGCCTCGTGCAACAACCTATCCCTGATGACTGGAGGAATAACAATTTTTTTCATACCTCCCTGCCTCCACTTTTCCCTTCCAACTTGATCACGAGAAAAAGTAAATACAGTTATCTCTTCTAATAAACTGCAACCAGAAGACTGACATCCTTTTGTAGGAATCTTTTTATTTTTATGTATTTATTTATTAAAGTTTTTTTTTTAACATTTATTCAGTTTTTTGAAGGAGAGAGAGACAGAGTGTGAGCAGGGGAGGGGCAGAGAGAGAGGGAGACACAGAATCCGAAGCAGGCTCCAGGCTCCGAGCTTTCAGCACTGAGCCTGACGCAGGGGTCGAACTCACAAACCACGAGATCACGACCTGAGCCAAAGTCGCATGCTCCACTGACTGAGCCACCCAGGCGCCCCGTGAGAATCTCTTTAGACCAATGAAAGTCTACAAGAAATGTGGAGTCAATATGCCCCAAAGTTCTGAAATACACCCGATCCTCAAGCCCAGATATGATACTAAGTGAAAGGATTCAGCTTGAGCTGATCCTAAGGAACTGTGGGCTCAAATCTGGCTTTAATCAATCCATGATTGAAAATAGGTTAAAACTAGGTCTGTGTAATTAGGTAATTGTATGTACTTAAACAAAAAAACAAATAATGTATAACTAGGTTATTTAGGTTATAAAAATCCACCAAGTTTTAGTAATAAAATGTATTTGATTAAGATTAAATAGTAAGAGAAAAAAGACCCACAGGCTATAAATCTGTATAAAAATATAGAGTTTCCTTCATGATGTTAATGGGAAATCTAGCAGTTTGCGATTTAAAGGCTCGACCAGGGTCCCCCCTCTCTTTTTATCCTTTGCCACAATATGATATTCCCTGCCCATCCAGAAACTTACCAGCCTTCTCTGATCTCATTTCTCTAAAGAAATTTAATGACTAAAGTCTAAATTAGTCATCTCTTTCTTAGAATTCCAAAAATATATTTTACTTAAACATTCTATCACTTAACATATATACATACACAAAGTCTGAAAATAATCCAAGTATTTGTTCAAGGAGAATATCTTGATTGTTGTTAATTATTGTTAATATTGATTATTTGTTAATTCCTTACTGTGCACATGACAAGCATGCAATTAGAGTGCCTTACATAAAAAAAAAATGGGGGTGCCTGGGAGGCACGGTCAGTTAAGCGCCCGACTCTTGATCTTGGCTCAGGTTATGATCTCACAGTTCATGAGTTTGAGCCCCGCATCAGGCTCTGTGCTGACAGTGCAGACCCTGCTTGGAATTCTGTCTCTCCTTCTCTCTGCCCTTTTCCTTGCTCTGTTATTAATAAATAAACATTAAAAAAATAATGAATGGACAGAATTAGTTGGAAAAATTATGAAGAACAGGTGATGACCTCAAAAATGAAAAGGGATTCTCTCCTCTCACACTGGACTCCTGAAACTCAGTCACTTACTGAACAAATACTGAATAATTAGCAATAATAATATGAAATGTACAAATTATTAAACAGTAATGGTTCATTTCTCCTTGATATGAGAAGCCTTAACAGTATAATGTAGGTGTGAGGTACAGAGAACAAGATACCAACATCAACGGTATGAGCAAGGAGTGGTTTTATGAAGGAAGCTGGAAAATAAAGAGGGAGGGGATAGATTTCAGTAGAAAAAGAAAAAGACCCAAGAGTCAGAAACAAGGCTTGTCAAAGTCATCTGTAGGGAAAGTAAACCTATTTGGGGGAGAGCTTATCGACTAAAGAAGGAAATCCAGGTTAGAATTCATTAAAAAAATTTTTGTAATGCTTATTTATTTTTGAGAGAGAGAGAGAGAGAATGTGTGCCGGGATAGGGGCAGAGAAAGAGGAAGACACAGAATCTGAAGCAGGCTCCAGACTCTGAGCTGTCAGCACAGAGCCTGATGTGGGGCTTGAACCCACAGACCGTGAGATCATGACCTGAGCCGATGTCAGAGGCTTAACTGACTGAGCCACCCAGGCACCTCTGAAATTCATTAAAAATTTGATTATAACAGGGTGAGGCCAAACACAGAGTTCCTGAACAACTGGCAGAAGAATTCAGAATAAGAATACAGGTCACAGAAGGGGCTGTAAGTTCTTAGGCAGATACTAATAGGAAAAGGTGGTCTTCTCTGGTAATGAGGACAGAGTGGAAGGTGATGCAGCTGCCATGGTCTGGTTGCACTGAATACTTAATTTGGAGCTTCCTCAGCAACTGAGTTAATCATAAAGGCAGTTCAATTACACTCAAAAAATATTAAGTGAAGGCAGTATATTTGATGCCAGAGGCACAGAATTCAAAGACAGACCTGGTTTCTTCCCTAAATATACACAATCCAATTAGGAAAAGAAAGACCTAGAGAATAACTATAACTCACCATGACAGATGCTGTAATGGATGCGTTCAAGGCAGACAGAAAGTGCCGTATGAATGCAACTGACTGGAAAATGAGTGCTGCCTGGGAAGCAGGAAAACTAAGGAAACCCCACCGACCCGGGGGGCAGATGGATTTGAAGGGTAAGATTTCTCGCGGACTAGAGGGAAGCGGTAATCCAAGAAGGAATGACACACCAATGTTAATGAGGGTGCCAGTCTGGCCGGAACACAGAGCCGGAATGCAAGTGGCCACTGATTCCCGTAAAGGAATACGGAGACAGGCTATGAAGCAGGTTTAATGTCACATTAAGGAATTTTACTTTACTCCGTGTATAAGCAGAGAAACAATGAGGTCTCTTGAGGTACAGGATTAACACCTGAGTTTCGAAAAGATCAACCACTCTGCTGATGGCCCAGAAGGTGGGAGAGGAGAACAAGGCTCAGAGAGGGTAGGTGACTTTCCCCGTAGCTCAGAGCACTTGGAAGCAGTGGCAGGGGTAATATGAAACTGGGAACATCCAAGGTCAAATCATGATCTTACGTGGAAGGCTGTACTACTCACTAACTCTTTCTTTGGAGAAAACTTTATTTTCTTCTTTTCTTTTAATGTTTTTAATGTTTATTTATTTTCAAGAGGGGGGTGGGGAGCAGAGAGACAAGGAGCCACAGAATCCGAAGTGGACTCCAGGCTCCGAGCTGTCAGCACAGAGCCCGACACAGGGGCTCGAACTCATGAACCACGAGTTCATGACCTAAGCCAAAGTCGGACACTTAACCGACTGAGCCACCCAGGTGCCCCCTAGAAAACTGTATTTTAATAAAGGTGAAAAGTATTTGTGAAGACAATGAGCAAACAAAACAAAACAGAACATGCCAATAAAGGCAAGGATCATAGGTTATAAAGGTAAACCACAAAGACCGCAAAGCACAAAATATCGCCCAGTCTGTGTCACACGGTGAACAGAAACGACACTGGTGATCGTGGCTTCTCTCACTGCTTTTCAGCTTTTCCAGCTCTGCTAGCAAAGTGTTTGCCAACCTCTGATGCACTGTTTCTTCCGCTATAAAGAGAGGTATCTAAATTTGACCACCTTCAAGTGATCCTCTAACTTCGATGACTTACAGTTTTATGACAAAGACCAGTGAGCTTAGACTAGGCTAGAAGAGGAGTCTGCAAACTATAGGTCTCTGGGCCAACTCCAGCTGATGGTTCGTTCTGTTGCTAGAAGGCAGCCACACCTATTACTTACTGTCTCTGTCTGCATTTGTACTACCTCCCGTTAGGGTGGCGTAGGTCATGGGTTGCAGCAGAGACCCCGTGGCCCCCAACGCCAAAATATTTATACCATCTGGTCCACTGTGGGAAAAGCGTGCCAAGCCCTGGACCAGAAAGGCTACAGCGGTCAAGCAGGGGGGGTGGGCTGGTTGATTCTCACAGTGGGACAGGACAGCCCCAGTCAACAGGGACATAAAAGGGAAATGCTGAGTTAAGAAACCAGAAACCTGGGAGCACTGACAACACCCTGAAATACGGGGTTGGTGAAAGAAATTATAAAGAATTCAAGACGTGACCAAAGGTGTTAAAGTATTTAAAATCTGTCACATGTAATCGCAGATGGAAAGAAAACCGTGGAGACCAAGAGGCCAAGACGGCAGAAGGAAGCGAGCGAGCCGCAGAGGAGGAAAGAGGGAACGCAGGGTGTGTTAAGCAAGCGAAGAAAGAGGTCTACTCGGCGGCCTTCCTGCTGCAAAGAAAACCACGCCACCACGGAGCCTCCTGTCAGGTGGCCCTGGCACGGCACTTCCAGGAAGGTTCTCAGAGCACCGCCTCCGCCCGACCTGCTCCTGTATCAACCCAGCCCCGCCCCGCCCCGGCTCCAGCCGGCACTCACGCGGATGGGCGTCTTGAGGGGTTTCCCTTTCCACCACGCAGGGATCCTCGCCTTGCTGCAAGCGGCAGATCACCTTGGGCGTCGAGGACGGAATCCCTGCTCGTGGGGAAGGAATGGAGTTTGAGCACACGGGGCCACTCCAGAGCTCACAGACCAGAGCCAACGGTGCAGAGAAGGAGCCCCGCGGAGGCCGGGCAACGGCACCTCGGGGTGGGTCTCGGTTCGGAAACAGCACCACCCCCGCCCCCACGGGACCCAGTGAGTGGAGGACGACCGGGTCAGGAGGCGGGCGGGAGGGGGCCTACGGACGCGAATGCACGCCTTGGACTCTGAGCCCCAGGGGGGCAGCTCTGAGGCGCTCCCGCCGCTGATTCTCCCTTCCGGACCAGCCTCCTTACCCAGCGAGACCAGGGTGCCGTAGTTCTCCAGCATCACCTCCCGGTACAGGGTTCTCTGCGCGGAGTCCAGGCGCAGCCACTCGTCCCGGCTGAAGACCACGGCCACGTCCCTGAACGTCACGGACTCCTGTAACGGCAAACCCACTCCTGCTCGCCGGGGACCAGCTTCTCCCCGACTCGGTACCCGGGGGTGACGCGGCGGTGTGTGGCAACCAACCCTGAAGATATCCCAGGATTCTAAGTATACTTCAAATAGGCTATTTATGTTACTTTTGGGACTGTCCCCCCCCCCCTCGACAATTACACAAATATTTACTGAGAACCCCCTGTGAGCAGGGCCACAGGCCAGGTGCTGTGAGGGCAAAGTGGGGAGAAAGGCAAAGTCCCTGCCAACAGGGAATTTAAATCCCAGGCCGGATCTGTCAAGTAACTGAGCACCGGACATCCAGCTCCCGCTCACTCAAAATCCAAATTAAAGGAAAGTGGGGGCGGGGGCAGGAATTAGAATACACTAAGAGCAACGCCAGACACTGTGGAAGAGCCACTGGAACAGAAACAAGAAGAAATTTATGAGATGTAAAGCAAACATAAAAATAGTATTAGCTCCTGTTTATTGGATCCTTGTATGTCAGGGTCTATGAGAGGAACTTTGAACATAATATCTTCTTGAAGTTTCACAGAAATTCTATGAGGAAGACACTATAATTAAATCGTTTTGCAGACAAAGAACAGCTCAGAAAGGTTATATTACCTCCCAAGGTAATCCTGTTAGAAACTGGTAGTGACTGGAATCAAAGTCAGGCAGACTGATCACTAAACTAGATTGTCACATGGGTATCCACGGTCTATGGAAATTGAAAGGCCCGGGGCCCTGGAACTTCCTTGGGATTCTTGGTCTCCCTCACTCTCTGCCCCTCCCCCACTGGCTCTTGGTGTCTCTCTTAAAAATAAATATTTTAGAGGCGCCTGGGTGGCTCAGTCGGTTAAGCACCCGACTTCGGCTCAGGTCACGATCTCTCAGTCTGTGGGTTCGAGCCCCGCATCGGGCTCTGTGCTGACAGCTCAGAGCCTGGAGTCGGCTTCGGATTTTTGTGTCTCCTTCTCTCTCTCTCTGCCCCTCCACCACTCATGCTCTGTTTCTCTCTCTCTCTCAAAAATAAATAAAATAAAAATAAACATTTTAAAGAAATTAAAAATAAATAAAATAAAAGGGCCAAAGGACCTGCAAGAATATACACATACCAAAAGGGACTGTGAGAAAGTCAATTCTTCCAAGAGAGCCCCGTTAAACCCCAAAATGTGAGAAAGCAGAGGCTGGCCAATTACCAACTCTTGTATGAAAGAGCTGGAAGGCATGAAAGAGGAGTATGTATGCTTTGACCTTGTGATTCTATTGTTAGGGTTCCACTAGGGGAGATCCTCACACAACTGAGTAGGGGTATTTGTTCAAGAATGTTCCTGGAAACTGTATTCATAAGCCGATGGTTGTGGTAGGCTGAGTAACGAACCTATGAATGTTCTATATACGACTGAAAGGACCTTGAAGCTCTTCTTAAGGATTTTATTTTGAGATGGGAAGATCCTGGATTATTATCCAGATGGATCCAGTATGTATATGTGCACACAAAAGTTTTTGGAAGAATACAACAAGCCATCCACCCTGATCATTCTTTCATGTTTCTGGAGAAGCAGAAAAGCAACCTTTTGCTTATTACTTTCTACCCTTCCGATAGGCTGACACTGTTTACAGGGTGTGTGCATTTATTTATAAATTTTTTATTTTTTTATTTTTTGGAGAGAGAGAAAGCACACATGTGGGTGGGGGCGCAGAGAGAGACAGAGAAAGAATCCCAAGCAGACTTCACATTCAGCATGGAGCTCTATGAGGGGCTTGATCTCATGACCCTGGGATCAGGATCTGAGCTGAAATCAAGGGTCGGATGCTCAACCGACTGAGCCAGCCAGGCGCCCCTGTTTTGAAACTTTTTATATTCCATTTTATGCATTGACTTTTCAGCTATACCTCCTTGCATTTTTTTTAAAGATTTAAGAAAGATTTTTTTAAGTAATCTCTATCCCCAACGTGGTGCTCAAACTTACAACCCCAAGATCAAGAGTCTCGGGCTCCCCTGCCTGAGCCAGCCAGGTGCCCCGCCCCTTGCATTTTTAGTGGTTGCTCTGAGAATGATAACATATATCCTTAGTTCTTTATAGTCTATTTAGAGCGAATATCTGATTTCAGACAGAACGCAAGAACTTGCGAGTGTATTCACGCTATTGTTAAAAAGATGCTCCCGGTTCAGAGAGCTGGCAGGACTCGGCAGCCCTCACCAAGCACACTCACGGGAGGCAGCGGGTACAAATGCGACAGGACAGAGGGAACCAGCAAAGCCCTGGACGACCGAGAGATGTCCCATGTGCAAGCTCCCCGTGCTTGCACACGCAGCCTAGGGAGCGGCCCTGGATTGCAGGAGGATCTCTGAATCAGGAGGGCTCCAAAGGGAAGCGCTCAGCAGGGGCCTTCTGTGTGTCAGGAGGCTTGTCAAACCCTGCAGGCCAGCTCCCAACCTCCTGTGAAGGTGACCACCTGGGGGGAGCCAGAGGCACTGGGATCTTAAACAGCAAACCCACTGGCTGTGTGGTGCCTCTGAGTCACGAATCCATCCAGGCCTCCCCGGAGAGAAGGACAGAGCTTTTGGGGGCACCTGGGTGGCTCAGTCGGATAAGCGTCCGACTTCGGCTCAGGTCATGATCTCACAGTTTGTGGTTCGAGCCCCGTGTCAGGCTGACAGCTGGGAGCCTGGAGCCTGCTTCTGATTCTGTGTCTCCCTCTCCCTCTGCCCCTCCCCCACTCACACTCTATCTCACTCTCTCAAAAAATAAATAAACATTAAAAAAAAAAAAAAGACAGAGCTTTTCGAGTCCAGCCATGAGTGAACTCGAGACCCACAGCTGTCATATGCATTACCGCCACCTGCATTACAAACCCCGCGGTCCAGTGTTCTGTGTTTGCTCTAAACGATCACAGGCATTTTAAAGACACTGAGAGGAAAAAGTATTTATATGTTTATATTTCTCCACATGGCCTCCTTTTCCAACGCTCCTCATTTCCTTCCGAAGAGGAGAGCTCCCATCTGGCGTAGTTCTTTTCGGCTTGAAGCCAGCATCTATTTTAGCATATATTGCAGGGCGGACCTGCTGCCCGTGACTGTGCTTCATTTTCACTTATCTGAAAAGGTCTTTACTTCATGCTCATTCTTTTTTTTTTAAGTTTGTTTATTTAAGAGAGAGAGACAGACAGGGAAAGGATCCCAAGTAGGCTCCGCACACTCAGCACAGAGCCTGAAATGGGGCTCAGTCTCACAACTGTGAGATCATGACCTGAGCCGTAATCAAGAGTCCGACGCTTAACTGACAGTCACCCAGGCGCCTCTACTTCATCTTCCTTCTTAACGAATATTTTCATTGGTTATATATATAATGCTCGGTTCACGGCTTCTTTCTTTCATATAAAATGTCATTCAATCATTTTCTGGCCCTGGTTTCTGATGAGAAGCCAATGGGCGTTCAGATATTGAAGCTCTATTTAGCACAGGACTCTTTATTCGGTCTGCTTTCAAATCTTTGGTTTTTGGGGGCGCCTGGGTGGCTCAGTTGGTTAAGTGTCCGACTTCGGCTCAGGTCATGATCTCGGAGTCTGTGAGTTCGAGCCCCATGTCAGGCTCTGTGCTGACAGTTCAGAGCCTGGAGCCTGCTTCAGATTCTGTGTCTCCCTCTCTCTCTGACCCTCCCCCACTCATGCTTTGTCTCTCCTGCTCTCAAAAATAAATAAAAACATTAAAAAAAAACTTTGGTTTTCAGTAAATTAGGGGTAAAAAAAAAAACCCACGAAAAACTGGCGCCGATTTGCAAACATCCTCCTCTTCATCTTCCCTTAGCTAAAATCAAGTGGGTCTCTCAGAAAAGTTTGCAGGTGTGGGGGGGGGAGAGCTCAGACAGGGAAAAGCCCTACTGTGGGTAGCTATCCAGGTGATAGCTGGACGTTGCCTTCACTTCATTTTGCTGGCCTTAACATTTTGGTTTCCCCAAAACACACATCTCGTTGTAATTACAGAATCAAGGCAAAGTCCAGCCTAGTAGCAAGAGGCAGACCGATTTGGCAGGCCCTAAAATAATGCTGTTGCCACTTGTGATGATAATAATGGTAGTAACAGCTGGCGTCTACCGAGATTTAATACGTGCCACGCACGGTCCTCAGAATTTTACATACATTTAACTTCTCAGAGCGTTAACGTTAACTATCTAGACCGTCTTGTCTGGGTTCGAGGCCGTCTGGGAGACCCTGGTCAAGTTGCTTGCTTCTCCGTGCCTCAGTTTCCTCACCCATAAAATGCAGATATTAACGGTCGTCTTATATGGATCGAACGAGATATGTTATTAATCCCACTTGGAAATGAGGCACACGGAGAGGATATAACTTGTCAAGGTCATCCCCAAGTTGGAGGTGAACTTATGAACTCAACTTCCAGAGTCCACATAGGGAACCCAGAGGCCACCACTACTTTGGGGGAAAGCAGCCGATGAAAACAGAGGATGTGGGGACAGCAGAATAGAAAACCCTCGGAAGGAACAGGAGCTGGCGTTGGGGTAAGCTGAGCCTTCCATGTGGAACTGTCTCCTGAGAGTTACAGACGGTGTCTGTAGGGAAAAGCTGAGGACAGAGATTTGGGAAAGATCTTCAGAAGGCTGAGGTAAAGAAAATGGATCTTAGGGGTGCGTGGACGGCTCAGTTGGTTAGGCGTCTGACTCTTGATTTCGGCTCAGGTCACGACCTCGCAGTTGGTGAGATCGAGCCCCGAGAAGGGCTATGCATTGATAGTACGGAGCCTGCCTGGGATTCTCTCTCTCCCTCTTTCTCTGACCTTCCTCCTCCCTCCCTCTCTCTCACAAAAATAAATAGACTTAAAAAAAAAAAAAAAAAGAGGGGCACCTGGGTGGCTCATTCGGTTAAGTGCCTGACTTCAGCTCAGGTCAAGCCCTGTGTCCAGCTCTGTGCTGATGGCCCAGAGCCTGGAGCCTGCTTCAGATTCTGTGTCTCCCTCTCTCTCTGCCTCTCCCCTGCTCACACACTCTGTCTCTCTCTCAAAAATAAATAAACATTAAAAAAGCAAAAGAAAATAGATCTAAGAAGGGCAAAGAGCAACAAGGGCCCAGGAGGGGAGTGTGAATCAAAGCTGGTGGACAAGATTCAGAGGAGGAGACAGAGCCATCTCTTATCCAGTAAGGGGGACATCTGGACAGTTTACCATCACAGCTGCACCCTGCTCCCAGCCCCCGGTCCTCCCCAGTGCCAGCCTCAGAGCCCAAGCTAAGCTGAACTCCTTCCGGCCTTCAATATCAGCTTAAAATGACCCGCTACTCCCAAGATCTTTTCCCTGACTCTTCTTGGACGTCTAATCATTTCCTAAGGTCAGTCCCATGAACTCCCTGAAGACAGAAACAACCTCTTTCCGCCTGGTAACCCCCGGGCTCTGCACGGTATCCTGTGCAGAGTCGGTGCTCAATAAGTGCTTTCGGAGGGTGTCTCTGGTCCTTCCGTGTCTTTGCCCCCAGCAAGACTGTAGCCTCTGTGAAGACAAAGACTGTCTCATTCTGGCTTATTGTAGCCGGAAGCACACACTAAGCACTGCCTCAGTCTTTGGTCATGACGTTGGGTTTAGGATGAATGAAGAGTGACCTGGACCCAGAGGAAGCACATTCCTCAGCAGCCCCTCCATGAATGCTGGATCCTGGGGAAAACGTGAAAAAACTCCGGATTCCCCCAGGTTTCGTTGGAGAGAAAAGTACCCGGACGAAGAATGGAAACGTGTACGCCCTCTCTAAACCCAGAAAGCGATTCACGAGAAAGACAATCTTCACTTACTGTCGCCTTGGCGGGCAGCAAATCCACAGCCATCCTTTCCTTCTCGGTTTTGCTAGCAAGGGGAGTGCAGCCTGCTGACAAGGTAGGTCTGGAGAGGAAAAGGTGGCATGAGGAACTCTGGCGGCAAGGGATGGCCTGGGGAGAGGAGGTTACAACCACCCATGGTGCCCGCCAGGTCCCAGCAAGGCTGCACCGCATAAATGATGCAAGCCAAGACACCGCCGGCTTACCGAGCCAAGGCAGCTCTAAGCGATTCGCCCATCTCCATCTCCCTGTATCAGTAACGCTTCTAACTGCCATAAACTGATGCTTCACAGTCACCTTAGGTCTATCGGCTGTGACTAGGCAAACTGTGACTCACCCGCACATACCTGGAGTCCTTAAACAGCTTTAAACTGGACACGCTGTAAAATCCACAATGAATATGAACTTCCCCGGGGCTGCCGCTTTCAAACACAACCCTCCGCTCGCCTGCCCTGCCCTTCCTGGAGAAGCCACAGTAAAGTCGCTTGCCCACATCTGCCTCGTCTCTCTGCCTCATGACCGACCCAGGTGCCTCCCCCTGAGTCGCCCTGCCTGGAGCTCTGCACTGGTCCCCAGGGAATAACACAACCTGCCAACAACTTTCCTCCTCCCGCCGCTCCCCGCCCCCCGCACCCCCCCCCCCCCGACTCCGGCCTTACCTTACCTCACCCGAGGTACTGTGGTGAAAACACTCCCTCCCGCCCCAGATGCCAGCCTGTTGCTCCGTCGGCCCCCCTACACACAAATCCCGCAGGTGCCACCTCTTACAACATCCACAGCTCGTAACCGCCCTCCTTGTCACACACAAATCCCCACTGGGAGAGCAAGGTGGGAGGGTGCCTGGGGCCGCCAGGCAGGTGTCAGAGAAGGGCCCTGGCCACGGCTGCCTGCACTGGCTGCCTGGGTTTGCAGAGGGCTCTCCGGGGTGCCGTGCCCAGCGTGAGGGCTCAACTGGCGTTGTACGAGGCGGCGGGGGGGGGGGGGGTCATCTGGGGTCGGGGCACCTCGGCCGGCTGAGGGAAGATGCCGTAGAAGTATTCTCAGACTCCAGAATCTGGAGGGCTTTTCATGTCTTTTTACACCTCACGACTCTAAAACCTATGGCTACCCCATTTCGCAGATGTGAGGGAGACTGAGAGCTTAGGCAGTCATAGCGACCTGACAAAGAAACAAAAATGGCAAGTAACAGGGGCAGGAAGGGAATCCTTGCTCCGGTCCAGGGTCCTAGCTAAATGTAGTTTGTAGACAAACTACCTGGCCACTGTGCCTCAGTTCCTTCATCTGTAAAATGGGGGCAGTGTGCAGGCAACTTACAGGCTACGCATGCAGAAAGATAAAAGGAGTTCATTCATCCAAGGCGCTAGACCACGGCCGGGCACACATCTCGTTCTCGGCAGGCGCGAGCTATTGTTTGTATTACTTGACTGAGAAGTCTCAAGGCAGACGGCCACCGTAACCGCCTCCCACAGCAGTCCGGGCGCGCCCCAGCTCACCTGGCAGGACGCTCCCTCCCCGCGCGTCCTCCGGACCCGCGACGCCCGCGAGGCACCGCCGCCCCGGCCGACCTCTGACCCACGGGCCGCGCGGCGTCTCCCGGTGTCCGCGCGCGGCCCCGCCGGCCCCGCACTCCCCACCCAGACGGGACAGACTCTGGTTCCACCACTGCCGGGAAGAGGCAGCCGGGAGGTCTCCGCTTCTTGCACCCCGGGCCAGCGCAACCGGGATTACCCGCGCCTGGAGCCCCAGAAAGGCCGGGCAATCCCGCGAGCCCTAGAACTACTACTCCCGACATGCCTCCGCCGCGCGCGGACTACATCTCCCAGAAGGCGGCTGGGCGACCCCCGGGAGAGGCACGTTCCCTCTCCCCTCGCGAGCTCCCGGGACCTGCTGTCCAGGGGTCTGCAATGCGGGGGCGCGCGCACCTGACGGGTAAGGCGGTCCCCTCTCAGGGCCCGCTGCCTGAATCCGCCTCAGGCTTGCTTTGTTAGACCGGCAAGGTGATTTGAAAAAACAAAACCTGAATTGAAATGCTTTTAGGAGGCCCTGATCACCACAGCTCCCTACAGCTCCAGCGGTTATGATTATTTTTATTTTAATAGGTACCATATCCCGACGATAATGTATGCATACGTACTGTTGAGAGGGCACTTGTTGGGATGAGCACTGGGTGTTGTATGTAAGCCAATTTGATAACAAACTATATTCATTTAAAAAAAAAAAAAAGAATGAAACCAATACCTAGTGTATTACCCAACACTCTCTTTGAAAAGAGATTTGACCAGAAATTTTGAAGCCTGGTCCACAATGCTCCCCTGTCATTTGTCTAAATGTGTTAAGCAGTTCACTCGCTTGGCTTGATGAGTACTCCACATGTATGTGTCCCACAATAGTGTTTATTTTTGCAAGGTTTTTGACCTTTATATAAATGGAATCTGCTGTATGTTCTCCTATGACTTACATGCTTAACATGAACACTGTGTTAAAAAAAAAAATATCCACTGGGGCGCCTGGGTTGCTCAGTTGGTTAAGACCAACTTCAGCTGAGGTCATGATCTCTCTGTTCTGAGTTCAAGCCCCACATTGGGCACTGTGCTGACAGCTCAGAGCCTGGAGCCTGCTTTAGATTCTGTGTCTCCCTCTTTCTCTGCCCCTCCCCTGCTCACTCTGTCTCTCTCAAAGATAAACAAACACTAAACATTTTTTTTAAAACAACTGAATAGATTTTAAACATTTTACCGACTTTATTCAATGATTCATGAACCAGGGAGCATCCTGTCTAGCAGGAGCTCCAAGAAGCAATACTAAATGAAAGACTTTTGTAGGCAGAAAGGAGAAAGAACAAGGAAGTCAGGCAAAAATTGGATTGCTTATTGCAAGGTTATTTTCCCTACAGAAGATGGCACGGGTTTATAAGGCAGATTACCTAATTATGATCAGGTGGTTCTTGATTGGCTGATTTAAGATCCCCAAGATTCCAAGCAAAAAGATTCATGGGCAGGATAGCGCTGGGTAATTCCACCTGGGTCTTTCCATCACAACCTTATAAAGTTATAGAGTTGAGTCGTGAAAACCTACAATTTTTTATTGTATATAATTTGCTGAAAAGAAATTGAAATATTGCTAGCTTGTCTTCTTTTGCCCGTATCTTTGTACTGAAACAAATCACAAAGCAGCTGTTGATCAATGCAGCTTTGAGACCTAATACCACAGGCATGACAAGGGTTTGTTTTGTTTTAGGCACAATGCATTTCTTGGATATGGCACACAGTAGGCACTTAGATAGAAAGAAAAATGGGGTAGAAATGATGTATGGCTGTTTGGTAACAAAAGTGTTTCTTCAGGTAGGTAAGTCAATGATGGTGGTATAAATCTAAAACTCCCATCATATCCTTAAAAAATATATATATAAAGGATATGGAAAAGAGAAAAGGCAGTGTTCCTAAAATGGATATAAAATCACCACCAGGAAGAGAAAGTATGCTGTATGTGTGAAAATATGCAAAATTGTACAGATATATAAGAGAACCAAATATGCATGCCAGGATATACAAACAACTCCAGTAACTCAACAACAGAACAGCCCATTCCAAAAATGGGCAAAGGATATGAACAGGCATTTCTCAAAAAAAAAAAAAAGTATAAAATGGTCAAGAAGCCTGTAAGAGATGTTCAACATCACTAGTAATCAGGGAACTGCAAATCAAGACCACAGTGAGATACCCACTTCACAGCTGTTAGTGTGGTCATTATGGGGTTGGGAGGAGAGAGAAAATAACAAGGGTTGGCAAAGATATAGAACCGCCCACGTTGGAACCGGAACGTTCATACATTGCTAATGGCAATGTAAGATGGTTCAGCCACTGGAAAGAGTGGGGGGGGTGCTTACAAAGTTACCTATCCACTCCTCATAGGACTGTGTAATCCCACTTAGGTATTTACCCAAGAAAAATGTTCACACAAATACATGTATGCAAATGTTCACAGCAGCATTGTTCATGATCGCCAAAATGTGCAAACGATACCAATGTCCGTCAGCAGATGAATGGGCAAGTAAAACATGGTGCATACTTACAATGGAATATTACTCAGCCTTAAAGAGGAAGGAAGTTCTGACACATGCTATAATATGGATGAACCTTGAAGACATTATGCCAAATGAAATAAGCCAATCATACAAGGACAAATATTATTTGATTCGCTTACATCAGGAAGCTAAAATAGGCAAATTTCCAGAGGCAGCAAGTGGAATAAGAGGTCACCAGGGGCTGGCAGCAGGGGGAATGGGGAAATCACTGCTTAACCGGTACAGAGCTTCTGTTTGAGATGATGAAAAAGTTCTGGAAATTGTGGTGCTGGTTACAAAACATTGTGAATATATTCAATGCCACTAAATCGTAAGCTTAAAATGGTTATAAAGATAAATTTTGTGTTATGTATATTTTACTGCAATACTTTAAAAAAGTATATGCAGGAGGTGAGGAGACATCCATGGGAAGGTAATGATTTATGGGGATAATACAGTTAACGGAGAGACAGAGATGTGGAAGCCACGTGTCAAGGGGGAAAGTAGCAAGAGGAGGAAATACAAGATCCTGCAGGAGAAAAAATAAAAAATCCCCCCCAATGTTTTTGACCCCACAATTCCCCCTCTAATCCCCAAGTCATCTAGTCAAGAAATCATATTTTGCTACATAGACTGAAGCAGGTATACTTGACTTACCAATCTCAGATGCAGTCACAAGCCTGTGACAGAAAGGACACAGAAACAAACTTGCGGAGGTTCTCGAGGCCAAGTCTGGGACAATTTCTCCATAGACACACATAACGATATTAGCAGATTACAGTCCATTGAGTAAAATAAGAAACCATGCTTCCGGTCATAAAAACAGAAGACAAAACACTTCCCCCAAAGTACAAAGCCAATGAGTAAATGTAGAAGAAAACCATGGACTGATGAGATTTCCATGCAGAAACCACTGTAATAATAACAAGGCAAATGTCATCAATAGATGCTAAAACCAGCAGCGGTGAGTCTGACTAGTCCAGATATACATGCGAACACTTGGGGTCTCCTCTCAAGATGCTAATGCCTGCCAAGAGACAACCAGTGACTTCACAGTGGGAGATCAGGTGGACACCACCTTAACCGAGATAAAGCTCAAATTACCAACATTATAAGGCTCCTAATGCGATAACATGATGAACTGAGAAGATTGCTTTGGTGGTTTTCTTACCAAAAAAGCACAGCATGAATCTAACCACATGGGAAACATTGGACAAAGCCAATGGAGGGACAGTCTAGAAAAAAAAAAATGGCCTATTCATTTCACAGACCTCTTCAATGAGAAAACATGTTTGATAATGCAGTAGCCAACAAGGTAAGAGCCCAAACCACCTGAAAAGGTGGACATTTTAAATAATTACTATGAACTACTGTAAATTCAATGTATGGGGCATGCCCATCATATTATAAAAGTTAAAGCATATGCTGCTTTTTCAGCTTGCTCTGAAAATGGCCTATTAGGAAGTTATAAAAATGGACATTTTTTCTCCTTTGCTTAGATTCTGAACAAGTCTCTTTGAGAATAAGAGAAACCCCTTCAAAGAAAATATGTTGCCAACTTAATGATGATCATTCTTTCTTTGCCTAGTTCTCTTATGATGCACACTTTTTGGTTTAGTGTTTCCTTACTTGAGATAGGAACCAATATTCTCTTCCTGTGGTGATCTAGGGAGATGAATGAGGGAAAGTGTAGACAGGAGAGGGAGGTGTTGATAGGTTTGTTAAGGAGACATTTAAATTTAACAGTGGCCTGAAGAGGGGTGCCTGTGTAGCTCAGTTGGTTAAGTGTCCGACTCTTGGTTTTGGCTCAGGTCATGATCTGATTTGTGGTTTCAAGCCCCATCAGGCTCTGTGCTGCTTGGGATTCTCTCTTTCTCTCCCTCTCTCTCTGCCCCTCTCCTGTCTATTCTTTGTCTCTCTCAAAAAACAAACAAACACTTTAAAAACAAAGAATCAGTGGCCTGAAGAATGTTACGACCTTGGGATGGCCCTTGGATACAGCCTCATAAACTTGATGTTCACTTCGCCTACGGTGATCAGGCAGTAAGATGTGCTTTATCCTACCTAAAATCACCCACTATAGAGTTGAGAAAAAAAATTCAATCTAATTATTTTTACTGATAAACACACTGGCCTTCTTACAGATCTTCATTCTGGCTGACTTGGGAAAACCTCTTCCTGAAAAGGAAGGCTCTCTCAGGCATCAAGCAAGCTGAGGAACCCCATGCTCCTTCCCAAGTCATTTCCTTGCCTCACACTCAGGGGTGATCACCATTCTGAATTTTGTGTTCACGTAGTAACTGGTCTCCAAATCTGGTCCCCCCAGTGAACCATAACCCTGGATTCACACTCTTGTATCATCTTCTCCCCTTGAATCTGGGCCACATCTGTAAATCATTTTTCACCAGGAGAATACAAAATTAGTGTATTAACCTCATGTGACTTCCAAAGCTGAGTTCTAAGATTTACAACTTCTATATAGGTCTCTTAGAATGCTGGCTCGTGGGATGCTGCCTCTCGGAAACCAGTCACTCTTTTGTGTGAAGCCCAACAGGGCTCTCAGGCAGCAGCCATGACTGACTGCCAGCCACCCTGGACACCAAGTTGAGTTCAAGTTGAGCTTCAGCGCCAGCTGCCATTTGGCTGCAAATGCATTAGAGACGCCAAATAAGAATTGCCCAACTGAACCCAAACATGGAACCGACAGGTAGGTGTTGATAAACTGTTGCTTTAAGCCACTCAATTTGGGGATGAGTTGTTACACAGCAGCGGAGAGCTAGAATACCTTGTCATTTGATCACTTGCTATTTTTGTTTAGTAACTTCCTCACATTTATAAATCACTTAAAATAAATTTAATTTTGCAGAATGTGCTATTATGCCGTATGTTGTTTCCTATGTCTTTTGAAAAGTCATCAGGCTTTTAAGTTCGTCTGTGTTTTTCTTATAGCTTTGGTTCATTCATTTTCACTGCTGCTTTACATTGTTAATATTCCAAAATCATCCATTTTCCTATCAACAGTCAGATAATACTTCCGAACAGTAGCTTCTATGATCAGCGCTGCTAAGAATATCTTTACACATGTCTCTTACTGCTCATATGCAAACATTTATCTATTATGTATACGTAGGAGCGGAACTTCTGTGTTTCATGACAGGTACAAATTCAAATTCACTTTATAGAATGCTAATAATGGGCAGTATCAATGTACACTCCCACTAGTCAAGTATGCATTCCAATTATTTCACATACATTCCAAAACTCAGTAATGTCACACATCTTCGTTTTTACTCATCTTTAAAAAATCATAAAATCTGGGGGGCTTGCCTGGCTCAGTCAGTGGAGCGTGCAACTCTTGACAACGGGGTTGTGAGTTCAAGTCCTATGTTGGGTTTAGAGCCTACTCAAAAAATAAAAAATAAATAAGGTCTATTTTAAAAAGTCACAAAATCTCATAAAATCATTATCTGTGATCCTGAAAGCATCTTTTCATGTTTTTAGAAATTTGTAATTCCTCTTCTGTGAAAATGTAGTCATGTATTCAGATGATTTATTTTTCTACAAGGTTGTCTTTTTTCCTTTAAGTTGACTTGTGTACATTATTTACATTTTCCAGATGATAAGCGTTTGTTGAAAATGCTGTGGAGGGGCCCCTGGGTGGCTTGGTTGAGTGTCCGAATTCGGCTCTGGTCATGATCTCACATGTCATGGGTTCAAATCCCACATCAGGCTCTGTGCTGACAGCTCAGAGCCTGGAGCCTGCTTTGGATTCTGTATCTCCATCTTTCTCTGCCCCTCCCCTGCTCATGCTCTGCTCTGTCTGTCTCAAAAATAAATAAAACATTAAAAAATTAAAAAAGAGGGGTGCCTGGGTGGCTCAGTCGGTTGGGCGGCCAACTTCAGCTCAGGTCATGATCTCGCGGTCTGTGAGTTCGAGCCCCGCGTCGGGCTCTGTGCTGACAGCTCAGAGCCTGGAGCCTGCTTCTGATTCTGTGTCTCCCTCTCTCTCTGCCCTTCCCCTGTTCACGCTGTGCCTCTATGTCTCTCAAAAATGAATAAACATTAAAAAAAATTTAAAAAATATTAAAAAAGAAAATGCTGTGGAAAGATCTCCTATTTCCTCCTTTTCATTTCCTTTTTGGTATATTTTGATAACCAGATGTTCTTTATTTTAATATGAGCAAATATACAAAAAGATTTCATAGCTCATTTATATCCTGTTTAAAAACTCCTTCCCAGGCGCCTGGGTGGCTCAGTCGGTTAAACGTCCGACTTTGGCTCAGGTCATGATCTCATGATTCATGAGTTTGAGCACCACATTGGGCTCTCTGCTTGTCAGCACAGAGCCCGCTTCAGATCTTCTGTCTCCCTTTTACTCTGCGCATGCACACCCTCTCAAAAATAAGTAAACATTAAAAAAAATCCTTGGGGCACCTGGTGTTTCATTTCGTTAACTGACTCGTAGCTCAGGTTATCTCACAGTTTATATGAGTTTAAGCCCCATGTCAGGCTCTGTGCTGGTGGTGCAGAGCCTGCTTGGATTCTCCCTCTCCCTCTCTCTCTCGAAAAATAAACAAACATTAAAAGAAAATGCTGCCCACTGGGGTGCTTGGGTGGCTCAGTCAGTTAAGCGTCTGTCTTTTAATCTCAGCTCAGGTCTTGATCTCAGGGTTGCGAGTTCAAGCCCCACATTGGGCTCCATCCATATTGAGAATGAAGCCTACTTAAAAAAAAAAAATCTTTATCTTGAGGTCATAAAGTTATGCCTTACATTTTCTTCCAAAAACCACACAATTTTGCCTCTCACAGAATTCTTTTTGTGGTGAGGGCAGGCATCTAATTTTTCTTCTATGTGGATGCACTGTTTTTCTCAGAGCCATTATTGCATGGTTTGTTCTTTTTCTACACTCCTCCTGTCATAACTACTTCTAACATTTTACCATTTTTTCCAGCAGTTTTTTAGTAAATACCCTTTTACCAGGTTAAGTAAGCTCTCTCCACTGCTTGGCTAAGAGTTTTTACAGTGAATGGGAGATGAATATTTTCACTGCTTCATCTGCATTTATTGAGATGAACATACGGATTCTGCGCCTTTAACCTGTCCAGGTGGTACATGGTATCCTGAAGTTTCCTAAGCTAAATAATCCATCTGTTCCCATGAAAAAATCTCTATTATGATGCATTCACTATGTTCAGGTACTTCTGTATTACATTTTCTAATGCTTTGTTTAGGATTTTTACATTTCTGTTTATGGGTGATATAAGCCTGCAATTTTTCTTTCTTGTACTTTCCTTGTCAGGTTCTGATACTGGGTTATATCAGAATCACTGTGTGGGTACATGATCTCCTCTGGAAGATCCTGAAGAAGACTCAGATGACCTGTTACTTGCACATTTGATAGACCTCAGCTTAAAAGTAACAGGGCCTGGCATTTTCTTTGTGCAACTTTGTTCAGATTTATCTTGGGGGATTATTTTTAGGACTATTGTTCCTTGGAGAATGCGAAGGTCTAAAGGTTTGTGCCCCTTCAGAATTCACGCTGAAATCCTAAGCCCAAAGATGACAGCATTAGGAGGTGGGGCCTTTGAGAGATGACTCTCACATGGGTGGAGCCTCATGAATGTAACTGGTGCCCTCAGAAGAGGCCTCAGAGAGCTCCCTCACCCCTTCCGCCATGTGAGGACACAAGAAGGCGCCAGCTACAAACCAGGAAGAAGGTCCTCACCAGAACACGACCACACTGGTGCCTTGATCTTGGACTTTCCAGCCTCCAGAACTGTGGGAAGTAAGTTTCAGTTGTTTGTAAGCTGCCCAGCCTTTGGTTTTGTTATGGCAACCTAAAGGGACTAAGACAAGGAAGTTATATTCTCCTAGAAAATTTCCCAGAAATTAGAGAATGTAAAAGAATGGTTGTGGGGAAAAGGGCACTAGAGTGAAGGATTAAATGACCCAGAAAAGTCTGCTCCTCCTAAGTCTGAAACAGTAAGACTGATTAGTCAGTCCCAGGAAGTAAAAGTTGAATTCAATGATGTTTGCTTTAGCTCAGTCACCACCCTCAATAGTACCTTTTCTGAAGTGTTTTTATTTATTTTTAACTCTTTGACAAAGAGAAAGAAACTTGTCCTTATTTGTTTGTTGTTGTTGTTGTTTGTTTTTTAATAAAATAGGTATGTCAGTCCTTAAGTGCTTGCCAAGTCCTGATAACACTGAGCAAAACTAGACGATGTTGCTTCGGGAAAGTTCAACAATTTTAACCTGACTTGGGAGATAACTTTTTACGTTGCTGAAATTATTACTCACGTTTTAGAAATGCTGAAACATGCTAACTTGTTGAAGGGCATTAATGGTCCATTTACTGAACTTAGAGCCTGAATTTTTGTCTAATGGCCCTCGGAATGTGGGAGTCAAAGTTACCCGGTTCATTTTACCTCCTGGTGGCATGCATAGTGACCCACACTGTGCCTGGGCCTTCCTGGTGGATGGTAACCAGAGAGCTCTATGAAGCAGGCATAGCCCGGGAGCCCAGAGTCATGTTCTTATGGCTACATTTTCAGATGACTGTTAACATTTATCAGTAGATTAACCTGCAAAGCAGTAGTTGTCTAAATAGCCTTTAATTCAGGTAATCACTTTCGAATAAAACCAAGTGAAATACCATGCATTTTGCAATGTAAAATAAAGCGACTTTAGATCTGCTTCAGAGTTTGGAACAAAGAGTCGGAGATAAAACTCACAGGACTGTATGCCTGCAGAGTTTACAGAATGATTTTCTTTTCAGGTAAATGGCTTGGAAAACAGAAAAACAACACAAAAGTTTCCACAACCACCAAATACAGAATTTACTTTGAAACTATTAAAAAACACATTTTAGCTACAGTGAGGTAGTACAGGTCACCTGCTTACATTTCTTCTCCAAAACATTCTTCTGAGCATAATTGGCTTGCATAACACTTAAGTGTACTTTCAAAAAATAGATTCCTGCATTAATCTAAAGTCTGGATTCTATGGCTGCGTTTTTACATAAATTGACATGCTTCCCTGTAATGCTTGCAAAAGCTGGGGGGCTCTCGTCACGTGTCCCCAGGAGGAAGAGAAAAGAATCTTACAAACTCGCTACTTTTTAGTCAGTCATGAACTTAAAAGCTATAGGGGAGGAGGGGGAAGAATATTTTATAGAAGGTTTCCTAATATACCTAAGGTTACCTGCATCATGAAGTCTCGTTTGAGGAGGTCTAAATTATGAAGTTTAACTCACAATCGACTACACTTCATCACTTTCTGCCCAGGATGAAGTTTTTGAAATTTAGCATGAAATGAACTTCGGCTGGAAGATTTTCCACATGCGTTTTATTTATAGTTTCTCTCCAGTGTGAGTCCTCTGGTGATTGGTAAGGGATGAGCTCTGACTAAAAGCCTTGCCACATTCTTTACATTTATAAGGCTTCTCTCCTGTGTGAATCCTCATGTGTGTCATGAGGGAGGAACTCTGTCTGAAGGCTTTCCCGCATACTTTACAGTTAAATGGTTTCTCTCCAGTATGAATTCTCTGGTGCTGAATGAGAGCTGAGCTTTGGTTGAAGGCTTTTTCACAGTCATTACATTTATAAGGTTTCTCTCCAGTGTGAATTTTTCGATGAGTATTAACTGCTGAGTGGGAACTGAAGGCTTTTCCACATTCTTTACAATGGTATGGTTTCTCTCCGGTATGGATTCTGTTGTGTATATTAAGCCGTGAGATCCAAGAGAAAGCCTTCCCACATTCGTTGCATTTGTAGGGTTTTTCTCCTGTATGGATTCTTTGATGCTGTATTAGAGCAGAGCTTTGGCTGAAGGCTTTCCCACATTCTTTACATGCATAAGGTTTCTCACCAGTGTGAATTCTCTGATGTATAATAAGGGCTGAGTGGTAACTGAATACTTTCCCACACTCATTACAATTAAAGGGTTTCTCTCCAGTATGAATTCTATGATGTCTACTTAGCCGCGATATTGAGGTAAAGGCTTTCCCACACTGACTACATTCATAAGGTTTCTCTCCAGTGTGAATCCTGTGATGCTGAATGAGAGAGGAGCACTGGCTAAAGGCTCTCCCACATTCGTTACATTTATAGGGCTTTTCTCCAGTATGAATCCGTTGGTGATTATTCAGGGATGAACTTCCTTTAAATGTCTTGCCACACTCATTGCATTTATAGGGTCTCTCTCCAGTGTGCATTCTCTGATGTCCAATGAGAGAGGTGGTGAAACTGAAGGCTTTCCCACATTCGCTGCATATGTAAGGTTTCTCTCCCGTGTGAACTCTCAGGTGCTGAGTGAGAGACGAGCTTTGGCTGAAAGCTTTCCGACATTCCTTGCATTTATAGAGCTTCTCTCCAGTGTGGATTCTCTGGTGTTTACTCAGGGAAGAACTGTGGAGGAAGATTTTCCCACAGATATTACATTTGTAACACTTGCGCACCGTGTTGACTCCCAGTTGTTTAAACAGAATGGAATACTGCTGCGAATGGGGTTTCCTCCCCCTGGAAACGAGTCTGGGTTTTCTAATAAGGGAGGACTTCAGGCTGAGATTTTTCCCTAGCTCAATACTTGTAAAGCTCCTTTCCCTCAGGTACGTGTTCTTGATGGTAACTAAGACTTTCCGGAAAGGTTTGTTCTTTTTGCCTTGCTGCTTCTCTAGCTTGTCCTCGTTTATGTAGGTCTTCCCCAACTTGAAGTCAAAAGGACCATCCCCTAGGAGTTTATTCATTACTTCCTGATTGTCTTCTTCAGAAACTGTAGTTTCAAACAAGCTCTCCCATCCTAAAATAAAGAAAACGGGTAAGTCTCCCCTGCATGGAGGATAAAGAAATATGCTATCAAAATATACGAGGATTGCTAACAAGTACGTCCTTAGATTCTTAGGAGAGAGATGGGGAGAAAGAAAGGCAAGAGCAAGAAGCAGGGTGGGAGACATGCCTGGGTGGAGATGGTCAGAGGACACCTGCATGTAGGTGAGCTGAGGAACTCAGAGAAGCCCCTCCAACAAGAGGAGCCAGGCCCGCTCTAGTAACAAAGCTCAAGTCGGCAGGGTACAGGGCACTCGTGAGCACCACACACTGTGTTATTCCTCAGCTTCCTCTCCCGTGGCAGCCACCACTGCCCTCAAGGTAAGTCCACGAGAAAACCGCAGAGGGGCTAGAAGTAAAAGCTGGAAGAGCTACTGGCCCTAAAGAGCTCTCTGAAACACAGGGCCTCCTTCAGTGCTGTTGTGGAACTCATGAGAAGGCTATTCGTGGTGTTATGATTGACATTTACTCACTCAAGCAGTATTCACTGAGTGCCTAACATGCAAAGGTCAAGATCGGGATTACGGGGTACATATCAGACAAGAACTCAGTTTTCACAAGGTTTACATTCTAGCAGCAGGATATTGACAATGACCAAATAACTGACCAAATAAACTAGGGATGGTGAGAATTAAAAAAAAAACAAACAAAAACAAGGCAATGTACAGGAAGAGCAAACAAGCTGCATGGTAAGGAAGTAGTTAAAGCTGAGATCCAGGGGCTCCTGGGTGGCTCAGTCGGTTAAGCATCTGACTCGATTTCGGCTCAGCTCGTGATCTCACGATGTGTGAGATCAAGCACTGCACAGGGATCTGCGCTGTCAGTGTAGAGCCTGCTTGGGATTCTCTCTCTCCCCCTCTCTCTGCCCCTCCCCTGCTCACACTCACTCTTTCTCTCAAAATAAATAAATAAATATTTTTAAAAAGGTGAGATCTAAATAACAAGAGCTGGCCATGCAAAAGTGTGAGTATAAAGATGATTCCCGTCAGGAAGAACAGCCAGCACAAAGGCCCTAAGGCAAGAGTAACCTCTGAGCGTTCGAGGAGACTAGAGAAGTCCCGTGCGCCCTAAGCAAGAGGGAACAAGAAGACAGTGTAATGAGGTGAGGAAAGAAGTAGGCAGGATTCTTATCACGTGGGCTCTTGCAAGATACGGGAAGACATTTGAAATTTCTTCTGAGGATTGCTGGGAGTTAGCAGGGGCGGGGGGGAGAGGGAGTGGGGCATGGCAGTTCTGTTTAAAAGGATCACAAGCACCTGGGTGGCTCAGCCTGTTATGCATCTGACTTCAGCTCAGGTCATGAGCTCACAGTTCGTGGGTTCCAGCCCCACATTGGGCTCTGTGCTGACAGCTCTCTTAAAAATAAATAAACGTTAAAAAAAAATTGTAAATAAAAGGGATCATGATGGTTGTGTGACAAATGGATAGTAATCAGGGGTAGGGGGAAACCAGGGCAGATGCAGAGCAGCCACTTAGGAGACTGGATGGATGTGCACTGGCACGGCAGGGGAGGTGGGCACATTCGTGATGTTCTGAAGGCAGAGAGGACAAGTGTCTTCAACTATGAACAAGATGTACAGAGTCAGTGAACGAGAGGATTCAAGGATGACATCTAGCTTCTGGCCTGGGCAGCTTGATGGAGACTGGTGCCGTACAACGATACGGGGGACGCTGGAAGAGGAGTATAATTTTCAGTCCACTTTTTGATCACTTAGGATTACAATGGAATCATTGCTTCAAAAAGAATGAATGTATTTTATGAAAAAACTTTTTGGGGCGCCTGGGTGGCTCAGTCAGTTGAGCGTCCGACTTCAGCTCAGGTCATGATCTCACAGTCTGTGAGTTCGAGCCCCGCGTTGGGCTCTGTGCTGACAGCTCAGAGCCTGGAGCCTGCTTAGCGTTCTGTGTCCCCCTCTCTCTCTGCCCGTTCCCCACTCGTGCTCTGTCTCTCTCTGTCTCAAAAATAAACATTAAAAAAAAATTTTAAAAAAAAGAAAAAAAAAAGCTTTTATTTTCTTAACTAAAAGGAAGATACATAATCATTGTAAGAAAATTGAAGAAGACACAGAAAACTATAAATACAAAAATAGAGTTCACCCATAAACACAGCATACAAATATAATCATTGCTAGATATGGAATTTTGCTCACCACAATTTTGGGGAATATGAGAAAATGCTTTTACTTAGAAAACAAAAATGGGTTGAAACTACATTGCCCCCTACCCCTCTTCACTTAAAAAAAATTTGTGGGCTTCTCTCCATGTCAACAAATGAAGGTTGATGCCATGATGTTTTAAAAAAATTTTTTAATGTTTGTTTATTTTTGAAGGAGAAAGAGAGTGTGAGTGGGGGAAGGGGCAGAGAGAGAGAGAGACAGAATGCAAAGCAGGCTCCAGGCTCTGAGCTGTCAGCACAGAGCCTGATACTGGGCTCAAACTCACGGACCGTGAGATCATGACCTGAGCCAAAGTCAGACGCTTACAACTGACTGAACCACCCAGGCGCCCCGCTGATGCCATCATTTTAATAGCAATGTAGGATTTCAAAGCACAAACATAATCATAATTTAATGAATCCCCTTCTGAGAGTCATTTAGCTTTCCTGTCCCCAGTGATTCCTCATGTTACAACAAAACTTCTTTTATACCACCTTTGCAACTCTGCAGTTATAGAATTCATTATTTCCTTAAGATAAATTTCCAAATTTGGAACTGATTTTAATAAAGTCAGGCCATGCTGAAGAAAGACTATACACCTATCAAAATCCAACTAAAGACACCCCAGTATCACTCGGAGCAATAGAAATGACTGGATATGAATCTCTTAATTTGGGGCAATATAGTAAGGGGGAAAATAGTATCTCATTGCTCTAATTTGTATTTCATTGCTTATAGTTTTTCAAACACTCCTAGGTGAATTTTCAATTCACATTCCTTGCCTTTTTACCGGTAATACTCATGCCTTCGTGCCGTAATTATTTATTCTCTAGATGATTTCTATTTCTGATATTAAACCTTTGTATTCTACAGCCTTTTATGGCAATCTTCATAATAGAAAAAAACTAGAAACTAAAATTTCCAAAAGATTATTGAATAAAATATGGCTTAACAATAGTGTTTTTCCAAAGAGGTGGGCCCCTATTTAACGAGGCCTGAATAAGTGAAGGATATTCACAATTTAAAGCAATTTTGAGAATACGTATAATCTTTTTTTAGAATTTATTTTTTTTTTGAGAGAGAGAGACAGAGTGCGAGCCAGAGAGAGAGGGAGATACCGAATCCAAAGTAGGTTCTAGGCTCTGAGCTGTTAGCACAGAGCCCGACACAGGGCTCGAACCCACAAATCATGAAATCATGACCTGAGCTGAAGTCAGGCGCTTAACCAACTAAGCCACCCAGGCGCCCTGAGAATATGTATACTCTGTTTCTCTCTCTTTCTCTCTGTGTCTCTCTCTCCCTCATGCACAAACATATTCAAACAAATACTCACAACCTGAAAGTATAAACAGTAAAATATCAACAAAGGTTGATTGGCAAAATTTCAGGTCAATCTCCTTTTTTTTTTCCTCCTTTTTTTTTTTTTTTTATAATACCATGTATACCCTGTATTAATTAAAAGTAGTTAATTTTTTTTTAATGCTATTGATTTCTTTACCAACCAGAAAGCTCAAAGACAAGTCTGAAACTCACTCATAGCTACCATAAACATATTTCTTTTCTTCAGTTCTGACTGAACTTCTATTTTATTTTATCATTATTCTTACAGTTAGCTTCCTTGAATTGTTAGTAAAATGTGGCAGGATATATGTTAGTATGTAGTAGAAAAAAAATCCCTATAGTGGAAAAAAAAAAAAGGGCTTCGCTCTTCAAAGCAAAGGGCCCTATGAAGACAATATTAAAACAAAACTCCTTCATACCACCTAATGAACCTTATGAATTCTAAAAATAAGGAGACTATCCCATAATATTGTAGACAGAAGACCCAAAAGGGATAAAACAGTTTCCTACACAGAATATAGGGAGGAAAGAATCAAACTAATAGAGGACTTTTTATCAATAACACTCAATGCTCGACACTAGAGCAAAGTGTGAAGGAAAAAAATTGATGCCGGAATTCCAGATCTAGAATTCTCACAGGAGAGATCAGAGGATTGATTTTAGATACACACAAATACAGCACACACGAACCTTTCTACAAACATTATTCAAGAAAACAGTCTAGCAAACCAAAGGGAAAAATCTGAAGACAAGGCTCATGAATGGAAACACGAGACTGAGCTGACACAGGAAGCCTGTGTCCTGCCACTGAGAGAAATAAACCCTGGATACACAGCCAAGCAAAGGAGAGACCCGCCCTCTGGTGCTAGAATCAAAGACAGAACAGAACAACAGCAAACAAAGACCAAACAAACAAACAAAACAAAACACCGTCTCCTACTAACAACAACAACAAAAACAAAGCTTATAAGCAAGTAAGAGCTTACTACTGACCCAGCAACAGGAGTTTAGAGACTGAGAGGTATGTCCTAGCAACCAGGACTGGAATACAGTATTTTGAATATTTTCCCCACAAAATATTTAGAAGATACTGAGTATGTGCAAACCTTCTGCCTATATTTGATTTATCACCATTTTGCTACCCCTGCTTTCTCTCTCTCATGGAGTAAATACACATACCTCTGCTTTTTCCTTTTAGCTGAACCATATATAAGAAGTTGCAGACCAAAAAAGTCAAACAAAAATGCAAGATGGGACAAGGAGGGATGTATTGTAAGCGATAGAAGGTCTGTTCAAACCACAAAGAGAAGATAATTTAAGAAAATAATCAGTCCAGGGGCACCTGGGTGGCTCAGCTAGTTGAAGGTCCAACTTCGGCTCAGGTTACGATCTCACGGTTTGTGAGTTCCAGCCCCGCATAGGGCTCTGTGCTGACAGCTCAGAGCCCGGAACCTGCTTCAGATCCTGTATCCACTCCCCCTCTGCCCCTCCTCGCTCATGCACATGCACTCGCTTGCTCTCTATCTCCCTCAAAAAAACATTTAAAAAAATTAAAAAAAAAAAAAGAAAAAGAAAGAAAATAATCAGTCCAGGGGCGCCTGGGTGGCTCAGTCAGTTAAGTGTTCTACTTTAGCTCAGGTCATGATCTCACGGTTTGTGGGTTCAAGCCCAGTGTCAGGCTCTGTGCTGACAGCTCAGAGCCTGGAGCCTGCTTTGGATTCTGTGTCTCCCTCTCTCTCTGCCCCTTCCCTGCTTGTGCTCTTTCTCTCTCTCAAAAGTAAATATATAAACACCTCAAAAAAGAAAAAAAAGAAAAGAGTCCAGTAAAAGCAAGAAAACCTGGAGAAGACATGATTCACAAACCTTTACAGATGATACACTGTGTTACATATTCTCCACTCAAATTACAAAGGACAGGGGTGTCTGGGTGGCTCAGCCCCTCCCCTGTTTGTGCTATGTCGGTCTGTATCTCAGAAAAATGAATAAACACTAAAAAAAATTCTTTTTATTTACAAATGATGTCTGAGACAAGTGGGGCCTTCCTGGGAGAATTCAACTCTCCCTTGAACCTCCGAATCAAGGACTCAAAAAGACAGAGAGAGAGGACATGCCCTTCCCAGCATGTCCCACCTGGCCTGGCACACCTAGGAGGTCAGTGTCAGTGGTGTCCCCTGAGCACGGGCTCCGCGCTGATCGGCAGCACCCGGGCGGTGAGAAAATGCTGTGCCCACTTCCCAGTCACGGTCACTCACCTACACAGGGGCCTTGAGAAACTCCATTCTCCACCATCCAGGGGTCTTCCCCTTGCTGTAACTGGAAGATAACCTTTGGTTTGGAAAACAGAATTCCTGTTGGTGAGCAAGGAGAAGAGAATGGGTCCGTGGTGTGGACGTGAGCAGCCGTCCTGCACCCACATCCAGCCACACGGGCTCCAGGGCAGAGGGACGGTTGTTCTGAGAGGGGCTTAAATTCCTGACGGCCGGGAGACGGTCTCAGGAAGACCGGCAGGGCCCTGGCCGTGCACTCCTCTACACTGGAACCTCCTGTGGGACCCAGGGGGACACAGTCTGGGGGTGAACGAACCACAAAAGCATACAAAGAATGCCCGTGACCGACTCCACCAAACTGAGACCTTTCCTGAAAGTGGAGGGGGACGGCACCTCAGGTGGAACCCGGCCGCACCCAAGTGTCCTCCTCGGGGAGGGCACCAAGAGCTGCCCCGGCAGATTCTACATCACCAGGGAAGTCCTTACCCAGCGAGACCAGGGTGCCGTAGTTCTCCAGCATCACCTCCCGGTACAGGGTTCTCTGTGCGGAGTCCAGGCGCAGCCACTCGTCCCGGCTGAAGACCACGGCCACGTCCCTGAACGTCACGGACTCCTGTAACGGCAAACCCACTCCTGCTCACCCGGGACCATCGCCCCAAAGGGATGATTGAGCAGCAAGATCACCACGCAGGTTCTGAGCATCTCGAGCCGAGAGCACGTGTCTGTCACATACCTTCTGTGAAGGAAGCACTGTGCCCCTAGGAAGACGAGGCACAGTGACCGAACGAGAGAAGCCCCTGAAATCATCCCACAAAATCACAACAATAGAGACACGGAACTTGAGACGTGGAAATGCACGATCACCGATACCGAACGCCCATTTTACGGCTGAGACCAGAGAATCTGGCTTTAGCAGGAGGCTCCTGCACCGCACTCGGGGAGAACAGGTGAGCCTGGATTCCGTCCTCGTCTCGGGCCTTCTCTGTGTCCTGGGCGAAAGGACTCGGACATTCACAGGCATGGCTTTGCCAGGAGAGGGCCCAGGGTGGGGGGCTACAGGCCCTTTCAGCAAGAGCCAGGTAAGAAGGCTGTGGGTGGGACACTCCCTCTCCACCCCAGAAGTCTTTGTTCTTCTACCTGTCTCTGGCTGCCCTGCATCACGAGTCACCTCCCGTTTCTTTTCCTATTAAAAAATCTTCTTTGGGGTGGGAAGCCTGGGTGGCTCAGTCGGTTAAGCATCCGACTCTTGGTTCTGGCTCAGGTCATGATCTCACGGCTCGTGGGTTTGAGCCCTACGATGTGCTCTCGGCTGACAGTGTGGAGCCTACTTGGGATTATGTCTCTCCCCCCGCCCCCCTGCCTCTCTCCCACTCCCTCTCTTTCTCAAATAAACTTTAAAAAAAATATTTTTTTTAAAAGTGAGTTAGAAAAAGTCAATAAGCAAAAGGAAAAGAAATGTTCATCTAACTTCCTACTACCACAGACAAGTTTTGCTAACTTCTTTCTGTCTGTCTGTCTGTATGTGCGTCTCTCAGAACTTTTTACTTGCCAAAATGGCTCTAGGTTTAAACAAAAATAAATTATATAGATATAACCGTATCCCAGGTATGCTGTTTTGAAGGGGCACATGCACCCCAATGTTTACAGCAGCACTATCGACAACAGCCAAAGTATGGAAAGAGCCCAAATGTCCATCGACAGATGATGGATAAAGAAGATGTGGCATATATATACAATGGAGTATTACTCGGCAAGCAGAAAGAATGAAATCTTGCCATTTGCAACTACGTGCATGGAACTAGAGGGTATTATGCTAAGCGAAATTAGTCAGAGAAAGACAAATATCATATGACTTCACTCAGATGAGGGCTTTAATATACAAAACAGATGAACATAAAGGAAGGGAAGCAAAAATAATATAAAAACAGGGAGGGGGACAAAACATAAGAGACTCTTAAATACGGAGAACAAACAGAGGGTTACTGGAGGGGCCGTGGTGGGGGATGGGCTAAATGGGTAAGGGGCATTAAGGAATCTCCTCCTGAAATCATTGTTGCACTATATGCTAACTAACTTGGATGTAAATTCAAAAAATAAATTAAATTTAAAAAATCTTTAAATATAATAAATTTTTAAAAATTAAAAAAAAAATATAACTGTATCCCACTCACCATTTTTTTTACTTCTATGATGAATCGGTTTACTTAACTAATCTACTGATGGTTACATATGTTGTTTCCACTTTGGCAACCCTCAAAATGCTGGACTGTTGGAAGAGTGTGCAAAACTTATTTCCTTAGGACACATTTCTGAAGGTACAGGTGTTCGGTCACAGCTTGCTTTCTGTTTCCCACCCCTCGAAGCCCAGAACGGAGGTCACGAGGTCAGATATTCTCTGACCCATAAGGGCAAGCACAAATTAGGAACAAGCTGCTGGAAATAAGGGAGATGACGCTCACCACCTCCTCTGCTTTTTTCTGAGTTTCTTCCCAGTCCTTTTACACTGGGGAAGTTACCAGTCCCCACTTCTCCAGGCGGGACATGTTCTAGGACCCCCAGCGGATGCCTAAAACCTGGATAGTCCTGTGCCTACGTACACTGTTTTTTTCCTGTAAATACAAACCTCTGGATAAAACTGAATTCATAAGTTAGGCATAGTAAGAAAACAGTAACTAACAATAAAATAGAACAATTATAACAATATGCTGTAGCAAAAATTATGGGAATGTGGTGTCTCCCTCCCGAAACATCTTTTTGTACCGTACTTACCCTTCTTCTGCTTGTAATGATATCGCTACAGCTAGACCTGACTTTGAGTGCCCACCTGCTTGTACTCACTGACCTTTGTCCCACATTTTTCCTTAAACTCTTTCCAGCTTCTCTCTTAACTCAGGCAAATGGCAAGCAAAACCGCCCCTCCAGCAATGGCGACTGCCCTACAAGACCTCCAGTCAGCCCAGATCACCCAGACCAGTTCGAGCTTAACCCCCTCGCTCCCTCCTGCACAGACGGACCGTGGAGTGTCCTCTGGAATGACCGACAGTTACCTTCACCTCATTAGAACAAGCTCCACCCACGGAGGAGCTCAATCCTCATTCACAGAACATCCAAGGTGTGTACAGGCACGTTTCCTGAAGGTGCATGTTTCACGTCACGCCCGCCTCTACGTACCACTACATACCGCGCCAAGGATCCCCTTTTTAAATACCCACCTCAACCCTAAATGAAAGGAACCCGTCCACCCTGGCTCGGGGAGCCATGCTTTTGGAAGTCATAATCCATGATCTCCTTATCTGTTGCAAATAAAGTTTCCTCTGTGCCACATGTCACCTGGTGTAGTTTCTATCTGTGACTCGCCCGGGAGCGAACTCACCGCGGTTTGGTTACAACATGAGAGGATAAAATGCCTACGTGAGACGAAGGGAGAAAGATGCGGGCTTTGTGCTTTGCGATGTGTCGTAGGGCGACTACTGACTTCCTGACCTTGAGACGGTGTGTCAGAAGGCGGTGTCTCGGAGCTGAAACCACGGCGAGGGAAACTATGGCGAGGGAAACTATGGATGGCGGCACCACCGTAAGTCTTTTCAACAGCTCATGATCTCACGGGTCGTGAGCTCGAGCCTGGTGTTGGGCACTGTCAGTGCAGAGCCTGCTTGGGACTCTCTCCCCCTCTCTCTCTGCCTTTCCTCCACTCACTCTCTCGCCTCAAAAATAAATAAGCTTTAAAAAATAAGTCACGTGCCAGTCTCACAACGCAGGGCCGCTTCCCCAAGGACCTGGGAGCCGTCTCCTCGAATGTGATGATCTCTCTGTCTCCTGGGGGGAGCAGGCCTAACTTGTCACCTGAAGAACTTCCAGACCGGGTTGCAGCCACTTAACTCTAGGAGCCTTCTGTCTTTGCAGTCCCCTGAGTGCACTGTCTAAGCACATTGCATTCTGGCTAAATGTTTACTCAATGATAAAAGTTTCTTTCTCTTCTGCCTTTGTGAAGAGGTTTTCTGGGTTGGGAGATTATGTTTTAATTCTCTTTCCCTAAGTGCCACGAAAGGGCAAGAAGGGGAAAAAAAAACACTGTGGAAGGAAGGCTCATTTCCCCAAGACCACTGCCCAGTTGTGCTTTTTTTTCCTTTTACCGTTTTTCTTTCCTTTTCCTCATCTATAGGAGCCTGGTCCAGCTTGTAAGGCCCAAATCACCCGATACAGTTGACCCTTGAACGACCTGGGTTTAAACTGTGCAGGTCCATATATATATATATATTTTCAATAAATACAGCACTGCAAATGTATTTTCTCTTCCTAATGGTGTTAATAGCATTTTCTTTTCTCTAAGTTACTTTATTGTAAGACTACAGCATAGTACGTACACCGTACAAAATATGTAGTAATCAACCACTATTGGTAAGGCTTCCGGCCAACAGTAGGCTATGAGTCGTTAAGGTTTTTGGAGGAATCAAAAGTTATATGTGGATTTCTCATTTGCAACAATGTAGATGGAACTGGAGTGTATTATGCTGAGGGAAATAAGTCAGTCGGAGAAAGACAAATACCATATGATTTCACTCATATGTGGAATTTAAGGAACAAGACCAATGAACATAGGGGGAAGGGAGAAAAAGAGAGAGGGAGGCAAACCATAAGAGACTCTTAACTATAGAGAACACGCTGAGCGTCGATGGAGGAGGCGGGCAGGGGATGGGCTAAATGGGCGATAGCTATAGGCAATAGGGGGCACTTGTGATGAGCACTGGGTGTTAAATGTAAGTGATGAATCACTAAATTCCACTCCTGAAACCAATATTACACTATAGGTTAACTAACTAGAATTTACATAAAAAATTAAAAGTTATATGTGGATTTCTGGGGCACCTGGGGACGCAGGAAGGGTCAGAGCCTGAGCCCTTATGTTAGAGTAGGCAGCTAGTCAGGTTCTAACAGATTCCTGGAGGCCAGCAACGAGGAAGTCATGGCCAACTATCAGAAAGGCAGAGGCCCGTCCTGGCGGCACTCCACAAGAAGCCAGGTCAAATCAGACAGGCCCAAGGTGGTGGATGCCATGACAGGAAACCCCTGACCAAATGAGGCAGAAAAAGCTTGAAACCCTGCTTTCCTGCCCCAAGTAGAATATCCCTAGTTAACAACTATGAATAAAAGATAGAAACCCAGGGGCGCCTGGTGGCTCTGTCGGTTAAGTGTCCGACTTCGGCTCAGGTCATGATCTCCCCGCTCCTGGGTTTGAGCTCCGCGTCAGGCTCTGTGCTGACAGCTCAGAGCCTGGAGCCTGCTTCGGATTCTGTGGCTCCCTCTCTCTCTGCCCCTCCCCCACTCATGTTCTCTGTCTCTCAAAAATGAATAAATGTTAAAAAAAATATATTAAAAAAAAAAAAGATAGAAACTCAAACCCCAGGATGCAAAGCCCTCCCTCCCTCTCACTCTCTCTCTCTCTTTCTCTCTCTCGAACTCGCCTGCTCTTACTTGCGAGTATACTTTTCACTTTAATAAACTTTCCTGCTGTGTCATTCACGCACTGTGCTGTGTGTCTGTCCTTGAATTCTTTCTTGAAACGAGACCAAGAAATTTCAGCGACTCCTTCAGGACGGGCTGGGTCAAGGCAACACTTAAACCCTGGCATTGTTCAAGAGTCAACTGTACTAGGACACACCCCTGACCACATATGCTGGTTCAGAGGTCTTCTTTCTTGGACTTTCCTTGAAAACCACCAGGACCAGCGACTACTGCAGCTGATTGGTCCTCAATGCCTTGAGGGTAAAGCCCAGACATTTTTTCTTTGAATTCCTAATGTTATTGAAAGAATTATCTGGCTTCCCCAAGTTTCCACCCTTCATGGAGAAAAATCATACCTAGATCCCTCACAAAGCTCTGTGTGGGGCATTGGCTTCGGACTGGGGCACCATTCAACGCCTAATCAACGAGCACTGAACGGTTAAGTGGGGAATTCACAATGAGACTGGTGCTGACACTAGAAAAACACCTTCCTTGCAAAGTTCCCCTACCAGGCCCTCTGGTCCCTCCGTGGGTCTTGTAAACCTCAACAGTGGTTTATGTGTGATCATGACCTCTAAACCAGGAAGGCAGTTCTAGAAAAAAGCCTCCACTCACCTGAGCATGGGCTGGCAGCAACCTTGTGGCCATTTCTCCCTCCCTGCCGCCCCTCCCGGAGAAGGCACCTAAAACGGAGAACGAAACGGTGAGGTCTCTCCATCCTGTCTGTACACCCACCCTCCTCACGCCTGACTATATCAGAATTCTCCGCACAGAGCACCCTGCAGAGAAGCCAGAGGGAACGAGGAAGCCCAAGCATTGTTGAGTTCGAGGGTCCGCGGGCATGGCCACCAAAACCAGGAGTGGGCAGCAAGCATACCTCCAGTCATTGGGCCGGTGGTTTATGAATAAGGAGAAATCAAACTAAGGGTTTAGAACCATCTGATGTACTTGAACGGAGTAAAGGGCAGTCATGCCGGGCTCCCAGAGCTGTTCAATTCATGAGAAATAACATAAATATTCCACATATCTGCATTTAAATATTTTGGGCTGTGCTATAATAATGTAATTGTAATAAATATGTTACATCTAATGTAACATACAATTATACATCATGCATGACAAAGTACGATAATACGATAATTATAATAATTCTTCCCGTAACATTTGAAGGAAATTGGCAGGCCTTTTCAGGAACAGCCAACCAGAAATTAGTCCTCTCTTCTCTTCCTCCTGGGAACTGTGCTTCCTTTATGAAGAGTTATCAACCCTCCTCAAATACAAATGAAAACATTACCCATCCACCTTCCTCTCCCAGCTCCAGAACACCACAAGGCTGGAAAGAAAGAGCATCACTGGCAAGGAATGAATTTAAAATTTAGAGAAAAGGGAAGGCACTCAGCAAAAAGGCAAAATTAATTTAAACAACAACAACAACAACAGTCAAATCGCCAGAGGATTCCCTCTGCTAAAAGTGCCCAACAAGCAAAGACGGCAAAAACTGAAAAACACAAAGTTTAAACTCTGGGTGAGATGGGGACGAGGGGGAGACCGACAAACGCTACCAGCAAAAAACAGCCCCAGGGTTCACGGACCCTGAAACAGGGTATAGCTTCCCGCAATCTCGGTTCTGGGGCCATTTCTCCAGGAGCTTCGCCCGAGGCTGGCGCTCAGGCGGTGACAGTTCCGAATTACCAAGGTGGGAGGACCCGGGAGCGGAGACCTCCCCGGGCAACGCCTCCTCCCCGGGCCGCGTTCACCTGCCGAGGCCGCCGCGGCTCGGACGCCCGGAGCCGGGGCTCGGAGGGGACACTCGCCGCGGTCGGCCCTCTGCCCTGGCCCCGCCTCAGGAGCTGTACACCCCGGGCCCGCTCTCACCGGCAGCCAGTACCTGAGCCCGCCGCGACGGGGACTCCAAGCGGCCGACCGCACTGGAGACCAGCAGAATACCTAGCCTTGGGACATTTTTCGCGCCGCTGCCGCCGCCGCCGCCAGGCCGCCGGGCGCAATCACGCCTGCGCAGGAGAGAGCAAACGGGTACCTCGGCTAAACTGCAGAGCTTTTCCCTTCGAACTATATTTCCCAGACATCATCGCGGCATGCCGGTCTACGGTGTCGGGAAAGGGCCAATAGCCGTAAGGCTGGAGAAAGTTTTGCTGGGAGCCTAAGAAGGCTGAAGCCACATCTTTCTGCCTCTCTGACTGCTAGTCCTCTCTAGCACCCTTTTTGGAAAAAGTGGATATGTATTTAAAAAATATGGAAAATCAGCCGCTCGCTACTGGCTGTTCTTGGTCCCTGGAGTGCAAAGATTTGGTTAGAGGTGAGGGTAAGTTTTATTGCCATACAGTTTGCAAACCCGGAGTCTCGGTCCTGAGCTACAAACTGAAAGGACTCTCCAAGTTCTCTGCCCTTATCAAGGCTGGCCAGACTCAGGTCCCGAGCTGCAACTTTAGGAGCAGAGTGACAAGCAGGATACAGCTCGCTTTTCAGGTTCAGGATGTGGCAGCCCCTTGAAGAACATGATGTGTCGCAGGGGTCCTGTCTGCGAATATTGCTGAATTTTGGACAGCCTTGTCACCTCAGGCTGTGCTGAATGATTGTGTTTCTCGTGATCATTCGGCGTGATTAAAAGTCTAGGTTTTTTTCTCTGTCAGCGAGGGACCCCATCTTGTCTGTTAGCTGTGGCTGTGTAATTACTGGAGTCTGTTGTTCTTAACTGTGAAAATCCATTTTATGAATTTAAAATACATTTAAAGATGTATTTTTTTAATTTTTTTAAATATTTATTTTTGAGAGAGAGAGAGAAACAAAATGTGAGCGGAGGAAGGGCAGAGAGAGAGGGAGACACAGAATCTGAAGCAGGCTCTAGGCTCTGAGCTGTCAGCACAGAGCCCAACGCGGGGCTCGAACTCAATGACTGCAAGATCATGACCTGAACCGAAGTTGGATGCTTAACCGACTAAGCCACCCAGGTGCCCCTTGTGTGCTCCTTTAAATATAGTATAAAAGAGGGGCGCCTGGGTGGCTCAGTTGGTTAAGCGGTGGACTTCATCTCAGGTCATGATCTTGAGGTTTGTGAGTTAAGCCCCGTGTCGGAACCTGTGCTGACAGCTCAGAGCCTGGAGCCTGCTTCGGATTCTGTGTCTCCCTCTCTCTCTGCCCTTCCCCTGCTCATACTCTGTCTCTATGTCTCTCAAAAAAATAAATAAACGTTAAAAAAATATAATATAAAAGAAAAGGCAAAACTGTAAGGGACAGAAGTCAAACCAGTTGCTCTCTTATACAGGGGGTAGTAGAAGGAAGGGATTGACTGTAAGGAAGCATGAGGAAACTTTCTATGGTGATGTGAATGTTTTATAGTTTTATCTTTTTTAAGTTTATTTATTTATTTTGAGAGAGAGAGAAAGAGAGCACAAGTGGGGTAGGAGCAGAGAGAAGGAGAATTCCAAGCAGGCTCCATGCTGTCAACACAGAGCCAATGCGGCACTCAAACTCATGAACCACGTGATCATGACCTGAGTCGAGATGAAGAGTGGGACGCTCAACCGACTGAGCCACCCAGATGCCCCTAGTTTTCTAGTGGTGACGTGACTGTGTATCTGCCAAAAGTCCACAAACTGTATATCTAAAAAGGATGTATTTTACTGTAGGTAACTTATGCTTCAAAAAATCTGAATTTCAGAAAAAGAACACCTGAGAAAAAAGCAACTAATGTAATTACCCATCTTAAAAGATCAAAGGAGAAAAATCACATAGTTCTGTACATAGATGCAAAAGTGTCATGAAATTCAACAATTCATTCATAATAAAAATTTGCAGGGGCGCCTGGGTGGCTCAGTCGGTTGAGCATCCAACTCCGACTCAGGTCATGATCTCACAGTTCATGAGTTCGAGCCCCGTGTGGGGCTCTGTGGTGACAGCTTGGAGCCTAGAGCCTGCTTGGGATTCTGTGTCTCCCTCTCTCTCTCTGCCCCTCCCCCACTTGCACTGTCTCTCTGCAAGTGCACTTGCGCTCTCTCTCTCTCTCTCTCTCTCTCTCAAAAATAAACATTAAAAATATTAAAAAAAAAACAACAAAAAACATTGGGGCGCCTAGGTGGCTCAGTCGGTTAAACAGCCAACTTCAACTCAGGTCATGATCTCACGGTCTGTGAGTTCGAGCCCCGCGTCGGGCTCTGTGCTGATGGCTCAGAGCCTGGAGCCTGCTTCAGATTCTGCGTCTGCCTCTCTCTGTCTCTGCCCTTCCCCTGCTCACTCTCTCTCTCAAAAATAAATAAACGTTAAAAAAAATTAGAAAAAAAACAAAACATTAGACAAAGTCAGCCATTACCCCCATGCTATTTTTCTTGCTGAAAGATCTTATAAGAAATAAGTTACTCAGGTGCAATAAAAGTCAGAAACTATATTTAATTTGATAACCCAAAAGACATACCTGTTTTGAATAAACCAACAAACTGAAACTAGCTTTAACACCAAACAGTTTTCGCAGATCACGTGAACCTGAAATTCCTGTGGGTCAGTTTCTATTATATTTTTGAGAGTTTTTATGACTATTAAGTTTCTATGCGGTGGGTATGTATTTAAATCATTAAAAGACAAGTCTAATGCTAATTAACTTTAGTAATACCATCCGGAGGTAGAAAATGCCGCACATCTACAACACGCATCTAGAGACGCCCAGAAACATGCAAACAGACATAAACAGAGATTTTTGAGCTTCTGTTGTACTGGTTATAAAAGAAGTTGGATCTCAGTTGTTTTTCTGGCAGATGGAATAAGTCGAAGCCACCTGCTCGGATGGCTAAAGCTGTTTCGAACGAATATTTCCCCACTTAACTTTTCTTCTGATGAGAATGACCTTCCCAGAGTTTGCACTTTGATCTTTCCCTCTCCAGGGCACAGGGAAAGAAAGCAAGTTACAAGCCAAGTCAGATAAATAGGGCAGGTTTGGGGATGGGCGCGAAGGGATAGGTGAGCTTCGACCTGCCCCTGGAGCTGCACCTCCAGCTTTGCAAGGATTTGTGAGGTAAAGACGGTTGCTTTCAGGGCCCCTGAGTGACTCAGTCGGTTAAAGTGTCCGACTTCAGCTCTCGGTTAGTGAGTTCGAGCCCCGCGTTGGACTCTGTGCTGACAGTGCGGAACCTGCTTGGGATTCTCACTCTCCTTCTCTCTGCCTCTCTCTCTCTCTCTCAAAATAATAAGTAAACTTTTTTAAAAAACTAAAAGGAAAGACAGTTGCTCTCAATGCCCCCCCCCCGGAATTGCCTTGTAGCCTAAATGACGTCATAAGTTGACTCATCCACCCAATTGCATGGTTTTCTGTTTACTTAGGGGGAAAGGCCTACAAAGATTTCTATCAGGCTTTGAGTGTCAGCTTCCAATGTGGCCCCATTTCTGATCATAGAATTCTTAAGCCCTTTCAAATACCTTGATAGGTTTCAGCCTGGACAAGCAGTAAACATTGCTGGCAGCCTTCGACAACCCCATGGACCCGGGAGGCACCCTCAAACGGGGTGCAGAAGATAATAAGATCGTCGAAAGGTCAATAACCGATGCCCTGGAGTTGGAAAGGTAAAGGGCGATGTGAAATTTTATTTGTCTCTCCATGTCGGGTACTATAGACAGACATCTGGGACAGCTGATTCTGGTATGAACCCTCACTATACCTGGCTTCTGCCAGTTTTCCCAGGACCCCATCTGTAGGCGTGGAGTGGGGTTTAAAGTAGAGAATGTGGGGGCGCCTGGGTGGCTCAATCAGTTGAGTGGCCGACTTCGGCTCAGGTCATGATCTCGCAGTCTGTGAGTTCAAGCCCCACGTTGGGCTCTGTGCTGACAGCTCGGAGCCTGGAGCCTGCTTCGGATTCTGTGTCTCCCTGTCTCTCTGACCGTCCCCTGCTCACACTCTGTCTCTATGTCTCTCAAGAATAAAAATAAAAACACACACAAAAAATAAAGTAGAGAATGTGGGGTGTGGGGGTGGTTCAGTCGGTTAAGTGTCGGGCTCTCGATCTCAGCTCAGGTCGTGATCTTGATGTCCATGAGATCAAACCAGTGTCAGGCTCTGTGCTAACAGCACAGAACCTGCTTGGGATTCTCTCTCTCCCTCTCTCTCTCTCTCTCTGCCCCTCCCCACTTGCTCTCTCTCTCTCTCAAAACAAATAAACTTTTAAAAATAGTTAAAAAAAATAGAGGCTGTAACTCTGCTATTTACCAGAATTGGGCAAGATATTTCATTAATTTTAATTTTATTTTTTTCCTTGGCTGTTTAAGGGAGTGACATAGCAGTCTGCCAGAAAAATCCCTGAGTCCTGTCAACTCTGAGAGAGAGCCTACAGGGGCCATCCTTTGGAGATGGACATGGGGATGTCCGCAGGGCCACTAACTTGGGGACTTTTGTTTACGGTCTTATAAAGGCAAGTCACACTGAGGAGTACTAGAATTGGGTACTCACGTAATGGAGGATGAAGGCGAGCTGTGTTCTAGGTCTTGTGTTTTAGGGACGTCTTGTATCTTCAGTGTTTCATAGCCTTTTGTGACAAATCTTTTAATGATTTTGAAGCCCTTTGGAGGCCTCTGCTTTCCAGGTAAAACAGCCATCCCATTCTGTTTGTTGATTTGGGAACCCTTGCTTTCAAGCCCGTTTCTTTTATTTACTTATTTTTACTTGAGAGAGAGAGAGAGAGACACTGCGCATGCGCCTGCAACCAGATGGGGCAGGAGCAGAGGGAAAGAGAGGTAGAGAATCCCAAGCAGGCTTCACACCCAGCACCGAGCCTGCCACGGGGCTCGATCTCACAACCGTGAGATCACGACCTGAGCCAAAATCAAGAGTGGAACGCTCAACCTACTGAGCCACCCAGGAGCCCCTCGAGTGCATTTCTTAAGATGATCTTATCTGATTGAATATTCCTCATGAAGGCCATTGTCATTCTAGGTTGTAATTTTCCCTGAGGGCTGGCAGCAGTTCCCTTAGCTGCAAACAGAGTTCAATCCATGTTTCCAATCCATGTTTCGGTCTCGTCATATCTGGCTATAAATGGGGTGCAACCCACAATTTCTGTTCAACCATATTTTGGGATTCCCCACTCTGACAGTGACCAAGCCAAGTTCTTGGGACACAAAATTCTAGGTTTTCTTTAGTAAGATTTTGGCCATGTTTATAGATATATAGAGCTTGTGGGACCATAGTTCTTAAGCTTAACTCTTCAGAATTTTAAGGATCCCATTTCTTTCCCTAAGTCTTTGGGTCTCTCAGAGCCAAACTGATACCTATGGGGGAGATGGCGTGGGGTAGGAGATTGTGTGGTCGTTTTCAATGTACCTCGTCACACGAAAATTTCTTGAGGTTGGTGAGTGACCTAGTGTTCCTCTAACCCATTCTAATGAACAGTAATATTGCTCTCATAGCCGGGATTTGAGCCCAAGAATCAGGGGTAGAAACAGAGACACCACTCACTATTACCCACCCTGCCTCCCCAGGGAGCCACCAGCAAAATTTTTGCTTCCTGTTCCCATAGCCACATGTTCTGCTGGCCCAGTGGTCTTAGTTCCAGAGGGTGGGATGCTTCCACCTGGAGATATAGTGATAATTCCACCAAACTATGGCCACTTTGGACTCCTCATGCCTTGGTATCAACAGGGAGTCACCACGCTGGCCAACGTGATTGATCCAGAGTACCACGGGGAAAGTGGATGGCTGCTCCACAGTGGAGAAGAGAAAGAGTATGTTTAGAATCCAGGAGACGCCTTAGGATGTCTTTAGTATTACCACACCCTCTGATTAAAGTCAATGGAAAACTACAACAACCCAGTCCAAACAGGACTGCTAATGGCTTTTAGTATTTATGTTATAGGATATTAAGGAGAAGTATAAACATCATTCAAAAACAATACCTCCTTGGGACGCCTGGGTGGCTCAGGCAGCTGAGTGTCCAATTCTTGATTTCAGCTCGGGTCATGGTCCCAGAGTCGTGGGGTTGATCCCCAAGTCGGGCTCTGTGCTGAGCATAGAGCCTGCTTGGAATTTTCTCTCTCTCTCTCTCTCTCTCTTACCCTCTGCTCTTCTCTGCTCACACTATCTCTCACTATAAAACAAAAAAATAAATAAACAAGTAAACTGGGGCACCTAGGTGGCTCAGTCAGGTAAGTGTCTGACTCTTCATTGCGACTCAGGTCAGGATCTCATGGTTCGTGAGATGGAGCCCTGTGTCAGGCTCTGTGCTGACAACACGGAGCCTGCTTGGGATTCACTGTCTCTCTCTCTCCATGCCCCTCCCCTGCTCGTTCTCTCTCCCTCTCTCTCTCTCTCTCTCTCCTCTCTCTCTCTCCTCTCTCAAAAATAAATAAATAGGGGCACCTGGTGGCTCGGTTGGTTAAGCATCTGACTTCGGCTCAGGTCGTGATCTCACTGTTTGTGAGTTTGAGCCCCATGTGGGGCTCCACTCTGACAGTGAAGAGCCTACTTGGGATTCTCTCTTTCCTTCTCTCTCTGTCCCTCCCCCACTTGTGCATTCTCTCAAAATAATAAATAAACTTAGAAAAAAAAAGAACTACATTGACCAATAATATCACATGTGGCCCCTGCCATTGTCCCTAAAAAAAAAAAAAATTAAATAAATAAATAAACAAACATTTTTCAAATAAAAAATTAAAGAAAACTATTACTTCCTCTTCTGGGGGAGGGGTTAGGGAGTTTTTGGTTATATGCACGATAGTTGTGTCATGTTAGGTGGAACTATGACCTTGTTATTGCCTTTATATAGAGCCTAAGTATGGCTTAGGGAAATGCATATTGGTGCCAAGTTGACAAGGGGTGATGTTGGCGATATTTAATTTTATATGTTAACTTGACTAGGCCACACGGTGCCCAGGTGTCTGGTCAAACGTTATGCTGTGAAAATGTCTCCAGATGAGATTCACATTTGAGCTGGTAGACTGAGCAAAGCAGATTGCTCTCCATAGTGTAGGTGGGCCTCATCCAATCAGTTGAAGGCCTGAAGAGAACCAAAAGGCTGACCCTCCCAAGGAGTTTCTGACTTCCTTGGGCTGGGACATTGGTCTTTTGCTATTGGACTCAAACTGAAACATCAGTTCTTTTTGGATCTCAAGCCTCCTGGCCCACTGTCTGGAACTCATGTCACGGTGCTACTAGTTTTGAGGCCTCAGACTACATATAATAATAATAATAATAATAATATATATATGTATATATATATATTCCATTTCTCTGCAGGACAGTGAATAATACAGGAGTTATTCATATCTGCAAATGAAGAGTGTATTTTTAATTCAGTCATGTTTTTTTTTATTGCACTGACTAATGCCCCCTAGAGGGAATTTATCATTACTGTCTTGTTCTGATTTTAAAGGAAATTAATACCCAAATGACTCATCACTCAGTATAATATTTTCTGTTGGCTTTTGGTAGCTACCTTGTTCAGGCTAAAGAAGGTCCCTAGATTACTAAGTTTTTAAAATCATGAACGAATATTGGATGTTATCAAATGCTTTCTCTGCATCCATTTAGATAAACATTTTTTTTAATCTGTTAATGCAGTGAATTACGTTAATAAATTTTAAGTCGTTAATCTGCTAACATGCATTTCTGGGACAAACCAGACTTGCTTATAATGTTTTTAAGTATTTCAGTTCACAAATGTTTTGACTAGGATGTTGGTGTCTCTGCTCCTTAGTTTGGCTGAAAATTGTATTTCTTTTTTTTTTAATAATTTTTTAAATGTTTGTTTATTTTTGAGAGAGAGAGAGAGAGAGAGAGAGAGACAGAACATGAGTGGGGGAGGAGCAGAGAGAGAGGGAGACACAGAATCTGAAGCAGGCTCCAGGCTCTGAGCTGTCAGCACAGAGCCCAACGTGGGGCTTGAACTCACGAACAGTGAGATCGTGACCTGAGCCAAAGTTGGCCACTTAACCAACTGAGTCACTCAGGCTCCCCTGAAAATTGTATTTCTTGTTGTAGCTATGTGTTAGCCTCATAAAATGAACAGTGAAAGCTTTTCTTTTTTCTGCTCTGACAATTTTTTGTGAAGACATGTGTTCTGTTACAACACGTGATTTTGTATTGTGGATCAATGCACCGTTATTTTTCCCCCCCATGTTTATTTATTTTGAGAGACAGAGAGAGAGAGTGTGTGTGCACGAGAGCACGAGAGCAGGAGAGGGGCAGAGAGAGAGGGAGAAAGAGAATCCCAAGAATCTGTCAGCTTAGAGCCCGATGTGGGGCTCAAACTCACAAACCACGAGATCATGACCTGAGCCGAAGTTGGACGCTTAACCAGCTGAGCCACCCAGGCACCCTGCACCTTTCTTTTTCATTTTTTTTAAATGTTTATTTATTTTTGAGAGTGAGAGAGAGATAGACTGCAAGTGGGGGAGGGGCAGAGAGAGGGAGACACAGAATCTGAAGCAGGCTCCAGGCTCTGAGCTGTCAGCACAGAGCCTGATGCTGGGCTCGAACTCACGGACTGCGAGGTCACAACCTGAGCCGGAGTCAGATGCTGAACTGACTGAGCCACCCAGGCGCCCCTCCACACCTTTCTTAATAAGCAAAGCTCTCTCTCTTGCATGTGTACTTATGTATCTAATAACCTACAACATCTTTTTAACTATGTGATTAGTTTTAGGATTGTGGGTTTTGTTAGTGTTCTGGTTCTAATCCCGCTTATGGTTTGAATGGTCTGTACCAGCCCCACCATAACTCCGGTTATTTTTTTGTCATCATTTTTACATGACACAAAAGTTTTCAGGAGTACATACGCTGTGCTCCAACAGAATTACCTGCTTGCATTCCTTGATTTATTCGTGCTACCTGTCTGCATTCGGAGTCCCAGATTACTCTTCCCCTCTGCCTGAGCGATGCCAACATCGCTCTATCGCACCCTCCATTCAGGCTCGGGCGCCCGCCCACATACGACCTACCTGAGAGGACTACTCTATATCCACCTGGATGTCCACGTGCAAAGAAAGAGATGCAGCTGGACCCCTCCTCACACATCGTGTCCTACACGGAGTGACCCCTGGATCGCTCCACATGGATCAAAGTCCTCAATGTGAGAACGAAAAGTATTAAAGTCTTACACTAAAACCTAGGTGTAAATCTTCATGTCTCAACTTTGGCAAAACCAAAAACATGGGGAATAAAACATGTGTATTATTTGGACTTCATCGAAATTGAAAACGTCTGTGCATCAAAGGATACTATCAAGAAAGTGAAAAGACAACCTACTGAATGGAACAAAATATTTGTGAATCATATACCTAATAATAAGGATGTAGTATCCGGAATATATAAGGAACTCTTACACCCACAAAAAGATAAAAAATCTAATACAAAAGGGTCACAGTATTTAAATAGCCTTTTCTCTAGAGAAGATATCCAAATGAAAGGATGCTTAAGATCATTAGTCACTGGGGAAATACAAACGAAAATCACAATGAGGTAGCACTTCACGCATGCACTAGGGAAAGTATCAAAAACATGGAAAATAAGTGTTGGTGAGGATGTGGAGAAATTGGAATCCTTGTGCATTGTGGGTGGGAATGTGCGTGTCTCAGCCACCATGGAAGCCATTTTTATACTTCCTTGAGAAGTTAAACATGGAATTATCATATGAGCCAACAATTCTACTCTTAGGTGCATGCCCACGAAAATTGAAAACATATTGTATTAGTCGGGGTTCTCCACAAAAACAGAACCAATTGTGTGTGTGTGTGTGTGTGTGTGTGTGTGTGTGTGTGTGTGTGTGTAGAGAGAGAGAGAGACAGATTGAGAGAGAAAGATTCACTTTAAGGAATGGCTTATACAGTTGTGCAGACTGACAAGTCAAAAATCTATAGAGGGGCACCTGGGTGTCTCAGTCAGTTGAGCATCCGACTTCAGCTCAGGTCATGATCTCACAGTCTGTGGGTTCAAGCCCCATGTCGGGCTCTGTGCTGACAGCTCAGAGCCTGGAGCCTGCTTCAGATTCTGTGTCTCCCTTTCTCTCTGCCTCTCCCCCGCTCATACTATGTCTCTCTCTGTTTCAAAATTAAACATTTAAAAAAAATTTTTTTAAATCTATAGAGTGGATCAGCAGGCTGGAGACCCAAAAAGAACCAATGTTGCATTTCAAGTGTGAAGCCCATCTGCTGGTCAGCCTTTCATTCTGTTCAGGCCTTCAGTTGATTGCATGAGGGCCACCCACATTATGGAGGAGAATGTGCTCTACTCAAAGTCCACCAGTTTGAATCTCATCCAAAAAATACCCTTAGAGAAACATCCAGAATAATGTTTAACCCGCCCAAGTTGACATATAAAATTAACCATCACGAATCTACCCCTGGTCAACCTGGCACCCATTTGCATCTCTTTAAACCATACTTAATCTTCAAATAAAGATACTAACAAGGTCACACTCCTATCTATCTAACACGACACATCTATCCTGCAAACCAAAAATGTGCTAATCTCTCCCCCAGAAGGAGAGGTAAAGTCCTTAAGTGATGAATATTCTTCTCCTTGACATCCGTAACTTAAATACAATGATAGAAAGTAAAAAAAAAAAAAAACAAAACTTAAATACCATAATGTAAAGTCAACAAATCTTCTCTTACATGTTAAGGGAATAAGAGAAGGAAGAAAACAAAGCTTTATAAAACAAACATGGTTGATAACACAAAAAACAAACTCATGATAATTATAAACCTTGTTTGTATAACTGGTCACACGATCATAGCTTGTATTTATAACTACCTTCTTCCACTATCCATTTTATATTACCTTTGCCCTCAGCAAGCACATCAGCTGGTCATGATTTTTAATCCGGTGACCCTGAAGGGTCTGGGCCATCCATTAGCAGTCTTATCTGGATTGAGTTGTTTTCCACTGATGATAGTTACAGGTCATTTACAGTGCTGGGCAACCACCAGCTCTATATAGTTTCAAAACATCTGATTCATCTCCAAACAAAACTCTTTTAATTTTTTTTATCTTAGAGAGAGTGAGCACAGAAGCAGGGGCAGAGAGAGAGAGGGGGAGAATCCTAAGCAAGATCCATGCTCAGTATGGAGCCCAATGCGGGGCTCAATCCCTTAACCCTGGGATCATGACCTGAGCCGAAATCAGAGTCCAGTGCTCAACTGACTGAGCCACCCAGGTGCCCCAGAAAACTCTTTGCCCATTGAGCAGTTACTCCTCAATCCTTCCCCTCCACAAACCCAGGGCTCAGCAACCCCAGATCTGTGCTTTCTTTCTGTCTCTGTGAATTTACCTATTTTGGATATTTCACGTAAATGCAGTTATGTAGCATGTCACCTTTAGTGGCTGGTTTCTTTCATTTCGCATAATGTCTTTGAAGTTAATCCACCTTGTGTCAGTATTTCATTTCTTTTATGAAGAATAATATTCCATTGCATGACTATATCATACTTTGTTTAATTGAGCACCCCTTGATGGACTTGTGGGTTGTTTCTAACTTTTGTCTCTTCTGAATAATGCTGTGATGAGCATTTGTGTATAAGGATTTGTGAAGGGGTCGCGTGGGGAGGCCGGGCCAGGTCTGGCTGCAGTGGAATGGGAGGCTTCTTAAAGGCACACATGCCCCACGTGTGTCCCCACAGGACATTCGGGGAGGGCTCAAGGGGATGTCCTTAGGTACAGACAACCATGCCTTTCAACATCCTCCAACCAGAGATGAGCCAGACATGCCATTTCTCCCACAAACCACATCCCCCACTCTTTCAACAGAGGGGAGGGTAGAATACGGATAGCAACTGAAACCAGGGATCAAATGCTCTGAAGCTAACCATTAAATGAACCTGAGGACATATGGTTTTAATTTTTTAATGTTTATTTTTTTAAAGAATTTATTTAATGTTCACTTCTTTTTGAGAGAGAGAGAGAATGAGAGAGTGTGAGCAGGGCAGGAGCAGAGAGAGAAGAAGACACAGAATCTGAAGCAGGTTCTGGGCTCTGAGCTGTCGGCGCAGAGCCCGACACAGGGCTCAAACTCATGGCCTGTGAGATCATGACCCAAGCTGAAGTCGGAAGCTTAACTGACTGAGCCATCCAGCCACCTCTAATGTTTATTTATTTTGAGAGAGACAGAGAGTGTGAGCGGGAGAGGGGCAGAGAGAGAGGGAGACACAGAATCTGAATCCGACCTCAGGGTCTGAGCTGTCAGCACAGAGCCTGAGGAGGGGCTTGAACTCACAGACCGCGAGATCATGACCTGAGCCGAAATCGGATGCTTAACTGCCTGAGCCACAGGCGCCCCTGTAGTTTTAAATGAATTTTGCAATAAAAGTCATCTGGTTGTTATGAATTGGAAGACTAGTCTAAAAAAATAAATAGAAGTATAAATATAAATATAAATATAAAACCTTCCAACATACTGAAAGCAGCAGCCCTGAGCTTTCAATTCTTTTTAATGTTGTCAATCGAAATAGCCGGAGCTAAAATTGTGGAATTTCATAATTTACTCCGAAGTAAAATTGTTGAGCTTTTACCATGGGTTGTCTGAGCAGACCCTTGTCTCCCATGCTGTGTGGCCTTGGGGGAGTCACTGGCCTCTCTGGCTCCATTGTGTCATCTGTGCAAGGCCAACATGACCCTTTGCCACTGCATGGGGCTGGATTAATTACAATGGATTCTCCTTTCTTCCTCAGGCCTGGTTTCTTGGCCACCCCCTCCTAAGCCTCCTCTCTTCTGTTTTCCCTCCTAATGTTGGGGGGCCTAGGGCTCCATCCTCACTGTCTGTCCACATCCTATGCCCAGGTGAGCTCATCCATCCGGGGCTTTGAATACCACACTCACTGATGGCGTCTCGGCTCTGTCTCTCACCCCGACTTCTTCCCTCAATTCCAGACTCACGAATTCAACCAACTGAATGCGATTCTCGACTTTCCTGGATCCCAAACCGAACTCTTGATTTCTGCCCTCCACGGACCTGCTCTGCTCTGGTCCGGGTCCTGACATTTTCGGGGAATGCTCCTCCCTCCTCCCAGGTGCTCCAGCCACGACGCCTTCATCTTCCTCACCCTCAGAGCCGGTTCTTACCCATGCCTGGAGCCCACCCACTCCCCTTCCCTCCCACCCCCAGCGGCCTGGGCACAGACCCTCTCGCCTCCCTCTGCGCCACCGTGAGGGCTCTGCCCCGGTTCCTGATGGTCCGTCCTGCACTCTGGAGCCAGTGGGATGCTCTGACCCTGTGATTCCAGAACCTGCTTGGTGACACCTGCTGTGGCCTTGTCTGTCCCGTCCTGAGTCCTGAGCAGAGAGGGCTGTGAGGGACTGCGTGAGCCTGGCCCGGCCACCGCCAACACCCAGTTTGTATGGACCTTTGCAATGTCAAGCTTGGGGCCTGGCACCAGCAAAGTGCTCCATCCTTCCCAAGTTGTAAAATGGAGCCAGGCTCCAGAGTCCCAGCCTCCGCCAAGGAGAGGTGCCTGGACGGCTCCGGGAACAAGACTGGCAGAGCCCTTGGGTGTGGTGAGGGAAGGAAGAAGGGCGACATGGCCTCTGCTCATTCCCTCTGCCAGCTTTGCCCAAATCCCCGCATCCCCAAATCCTAATCCACCCTGACTAATGGAGCCCAAGCCGGCTCAAGCCCCGTGGGATGAGCCTGCAAATCCCTGGGGCTGGGAGCTCACCACCTGTCTCCAGGCTCTGCCCTTTGTGCGTGCGCTCTCTCTCTCTCTCTCTCTCTCTCTCTCTCTCTCTGGATCAGAGAGCCAGATCCAGGCTTCAGACAGGGATGATGGTAAAAGTCTATTGAGGCTACAGCCCCCTCACCTTGGCCCTCAACCATGAGATGGGAAATTCAGTTACAGAAAGCCTCATACCGTGTGTGAGTCACTGCTTCAGACCCCAGAGCCCAGGAAGGCTCATGACCAAAAGAACAGCTTTTTAGGGTTCCTTCATCAGATGCAAGAGGCTGGGGCAAGAGCTGCGGGGTGAGTTGGAGCTGTCACCCCCCATCAAAGGCTGGTAGTTTCATACCGACCTGAGTGCAAATCCTGATGCCGACCCACACCAACTGTGTGACCTTGGATGAGTCACTCAATTCCTTGAGGTTTCTACTTTCCTATCTGCCAAATGGGGCCGATGGTAAAAGTCTCTTTGTCAGGTGGTTGCATGTGTGTTAAGCAGAGTTCTTGCTGAGGTTAAAGGTCTGCTTGCTGGTGGTCCCTTCCTGCCCAGCGGCGTTCTTGCTCCTTCAGCGCCTTTCTCCCTCCACTCCCCAGTGTACCGCAGGGTTTGGGGGAGTGCCTTAGGCAGCCGGAGCCAAGGCACTGGTGGCTGGGAAAGAGAGGAAGAGAGGGACAAAGAAAGAAAGAGAAATTGACAGAGGCAGAAAGAGAAGAGAGAAGGCAGGAGAGGGGGTTGGGGCAGCAGGCGGGGAAGAGACCCTGAAACAGAGAGAGAGAAACAAAAAAAGAGACAGAGACGAACAATGTGTGTGTCAGAGACAGCCAGAGGGAGGTTGGGGTGAGACACACACCCAAAGAGACAAAAGAAACAGACCCAGGGAGTAGGAGAGGAAGGGAAAGGAGATATAGAGGGAGCCAGTTCTTTTTTTTTTTTAAGTCAGTCTTTTTATTTATTTTTTTAAAATACTTTATTGTCAAATTGGTTTCCATACAGCACCCAGTGCTCATCCCAACAAGTGCCCTCCTCTGTGCCCGTCACCCACTCTCCCCCCTCCCACGCCCCCTTTACCCCTCAGTTTGTTCTTAGTCTTTGAGAGTCTCTTATGTTTTGGAGAGAGCCAGTTCTGTGCACACCCCATACTCCGGAGGGGTCTCCACTCTCAGGGCGGCCTCATCCCTTCCCCCCAATCCTTAAATCCTCTCTCGCTCTGGCCCCTGTGCATCTGACACAGCCCTGTCCTGACCGACAGCAGTTGACGCAGGTGAGTGTGGCCAGGGAGGGTGCCTAGTCGTGCGCTGGGGATGTGTCCCTGAGGAATAGGGGCCCAGGGCTGTCGGGGAGGGGCGGGCTGGCGCGGTGGAGACAGCGGTCGGGCGGGGGGACCCGTGTGATAACATTCAGAGGGTGTGAGAGCGCGGTGGAGTCCTGGGCGGGCTGGGCGAGTCGATATCCCATTTTTCCCCCCACCGACTCAGCCAACATCTATTGCGCGCCTCCCCTCTCCCCGGGACCGGCGACCCGGGGACCTTCCCGGCGGCGCCCCGGGGCTCTCCCTCCGCCAGGCGCTCAGGGCGTTCCCCTGTTCGGTTCCCTCCCCGCCCTGCCCTCCTCCCGCAGCCGGCCCGCGGATGGCCCGGCCCGGGAGCGCCCGAGAGCCCCCGCTCCGGGCGCTGCTGCCGCCGCTGCTGCTGCTGCTGGCGCAGGCGGGCGCGGCGGGCGCGGCGGGCTCGGTGCGCCTGGCCGGCGGCCTCACGCTGGGCGGCCTGTTCCCGGTGCACGCGCGGGGCGCCGCGGGCCGGGCGTGCGGGCCGCTCAAGAAGGAGCAGGGCGTGCACCGGCTGGAGGCCATGCTGTACGCGCTGGACCGCGTGAACGCCGACCCCGAGCTGCTGCCCGGCGTGCGCCTGGGCGCGCGGCTGCTCGACACCTGCTCGCGGGACACGTACGCGCTGGAGCAGGCGCTGACCTTCGTGCAGGCGCTGATCCAGGGCCGCGGCGACGGCGACGAGGGGGCCGTGCGCTGCCCCGGAGGCGTCCCTCCGCTGCGCGCCGCGCCCCCCGAGCGGGTCGTGGCTGTCGTCGGTGCGTCGGCCAGCTCCGTCTCCATCATGGTCGCCAACGTGCTGCGCCTGTTTGCGGTGAGGGCACTCTCTCGCGTCCTCGTCCCGTCCTCGCCCTCGGGGTGGCCGATGTCTGGTCTCCTGGCAGAAATCAGGCAAATTCGCAAAGATCAACCGCTGCTTCGAAGAAACCCTGCCCTGGGGGCCAGAAGCAAGCCCAAGCCAGAGCAACCCAACGCGTCTACCCTTCCTTGTCTGCTCAGCACCCACACAAACAGCCCTTGGTGCGAATTAAGGACACCTACCTTCTGGGCGATCCAGGCGGGCTCTTCCCACAGAGGGAGGCAGCCTTTGCCTGGAGACCCGCTTGACTAGACAGGGCCGCCTGGGGTTTAGCCCCTACTCGGTCACTTGCTTGGATGTCCTTGTTTGGGGCACATATTGCACAACCTTGTGTGGTGGTCCCACTCCGGGCCCTGGGGACAGCTCTTGGTAATGAGTGCAAGTTTTACCTGGAACCAGGGCCCTCCTTATGGTGGGGCGACCAGGACATGCCCCTGGCTACTCTCTGGGGGTTAGGGGAGGGTGGTGGTGAGTAGTGCCCTTATCTTGAGGGAACTGTCTTAAGTGCAGGGGCAGCCCCTTCCCTGCAGCCTGGGGGGCAGTGATTGGGGGGAAGGGATAGGAAAAAGGGATTAGGGGGCCTTTGGCATCAGAGTGTGGGGGTTTTCGGTAGAAGTCATTCACTGGGGTTCTGTGGGGGAGGGGTGTCTCTGTCCCTCATCTTTATGTGAAGAGAGGAAGGCTTTGCTTCCATCTGGCTGAGGGAGGGGACTTCTGTTTCTTGAGAGTTTCTCTGACGGGGTAGAAGTTTTATGTGGGTCCCCCTCCATCATCTGCATCTGCAGGGATGGGGCGTAATCCCCCCACCCCTGTTCCCACTGGATGGCAGCGATGTCACACAGACACAGCTTCTAGTGGGCACCGAGAGACAGTCTGTGGCTCCCTGGGCTGTGTGTGTGGATGGGGGGCAGGGTAGTAGTGAGGAGAGAGTCTGTCTCACCCGCCTGCCCGTGTCTGTCGGTGTTTGTAGGTCTGTCCCCGGCCCTGCTTGGAGCTCTGGTTTCTGGCCCTTTCCCTGTGTCTGCCCCTCTAGGCTGAGTGCAGAGATCTCAAACCCAAGGGTCTTCAGAGGCCAGGTTGGGGTGTAGATGGGTGAAGCAGGACCCCATGAGCCCAGGGCCCGCTGCTGCCAGTTCAGCCCCAGGACCCCGCCCCCCACCCCCACACCATGTTAGACCCTGCTTACCTATTCAAAAATTAAATGCATGAAGACAGTGGTGCATGAAAGGCAACTGGGAAACAGATTTGGTTCCCTGGGGGGCTGTTTTGCAATTCCTGGTCCAGGAGCAGAGATGAATTCAGGACATATTTGTATTAGTGTGCTGTCAGGCATTTTATTTTATTTTATTTTATTTTATTTTATTTATTTTATTTTATTTTTCTATTTTTAAAAAGTTTTTATGCTTATTTATATCTGAGAGAGAGAGAGGGAAAGTGTGTGCGATCAGGAAGGGGCAGAGAGAGAGACAGAGACAGAATCTGAAGCAGGCTCCAGGCTCCGACCTGTCAGCGCAGAACTGGACTCAAGGCTCGAACTCATGAACTGTGGGATCATGACCTGAGTTGAAACAAAGAGTTGAACGCCTAACCAACTGAGCCACCCAGGCGCCCCAGCGGTCAGGCATTTTAGATTAATTTCCCTGTACGGGGAGGTTGTTCTCAAGATTAAACTTTAGTGTCTAGAGTGTCCAGAGTATCTACAGTGTCCACTAACTGCCCTTGTCCCTCCTCTGCCTCCTTTTCTCTGACCTTCCCTTTTTCTTTGTGGTTCTTCTTGTTTTTCTTTTTCTGTCTCCGTCTCTCTCTTCTCCCTTCCTCCTTCCCTCTTTCCTTCTCTCTCCCTCCTGCTCTCTGCACACTGTCTCCACACTCTACACTTTCTTTCTGTCCTATTTCAGACATCCCTGTCTCCCCTGGACCAGCCTGGCCCACCCCTTCCAGAACCTTCCCTGTCTTCCGACCTTCACCAGCTCCCACTTCGCCCCTCTTCTCTTGCTAGCCTCCCTTGTCCTGACTTCTCAGCCTTCCCCTACCATTCTCTCTCCTCTCCCACTTGCTATTCTCGCCCCCCTTGTCCTGGATCCGCTCAGCCCGTAATCCCAGCTGTCAATCACTCTAATGCACACACATAAGCCCAGTTCCAAGCAGGCGCCTTCGGAAGGCCAGACACAGCTTTGAATCAAATAATCCCCGCCTAGCTCCCCTGCCTGCTCTGACCCTGCCTGGGGGTGCTGCTCCCCCACGCAGTCTGTCCCTTTGTGTGAATTGGGAAAATATGTTGTCCCTAGGGATGACGAGAAGCCCCATCCCCCTCTCAGATGCACCCTTTGCCCAGCAGCTGCATCAGCTGCACGCTGGACTTGTGTCCCCACTCTGCCTTTGCCTGGACACACCCCTGCACCAGTGTATATGGTGCCCTGCCCTCTCCCCTAGACCCTCATACCTCCCATATTCCATCAGACCGCTTCTCAAAATTCCCTACACCCTCAGGCCTCTCCGTGTGGCTATTCCGACCGTAATCCCAAGCTCCCATGCCCCCACCTGTGACCTAGATCCCTATTGCCCTCCCTCCCCACAGGGTCACTGACCCTCCATCCATATCCCGGGTGTCCTTCCCCATTCCAGATACCCCAGATCAGCTACGCGTCCACGGCCCCCGAGCTCAGCGACTCCACACGCTACGACTTCTTCTCCCGGGTGGTGCCACCTGACTCCTACCAGGCCCAGGCCATGGTGGACATCGTGAGGGCACTGGGCTGGAACTACGTGTCCACGCTGGCCTCCGAGGGCAACTACGGCGAGAGTGGGGTTGAGGCCTTTGTGCAGATCTCCCGGGAGGCTGGTGAGCTGGGCGTTGGGGGTCCAAGGCACCAGAAGCCTACAGAGGGGTGAGCCAGGGGCCATCAGACATGGCGGGGAGCCTGGGTGGTGCCCTGTGGGCAGGTGCCCCTTTCCTTTGGAGGACTCCGTCCATGCCACAGTCATGCATGGTGGCGGCCCCAGAGGGTGGGGTGGGTGGGTGGGTGGCACAAGCGGTGACTTTGGCACCCCCGACACCCAGGGGGAGTCTGCATTGCTCAGTCCATCAAGATTCCCAGGGAGCCGAAGCCAGGAGAGTTCAACAAGGTGATCAAGAGACTCATGGAGACGCCCAACGCCCGGGGCATCATCATCTTCGCCAACGAGGACGACATCAGGTGGGACAGCGGGCACACTCCGTCTCCGGGTTCATTCGATGCTCTCCTTGAAGGCCTGCCCCCTCTTCCTACACATCCTCCAGCCTCGAATCCTCCCTTCCTCCTCCTCCCTCTCTTCGTGACGCCCTCCTCCCCCTCCTGCCCTTACACACTTTTCCTGCTGCCATTTCTCCGTCTGGCGCCCCCCAGAAACGAACCAGGCCCGGTCTGGGGGATGGGGGAGATGCTCCGAGACTAGCCAAGGGAAACACACAAAATCTCCTGTCTCTTCTTATCATTCCAAATAGGGAGGAGACCCGGGGGCAGATCTAAGTGCAGTAAATGAGCTGTCAGGCCAGGAGCCCTGCGAGGCAGCTCAGGGGATATTAGCAGGTGGCCGCGGACCCTGCCCTGGCTCAGAGCCAGCAGGGGGCTCCGCAAGAAAAGGGAGGGCATCTTCCAGGCAGCGTGAAGTGGGCTGTATGCACAGAGCAAGAGGGCAGAGCCAGGTTGCGACCTTGACTACCTGAGAAGCCCAGGGCAGGTACCCTCAACCCCTGACACCCCATTTTTCCTGATACACGAGGGTCTGCTGAGTGGTTTGGAAGGGGATAGAAGGAGCGAGAAGAAGAGGAAGTAAGTAGGAGGAGGATCGCAGGCCCTCGCTCACCCCTCGCCCCATTCGTGCCAGGAGGGTCCTAGAGGCTGCACGCCAGGCCAACCTGACGGGTCACTTCCTGTGGGTCGGCTCAGACAGCTGGGGAGCCAAGACCTCACCCATCCTGAACCTGGAGGATGTGGCCGTGGGGGCCATCACCATCCTGCCCAAAAGGGCTTCCATAGATGGTGAGTGCAGGGACGCCCTCTCCCATCGCGTCCCCGCCCCTGCCCGTCCTTCCCCACAGTCCCCTCTGGGGGTGGGGCTCATTCTCCCCATCTGTAAAATCGTATCCTGATCCGTGTCCCTTCCGGGGTTCCCAGATTCTAGGATTCTGAGATTCTGTGAATACGTCCCTCCAGGCAGTGTTTGAGTTGGTGAAGGAGGAAAAGCCCAACCCACCTGCCCAGGGTGAAGAATTAGTTTTGCTTTTTCTGTTTCTGTTTTTGTTTTAATTCAATGCCTAGATTCCTGGTGTTGCTGATTCCGCGAAAGGCATGCTAATTTGAGGGCTGGGGGGAGAGGGAGCAAAGCAAGGATGGGGACTACTGCCCTGATGATCAGATGATAAGGCTGGCCTCCCCTTCCTTCGTCCTCTGTGTCCCCCCCCCCAGGAATGTCTGGAACAATCCAGCAGAGATGTTCCCTTTATAACAGGATTGATCGTTTTTCCAACGACTGACCTGAAGACACCTTCGTGAGGTGCTGCAGGGCTATTTTATGAAGAACCTTGTGAAGGCTGAGAGCCTTGACTTTCAGCGGCTCCCAGCCTCTTGTGGGTGTACACCCACCCTCACACTCTTTCTTTCCCTTAGAGTGTATTTGGTTGCGTTTGACAAATTAAGATGAGAGCACTTTTAGCAATAAAGGCACTTCATCACAAGACTGGACGTCTGAAAGTAGGCCACTTCAGGTTTGGGCCAGTGAGTTAATGACATTCTCAAAGTCCTGAGCTCTGTCCCCACTTCTGTTCCACCATCCTCCGTGGTTGCTATGTGCCTTGGTGACTGAGGTGTCTTAATCACAAAGTGGCTGCTGAAGCTCCATCCATCACACCTTCACGTCAGCATCCTTTTTCCTCCTTCAGGAAAGAAGGAGCAGCCTAAAAGTCTTTTAGGCAGTGAGGCTCTGAGTTTACAACAGGATACAAATTCCACCCTGGAGCCCCCAGACAGCTCTGGAGCCTCCGGCCAGAAGTCAGTCAGGTGGCCAGTCCTAAGCCGCGAAGTGAGCAAGTGGCGAAGGGACGCAGAAGACTCATGCCTGGTTCGATGGCCGCCACCCTCCTCTCTCCCCGCTCTCAGGATTTGACCATTACTTCATGACCCGCTCCCTGGAGAACAACCGCCGGAACATCTGGTTTGCCGAGTTCTGGGAAGAGAACTTCAACTGCAAACTCATCAGCTCAGGTACCCAGCCCGACGACTCGGCCCGCAAATGCACAGGTGAGAGCTGCCCGGGGTGGCGAGGGGAGGCCCGGCGGGCGGCCCGAGGGCCAGGCACACTTCCTCCGGGCCTCCCTAGGGCAGGCGAGGAACGCATCGGCCGGGACTCCACCTACGAGCAGGAGGGGAAGGTGCAGTTTGTGATCGATGCCGTGTACGCCATTGCCCACGCCCTGCACAGCATGCACCAGGAGCTCTGCCCCGGGCTCACGGGCCTGTGCCCCGCGATGGAGACCACCGATGGGCGGCTGCTGCTGCAGTATATTCGAGCCGTCCGCTTCAACGGTGAGTGGGTGCCAGGTCTCCTAACAGCAGGGAGGGGAAGCCCCCCAGGGTTGGATTTCCTCTCGGCACCTAGCTTGACTCGGGATCAAAGGGACGGGAGCGGCAGGATGGTACAGGTGGGGGGCGCCCGGAACTGAGAGCTGGAAGCCTGAGCCAAATTCCAGAACCGAGTTTTAACACTCATCCCCAGGCTTCAGCACCCCTGGCCCCCAGTTGCAAAATTCAGGTGTCGGGGAGCTTTTTCTGTGACCCCTCCTGCCTGGAACCCTCAGCGGGCCACAGGCAACTCTCCCCTCCACTGCACAGAGCTGGGGGCCTCTGGACTCTGGGCATCCGGGGGGCACAGTGCAGACTGTGCAAATGCGGACAGGCTGCCCATTCTGAGTCTCGGGCTTGCAAAGGCCACCCCAGCTAAGCCCTGCAGCATTGGAGCACAAGATGCAAGTCTGATGTGTCCCCTGGTACCAGCGGAGGGCCTGGCACCTAGGCAGGGCTCAGAATAAGGTCTTCTGAAAAGGTCCAAATGTACTCAAGCTGCCCTCATGGTTTGTGCAGAGATATTCTTCTTGGTCAATCACTATCCTTTATAAAATTAAAAACTCTTCTTCCGCCGACTACCTAGCACCTTCCCTCTGCTAAATGGCCCAACTTACTATCATTGCAGATCAGCTCTGCAAGCTGGTAGAACATGCTTCCAAAAGAAATGCAGCCAGGGCATGTGGGTGGCTCAGTTGGATAAGCGTCTGACTCTCGGTTTCGCTCAGGTCATGATCTCACGGTTTGTGAGACTGAGCCCCACGTCAGGCTCTGTGCTGTCAGCTCGGGGCCTGCTTGGAATTCTCTCTCTCCCTCTCTCTCTCTGACCTCCCCTCATGCTGTCTCTGTCTTTCTCAAAATTAAATAAATAAACTTTAAAAAAATTATTAAAAGACATAAAAGCTGATTGTTCGAATCAGTACAGGTCTCATGCCAACACTCGGACCTTTGTACAAGTCTTGAACCCGTTGTTTTGCCTGGCTAGTTAAAGCTCTTTCTTTTTTCTTTTTCTTTTATTTAAGTTTATTCATTTTGAGAGAGACAGAGAGAGCAAGTGGGGGAGGGGCAGAGAGAGGGAGAGAGAGAGAATCCCAAGCAGGCTCCATATTGTCAGCTCAGAGCCCGATGTGGGGCTTGAACTTATGAAACACGAGATCATGACCTGAGCCGAAACCAAGAGTCGGTGGCTTAACCAACTGAGCCACCTGAGCACCCCTTCCACTTTTGTTTTTAAACTGTGGTTAACATGTACATAGTGTAATATTGACCATCTTAACCATCTTTAAGGGGACAGTATAGTCATGTACGCTATGGAGCAATCATTCTCCAGAACTTCTTTTTATCTTACAAGACTGAAATTCTGTCCCCATTAAAGAACAGCTGCTCATCGCCCTTCCCCAGCCTCTGGTCACCTCCCTTCGGCATTCTGTCTCTATGATTTTGCCTCCTCTAGGTACGTCCTGCAAGAGGGATCATGCAGTATTTGTCCCTTTGTGTGACTGGCTCACTTCACTTAGTGTAACGTCCTTAAGGTTCATCCGTGTCATAGCATGTATCAGAATGTCTTTCCTTTCTAAGGCTGAACAATATCCTAGCATGAATAGACACTTTGTTTATCCATTCGAGCCTCAGTGAACTTTTGTGGGTCTACTTTTTGGCTACTGTGAACGAAGCTGCCGTGAACATGGGTGTATCGGTATATCTTGGAGGCCCTGCATTCACTTCCTTGGGGCATATACCTAGAAGTGGAGTTGCTGGGGCGTGTGATGATTCTGTGTTTAGTTTTTCGAGGAACCGCCACGCTGTTTTCCACAGTGGTGGCACCATTCTGCATCCACATGAGCCATGCATCAGGGTTTCAATTTCTCCACATCCTCACCGAGTCCTGTTATTTTCTGGTCTGTGAACCGTGGCCATTCTAATGGGTGTGAGGAGGTATCTCGGTTTAGTTTTTTGTTTGTTTGTTTGTTTTTAATGTTTATTTATTTTTGAGAGAGCGAGAGAGAGAGACAGGGAGTGAGTGGGGAAGGGCAGAGAGAGGGAGACACAGAATCGGAAGTAGGCTCCAGGCTCTGAGCTGTCAAGCACAGTGCCAGAGGTGGCCTCGAACTCATGAACGTGAGATCATGACCTGAGCCAAAGTTGGACCCAGGCCCCCCTGTTATTATAGTTTTCGAGTTGCATTTCCCTGATGACACCGAGCAGCTTTGCATGGGATTTCTTTACCCTGGCTGGGCCTTGGGCCTCTCGGGGATGAGCTGGGGAACCAGCTGAGGATGACGGGCCCTCCCTCCAGGCAGCGCGGGGACCCCCGTGATGTTCAACGAGAACGGGGACGCGCCGGGGCGCTATGACATCTTCCAGTACCAGGCGGCCAACGGCAGCGCGGGCAGCGGCGGCTACCAGGCCGTGGGCCAGTGGGCAGAGACCCTCAGGCTGGACGTGAGTGGGCACGGACACGCTGACCCGGGGCGCGGGGGAGCGGGCGCACCGTCCCCGGACGGAGTCCCAGGCCCGCGTCTCCTGTGCGCCCCCAGGTGGAAGCGCTCCAGTGGTCGGGAGACCCCCACGAGGTGCCCGCGTCCCAGTGCAGCCTCCCCTGTGGGCCCGGCGAGCGGAAAAAGATGGTGAAGGGCGTCCCCTGCTGCTGGCACTGCGAGGCCTGTGACGGGTACCGCTTCCAGGTGGACGAGTTCACGTGCGAGGCCTGCCCCGGGGACATGCGGCCCACGCGCAACCACACGGGCTGCCGCCCCACGCCCGTCGTGCGCCTGACCTGGTCCTCGCCCTGGGCCGCGCCGCCGCTCCTGCTGGCCGTGCTGGGCAGCATGGCCACCACCACCGTGGTGGCCACCTTCGTGCGGCACAACGACACGCCGATCGTCCGCGCCTCGGGCCGCGAGCTCAGCTACGTGCTGCTCACCGGCATCTTCCTCATCTACGCCATCACCTTCCTCATGGTGGCTGAGCCCTGCGCGGCCGTGTGCGCCGCCCGCAGGCTCTTCCTCGGCCTGGGCACCACGCTCAGCTACTCGGCCTTGCTTACCAAGACCAACCGCATCTACCGCATCTTCGAGCAGGGGAAGCGCTCCGTCACGCCGCCGCCCTTCATCAGCCCCACCTCGCAGCTCGTCATCACCTTCAGCCTGACCTCCGTGCAGGTGGGTCGGGGGAACCCCGGGGCCGCGCGGTGGGCGCATCGCACCTGCGCTGGCGGCCTTGTCCGACACTCTAAAAAATTAATCAGGTGACCAGTCTTCTATTTTGGCTCCTATGTTAAAATTAAGAAAAAAGGAAAAAGAAAAAAAAAAGGCTATGGGAGACTGGGCCCATTTTGTTCTGCTTCTATGCGGAACTCACTTCGGAGCAGCCATTCCCCTGCTGCTCTGACCTGGAAGGAAAACGGGTCAGGAAGCTGGCGAGTGCCAGCATCCGGCAACGGTTCTGTGAAAACAAAGAGATTATTTTCTGTACGCTGAACAGGCTCTTCCACAATTTGGCTCCCGTATAAAAATAAGGCAAAGAGCTATGTGACAGTTTTCTCGAGAGAAAAAAAAAAAAAAAGAATCCGTTTCCATAAAGGGAGTTCCTGCCGCCCAAGGTTAGGGTAACCTGGATGAGAGGCACGGGCCCCAGCGATGTCACCGTGGAGCGGGCCATCCAGCTCCATAAATGGCCAGGATTGCATGAGGGCCTTCAGGGGTTTCTCTAAGATTGGAACATGACCGCAGCAGAAATGACTCTCATGATCTGGAAGGCACTGGGTATTTTCTGTGCAGAGGGGACTGAGAGACAGGTGTGTGTGACATTGTGACATTGTGGGTGCCAGCCCAGTTCTCAGGGCTAGGTGGAGGGCCTCGGCTCAGCCTCCTTTTGACACGAGCCATTCTCTTCTCCAGGCAAGCCCTTCTCCCTACCCAGTTCTGCATATACCTCCGCGATGCCCACCCACATGCAATTCTCCACGGCTGAAAGGGGTTGCCGTCTCCCTGCAGAGAGCAGGGCCCGAGAGTCCCCTGTCAGGGCCAGAGTGGCAATGCCCAGCCCATCTTGACTTCTTACCTCCCTGCTTCCCTCCTTGAAACCCTGTGACGCCCCTTTCCCCAGGATAGAGAGACTTAGACTACATTTAGGACCTCCTGGTTCATCTGCAGACTCCCTACCTTATACCCCCCCCCTTCCAGAAATCCTGGACCCTTTCACAGAGGCGTATCTTCAATTTTACTAGGTTATTTACCAATCTGGTGGACAGGAAATGAGATCTCATTGTCTTAATTTGCATTTACTTAATTACTAGTGCAGCTGGCCTTTGGAGTTTCCTCTTCTGTGGTGTGCCTGTTCCTACACTTTGCACATTTTCTATTATTTTGTAGGAGATTTTCTGTTTTCGTTGTTGTTGTTGTTTTGTGTTTTACATGTACTGGATGCTAGTTCCTTATCCATTATATGTGTTGCAAAATTGGTGGGATCCATTTTGGTTGCTGCTTCTGTGTATCACGGGCCTTGGATATTAGTTTCTCACAAGCAAATTTGTTCCCCTACCTAGAACCTTGTTCTTTTTTTTTTTTAATTTTTTTTAAAGTTTATTTTAGTTTTGAGAAAGAGAGACAGAGTGCGAGCAGGGGAGAGGCAGAGAGAGAGGGAGACACAGAATCTGAAGCAGGCTCCAGGCTCCAAACTGTCAGCACAGAGCCCGATGCGGGGCTCAAACCCAGAAACTGTGAGATCATGACCTGAGCTGAAGTCGGATGCCCAACTGTCTGAGCCACCCAGGCACCCTGAGCTTTGTTCTAAGAGGAACCTCCATGCTGCTTTTCTGGGCATTGGATGGGGCATTATTAGTCCCTTGTTTATGGAGCTACTGCCTTTGGGGGGAATCACAAAAAAATTCTCCTTCTGGATATACAAATTATTAAAAAGCATCCCTTCTTGGGGCACCTTCCAGGGTCCTGCCTTTATGCAAGTGTCTTAGTTAAAGCCAGGTGTCTTAGTTCCTGTGCCCCAGCTTCCCTTGGCTCAAGGTCATGTCTCCTGTCACTGTGAGGGAACTGCTACTCCATCTCCTCCCTCTTAGTGCCTGTGTTCGACTTTGATAACCTCCCAGGCCACCCGGCATCAGCTCACATCCTTACTAGTCTCTGTTTGAGTGCCTCATTCAGAGCTTCACCGCGCGTCCGTGCATGATTTCATTATATTACGTTCGACGGTTCCCTGGAGCTGGAGAAGGAAGGGCGTCCTCGAGAATTAGGTTTGCCACGTTGCTGAACAGGATCAAGCCAGTGTTGTCACATCTACAGAAGGGAGATGGCCCTATCTACCTGGAGGGTTAGGAGGAGAGACAATCTCTGCTGAATCTGGCCCTCAATCCATGGGGCATGCACCGGCTCCTCCCCCGAGCTGGCATGGAAAAGATATGTGCCAATTCCAGGGCCACTGCCTGCTGTCACTGTGGCTCTTGGGGCTGAGCATCCCACTCATTCGGCCAGGAGCCTCGAGGCGACCCTACCCTGCCAGACGCGGGTGGGTGGCCAGGCTGGGTGTGTCCCTGATACGGTGTCGGCTCCTGCAGGTGGTGGGAGTAATGGCATGGCTGGGGGCCCAGCCCCCACACAGCGTGATCGACTACGAAGAGCAGCGGACAGTGGACCCGGAGCAGGCCAGAGGGGTGCTCAAGTGCGACATGTCAGATCTGTCCCTCATCGGCTGCCTGGGCTACAGCCTCCTGCTCATGGTCACGTGCACGGTGTACGCCATCAAGGCCCGCGGCGTGCCCGAGACCTTCAACGAGGCCAAGCCCATCGGCTTCACCATGTACACCACCTGCATCATCTGGCTGGCTTTTGTGCCCATCTTCTTCGGTACCGCCCAGTCAGCCGAGAAGGTAATCTGGGGTGTCCCGTTGGTTTCCCTGCCTCCTTTGTTTTCCGCCTGTCCCCAGGAGGGGCTCAATTATCCCAAGAGCTGGACCACCCACGTGAATGATTGCTCACTGGCTGACTCGTTCACGTACACACTCATGCACTCATTTGTTCTTCAGTGTCCCTGCTGGCCCCGTGAGTCCCGTCTCCCTCCATTTGTTCGTCCATGTTTCTACCCATCCGTTAACTGGTTTCTATTCAATTACCTCTTCCTATACTTCATCCTGTCAATCTATTAATCTGTCAGTTCATTTGCTTGATCATTATTCCGTCATTTATTTGTGCATAGAGTAGAACATGTGTTTATTTGCCCCTGTCAATCATCTGTTTGCCCACTTGCTCTCTTATTCAATCTCTGTTCATTCGTCTGTTCATTTAAAAACATGTTCATTCATTCATTAACATGCTCTAGCCCTTTTTAGGCATACGGACCATTACCCAAGGGTCACTCGCTGTGAATGAACCCTTCAGTTCCTTGGTCACTTGTCCACTTGGTGCCTTGTCATTCATCCTCCTTCCTGCCTTTGTCAGAGCCACGCCATGATCGCCACTTCTTCATGCCACAGAGTCTTTGCTTGTATGTTGTCTTTTCTATTCATCGGATGAACACAGACTCATGCAGGGGTGGGGGGTGGGACAGAACGGGGCTGAGTCCCACCTGGTCCCTTCCTCCATGACTCAGATCTACATCCAAACCACCACACTGACTGTCTCCTTGAGCCTGAGTGCATCGGTGTCCCTCGGCATGCTCTATGTGCCCAAGACCTACGTCATCCTGTTCCACCCAGAGCAGAACGTGCAGAAGCGGAAGCGAAGCCTCAAGGCGACCTCCACGGTGGCAGCCCCACCCAAGGGCGAGGACACAGAGGCCCCCAAGTAGCGAGCGGAGGAGGAGTGGGAAGGCTGCTCCCTCTCTTCTGCACTTTTCTTTCCCTTGCTTCGTGGCGGAAGCTGTGAAAAGTCCAGGTCTGCAGTGAGCAGTCGGAGGCAGGGAGTCCACAAAGTCCATGCCCACCGGGACGGAGCTGGCCTCCAGAAAGACCTGGACCCACACACCACACATCGTCCTTGCTTTTCTGTGCCTGTTCAGGCATCATACGTCCTTGCCGCTACCAGACTTTCTACTCATGGAGGGAAACAGCCACCGCGAGGATCCTTTTCTGGGGAGTGACTGGACTTATGCTCCCTGGTCCAAGTTCAGAGAGCATGATGAAGCCCTGGGCATGAGTGAGATTTCCACCTGATTAGCCAGCACAACCTGGGGACTGGGCAGTGTGCAAGAATGTGTAGATCTCACTGTGGAAATACAGGGCCGGATGCAGGGAGGGGCAGTTTCCACAAGAGACCTGGGGGTCTGGGTTCTGGACTCAGTAACTCAGGCTTGGCACTGAGGGATGGAACCTTGGGTCAGAGCCCGATGAGCAAGGATGGGACCTGGGAGTGAGAACTGGGACGTACCCCATGAGGTTACTTGTGTTGAGGTCTTTTTCCCAGGACCTTCGCCCCTGGGATCTGGGGTATGTCACACTTAGGAGTATAGCTTTTTGCCTTCCCCATGCATATGCCCTCAAATGACCCCCAAACCCTCGTGTGGTGTTAGTGGAGTGTGAGCGAAGCAACAGGGTGGCAGGTGCCCTCCTCTGATGGCCCTGAAGGATTGTGGTCAGGAGTCTCAGGTTGGGGCCAGTGACAGAGAGTTGTGTCCTTGGTGACAATTGATTCCAAGTAGACATCTTAGGATGAATATCAAAGCTTTTCTCTCCCAATATTTCCTGGGAGGTCCCCTTTGAAAGACGAGCACAGGGCATGGGGAGGGAAATGCTTGGACTTCAGGTGCATGGACATTCATTTTTCAGTTTTTTTTTTTGTTTTTTTTTTTTTTTTTACAAAAAGCTTTTAGTTGTGGAATTGTATTTCCCTGTGGTACAATTTAAATTTGTTAAATCGGCTCTTTTTATTTATCAGTGTGAATTCTTTAGTAGCTGATGTCTGGAACCAATTCTGAAGATGAACCCCACTTCATTCAACACAAATACTCTTTCCTACGCTGAGTCTCTGTTGTGTAATAAATTGTGACCTTGGGACTAGGTGTTTCTGCATTCCTTAAATTGATAGGACTTCTCCTCAGAGTAATACTTTTGGGCATACAGATTGTCCATCCTCATGTTTCTGCATTCCTATGGTCTCTCCACCATGTGAATTAGGAAGTTTTATTTATCTCCGAGTGCTTTCCAAAATTCATTATTGCATCAGGCTTCCTTCCTGTGTGGGTTTTCTTTTGTATAATGTGATGAGGTGAGTTTTCTTACTGAAGGCTTTTCCACATTCGTGCTTTTATGGGATTTTCCTCCTATATGAACTCACAGAGAGTCAGTGAGCTCTGATACCCAAACGAAGGTGTTCCTGTGTGTTTCTCTTGGTGTTTCCCCCAGTATGAATTCCCTGATGTACAATCCCTGTTGACTTCTAGTTGAAAACGTTTTCCACATTTTTTACATATTTGTGGTTTTTCCCCACTCTACACTCTGTGACTTAGAGTTTGGATGATTTCTTAGTAGAACTTTTCTAAATTTAGAGGATTTCCCTCCAGTGTGAAGTTTCTGCCTTAGAGTCTTGGCTTCCTGCTGAAGACTTTCACACACTCCCCACATTCGTTCATACCCGTCTTGTATGAATGGTGTCAGTGCTTTGCTACACAGCAGGTTCTGGTACCTTCTTACCGGCATCTCACATTCAGTCCGTGTGTAGATGACTTCCAAACAGGCGCCATTTTGTGTGTGGTGGGGAAGCCCCTATTACTAAAGGTGTTATTATACATGGCACACTCCTGAGGTTTCTCTCCTTTATGAATTCTCTAATGTATACAAAGTTTTGACTTCCAGAAGAAGGCTTTTCTTCAATCAGTGTGTACATAAGATTTCTCTCTTTGATCATTTGATGTTCAGTGGGGGGCTAACAACTTCCTGAAGGTTTTCCCATGTTATGTACATGCAGAGTTTTGCCTTCTCTGAGGTTCAATCGATTGGATCCCTTGAATAAAGGTTTGTTGCTGGTGGTGCTGTTGTTTTCCAATTTCTGGAATTTATAAGGCATTCTGCCTGTGTTGTTTCTTTTATAGTGAATAAAAACTGGACTCTACTTGTAGGCTTTCTCATATTTGTTGCCGTTGAATGATTCTCCCCGTATGAATTATGTGTTCCAGTGAAAATGGCGCTCTGGATTGGAGGCTTTCCCACATTATAATCACAATATTTTTCTCCAGTATGAGTTCTCTAAGCAGAGGAAGATTACATTTTGATAAAAACTTTTACTCACCTATTCTCAAGGTTATCACCTGTGTCCGATGTGTTGAGATCTGTACAAGCAGGGCCTCTCTTATATTAACTATATTCTTTCTTAAAAAATTTTTTAATGCTTCTTTATTTTTGAGAGAGAGAGACAGAGTGCAAGCGGGGAGGGGTAGAGAGAGAGAGAGGGAGACACAGAATCTGAAGCAGGCTCCAGGCTCCAAGCTGTCACCACAGAGCCTGATGGGGGACTCAAACCCACAAACCATGAGATCACGACCTGAGCCAGTTGGACACACCTAACCAACTGAGCCACCCAGGCGCTCCTTATGTCTTTTAACTAGTGCGAGTTTTTGGACACATTTATTACATTTACTATAGTGTTGTCGCATTTATTACATTTGTGCTCCCACCAATTTCCCACCAATTCATTTGCATTCATCGCCTCTCACTCGGTGACTTCTTGTTGAATAAATATAACTTTTCCCCAAAGTTCAACTTGGGTTCCCTGCTGGTTTTTTTTTTTGTGTGTAGTTACCAATTTGCAAGACTCCCCTAAACTGGAATAAAATGCACAATTCCAGTGAATCTTTCCACCATCATTTTATACAATGAAACCTCTTCAGAAATAGTCTGTTATAGCGACACTTTTTTTTTTTCCTAAATATGAAAAACTCCCAAGGGTAAATACTTTCCATCTCTTGGGCTTTGAGGAGGGAAACATGCTGCAGTGTGGACAAAGCTCTGACAGCTACAGGCGGCTGGGAATTTCCGAGATGACCTTTCAGCCTGTGGAGCAAAAGGTGAGAACCAAGACGGGATAGGGTTCTGAGAGGAGAGAGGCTGAGGGGAGACTTGAACGGGAAAGGCAGTCGAGGGTGTAGAGAGGCAGATTAGCGAAGGGACCAGCTTTAGACACTCTAAGCCTCATTGCTTCACTCGTGGATTCCTGTGATGGGATACTGACTAGTCTCTGCCACCTGTATCTTTCCCCTCCATCCTACACACCAATATCAAAATCATCATTCCGGGGCACCAGCTCCCCACATTTATAGGAATGTTGCTATGGGCCCTGTCCTCTCCCAGCACCTGTATCTGGCTGCAATTCATTCTCATATTCCCCTGCAGACCCAGAAACAGAAACAGCGGGAAGGGCACAGGAGTCTGGCCCCACATGCTGCTTGCCGATATAATCTGGCAGATGAAGTATTATGAAGTTATTCTACCAGGGCTCTTGAGTATTGAACTTACCCATTGTATCAACTTCTGAGTTATTATTTTTTTTCCTATTCTGAATTGCCAGAATAGGAACAGAGACATTTTCCACGGTCCACAGGCTTTGTCTTGCCCCTGACACTGTAGACTTTCTTCAGTCGGCTTTCACATCTAGAAATTGTACAGGGTCAAGGTTAAGACTTCTTGAGATCAATCCCAGTTCTGCCACTTACCAGATGGGTGACCTTGGGCAAGATGATTAGCTTCTCCCACAGTCGCTGACAGTCAGTGTCCTGAATGACCCCTGCAGAGATGCCCAAATCGCCGATCCCGTTTACCTCTGCTGACCCTCCCTGCCCCCGCACTGCCCATGCAGATTCCACTCATTAAAAAAACCCCTCAGCTGACCAATCCCAAGGCCCCATCTCAGATCCCCCAAATAGCACTCCTTCTTCAAGACTGCTCCCTAGAGAAATCTGCACTGTATTTCCCTCATAAAAATATGAATTCTTCAGGGGCGCCTGGGTGGCTCAGTCGGTTAAGTGGCCGACTTTGGCTCAGGTCATGATCTTAAGTCTGTGAGTTCGAGCCCCGCATCGGACTTTGTGCTGATGGCTCAGAGCCTGGAACCTGATTCGGATTCTGTGTCTCCCTCTCTCTCTCTCTCTCTGCCCTTCCCCTGCTCACGCTCTGTCTCTCAAAAATAAATAAACTTTAAAAAAAAAATGAATTCTTCAACCAGGCTCCTGGTGACAGATTTAGGTTTTTTCTAAGTCCAAGGGTTTTTTTTTGGGGGGGGGGCAGGGAGCCTTTTTTACAATAAACAATAACTTCCTTTGAACTCTCCAAGTGAAAATAAAAACCATAGGTTCAAAGAAATAATAATAAAAGACCTTGTTTACTATAGTTGAGAAACTGAAGACAAACTTTGAAATTATCTTCTGCGAAGGGGATCACACTATAAAATGTGCTGTAGCATCCTGAATAGAATAAAAGGTGTGCTTTAGTTTTGATATGCAGTGTATGGTATCAGCGTTCTGCTGGCAGCAATGCTGCATTCTGTACATATTTTTGTTCTACAAGGTCAAGTTTGTTAACCATGCCGTTCGATTCTTTTATATTATACTGACATTGAATTTGATGACTTTAAAAAGACCGGAAAAATGGCTAGAAGTCCTTCAGGACAAAGACATATGGACACACCCTTAAACAGGCCATAGAAATGCCTCTTAAGCTGCATTCAGAGATGCTGGTTAGACGAGGCTGGTTGTTAGGGAATTCAACTGTGAAGGAAAACAATATGTACAGAAGACCGTAATACAGCCTTAAAATTTTGGTCTAAAATTTTTGGTCTAAAAGTGTTGGGGCACCTGGGTGGCTCAGTCGGTTGAGGCTCCGACTCTTGATTTTGGCTCAGGTCGTGATCCCAGGGACATGGGATTGAGCCCCATGTCAAGCTCTGCGCTGAGCACGGAGGCTGCTTGGGATTCTCTCTGCCTCCTTCCTTGCTCATGCACGTTCTCTCTCTCTCAAAAAAAATTTTTTTTATTTAAAAATAAACAAAAAGTTGGGTGTTAATGAAGGACTCTTTAAATCTTTATTAAAATGGAGAACTTTGAAAGTCTTCATTGACATTCTCCCCAGCATTAAAATCAAGTTCTAATTATCCTCTTGAGGGGTGCCTGGATGACTCAGTTGGTTACGCATCCAACCTCAGCTCAAGTAATGGTCTCACGATTCATGAGTTTGAGCCCCATGTTGTGTTCTGAGCTGACAGCTCAGGGCCTGCTTCAGATTCTGTGTGTCTCTCTCTCTGCCCCTCCCCTGTTCACGTTGTTTCTCAAAAATAAACATTAAAAATTTTTTTAATTATCCTCTTGAGTGAAGTGAAAGAAAACAAGATATTGAGATAAATTATTTTAGAAAAATATACATTTTATTGACTGGGTCAATCCATATTTTAAAAAAATGTTTTAATGTATATTCATTTTTTTGAGAGAAAGAGAATCTGAAGCATGTATAACCACTATGACTTGGCACAAACTATTAATGGTTATTGCTCTGTTTCTCTGGGTGCCAGCCTTGGCTTTCTGCTTTTGGAATACCTCCAGAAGGGTGTTCCTAGTAATCACCCATTTGCCCTGCATCCGGGACCTGCCATGGTTATCGGGCTGTGCCCATGAGATGTCCCAGGGTGGATGCTTGTTTGTGAAACCGTGGCTCTTGCACTCTCAGGTTAGAGGAGTGCCCTGAACCCCTTTCCACTTTCCTGCCCAGGGCCGAAGAAGGGTCTTCTCCTGGAAGAAGTGGGGATGGAAAACCATGCTTGGGATATTGTTGCAACACTGGGGACTTGCTACATAGCTTTTCACCTGTCAATAGCCACATCGGCCCCACCCCAACGTCTGGAGCCAAGGGCTCTCTTAGGGTGGTCTAGAATGTGTCCATAAAGGAGGGGGCTGAGTGCAGCAGGTAGGTGTGTCCTAGAGCTACACTGCCTGAGCCAAGTCCTTGAATCATTGGTACCAGCCGTGCAATCTTGACATGTTTTTAAACTTCTTTGTTCAACGTCAAGTGGGGATGGGGCAGTCTCCCATAATTGTGAGGATTAAGGGAGTTAATATACGCAGAGTACTTACAACAGTACCTGGCATGAGGTACATTCTCAAATGTCAACTGCTATTTTCGGGGACTGGGAATCTTTATATTCCACAGCTTGAACACTATGGTCTCTGGGCCAGAAAGGTTTGGGTGTTCACTGTGGGAGCAGACCGGCCATCTGAAGATAAAAACACTCAGAAGCACTACTTTCTGGCCACATCTTCGTAGATAACCACGCAACACAAATGGAGCTTGTGCCTCTTAGAACACTGTGTGCTTTTCTCATTTATTTTCAGAAAGACACATTCTATGGCAATAGTTTTCAAGAATGGTGAGGAGCGGTAGACAGGGCAGCACACAGAATGAGGAAGAACACGCCCCCAATGACCAAATACTGGCACTTGCCGAGGAGGGTCATCACGAACACAGCTGAGAAGTTCACGGGTGATGGGAAACCATCAAACCTTGTGTTTTCTCCTCCCTTCACGAACTGGTATAAAAATACTAAAAGTAATAAAACTATTACCAAAAATATATTTAGCAGGAGTTGAGATGGGTCAGGAAGCTGGGATCCCTCCCACTGTGGGCTAGAGCAGGGTGGGAGTGTTTTTTATGTTTCCTCATCGCCTTGCTGGCTAATCCAGTAGGACAGAGTGCCAAGGGGATAAGGCAGGAAAGGAGAGGAATGAAGACAGTTGGAGCCTACGCACTCTTAGACTAAATTCATGTTTAAGGGAATTAAGTTGTTTTCTCAACCAAAGACGCATGCAGTTTAGGGCTGTTTTGTTCCAAGACTCCGAGGCCTAGGCACAATAACCCAGAAGCCTGAATCTGCTGAGGACCAAGGTGCCATTCACTCTAAAAGCAGTTGCTAAATATGGAGGAAGGCCACATCTTGTGCAGACACTGCTAACAGAGTTAGGCCAACTCGGGTGGGGAGGGAGAACCCAGGTGCAAAATCTATGAGCTGGAGACGGGAAGACCTGACGAGAGAGCATTCGGGGAATTTGAAAGGGGAGACCGGAGCAATTATTTCTCCCCCAAGAGCTGGCAGTTTCAGGGGGTGTTCACGGGAGCCCAAGACAATGAAGAATTTAACATCTAGGTGCTAATCCTCTTCTCAAAAGCCTTCGCTCTGGGCCGAGTGGAATTGGCACTTCTACAGTAGGCCAGGAGAGTGCTGATGTGGGAGATGGGATCTACGGCTGCTTCTCTGGCTCCTCTCTTTCTACAGTCCAGGTGAGGGCGTGGGGAGACTGACTATTCATTATCTTGAAATGGCACAGTTGTGGGTGTGCTGGGAGGTCTGTGTACTAAGTAGGGCAGGGAGTAATCTGATCGAGGGCTTCTAGGCTGCACGGATTCCAGTGCAGGAACAGTTGTTGGAGCCGTCACTGGAAGGAATGAGGTGCTTAAAGGGCAGCAGGTCTTGGCCCTGGCTCCACTGCAGGCACATGACAAGTGGCAGGGGCTCTCATTAAGAACACACAAAATGAACAAAAAGCTCAGCTGGGCAATGTTCCACAGGGATTAAGAGGAAGATCATTAAGACCAGGCAGGCCACGTGGATAGTACTGAAGGCAGCTATCTGTGGCCGTGAGTAGTTTTCCATGTTTATTGTGGAATCTGGGATTGCTAGCCCTGTGGGGCTGTACATGACACGTGTGGCCCAGGGCACAAACAGTTCCAAGTAACCTTCTGAAATGCTGCCTCACCTGTAGCCTGATAGGGGAGAAAGTATGAGTTACTGATCACCTGCCCACACCAGCGGCCTCTATTTGACGGAAGCTGAATTTAGAGAACTTAGGCTTTAAAGCCACCAGAAGCTTCCGGGTCTATTCAACTTGGGAGGCCACTGCTTCCACCAGGATATAGACTATCCTCTTCTGTAACTTGGGAATCAAGGTGCAGCCTTTGTGGGGCGAGTGGGCTGCCCGACCTGACGGAGAGCACCCCCACAGATCAAGAACCTGCCACTCTGCTTCCCAGAACAATGGCTGACTTGCTCTTCCACCTTCATGATGTGGTATGTTCCAGTCTGGAGTCGTGTGAGCTCCCCATTCTTTGTGGTGGGGAAGGGTACAGTGCTACCAGAGGCTGTGTGTGTGAAGACACACACATTACTTGATCTCTGATTTCTACTGATAGCACCGATGGTAAAGGAACTGTACCTGCAGGACCAGAATATCACTAAAACTTTTGGGTACAGGCAGTGCTCTGCCAGAGACTGTCATGATGCTGTTGACCACTTCTTGACCCATGGAGTTATTCCACATGTAGCTCACCACTGTCGGAATGCGACGGTCTTTGAATAGTGGGATACCCAAGATGGAGGAGAGGAAATGCCCACTTTCAAATGCAAAAGCAGAAATTCAGAGCCATTTTTCCCGTGAACACAGTTGATACCTTCAGAAAACTGGACAGAAGGGCAGGGGCCAGGATAGTCTAATGCAGTGGACACAGAGGCCTGCCAGCCAAGGGGGAACAGAGCAGGTCAGAACCTTTGAGAACTGGCTTGGGGGCTCTAATTTCTTGTCAGTTGCACGTCAGGCGATGGCAAGTCACAGAAGTGGAGGTGACCTAGACCACTACGAGGTAGTTGGACTGTCACACCTGAAGTAGAGCATGTCCCTGACTGCTCTAGGTAGGGTAGCTACAGTGTGGAACCACTGGGGGGTAATGTGTACGCACACTCAGCCCCCGCTTTAGATACATCCCAGTGTCAGAGTCAAGCTGAGGCCCAGAGGAACTGGGTAACTCAAGAAGTTTAATCAACCTCTGTCTCCCAGGGGTCCCAAGTTCTGAAAGCTGGGTCTGGGTGCAATATCCAGAATCCTGGACTGTGTATGAGGCCAGATTGCCGTGTTCCCCAAGGTCAAGTGGGATGAAAATAAGTGACATGATGTCACCACTTAGGAGGTGCTAAATCAAGAGGGACACACCATTCAAATGAGTTGTCCTAGAAGGAGAATACAGGTAAGCGGCCAGTGGACACGTAAGTCAGGGAGATCTGACAAAAGGTGGTTTGAAGCAGAAGGTGGGAAACACAATTTGAGTTAACTCCTGGCCCAATGCACGGGTGACTGCACTTTGCTTACACTGGGTTTCATCAGGGTTGGTGAAAAAAAAAGGGTTCCATTAAAAGTAGAAACCCTCTCATATAAGAGAATCGAGTAGTGTGAAACACTTAGAGGCCATCTTCTTTTTTGTTCCTTTGCTTCTCGACCTGAATTTTTACCATTTTATAGTCTCTCTTAATAGTCAAAATGTAAATTTGATAAGCTAATTTCTGTGTTGTTAATGAAGCTTCATTTTGGTCATGATATCTGACAATTCAGTAATTCAATAAAACATTACTGCTATTCGACGGAGGCAGTTCTGAACTACGAGTGCATGCCATTCTTAAATTCTCAAACGCACAATACTGTGAATAATAAGACCATCTTCGGGCAAGCTTTCATGGCTATTTCCTGGAATGGATTCTCATACATTCAATAATGAACAATTCAGTCTCAAAGGTCTCCCATATGAACTACAGTCCTGTCACTTTTCTCCAATATGATGTCTCTGATGCTGAATGAGGTTTGCAGTCTGGTTGAAAGCTTTCCCACATTTATTACATTTATAGGGCTTCTCTCCTGTGTGAATCCTCTGATGCTGAGTCAGGTGTGTGCTTCGAATAAAGGCTTTCCCACAGATTTTGCATTTGTAAGGTTTTTCTCTAGTGTGGATTCTCTTATGTTGAGTAAGGGCCGAATGGTCACTGAAGGCTTTCTCACATATGTTACATGTGTACGGTTTTTCCCCAGTATGAATTCTCTGATGTTGGGCTAGGGCGGATTGGTCCCTGAAGGCTTTCTCACACAAACCACACCTGTAAGGTTTCTCTCCGGTATGAATCTTCCGATGTCGAGCAAAGGATGAATTATCCCTGAAAGCTTTCCCACATTCACTACACTTATAAGGTTTCTCTCCAGTATGAATTCTCTGATGCTCGGTTAGGGAAGAGTTCACCCGGAAGGCCTTTCCACATTCATTACATTCAAAGGGCTTCTCTCCAGTGTGAATTCTTTGATGCTGAAGAAAACTTGTACTCTGATTGAAGGCTTTCCCACACTCATGACATTTATAGGGTTTCTCTCCACTGTGAATATTCTGGTGTTTGGTAAGATGTGCCCTGCATACAAAGGCTTTGTCACATACGTTACATTTAAAAGGTTTCTCTCCAGTGTGTATTCTGTGATGGTGGGCAAGGTGTATGTTTCGGATAAAAGCTTTTCCGCATAAGTTGCATTCGAAAGGTTTCTCTCCGGTGTGAATTTTCTGATGATAAGTAAGCGACGAGCTCACCGAGAAGGCCTTGCCACATTCCTTACATTCGTACGGTTTCTCGCCAGTGTGAATTCTTTGGTGATGGATGAGGTGTGTACTCTGGTGAAAGGCTTTCCCACATTCTCTACATTCATATCGCTTCTCTTTAATAACAGTTTTCCGATTTGCATTAAGTTTTTCAGTATGAACTTTCTGATGTTTATTAAGGGTCGAACTTTTAGTGAAGACTTTTCCGCACTCACTACATTCAAAGGCTTTTTTGCTAGACTGCAATCCCTGACTTGGAACAAAAGATGAGCTCACGATGCTGTGCTTCCCAGGTTCATTGCCTTCCTGGTCACTGAGCACAGAGGGGGTTTTCTGGTGAGCGATGGCCACCTGGCCTCCATGGTGCCATTCCAACAGGCCATCATATTTCCAGTGACTATCTCTAGTAAATCTTTCCTTTATCGTCCACCGATCCAGGTTTTCTCCAGGAATATCTAACTTGGGAGTGGATTTCATACTGACAGGCGAAGTCATCCAGTCTGAAAGACATCAAACACAAAAAAATGTATTTTATCCTGGTAACATACCTAGTTGGGGTAAGAAGATGGGACAGTTTATAATGCGAACAAAGAGGCTGCAGTTTGGAAGTCTTCCTGAAGTGAAGATAAGAAAGGAAAGGGGAGGGGCACCTGAGAGGTTCAGTCGGTTAAGTGTCTGACTCTTGGTTTCAGCTCAGGTCATGATCTCACGGTTTGTGAGACTGAGTCTCATGTCAGGCTCTGTGCTGACACCATGGAGCCCGGTTGGGATTCTCTCTCTCTCTCTCTCTCTCTGCCTCTTCCCTGTCCACAGAAGTTCACTCTCATTTCCTTGCTCTCAAAATAAATAAAGTTTTTTTTTTAAAAAAGAAAAAGAGGTAAACAGAGGATGTGGCAGGAAGGGGTTGATTTAATGTGTGTAATCTATGAAACAGGACAGCTTGGAAACTTAGGCTGAGAAGTCACAGGCCTGGGTTGGGATCCTGAGTACAGTACTCAGGTTACAGAGACATTACTTGACTTTCTAAGCCTCAAAAAAACCTATACAGACCACACTCTGCTAACAGATAAGAAAAAACGTACCTTATCTATTTTAGTGGTATGGTCTTTAAAATAACCCAGATCGGGTCCTTAAGAAACAGGGAAACTGGAGGTCCACACTTGGGAAACTAATTTGACTCCCATAACTACTAAAAGCAACATTTTAATGTTTTATATTAGCATTCGGATAGCTAATAAAATGGATGTGTAAAACACTCATCTACAAAGGACCTCCTCCTACTAGTGAACTAGGAAGCAATGTCTTCAAACCTGCATGGATAACGTAACACCTATATGAGGAAGATGTACCATGAAGTTGTATGTGTGATGACAGAAAATTAGGAACCAAGCAGCAAATCTGCCAGGAGATACCCAGTATGTGTTGGAGGGTGAGGCCCTGAATCCTGGGAAATACTGGGATATGAGCCACGGTCCCATGCGTGATCCGACAAAGTCATTTCTCTCCCCACAAATTCTGCACATACTCAATGTGATACAGGCATACCTCAGAGATATTTCGGGTTCACCTCTTGACTGCTGCAGTGAAGCAAGTACTGCGATGAAATGAGTCAAGTGAATTCTTTGGCTTCCCAGTGCATATAAAATCTATGTTTACACTATACTGCAGTCTATTAAGTAGCGTAGACAAACGCCATATATGCCATAGTTAGAAAGTACTTTATTGCTAAAAATTGCTAACCAGCATCTGAGCTTCTGGCAAAATCGTTTTCCGGTGGAGGGTCTTGCCTCAATGATGACGGCTCTGGGGTGCGTGGGGTGGCTCAGTCAGTTAAGCATCCAACTCTTGATTTTGGTTCAGGTCATGATCTCACGTTTTGTGAGATCAAGCCCTGTGCTGGGGTCCGTGTGGACAGGGCAGACCCTGCTTGGGATTCTCTCTCCCTCCCTCTCTTTGCCCCTCCCCAGCACTTGTGTGCGCACTCACTCAAAGTAAGTAAATAAACTTAAAAGAAAAGATGATGGCTGCCAAATGATGGTAGCTGAAGGCTCGAGTGGCTGTGGCAATTTCTGAAAATAAGATAACAATGAAGTCTGCAGCATTGAGGGACTCTTCCCTCTCAGAAACAATTTCTCTGTAGCAAGAGATCCTGGTTGACGGCACTTTGCCCACAGAACGTCTCTCAAACTTGGCAGCCAATCCTCTCAAACTATGCCGCTGCTCTATCAACTAACCTTATGTCATATTCTAAATCCCATGTTGCCATGTCGACAATCTTCATAGCATCCTCATCAAGCTGTAGATTCCATCTCAAGAAACCCCCTTCTTTGCTCATCCATAAGAAGCAACTCCTCATCCATACAAGTTTGATCATGAGATTGCAGCAATTCTCTCATGTCTTTGGGCTCCACTTCTAATGCCAATTCTCTTGCTATTTCCACCACATCTGTGGTTACTTCCTCTGCTGAAGTCCTGAATCTCTCCAAGTCGTCCATGAGGGTTGGAATCAACTTCTTCCAAACTCCTCCATTAATGTTGCTATTCTGACCTCTGTCCGTAAACCACGGATGTTCTTAATGGTATCTAGAATAGTGAATCCTTTCCAGAGGTTTCAATTTTATTGCAAGAATTACCAAAACGTGACACGGTGATATGAAGTGAGTATATGCTGTTGGAAAATGGTACTGATAGATTTGTGTTGATGTGGGGTTGCCACAAACCTTCAATTTGTAAAAAAATGCATATCTGCACGGCACAACAGAATGAGGTATACCTGCATTAACAAGCAGAGTTCTGGACTGCATACCAGTTTTTGTAAATATCTGCCTATTTTGTTAAGTCTATTTAAGACTCTGTGCTAAGAAAAACGATAAGAACTAGATACTACACACCAAGGATGCAAATTCTGGGAAATCCTATCAAGAACAAGTCTCTGTCATTATTTTTTCCCCCTAAACACTCCAGAAAATCTACAAAGAGCTATAATTAATGAAACAAAACAAAACTAAACAAACCTCTTTACTTATCAGGAAAAGAAAGTTAAGCAGGTGCATTTTAAAGCTGCAGTCCTGATGAGCTCAAGAATGATACATCGTTGCTCAAAACAAAGAATGGTCAGTTCAACACCAGGACTGCCAAATCTAAAGGTTTTAAGGGCTGACTTTCACTTTTGGACCTGATAGAGTGGCCTGAGGGAGACATTCCTGCAGAAAACAAATGGAAAATCTTAATTGAAAAACAAAAACTCTGTCTAAAGGCATCAGATGTCACTTGAGGCCAGACTGATAGTCTAATATTTGGAAGAGAAGGGAAATAGAGAGGTAATCTCAATACTTGCTGGGTTTTTTCCTTATAAAATTTGCTGAATTCTGAAACTTCTCAGGGCAAGAAACCAAACTTAAGCAAAACTTCAAAATTTTCTAGTCTTGGGATGCTTGGGTGGCTCAGTCGGTTGAGCGGCCAACTTCGGCTCAGGTCATGATCTCACGGTTCGTGAGTTCGAGCCCCGCATCAGGCTCTGTGCTGACAGCTCAGAGTCTGGAGCCTGCTTCAGATTCTGTGTCTCCCTCTCTTTCTGTTCTTCCCCCACTCATACTCTCTCTCTCTCTCTCAAAATAAATACTTAAAAAGAATTTTTTTTTCTAGTCTTAAGATACTATGGAGCCAATGGACACTTAAGTGTCTGACTTCAGCTCAGGTCATGATCTCACGGTTGGTAAGTTCAAAGTCCCACAGTGGGCTCTACACTAGCAGTGTGGAGCTGGCTTCAGATTCTGTCTTTCCCTCTCTCTCTGCCCCTCCCCTGGTCACACTCTATCTCTCTCTCAAAAATAAGTAAATAAACATTAAAAAAAAAAAAAAGATACTACAGAGCCAAAACCTGAGACCAGGATCTTCCAAGGAAGGGGGTAGTGGTCATACATGTGAAGTTCTCAGTTGGCACTCCTGGAGGGCTGCAAGGGCAAACAAGACATAAGCAAAGCTTTAGAAACACTGCAACCCAATCTCCAGGTAACGTGTTCCTGCTTGGATTAAGGTGGTTCCCTTGCACTTAGCTATCCGCCAGAGGAAAAGGCAAATCTTCTCTGGAGGAATAGAACATTACCCAGAGCCTCTGCAGTCCTTCAGATACAGTATCAGGGATTCAATCCAAATGTACCAGGAACACTAAGAAATTAAGTCAAGCGAAAAAACAGATAATAGACGAAGACCCACAGAACTCAGATACCAAGGTTATTAGATACGGATTTTAAGATAAGTGGCATTAGTATATTCAACAAAACAGATAAGAATAAGCCTTCCAATAGAAGATTGGAACCAATGAATCAAATGAATATTCTAGAACTGAAGAATATAAATAATTGAAATTAAGAACTGAACAGATAGATTGATTTAACAGTATATTAGGCATACCGGAAGGGAGCAATGGTGTCCTGGAAAAATACATAAGCAGAAAATATCTATGATAAAACTTGCAGAAAACAATTAAAAAGAGACATAGAAGGCATAATGAAAAGACTGACAAGGGTATGGTTAGTCTGGAACGGGGGAAGGAAAAGGGCAAAAATACTGTTTGAAAAAGATAAAGGCTGAAAAATGAATGTGAGAAGCACCAGAGATTCCAAGCAGGATAAATATAAAGAAAATCGACATACACACAGCACAGTTAAACTACTGAAAACCTAAGTTTATCTTGATAGTTGCTTGAGAGAGAGAGAGAATACATTACTCTTAAAGGAGAAAAAAAATAAGACAGATATCTTTTCAACAAACACAATGAAAGCCAGGAGACAATGAAATAACATCAGAAGTGTTGAAAGAGTATAACTGCCAAACAGAATTCAAGAGAAAGAAAATATCCCTAAGAAGTGACTATGAGATGGATACTTCCATATAAATAAAAACGGAGATGTGTCGCCAGCAGACTCATATTTAAAAAAACAAAAAACAAAAAACAGTAGCAAGAGTGTTCTAGCCATAAGGAAATCCCAGGTGGAAACATGGAAGTATGGAATGAAAAGCAATAGAAACAGTAAATGGGCGACTCAGTGGGTTAAATGGCCGACTTCGGCTCAGGTCACGATCTCAGTTCGTGGTTCAGGCCCCATGTCGGGCTCTGTGCTGACAGCTCAGAGCCTGGAGCCTATGTCTCCCTCTCTGACCTCCCCCACTTGCACTGTCTCCCTCTCAAAGATAAATAAACGTTAAAAAAAAGTTACAGAAAAAAAAATAAGTGAGTACATAGAAGTATTATTGCACACAATTATTATGTCTTGAGAAGTTGAAAATACATATGTAATGAAATATGTAGCAAAAATAACACAAAAGGTGGAAGAAAATGGAATTAATATTTTAAGGTACTAGCATGGTCTGGGAATTACTAAAAGTAAAAAGCTATTTTGTATAACGATAAACTGATTTTACTAATTAGACTTCCCAAAAAAAGTCTAGTAGCTAAAAAAAATATATATTAACAAGCTAATACAGGATGAAAATCAAATAATGAAAAGTTCATTCAAGAGAAAGCAAAATGAAAAACAAAAGATCATTTAAAGCAGGTAAGTAAAATAGAAAATAAATAAGATAACAGACATCCAATCCCATACATATTAGTAACTGGTTTACATATCCTATTAAAAAACTAAGATTGTGAGATTAGATTGAAAACAACCAACCAAATGCCTATTAGAAGAGAAACACCAAAAACATAGAGAAATCTAGAAAAGAATGAAAAGGATTTATCATGTAGGCACTAACCACAAGGAAGGTGGTGGATGTATACTCAGACATATTAGAAATATTAGCAATATCAGAAAGAAGAGACTTTCAGATATTCCATACTAACAAAAGGGACAGTTCTCCAGGAACATGTAAACAAATCTACATTTGCGCATAACTTCAAAATGTATAAAGTAGAAATTGAGAAAATGAAAAGCAAAAATCTAGAAATTGTAACAATCCCAGTAAGATATGTTCACACACCACTTTCAAAAACTCAGAAATCAAACCTTTAAGAATAGGGAGGATCTCAACAATCCAATAAACAAATCTGACTTAATTAATATACTTGATAGCAGTATACACAACAATGACAGAATATATATTCTTAGTGAATACAGAACATTTACCCAAGCTGACCATATACTGGGCTGTAAAGCAGTAGGAATATATTTCACAGGATTGAGAATATGTTCAGAATGAACTCAGTGGAATTAAGCTGGAAATGAATACCAAAATACCAAAAAGATACTTTTACAATCCACAGATATTTCTAAATTAAGCAATGCATTTTTTTTAATTTTTTTAATGTTTTTATTTTTGAGAGAAACAGCACGAGCAGGGGAGGGGCAGAGAGAGAGGAAGACACAGAATGTGAAGCAGGCTCCAGGCCCGGGCCCTGAGCTGTCAGCACAGAGCCCGACGTGAGGCTCAAACTCACAAACTGCGAGATCATGACCTGACCTAAAGTCGGACGTGTAACTGACTGAGCCACCTGGGTGCCCCAGCAATACATTTCTAAAGACTTCCATCAAGACTAATCAGAACACGGGGTCTATCTCGGTGGTTCAGTTGTTTAAGCATCCAATTCTTGATTTTGGCTTAGGTCATGATCTTACAGTTCCTGAGATCGAGCCCCACATCAGGCTGACAGTGCAGAGCCTACTTGGGATTTTCTCTCCCTCTCTCTCTCTCTGCCCCTCCCCAGCTCACATGCATGTACACTACCTCTCTCTCTTTCTCTCAAATACACAAACTTAAAAAAAAAAGACTAACCAAGAACAGAGAGAAAGCACATATTAGTAATATCAATAATGATAACAGTGACATCAGGACAGATTCCATGGAGACTTATACGACAATGACATAATGATAACCTTTATGCTAATAAGTTTGGCCATTTAGACAAAAGGGTCAAAATTCCTAGAAAGGTACAGTGTACCGAAACTGACCAAAAACCCACAAAAAAACAAAAAACAGAAAATTTGAATACTCCTATATCAAATAAGTCGAATCCTTAATTTAAAACTTTCTCACAAAAAAATTGCCAAAGATGGCTTCACTAGTGTCTAAACATTTAAGAAAGAAATAACACCAATCTTACACAGCTCTTTCAGAGAAATGAAAAGAATGAACATATCTAATAGGTTTTAGGAAGTTAGCACAACCTGTCAGTATCTGATGAGGACAATTTAAAACTTCAGCTATTTATTTATTTAATTTTGAGAGAGAGAGAGAGAGAGAGAGAGAGAGCGCAGGGGAGAGGCAGAGAGAGAAAGAGGGAGAAAAAGAATCCCAAGCAGGCTCCCATTGTCAGTGCTGAGTCCAATGTGGGGTGGAGCTTGATCTTGTGAACCATGAGATCATGACCTGAGCCAAGATCAGGAATGGGATGTTTAGCTGACTGAGCCACCCAGGAGCCCCATGATGAGGACAATTCTAAAAAATATAGAATCACAGACCATTCTTTCTTGTCAACACAGATGCAAAATTCCTAAACCTAATATCAGCAAAAGGAATATAAAAATATGACAGAAAAAAGGATAATGGATCACAAATAAATTGAAATTCAACATTGTTTTCCCATTTCAATCACTCGATGTTATTCACTATATTAACAAAATAAAGGAGAACAAATCATATCATTGTTTCAATAAAATTGACCCAATTCAATAGCCAGTCATGATAAAATCTCAGTATAGTAGAACATAACCTTCTTAACCTTTAAAGAGTATCTATAAGAATTCTACACCAAACATCACAATTATAAAATGCTGAAAATATTCCTGAGACTGCAATGAAAAAAAACAATGTCTGTCATCACAATTTCTATTTAATGTTCTATTAAAAGTCTTAATCAGTAAAAGGTAAAGAAAGAGAAAAGAAGATTGGAAAAGAAAAAATTAAAATATCATTATTCTCAGATAATATGATTATGTTCATATAAAAACACAAAATAATCTACAATCTATTAGAATTAATAAGGGAACTAGTAAAATTGCTGGGCATAAGATCAATATATAAAACCAATAGTGCATCTATATACCAGCAATAAATAATTGGAAAACTTTCAAAAGATATTTGTAATTGTATCAAAAACAAAAAATTACTTATAAATATAGTGAAAGATGTGTGAGCACTGTATACATAAAGCAACAAAATATTTCAGGGAAATTATAAAGAAAACCTAAATAAATACAGGGATATAACATATTCACGGAATGCAATACTACCAATTCTTCCCATTTAGTCTACAGTCAGGCTAATTCTTATTAAAATCAGCAGGAATTTTGTGGAAATTGCAAAGTCAATTCAAAAATCCTGAAAGCAAAAAAAAGAACAAAGCCAGAGGACTTATATCATCAAGTGTAAGACTCATTGTAATATTTTGTTTTTGAAACAGAATAGAGTCTAGAAATAGACTTATGTACAAATAGACAAATGCAAGAGATTATAGAATCTAGAATTAGAATGTGCACAATGTAGTCACCATATATAGGACAAAGGAAACACTGAAATACAGTGGGGAGAGAGACAGTCTTTTCAGTAAACCATCCTGGGTCAACTGGATACCGTATGGGAAACAATGAACAATAAATCTTCCATGTTCATTTCAGAACTCAATATGAAAGACAAAAGAATAAAGCTGCAACAGGAAAACAAAGATCTTTACGGCCTTAAAGGTCTCAGGTAGAACACAAAAAGCATTAACTACAAGGGGCAAAAAGAAAAACAAAACAAAACAAAACCACAAAAACCCACATCCTAATTAACTGCACTATCTTAAACATTTAGAACTTGTTTATCAAATGACACTATTATTCAAGGTGGGAAGTATATATATTTGCATGTATGTATATATACATGACATTTGGTGACTCAAATCCCAAATATGCAACCCTATCAACCATTAAGAAAAGATCAGACAACTATATAGAAAGGGTGGCTCAGTTGGTTGAACCTCTGACTTCAGCTCAGATAATGATCTCACGGTTCGTGAGTTCAAGCCTGCGTTGGGCTCTGTGCTGACAGTGCAGAGCCTGGAGCCTGCTTCGGTTCTGTGTCTCCCTCTCTCTTTCTGCCCCTCCCCTACTCACGATCTCTCCCTTTCTCTCTCTCTCTCTCAAAAATAAATAAACATTAAAAAAATAGTGAAGATGATCAATTTCATCAGTCATAAGGTGAGATACAATCAGGTACCCCATATACCCTCTCGAGTGGCAGAAGAAATGTTTAAATGGCAATACTAGGTCTACAGGAGGACATGGAACCCTCATATACTGCTGATTGAGGAACAGATGAGGATAGCCACTTTGGAAAACTTGGCAGTGTCTACAAAAGCCTGCATATTCATGAACATAGTACTCCTAGCTATATACCCAAGAGAAATGTATACATATATTCTCTAAAAGACTCATAGGAATGTTCAAAGCAGTACTATTCATAACAGCTCCAGGCTAGAAATCATCCCAATGTCTAGCAACAGCAGAAAATAGAAATAGTAGGTTTACATAGCGAAATACTGTACACGAATGAGAATGAACCAACCGTGGCTATACAGGGATGAAAGGCAAACATATTGCTGAAGGACAGAAGCCAGATACAGAAGAGCACATACTGTATGATTCCACTTATATAAACTTTAAAAATAGGCCCAACCAACAAAGCTATGATCAGGGTAGTTAGTTATCTTTAGAATGAAAGAAACAGAGGGGATGGGAGATTTCTAACATGCTGGTAACATTCTATTTCTTTTAGAAGTGCTGACTATATACTATTGACACTGCAAAAATGTGCTGAATTTTACACTTAAAACTTGTGTATTATTCTGGGTATTCTAAAAATGTTTGCTTAAAAAGATCTGGCAGATGGTTTTCAAAAACAATACTGTGGGTCACCAGAAATAACCGATTGCTGGCTTTCTTTGAGTAGTTGTATCTATGAAAGCCTTTCCTCGACTATGATAACAGTAACACATCATCTATATATAAGAGAGTATTCGCCCTCTTAATGTTTAGTGTGATAGAAGGACAGTAATCTAACCAAGCAGGAAACCAAATGCACCCAGGTTTTACACACTGAAGATGAACTGAGGTGAGGAGAGACTGGACTCACTGAAGACAGGAGCACACAGAATCTGCTCTCACCAGGGCCCAGGTCGCTTCACGGTGGGCTGAATTAATGAGTAATAGCCCTAGCTGCATTGTCCCATGTTAAAAAAAACACAAAGTATGGTTAAAAAAATTTTTTTTTGATGTTTTACTTATTATTGAGAGAGAAACAGAGACAGAGCACGAGCAGGGGAGGGACAGAAAGAAAGGGAGACACAGAATCCAAAAGCAGGCTCCAAGCTCTGAGCTGTCAGCACAGAGCCTGATGTGGGGCCTGAACTCACAAGCCGCGAGACCATGACCTGAGCCGAAGTTGGATGCTTAACTGACTGAGCCACCCAGGCGCCCCGACAAAGTATGGTTTTAAACTCTATAAAGCCAGGATTCCTGCTTCTAGGCACTTCCCTTAGTGAAAACATATGTCCACCAAGAGCATATGAACTAAAAGACATCCACACAGGGGCGCCTGTGTGGCTCAGTCAGGTAAGTGTCCGACTTTGGCTTGGATCATGATCTCCCTGTTTGTGGTTGAGCCCTGCATTGGGCTCCTCACCGACAGTGAAGGATTTTCTCGGTCTCTCTCTCTCTCTGCCCCTCCCTTATTCTCTCTCTCTCTCTCTAAATAAATAAATAAATAAACTCAGAAAAAAAAAAAAGAAAAGACATCCACACAAAACCCTGTACCAGAATGTTCACAGCAACCTTGGCCAAAGCCTGAAAACACCCAAATGTTCACCAGTGACGACTGATCGTGCTATCTCCGGACGACAGGGTGCTAACTCAGTGACGGCAAAGAGCTAGTGACATCTGAAATGGCAAGGAGGAGTCTCAAAGCTACTTGGCTAAGTGACGGTCAGACACACAGGAGAACACGCTGCGTGAAACCCTGGGAAGATAAACTCAGAATGGCAGAGGCAGGTGACTGGTGGCCAGGGCCTAGGGACGGGGGAGGAGATTAACTGTAAAGAAGTCAGAGGGAACTCTTAGGTTAGGGATAACAGCAGGGTCATTATTTGGAAGTGATTACACCAAATAATCAGCTAAAAGAAAAGTGGCTACCCTTCCAGAGGGGAAAAGAGGGAAATGGGGTTACTCTTTTTGGTAGTAAACAATGTAGTTTCATTAAATGCGTGCATTACTGTGATAAAACTTCCTACTAAAAATAAAAAGAACAGAATAAACTCCAAAAAAGTCAAAAGACAGAAATACAGGGCAAAAAAAAAAAAAAAAAAAATCAACGAAATAGATCAAGATAAAATAGAAAGGATCAGCAGAGTCAAACATGTATTCATTAAAAAGTCTATTAAAGGGTCACCTGAGTGCCCCAGTTGGCTAGTTGTTCCACTCTTGGTTTTGGCTCAGGTCATGATCTCACGGTTCATGAGGTTCAAGGCCTGCGTTGGGCTCTGTGCTGACAGTGTAGAACCTGTTTGGGGTTATCTCTCCCTCTTTCTCTGCCCCTTCCCTGTTTCTCTCATTCTCTCTCTCTCAAAATAAATAAACATTAAAAAAAGTCTGTTAATGGGTGCCTGGGTGGCTCAGTTGGTTAAGCGTCTGACTTCAGCTCAGGTCATGATCCCACAGTTTGTGGGTTCAAGCCCTGCGTCAGGCTTTGTGCTAACCAACTTCAGATTCTTTGTCTCCCTCTCTCTCTGCTCTTCCCCCGCTCCCACTCTGTCTCTGTCTCTCTCAAAAATAAATAACACTTAAAAAAATTAAGTCTGTTAAAAAGCAAACCCCTCACAAGACTTCAACAGAAAAAAAAAGACAAAAGTTGAGTATTATTAAAAATTCACACTGCCATTCAACCCAGTCCTTCCCTAGTGGGTCTAAGGGTAGAAAGGGTCATTTAAACACGACACAAAAAGCACAGATAAAGACCATTAAGGCAAAAGGCTGATATATTTTACATTGCTAATTAAGAACTTGTTAGCAAAGAAAGAGAAAAGATAAGCTATGAAGTGACACACTTATTTGATTCTTGAATAAACAGGACTTTTTACAAATGACTAAGAAAAAGATGAACTATAACAGAAGAATGGACAAAGACTATGAATATGTAAGTCTAAGATCACAAATTATCCACACATGAAAAGATGTCCAATTGGACTAGTAAATAAGGAAATGTAAATCAAAACCACTGGGAGATACCATTTTGCAGGAATGGGACTAGGAGAATTTTTAAAAGTCTTACAGTCCCAAATTTTGGCAAGAACGTAAAGTCATAAGAACTTGCACGAGCCATCAGTATAATCTGGAAGAACTAATTTACCCAGGAAGCTGGAACAGTCTCGAAGAGTTGAAGAGGCATGTACCGTTAAGCCCCCTATTTCTACACCTGTGCATACACCCAGTGACGGCCCGTGTGTATAAGGAAACATGCGTAAGAATATTCAGTCAGCATTATTCCAAACGGCAAAGTCTAGAAACACCCCGCAGGTCTACCAGCAACAGAATGAATAAATTAAGGTGTCATCATTGAAGGAATATCAAAGTGCAGAAGTACACAACTCGACAAGGGTTTAAAAAGAGCAACTTGTGGAAACATATCTCACTATACAATACATATACCAAACATTAATTTTTTTTAATTAAAAAAATTTTTTTTTGAGAGAGCACAAGTGGAGGAAGGGCAGAAAGAGAGGGACAGAGAATCTGAATTGCCCTCCACCGTGGCAGCGCCAAGCCCAACAAGGAGCTCGAACCCACGAACCGCAAGATCATGACCGGAGCCGAAGTCAGATGCTCAAGTGACCGAGTCATCCAGGCGCCCCCATATACCAGACTTTAAAGCACGCAAAGCTAATTGACATTGCTCAGAGCTCCAGATAAATGTGGTCTAACCATGAAGGAAAGCACAGGAGGTGGTGGTGGAAAATTCAAGCTAGTGGCTCTCTCTGGCATTGAAGGGAGGAAGGGGAAGTAACACGGGGCATACTGGACTTCCCATGTGCCCCTACGTTTTGTTTCCTCAGCTGGACAGTGGGATATGGGTGTCATTTCTTTATTCTTCAAACTTTAAAAAATACCACGTATCCTCTTTGGTATACAGAATGTACAGTAATCAAAATATGCTTTTTTTATATATGCTTTATTTATTTTGAGAAAGAGAGATAGAGAGTGAGGCAGGGAGGGATAGAGAGGGAGGGAGAGAGAGAATCCCAAGCTGACTCTGCACTGTCAGCACAGAGCCCTACTCGGGGCTCGATTTCATGACCTGCGAGATCATGACCTGAGCTGAACTGAAACCAAGAGTCAGACACTTAACTGACTGAGCCACCCAGGTGCCCCAAAATACATTTATTTTAAAGTAAAACAAGAAAGGAAATAATAACAAGTGTAGAAATAAAATTACAACCTGTAAGAGTAATAAGTAAGAGCTGGTTCCCTGAAGAAAAAAAAAAATCCAACAAATTTAAGACGGAAAAAAGCAGCAGATAAAACTGGAAATGCATAAGAGGATGCCATATAAAATGTTAAAATTACAGAAGAATCCTATGGCCAGTTGTAAACGAATACACTTCATAACCCCCCAAAAAGTTTAAAACTGGTAAAATGTACAACTGATGTAACAGAAAGAAATATGAACAGATTAATAAATACAGAAGAACTGGGGGCGCCTGGGTGGCTCAGTCGGTTAAGCAGCCGACTTCAGCTCAGGTCATGATCTCGCGGTCTGTGAGTTCGAGCCCCACATCAGGCTCTGTGCTGACAGCTCAGAGCCTGGAGCCTGTTTCCGATTCTGTGTCTCCCTCTCTCTCTGCCCTTTCCCTGCTCACGCTCAGTCTCTATGTCTCTCAAAAATAAATAAACGTTAAAAGAAAAAAAAATACAGAAGAACTGCAGGAAGTTATTCACACACTACCCAAATTAAGGGATCAGGTAGTTTTCTTTGGGTTTACTGAGTAAACAGTTTCCGGGTAACTGAGGCTATTCTGGAGAAGGGGAGAAAAGGAGTTTGGGAGTCAGGTGGGCTTCATGCTGGCTCCACCCCAGGCTTGACTTGCCAGGAGACGGCAACATTAAACCTGTCCAAATGAGGTAACCACACTGAGGCTTGGTTTTCTGTAAGTGCGGTTAATCATACTTGCCTCACAGGTTGTGAGGACTGAATGGGGCGGTTCACATAAATTCCCTCAGAAAACCCTGTTCCCTCTGAGCACAGTGACGGTCCCCAGCTGCTCAAATGCCAACTCTCTTCTCCCTCCACGAGCTCACGGCCCAGAGAGGATACAATCTGTAAGAAGCATTAAGACTGAAAAGGGTCTGTTCTAAACCAGGGTAATTGGTGCAAAAGTGGACCAGTTCTAGATCCAGTCCCTTCAAAAGGAGAGATGAACCTACTACCACGGTTTCATATGCTTTCTGAAGTCAGTCAGTCATGAGCAAAAGAAACAGAAAGAAGAAAAACCCAAATGAAAAATGATCTCATGAACACTTCAGAATAATAATCAGAGAGTCGCAGGAGAGCAATAAATACTTGGAGAGGACTACCGTTTCTTGATAGTAGCAATTTCTGGTTAAAGAACAAAAGAGAAGATGGTTCTCTTCAAAAGTAAAAATATATCTTCAATAGACCATGAGAGGAACGGCTATGAAACTTTATTGGGAAGTATAAAATAAGACTTCTTTCCATGTCTGACTGGCTAACCACCGATCATCCCCCACGAATCAGCTCAAGGTTTGGGGTGTCCAGGCAATTCAGGAACACGAGGTGCTGGACCCAGAGGGTCGGGAAAGGCACCTGGGAGGGCCTGAACCTGACCACCTGGCTTTTCGTATCATTACCAGCAGCTGAATAGGCATGAAACACCTTCATCTCCCTAAGCCCCTCCCACCCCCAAGAAGTATAATGAGAACTAACGGTAACGATGAATAATGGAAGAATGGATGACATTGTGAGGTCAGAGTGGCGGGACGGTGGATGAATTTCTTTTAATTCCCCCGTTCCCTTTTTTTTTGTTAGAACACTGCTTATGTAATCAGAATGAAATATTAAAAATGCGTTAGCTTGGTTGTAATAGAACATACAAATTCAGAATGCTACTGGGGTAAATTAGAAGATTTTTTTTTTTTTTAGATAACGGAGTTTTAGAGCAAAGACATTAAAATTCCATAACAGACTGGGTCCTAGACATTTCAGGTGTAGTTATTTAGTGTACGCTACAAATCCTTGCCTTTTTTGCTGGGTGAAAAATCAGCTTCAAAGGCTTTTAAAAAAATATTTTCCAGGTGCAACTGGGTGGCTCAGTTGGTTAAGCATCTGACTCTCAACTTCAGCTCAGGTTGGGTTAGGGTTAGGGGTAGTTGGTGGGATTGAGCCCCATGTGGGGCTCTGGGCTGGCAGTATGGAGCCTGCTTGGGATTCTGTCTCCCTCCCTCTCTGCCCCTCCTCGACCTGTGCTGTCTTTGTCTCTCTGCAAATAAATAAACTTAAAAAAGTTTTATTTTTATTACTTGAGTTTATTTGAGACAGAGAGAGAGAGAGACAGAGCACGAGTGGGGGAGGGGCAGAGAGAGAGGGAGACACAGAATCCCAAGCAGGCTCCAGGCTCTGAGTTGTCAGCGCAGAGCCTGATGCGGCACCTGAACTCACAAACTGAGAGATCGTGACCTGAGCTGAAGTCAGATGCTTAACCACCTGAGCCACCCAGGCACCACCAAAAATTAAAAATAAAATAAAAAATAAATAAGAATATTTTCCAGCCTATAAAATGCCAACTAAAAGTGAAATGTCAGAATATCTTGCATTAGGCAATATGCTCTGTAGAATATTCAGGAGCAAGGAGAGGCACTCCTGTTCCCACTCTTAAGCTACCAGATCCAAAGGGCTCCTTAAGACAACCAGAAACCACTTAACTGTCATGTTCTCTGTATCTGCAGGCTACAAGTCCATGCCACCTATTAGGTGCCAAGTGAGTGATATAAGCCTAGCTTCGCTCTCATGGTGCTTACGGCCCAGTGTGATGCCAGCAAAAGGCAGGGAATAATTAAACGCTGTCTGAACATCTGTGCATATGGGTGCACAGATGTGGAGGTGGCTGTAAGTGTGCAATGGTTAGCTAGAAGAGCTGCCTCAGAAGGAAGGGGGCTACCTGGCCCAAACGACCAGAAGACGCCCTGCTGGGCGTAACCCTCACTGGAGAACCATTGGTGAGCACAGACGTCACTGATCCATGATAAAGGAGATAAAAGGACACGCAAGCGTGGAATGTGGAGAGCTGCCCTGATTTCAATGGAGGCTTTTTCCAAACTGGAGGCTACTGAGCTATGCCAAATAGGGAGAGAAGAAAACTCCCGTGGATGGGTCCCTGTGCCCACGGGGCAACAAGATGCTGAGGGGAACGAGAAGGGAAAAGACGTTGCTGCTCCGTCCACAGGCCTGGAGTTGTTTGCCGAGTTCCTCCCCATGCCCCCCATGTGCGGGGCTCTTACCAAGACAGAAGGCTCCCGAGGCGTCCTCCAGCATCCACTCTTCTCCACTTCCCAGCTGGGAAAACACATCTGGTTGGGGGCCCAGGAGTCCTGGTTTCGAGGGGGGAAAACAGACCACATCTGTTCATACCAGCGATAAAATCACTGCAGGACCTGGTCCTTGGGACTTCCTGGAAAAGGTGACCCGACAGGAAGGCCAGGGGACAGATGAACTCGCAGGAGGAAGAAAAGGTAGCTGGGGCCCGACATGGACAATCTGTTCCAATGTCCTCTTCCCTGCTGACGGGGAGAGAGGATTCAACCTAGTCACCTCTGCAGCCTCTGCACTTGGGACTCCAACAAGAGAGGCATGTGCCCAGGACACCAGGGGTAGGCGTGCAGTGCCCTGAAGATGACATCCTCAATCAGCCCACTCCCTGCCCAGTCTTCCGGATGCAACCAGTTTAAGAGTGTACAAGAGTCCGCGAGAGATCCCCAAACGTGAAGACGAGCCTCGGAGGCCCCCCTTACCCAGCGAGACCAGGTTGCTGTAGTTCTCCAGCATCACGTCCCTGTACAGGGCCCTCTGAGTGGGGCTCAGCGCTGCCCACTCGTCCCGGGTGAAGAGCACGACCACGTCCTTGAAGGTCACTGACTCCTGGAACGGCAAACCCGTCCCTGGTGATCTGTGGCTACCCCCTCCCGTGGCTCTCTGGGAAATGCTGAGCCCGGCAGGCCCCAGGAGCTGGCTGAGGTCTGCAGGACCGTTAGCAGAGAGTGGGCTGGGGCTCTGTGACAACGTGAGCCTTTCCTCAGGGGCTCCTGGGGGCCGGGCTTTTATCAGACTTTATTTCCTGCTTTGCGGAAACGCATACTGTGGACAAGATATGCTTCCTCCGCACTGAGACTTCGGACCTGCCGTTCCCTTTTTTTAAAATATATTTTTTAAGTTTATTTTTGAGGCAGAGAGAGCACAAGTGGGGGAAGGAAGAAGGGAGGGAGAGGGAGAGGGAGAGGGAGAGGGAGAGGGAGAGAGAGAGAGAACCAAAGCAGGCTCCAGGCTCCGAGCTGTAGACACAGAGTCTGATGCGGGGCTCGAAGTCACGAACCGTGAGATCATGACCTGAGCCAAAGTCAGGACGCTCAACTGACTGAGGCACCCAGGCACCCCCTTGCTGTCCCTTTTGCCATGAACATTTTCTCCCATCTCCCTCAATTTGCCCAGCCCTGCCTCCATCCCCACCCCATGACCGAATCCTACTCAGGCTCAGCCTCCACATTACTTCCTGGGCACGGCCTTCCTCAACCCCCTTATCACTGGTGCAGGTGCAGCAAAACACTGTCCTGGTTTATTGTGAGTGTTCATTTACTCTCGGCTTCCCCTGCTGGACTGGTAACCCCAAGCAGCCATGGACGATTTCCACATCTCTCTGGTCTTCCTGGCATGTCTTGTCGAACATGGCCTGTGTACCCAGCCCCTATTATACATATTATACATTGCTTAGCCAACTCCGGCTTGTCTTCAGCTGCTCACCTGCTCACCCCCAGGCACACACACGGTTCCCATAGAAACAGTCATTCTGGACAAGGTGACCTTGTCCCCTCTGATTACAAAGAGCTCCTTCCTTGGAAACTCTTGGCTGAGAAGTCAAGAGAGCTGCTGTGCACTGAGAAAGAGTTATGAAGAAGCCCTGAGAAGACAGCCAAGGGCCCAAGAGAAAGGACTTTTCGATTATTGCAAACCCTACCTCCACAGCCTAAAAAGTCCAGTCACTTCTTTGCATTTGGAGAAATACTCGGGAGAAACTCCAGTATCCATCCAGTAAAGGCCTGCTTTTGCTTAAGGTGGTCTGACATGGGGTTTTGTTACCTGTACCCAGAGCTCTGTACACCTGTTGGATTGAACCCATGAACCAGCTTGGCAGGGACCACGGTGCCCCTTTTCCTCACTATCGTAACAACATAATACCCGGCATAGTTTACATTCCTAATACGGGTCTGTGGAATGACAACCAAATTAAGGCAGCCCATAAATATGAAATAAAGTGTGTGACGCCAACAATGCATTTGGGGAAAGGGTCAGGGAAGGGAACTATCGCAATAGGGGACTGGCACCATGGAGACGGGCTTCAAGAAAAAGGTGGTACCAGAGATGGGCGCTAAGGGACAGGTCAAACTGGAAGGAGAGGGTGAGCAGCCAGGGAGCCATGACGGGGCTGAACACAGCACCTTCAACCAGCTGCTTGCCTCTTCCAGTGTTTTCTCTTCCTCATACAGGCTTAAGTATGTGAGGGAATAAGAATGATTTTGCCAAAGTCGGCAGATTTTATACATTCAAATGAAGGCTATCTCCTTCGAAGTGGTGGAGTCCATATGTGTATTCTAAGAAGGCTGGCCCTGCTCTAGGTGTTTTAGTAACTTACTGAAATTGAAAACATATCTTTGGAATGACTTCATAAAAAACAAGTATCATTAAAAAAGAGAGTTAAGGCTCACTTCCCGGAGAAAGTGTTCCAGTTTCTCTCTTCACTCAACTCCTGTGTTAGGTACTACCTTTAAAACCACTTCGGACCCTGGGGAGCCTGGGTGGCTCAGTGGGTTAAGTGTCCGACTCCTGGTTTTGGCTCAGGTGATGATCTCACGGTTTTTGTGGGTTCGAGCTCCACATCCGGCTCTGTGCTGACAATGTGGAGCCTGCTTGGGACTTCTGTCTCCCTCTCTCTCTGCCCCTTCCTGGCTTGTTCTCTCTCAAAAAATAAATAAACATTAAAACATTAAAAAAAAAAAAACCACTTTGAACCCCTACTCTTACTTGCTAGTGGAAAGGGTACAGGTTCCAACCTGGGTTCTGGGTGTGTCATCTATGTGGCCTTGAACAAGTTACTTAGCTCCCTCACCCATTTGGATGAGCCCAACACAGGGGCCAGGAATAAAAGGGCAACAGTGTCAGGCCTCCAACTGAGACTGGATTAAGAGAAAAGCTCTTGGGCAGGGTAAAACAAAACAAAAAAACAAGCCCACACTCTTCAAACCTCTACATTCAAAACTTTCAAGGCAGTTCAGGGTGGGGGGAACCCTGGAGCAACTTCCCACTCACCTGGACCATGGTTGGCAGGTACCTGACAGCCATTCCTTCTCTGATAAGCCCTTTTAGGGACTGGCAGAGCGGGACTTAGTCGAGAAATTTCTATACACCTGTTATGAGGAAAACTGGGTTAAAAGAAATCACACCGCAGTCGAGAGTGAGGCTGGGAGCATGCACATCCTGGGAATCCTCTGTTACCCTGAAGCAGTAGATGCTTAGTCCCTATTTCCTCCCAATTCTCTCTTCTCTTTCTGAGGATACTTCTGCTGGCCTCCACTGTAAAGGGAATCCCCTCCCAAGAGCCATTACCGGTCCCCACGCCTTCCGCCAGCATCTGGATCAAATCCTCCACATTTTCCCTTCTGTACCTTAAATACATTGGTTGTTCCCTGCAGAAAGTACCCGTCACCCCCCCCCCACACACACACCCCCATCTCAAGCTTTCTACCCACCCTCTAGCCTTTGACCAGAACGGTCTCAACAGAAGTTTCTCTCCTGCCTGCAGGGCTGGCTAATCCTGGGAAGGGAGTGAAGGATTGCTGCAAAAGGCAAGGTAAGAAGGCTGGATCTTCCTTGTCAAGCCCTCTCAGGTCAAAAGTCCTTCTCTCCGACCTCAGACCTTTCCTCTTCAGGGGCCCAGTCTGGGTGACAAAGAGCCAAAGGTGGACGAGAAGCAGTGGATTTGTGTGGCTGGGTGGATGGGGGGAGGCGGCTAGGAATCTCATTCATACGACACCCTCTGGGGCCCCAAGAAGCTGCTGCTGCAGCTGCCCCGGCCTGGGCGAGTTCCGCAGACAGGGCTCCGAAACATCCCGGGGGCATCCACCCCTGCAGCGAGAACTGGCTTCCTTAAAAGTCGGCTCCGAGACCCACGCAGAGGCCCTAACCGCATCCTCCTGCACATGCACTCGCAGACTCAGATCCTAAAACCAAGAGCCCACACCTTGCCGTCCTCCCTTTTCCTCTTAGGACCAAACCTCAGCCGTACGTCCTGGGAAGTTTGGGGCATCATATCTGCGTCCTCCAGAACGGACTACGACTGGTACCTACTCGGCCTTCCCTCCGCCCTTTCCTCCCAGGCCCGAACCACCCCACCCCTTCCAGCCCCCAGCCGCTCCCGCTCTCCGACGCGGCTTTGACCACCGTGCCTGGTCACCACCGGATTGCCCTTTGAGGAGCCTCTGCCCGCGGCGAGAAACCGCAGCCGCCACATCGCAGGCGGAACACAATGAGCTGGAGTCGGCAGCCCGGGTCGGAACTGCGCTTGCGCGTTGCCCGGGGAGCCGCGGAGCCGAACGCCCGCAAGCCAGAGCGCTGCAACACTCTGGCTTCCCAGACTCCACTTCCCAGAGGGCGAAGCGGCGGCCAGCGCAGAAAGTGATATTGTGCGCTTGCGCAGACACGGCCTCGCCCTTCGACTCCACGCCTGGCAGCTTTCCGTGCTGAAACTACATTTCCCAGGGGCCACGGCGGCGTCACGGTTCCTCAGCGCAGCTATCCCCCGTGCGCTACCCGGCACGAGCGACTTGGTTCTGTTCTAGTCCGACTCAGAGTCAGCCTCAGCCCTGAAATAACCACCTGGAAGCTAAAGACCGGCGAGAAGTTGACGACATAGGCTAACGTAGGTCGGTCGCGGGGAGCGGCTCGGGGACAGTCCCCGAGAACGGAGTAGGTGAGAAACCGCAAAGGTGCCCTCCTGGAGGAGGACAGCGCGGAGACGACTTGAGGAGACCCGGCCGGGCTGGGGCGCGGTTGTGGCGGCAGGCGGGGTGCGGGGCTGGCGGCTTGCGGATGGTGGCTGGGACCCGGGCGGCGACGCGAGAGAAACGCTGAGGAGGTAGAGCCGACCTGGGTGTCGGCGACTCGTCAGGGGAGGACGGAGCCCAGAGGCCGAGGAGACGGTGTCGGACGCCGGCGTGGTGGTTATTTCTGTGGGGGCGGGCAGGGAAGAGGTGATGGATAGAAAATCCCATTGCAGATATTTCGTTGCCTTTGAATACACGTTTTCACCGAGCTCAGGAAGGAAAGAGGAGGTTTTAACATCGGTGGTGAATTAAAACAAACAAAAAAGGTGACCTGAGCTTTGTCATTTGGGGAAATGTCGGCCACCTCTTAGGAAGCAGTGTCAGAGACTTGTGTGACACCACAGGATCCTGTTTGGGGCTTTTGGGAAGGTTTCATCCTCTTGACACTTTTGGAGCGCTTGTGTGTCGGGCACTGTTCTAGGGGCTGAGGAAGGAGCAGCGAAAACCTGCACTTAACGCAGGTCGGAGTCTAGAGGAGGTAGTCAATAAAACATAGACAATCCTTACCAGGTAGTGACGCCGCAGTGAACCCGTGACGGTGGGGGAGGGGGCTGGGGATTATCTTAAGTAGTCTTGGGAAATTCTCTTTGAGGAGGTGACATTTGAGCGGAGATGTGAATTCCGCGCGAGAGGAAACCGTGTGACTATCTGGGGAAGAGCCGTCTAAGGGGAGTCCCCTTAGACAGCTCATCCTCCGACAGCGATGTCCAGAGACAGAAGTGTGCCTGGTGGGCCTGAGGCTTTGCAAGGCTAGTGGGACCGGAGAGGGCAGAGTGAACAAGGGAGAGCTGGAGAGGTGGCTTGAAGGGTTCTAGAGACCTCGAAGTCCATCTAAGACCTTTGGATTCGTTCCGTGTGTGATGGGAAGCCACTAAAGGAGCCTGCGCAAGAGTGCCGTGGCCGGGCACATTTTGAAAGAATCTCTGGTCAGCGGTGGGGAGAAGAGACTGCGGTGGGGCTAGGAGGCAAGGCAGGGGAACTAGTTGGGAGGCTGTTACAACAGTCGGGGGAGGGACAGCCTCCCAGTTACATAACCTTCCTACAAGGCACTTCTTTTGAGAGTCTGGTGATTCTGAGATAGTTTTCTGGGTGCCATGCGAAGGAGTCTGAATGTTACTTTGTTTTCAGGTGTATGAGGATGATGAGAACAGATCTGTTGAGAACTGCGTTCTCAATATGTCGGGCACTTTTATTAGCACTTTACCGGAGTACCTAATGTAATCCAAAGCCTGGGGTTTGCACCACTAGCAAAGAAGTGAAGCCCGGAGACCTCACGTGTCTTGCCCACCGGTCTCATGCCTAGTAAGAGGAACCGGGAGTCCTGGCTCTGGTGATAGGGGAGAGGTCCAAAGGCCGTCCTCCTTAGTTGTCGCCCAGAATGACTGAGAACTGACACAGGAGGGCCTTAAGGCTTCCAAAACTCCCGAAAAAGTCTCACCAAGACGTTTATTTGGCTGACCCATTTCTCCAGCTGTTTCTTCTAAAGGTTAATATTTTACCAAGTTTTGAGTTAGTGCATCCATCTCAGGCTTCCCCTCCCTTGTCCTGTGCCTTCCTTCTGACTCTGTTTTGCTGCTGTCTTTACATTCTCATCTATTTTCTACCCATCTCTTCTCTGCCTCCTTTAGGAAAAGAAATATGTGAAGGGAAAGGAGGCAACTAGGTATAAGGGACAAATATTAAAGATCTAAGTTTCGGAGGATACAAGTTAATGTTTCCGTCCCCCTTTGTCTTTGTTCTAACTCTAAGAGGTAGGCTGTAGAGGTCACTTAGCACAAAGAGACTGAACTGCCCAAGGACTCGGCATCCATCAGGAACCCCCTCCATCACTACCTACAAACATCTGTACCCATCATTTCTTGATTCCCACATCTCCCAGTGAAGAGTTTCCTTCCTTTGAAAAACGTTGAAAAAGAGTTCTATAGCTTCTACCTCTGTCCCCCGACTTGTTTTCCCACTTTGAGCTACCTATCGCCTCCTTTCTGCACCTTTGACTCTCCCATACCTCTTCTTTCCAGTGATCATGTCAACTCACTCTTGGCAGACTGTTCATTGGCTAAATCAACACCTTTCTCCAGCCTCCTTTTCTTTGTCTGCCTCCACTTTAGAGGCTGGAAGAGTATTTTCTCAGCCTCCTTTGTGACTGGCCTCAATATAACAGCTGTGGTCAGTGAGCTGAAAGCCGAAGTCCTGCTGAGGGGCTTCTGGGAAAACCTGGTAAAGGGGACAGATGTTGCTGGCACCTCCCACCTGCTTTCTTCCTGCCTTGAATGCAGATGTTATACCTGAAGCAGAGCAGCCATCATATAACCCTGATGGAAAAGCCATGAAATTCAAGGCACTGAATTAATTTTGTCTTTGAAACAATGCCAACCTACCTCCAGATTTGTTGTGAGAAAAAAAAATAATAATCCCGGTTTGCTTGTAAGCATTGTTGACTGGGCTTTCCAGTATTTGTACGAAAAAGCTCTTCAGAAAGATACATTCTCAACCCCAATTTCCCTCTAGTTATCTTTCCAAATGTCTCCTTCCTCAGCCATGATACTAAGTCCTTTTCAACCTTTATTTCACTCTTCAGGCTACTAATATTTAACAGGTTATCAATAACCAAAACCAAAGGCTGTTTTCTATTTTTGCTTTACCTTAACCCCCCCCAAAGCATTTGAAAATGCTAATAACTCTTCTTACCCTACACAAAATTCTTTTACTTCTGTGCCACCATCTTCTAATTTTTCCTTCTGTTTTTCATTTTTCTTTTGGCTGTTGTTTGCTCTCAGCTCCTACTGGTTCCACTTCCTTCACTTAACCCTGTTCAATAATTGCACTCTCAGAGTACCCTTCGTCACTGCCCTGCTAGTTATTCTAGTGTCTGTCAGGATCTTCACTTGGATTCCTACGATTAAAATCCCCCAGACTGAACTTCTCATCGCCCCACAAAGTCATCTTTATGTGTTCTTAATTATGGCACTCCCTCCACCCAAATAAATTCAAGTTCCTACATTCAATCAATTACCACATTATCTAAATTCTGCCTCATTACTGCTTGAATTCTTCCTTTCCTCTCCCATCCCACTGCCAATTTCTTAGTTTAGACCTTGAAAAGCAAAGAATATACCTTACCCAGTCTGATTTTCTAATCCTATCACATATCTAGCAGTTATTAGTGTATGAAATAAATGAAATTGTCTTAACTGCTGTCATCACAGTAGATCTATAAAACCTATGACTGTTCTGAATATGTTTTGAGTTGCAAAGATTTTGTTACTATGTCACATTTCCATGTCTATTAGTGTTTCATATTCTTCTCCTTTCCACTTTGATAGACTATGATACAAAGATATGTATTTGAATCCTATGTACTTAGAAACTATATTTAAGTTATACGGTTTTCTAATTATTTAACAGTAGTTTAATGACTTAATTGAGAACTCAAAACAGCATGCTATGGCATTAAGATTTGTACAGTTATTTCATCACCCAGTAGCAATCAGCCTATGTTTTTGGGGAGAAAATAACGGGGGCGGGGGAAGGAGGGTCATGGAGGAATAATAATAGGATTTGGTAGAGGTAGAGAATTTTGACTCAAAACATCCAGGGAAACCAGAGTGCGGATTAGGAGCATCTAGATAACATATATAACATGGTAAAAAGTCAAGGATTTCCCAGTATTGGTTATATTTATAGGTTTATAGCGTTTTAGAGCTAATTGGGATTCTGGAGACCTTCTAAATTCAAATTCCCTCATTTGCCAAATAAGGACACCATGACCTGGTGAAAGTAGGTGGGTGACTTGTCCAAGTTAGCAGCTGATGACGACTACATACCAGGTCTTTGGGCTGTCCAGGTAAGCACTCTCACATTTTCTCTCTGGTGTGAAGTCTAATGTCCAAAGGAGATCTCCAGTGTGACACGACAGAACTCATCTTCAACACGAATCCTCAGTGTTTAGAACATGAGCTATTTAAACCTTCTGATGTCAAGGAATAAGTTTTACTTTCTGAATGAAGATTTCTCTATATGGTTTTTCTGTAGTGGTCTGTATTATCTGATATAGTAATTTTTCAACTGAAAAATTCCTACAGTCATTACATTTATGAGGTTTCTATGTTACATGACTTATCTGATTATCACTGAACAGTTAATCCTGGTGAAGGGTCCAGTGAAAACTTAACTCATGTATGAGTTCTCTGATGTCGTGTAAGGTTTGTACTCCGACTGAAGGCTTTTCCACATTCATTACACTGATAGGGTTTCTCTCCTGTATGAGTTCTCTGATGCACTATAAGGGATGAATTCTTAATGAAGGCTTTTCCACACTGATCACATTCATAGGGTTTCTCACCAGTATGGATTCTTTGATGTTCAATAAGGTATGCGCTCTGGCTGAAGGCCTTTCCACATTCATTGCATTCATAAGGTTTCTCTCCAGTATGAATAACCTGATGTACAGTAAGGGAAGATCGCCCGGTGAAATGTTTTCCACATACCATACATTCATAAGGTTTCTCTCCAGTATGAATTCTCCGATGTTGAGTAAGAGATGAATTCTTACTGAAAGCTTTTCCACACTGATTACATTCAAAAGGTTTTACTCCAGAATGAAGTCTCTGGTGTTCTATAAGGTAGGTGCTTTGGCTAAAGGATTTCCCACATTTGTTACATTTGTAGGGTTTTTCTCCAGTGTGATTTCGCTGATGCAGGGTAAGAGTTGAGCTTTTACTAAAGGCTTTTCCACATTCACTACACTCATAGGGTTTTTCTCCAGTATGACTTCTCTGATGAACAATGAGATGCATGCTCTGACTGAAGGCTTTTCCACATTCGTTGCATTCATAGGGTTTTTCTCCTGTATGAGTTCTTTGATGCACTGTAAGATTCATGCTTTGGGTAAAAGCTTTCCCACATTCATTACATTTGTAGGGTTTCTCTCCGGTATGAATCCTTTCATGTTGAATAAGGGATGAATTCTTACGGAAAGCTTTTCCACACTCTTTACACTGATAGGGTTTCTCTCCAGTATGAGTTCGTTGATGAACAGTAAGGTTCATGCTCTGACTGAAGGTTTTCCCACACTCGTTACATTTATAGGGTTTCTCTCCAGTATGAATTCTTTGATGTACAGTAAGTGAGGAGCGTTCAATGAAGTGCTTCCCACATACATTACACTTATAGGGTTTCTCCCCAGTATGAATCCTCTGGTGCTTAAGAAGAGATGAGCTCTGGCTGAAGGTTTTCCTACATTCATTACATTCATAGATTTTCTTTCCAACAAACATACTTTGAGTTTTAATTAATTCAGGATTCTGTTTAGTGTCTTCTTTAGGTGAATTCTGATTATGGGGCCTTTTCCCCACAGGAATACTTTGTTGTATATCAAGGATTGACCCCTGACTAGAACATATTACAAATTCATTACCTCCACATGTCCTCCTCTCAGTGAAGGTTTCTTCAGGAGTAACTGCCACTTGGCCCAGATGTTTATCCCGGTTTTTCTGTTGCCCATCTAACCAATTATCAGGTTCCCAAGTTTCCCCTAAGGAAGAATGCCAGAGACCTTCCCTTTCCATGATTACCTCATAGGATATACCTTCAGTAATGCTGGGCTTTGTAGTTGATTCTTTGGTTTCAAGTCTTGTCTTCCAATCTGAAAAAATAAAGAATTCAAATGCACATTGGTTTCCTGTGCTGGGAGACTGAAAACTGTGTAAGGTGGGAGTAAGGGAGTGAAATTGAGAATAACTATAGGGCACATGTGAGAACTTTCAAAGATGTCCTTACAACTGGGAAGAAAAACAGAAGGGAGGGAAAGAACACTGAACCAGTCCATAAATAACAGGAGAATGAGAGGCGGTGGTAAGCACAAAAAAGAGTGACCCCATGTATGCAGGAGGGATGGACACGGAAATCACTGACCACTGGACAAGGCTGAATAATGAAGATGCAATGAAGGGGAAATATACAGACAAGCTGGGACTAGGGGAGCAGATCAGAAAGCTACCTGCCACATTGTACCTGGTATTTCCACCAGCAGTTTCTTCTCTCCTGCAATGTTGTTTCTAATTCTGACACTAAATCTTTGTACAACATCACAGTGTGACACAGTAAAAGATTACTGGCTCTGGAGTCAGACATACTTGGGTTTAAAGCCTAACTATTAACTTACCATCTTAACTAGTTACTGGATTCTCTGGGTTTGAGTTTTCACAGATACAGAATAAAAATAATCTGATGAAGATTAAGTAAGATAATGCACAAACACTACCCTTAGGGAATATGCTTGTTTGGGACATAAAATTCTACAACCTACTTGAATTTGAAGGGAGAATGACATAATCTAAGGGCTCTCCCCCACCCCCACCAAGAGGAAGAGAAAAAGTGAAAAGGCACACAGGCTCTACTTCTAAAACACACATACCACCAAGTAACCCCAGAAAGGACTTATCCAATCCAAGTGTGAAATACCAACAGGCAACAACAAGCTATAAGTTTCTCATTCCCTTTAGGTAAGAGGGTCCAAAAGGGCGCTACCCTTTCCTAAATATCCATTCCTTAAAGATGCAAAGTGGTGGCAGGGAAAGGCAAAATAGGATCTGTCGAGCTGCTTGAGATGGGGCTAAAGGAAGGACCTTGTGGCCACTAAGACTTTATTTTCTCAGAACCCACTTCTTATCCTAGACAAAATGGCCTGAGGGCAATGAGAGCAGAGGACAGGAAACTACAAACTGAGAATCAGCTGTCAGCTTGATCAAAATTTCCAGAGCCAAAATCAATATTGAACCAACAAACCAAAGGCCTGCAGTCAGGATAATTTACTATGAAGCCAGAGGTATGCATTAACTGGACCACCTCCTTGCAACCTCATCTGTTTACACACACAAAAAAGAGAAAAAGTGAAAAGCCACACAGGCTCCACTTCTAAAACACACACACCACCAAGTAACCCCAGAAAGGACTTATCCAATCCAAGTGTGAAATACCAACAGGCAACACATGAACTGGAGGCTGCCTCCCATCCCAGCTCACTATATCCTATCCAGCTGTCCAACTAAAGCTCTTTGAGAATGAAGTACTACTCAATAAACAACATAAAGGGCAAAGGAGGATCCATTCACACTTTTAGATGAATACAAACTCCAGACAGAACTGCCCTCATTCAAAGATAAATGATACACAGACCATTCCAAATTTGGAAACTATGTAGAGGTTCGAAGGCATCAAAAGAAAGAAAACAGGGAAAACAGTGCCATCCTGGGAAGAGATCTTCGCAGCACCTGGCCCACACAGGACTGGAACCTAGATTTTTAAGACAGAACACTAAGCCTGCCAGAAAAATGGGCAAGAGGCTTGAACAGGCACTTAAGAAAGGGAAACCGTAATGGTGAGGAAACAAGCAAAGATACCCAATCTCAACAGTAACCAGAGGAAGGCTGATTAAGTGCCAGTGACTAACGATTACCACATCCACCTGAGTAACAAGATGAAAATGTGCAGGCTGGTATCTTCGCATTTTAGAAAGATGTGCTGTAATGGGAATTTTCACATGCCACTGGTGGGAATGCGATTTGGTTCAGGTATTTGAAGAAGTTTAGCACTACTAGTAACTCAGAACAGACACAAAGACTGTGATTTAGCAGACCCACTAGTAGGTACATACATTTAATCTACTTTGCAAAAGTACACCACAATTCATAAGTTTTAAAGTAACATTGTACACAGTAGCACAAAAATGGAAACAACCCAAATGCCTGTCAACAACAGAACAGATAACTAAATTTTCAAATGTGTATAACAATAGAATAATTGAAATCAGGGAATGTTAAGGATTTCATGTTTGTGTCTCCTCAGAATTCATGCGTTGAAGCCTAATCCCCAATGAAACAATACTAAGGAGGAAGAGAGCCTTTGGAAGTCATTAAGTCATGAGGGTAAAGCCTTATAAGAAGTGACACACACGACAGAGCCTGCTTCTCTCTCTCTGCTCTCTCTCATGGGAGGATGCAGTGAGAAGGCAGTGTCCACGAGCCAGGAGGAGGGCCCTCACTGCAAACCCAACCACACTGGCCCCCTGATCTCAGACTTCCAGCCTCTAGGAACTACGAGAAACACTTGGTGTTTAAGACACCAACACTATGGTATTCTGTTACAGCAGCCCCAACTATGGCAGCGAACATTAACAAGATATGTACATATAACAATAAGAATGAATGAATAATTTAAGAAGTCACACACACGTATATAGTAAGAGTCCATTTAGATAAATTTGAGAAACAGACTAAACTAAATGTATCATTTAGAGATTCCTTTATCGATGGCAGTACTGTAAAGAAAAGCAAGGAAAGGGAATTATTACCAAAGTGAGAACAATGGTTATGTCATGGGTGTGAATGGAGAGGTTCACACAAAGCATTCCTAAGATACTAGCAATGTTACAAATCTGGGTTCTAGTGCCTGGCTGTTTGCTTTCCTTATTATGCATTCATCTTTATTGTTATGAACTATAAAGAGAAGCAACATGGCATAATGCTTAAGATAACAACTTTGGAGCCAGACTACTTGGCTCCACTTAGCTATGTGACCTCGTGCAGGTTATTTAACCAATCTGTGCTGCTGTTTCCTCATCCGTTAAATAGCACCTATTGCATAGTGTGGATATAAGAACAAAAATTAGTTAACATTTATAAAGGGGTTAGAAGAATATGTAGGTTTTTGCTAAACCACGTGCATTTTACATATTCTGTATCTGTGACACTTCTAAAAACAAATGAGAACAAAATATTTGCTGTTTTGGAAAATAAGTTGAAACACCATTATGTACTGCAGAAAACTGAAGAGTGAGATTCAGTATTTCTTCATGGAGTTTGGAGATTGAAATAAAAGTTAATTCTGGAGATTTGCTGCAGAAAAAGAAAAAAATGGACTACCAACAATTTTTTTTAAAACCGGCCTAAGAGAGGCGCCTAGGTGGCTCAGATCGAGCTTTGGCTCAGGTCATCATCTCACAGTCGGTGAGTTTGAGCCCCTTGTTGGGCTCTGCACTGACGGCTCAGAGCCTGGAGCCTGCTTCAGATTCTGTGTCTCCCTCTCTCTCTGCCCCTCCCCCATTTGTGCTCTCTCTCAAAAATAAATAAATATTTTAAAATAATAAACAAACTGGCCTAAGAGTTCTCTCCAAGAACATGGGATGCCAAAAGACAGTGAAGCCATGTCTACAAGGGACTGAGGGAAGACTGACGTGACTCAAGAATTCCACATGGCTAGTTCTCTATACGTGTGTAGAGAGAACCAAAACACATTCTTAAATATGAAAGTAATCACAGTACTCTTAAACTATTCCCGAAATACTCCTTACATATTCAATTTGAACAAAGGATTTATCCAAGGAGTTCCAGAATGTTTACCATTAGGAATCTACTAACATATTAATAGGTCATGGGGAAAAAGGACAAGTGACCAACCTGATGGATGCTTCAAAAGTAACTGATAATATCCAACATCCAATCCTGATTCAAAAACAAAATTATAAGTAATGTCCAAGCATACACATGAAACACTACAATTCATACAAATAACATAATCAAGGAAACAATGCTATTTAATATTGTTCCCAAAGTGTGACCAATACATTAGGCAACTTAGAGAGGAGGAAATTTTATTTTTCCCAAATCACACAACTGTCTCCCTGGAAACAAAATTGTTAGGGTAGCTTTGCTCAGAATTAGTGAAATGTTGAGGGGTTGGGACTGGAACACTAAGGATCAAAAACTGTAGCTTTTCCAGGGCACCTGGGGGACTCAGTCTGTTGAGCGACCGACTCTTGATTTCAGCTCTGGTCATGATCTCCTGGTTCGTGAGTTCAAGCCACACATCGGGCACTGTGCTAACAGTGTGAAACCTGGTTGGAATTCTCTCTCACACAATAAGTGAATAAACTTAAAAAAGAAGAAACAACCCACTGTAGCTCTTCCAAGATTGGATGAGGTTTCAGATGCTTCCTATTTTGCTATCTCATTAAATATGGGCCCTGTAATGCGCACAGCAACATGCCTGGCCAGGATAAGAGTTCACTGATTGTTAGCTGTTATCATTACCATTGTTATTTTATTTAAAACTATATACAGCTTCCTTTCCTTTTTTTCCTAAACAGGGCTTTCGAGTGATGGCTTACAGTCCTTTATTATCTAAGAATGTCTAGTTATGGGATTTATGTAATTTTGCTACTCATCAGGACATGAGCAAGAGTCCCTAGGACCAAGGGGTCTGAGAGAACATAGGTCCTTCAGTCTTCATGGCTGACAGTGGCCACAGCAGAGGCCAAGAGCCTGCAGAGAATTGCGGTGGGCACAGCACTTGGGCAGCGGGTCCCGCTCTTCCTAGGGCAAGTCAGTTTCGTTCCGTCTTCTCTCCCCTGCATAGTAGTTGAGCTCCTCCTTCCACTCAACCAAACTCTTTCGCTATTCACCTGACTGGACTTCCTGCTCTACAGTGCCTTCTCATATAGCAGTCAGACTGATCCTCTGAACATGATTAATCAGTCCCTCAAGAAATATTTATTGAGCCAGGTGCTGATTAGGGTGCTAAGGATATAACAATGAAGAAAACATATTTCTGCCCTTAAGGAAGTTATGTTTTCGTGAGAGGAAGAAGGGCAATCAATATAATAAATAAGTAAAATACTTAGAATTTAAGTGGCATACCTTATGGAAAAAATAAAATCAACAAAACGGAAATAGGAAACTTGCTGAGTGAGGGGAAAGGTTTGTAATTTTACGTAGAGTTTTTCAGGGAAGGGCCACAATGAAAAGGGGACGCTGAAGCCAAGACTTTAGGGGCTAAGGAGGAAGCTGCAGGACTATTGACGGGAGAGCATCTGACACAGAAGGAACCACCAGTGCGGAGGTCCTGAGGCCCCGTGTGAGGACCAATGAACTGTAGATACTCCTACGTTTATTATGGTCTCCTAGATTAATTTTCCTACTAATGGAGGCAAAGATATGTGTCTGTACTAAACGTTAGGGAGATCAGATTAGCATGAGGGTGAATATAGACCCTGTAACAGTATATAAATTCTGTTTACACTTGGAGATAAGTGACAGCAAGGCAAGGAAAGAAAGTTATGATTTTTTTTTTTTAGAATTAGCATTAAACCTGAAGGCAAAAACAAACAAACAAAATAAACATATGTTTGCGCACACACACACACACACAGACGGTCACCCAGTCCATTTCTGACAATGATACGAAGTTGTGTATAAAACACAAATAATAGGTTTCTATGTTTAGGGGTAGTAAAGGGTAGCTTCTTGGAGATCTTAAAATATTACAGAATCCCTAACAGTATCTTATTTTATCTTTGATGATAGATTTCTAATACTTCACACATGTTCTTTTTGTTTCCTTCATAACTGAACGTCACCAACAGAGTTGAGTCTAATGACCACTGACTAGAGGCTAAAAATTCACTGCTTTCCACATTACTAATAATTCTCATCTCTGTTTCAACAAGTTTACTAGCGATAATGCTGTCTCTAGGAACAACATTTCTGTCTTCACCTTTTCTACTCAACTTTTCTAATGATGAAGTACCAACTGTATACATGAAAACCTTACTATGGAAAAGGAAAACGATCATCTAAAAGGAAAGTTGGGCCAGGATGTAGAAGTTCAATTTTTGCTAGATACACTTGGAGATAAGTGACAGCAAGGCAAGGAAAGAAAGTTATGATTTTTTTTTTTTTAAGAATTAGCATTAAACCTGAAGGCAAAAACAAACAAAACAAAATTAAGAATCCTGTGTTCAACTTCTGGCATGTCATCCCCCCTCTGAGCCCATCTCTTGCACTTGTACCTACCGCATAGGATGGTTATAAGGAGTGAGTCATGGTGGTCGGGGAAGAGTTGAACACAGCATTCCGTCCTCGACGCTGTCTTGTCTTGGTTTTGGACAGGATAAGAAGACTAAATGGTGGCTTAATCTGGCAGTTACATCAAAGAAAATCTGGAAAAAGCAAGACCTGGCGTTGGCACACCAGTTTTCTGGGCTTCATGCTCTTGCTCCACTTTCCTGGGTCTTCGGGTTCTCCCCGCTGCTCCTGTAAATACACGGGAGTCTCTGCGCTGGTGAACAAGCCAGAGGCACTCGACCTCTGACTTCTTTCAGCTCTTGCCCTTTCTTCTTCTCCCTCTGCAGTTAACCCTGTTGAAATGACAGTCTGAAACGTCTCTACTCATCCACCCACAGCACGGTTCCCTCTGCACCACGAAAGCTCTTCCCCAGGCCACGTCCCCGGCGTCCTTACAGCAAAGGCACCCGGCACTCTCCAGCTCTCAGAGGGCACCTGCCTGCTCGGCTGCTTCTCTCTCCCTGTGGCTCTCCCTAAGTTCTCTCCTCGTCCTCTGACTACTCTTTCTGTCCCCTTCACTGGGGCATCTCTGGCCCCAAGTCCATCTCCGTGTCCTTTAAGGTCCCATCCTTACTGCTTTGCCTTTCTCACTCGCTCTTCCTGTTAATTAGTAATACTCATCGATACAAATAGGATTATAACTTTCCAATCTGTTTTCACCTACTTTCCCAAAAGTCTACATGATGTCATTCCGTGTTCACTTAAACATGTATCAAGTGCCTGCTCTGGCAGGCCCTGTGCCAGCAGGAGACATGAAGAAAAGTCAGCTCAATCATGACAATTCAGCAAGCCCCACACTAGTGGCTAGACAGACGTTCGGAGAGACAAGGCAAGTACGGGTGAAATGCAATCAGAAACAAATGAAGACTCGTTAGGATTTAGCCCAGTGGAGAAATCTGAAGACTGGTAAAGGAGAGGAGAATCCAGGATCAAAAATACATGTGTTTGCCTCTGCTGCCTCCAGAAAGCCCACCAAAATGACAGTGGGATCATGAAAAGGGCATATATAAACCCACGGAAGTAAGCTAGAGAACAAGGGGAAAAATATACCAAAAAAAAACAAAACAAACCAAAAACAAAAATATTCTCCTACAGACAAAAGAAATTATTGCAGGCATTAAAAAAGATTGCTATAAAAAAGAAAGAAAACTCAGAATGAGAAGGCTCACAGAAATTTAAAAATATAATAGAAATACATTTTTCAGAGAACAATTGACAGAATAACTTTAAGGGAATCTTCACATCTCCTGGCACTCTTCCCTTCAGCCACAGCTATGCAGTCAACCACAGAGTCTTTGCATCTGCTGTTCCCTATACCCAGAATCTTCTCCCACATAGCCCATCACTTTGTGAGCTATCTGTTCAATAGCTGCCTTCAAGGCCCTCTCTGATCACTCCTTCTAAAACAGAGCTTCGGTGGGGCACCTGAGTGGCTCAGTCAGTTAAGTGCCTGACTTTGGCTCACGTCATGATCTCGAGGTTCATGAGTCTGACAGCTCAGAGCCTGGAGCCTGCTTTGGATTCTGTGTCTCCCTCTCTCTCTGCCCCTCTCCTGCTTGCACTCTTTCTCTCTCTCTCAAACATAAATAAACATTAAATACATAAATTAGATAGATAGATAGATAGACAGACAGACAGATGGATAGACAGATAGATAGATAGATAGACAGATAGATAGATAGATAGATACAGAGTTTCTGTTACCTGATCTAGTTCCCCTATGCTGCTTGCTTTTTCCACATGGCACTGGGATTCTAAGTCATTCATTCCCTTCCTTCCTCCTTCCTTTCCTGCCCCTTCTGCCTCCCTGCTTTCTTTCCGTATTAGTTTTCTGTCTTCCCACTAGACTGTAAGTTCCATGGGGAAACCACGTGCCTTGTTTATTGCTATATATACAGTGCTAGGGACAGGGCCTTGTGCTCACAAAATATTTGTGTAATAAATAGGTTATTTTCAGAAGAATAAATAAAAATAGCAATAGTAATCAAATCTGTAGTAAAGGCACTTAAAACTACCTTAAGGTAGACATAAAATATCCAAAACTGTGCAGTAGGTAGCAGGAGCCCTAAAAAATACCCAGTGATTCTTTAAAATCCTGTTCCTTAGAAAGCTAACTGGAAACCAGCAGCAATGTTCAGAAGATTCTATTTTTCCGATCAATATATTCTTTCACTGGTTTCTTTTATTGTTTTATACTATTAGCCATACACTATCCAGAGATCAAAAAATATATGCCTATCTCTTTAATTTAAAAAATGCATTAAGAAGTGATTAATGCTTTCATATTGAATAGAGAATAAAAGGGTGTAAAATGTGTTTTTTTCAGAGAAAAGTTAGTGATAACATCTAACAGAGAAACTTCAGTTGTGATGGAGATTAGAAACCAGATAACAAAGACTAAACACGCTAAATGCTTAGAGAGGAATGGGATGCAGATTAAAAATTTAGGAAAGAGAAGGAAATGTAAGACATGAGGTTACTAGTCAAAATCATCTTACTCTGTTTTTTGTTTGTTTGTTTTTTAATTTTTTTTAACGTTTATTTATTTTTGAGACATAGAGACAGAGCGTGAGCAGGAGAAGGGCAGAGAGAGGGAGACACCGAATCTGAAGCAGGCTCCAGGCTCTGAGCTGTCAGCACAGAACCTGACGCGGAGCTCGAACTCACAGACCATGAGATCATGACCTGAGCCAAAGCTGGACACTTAACCGACTGAGCCACCCAGGCGCCCCCATCTTACTCTGTTTTTAAATGAACACTATAAAACGTGTACAAGTATGCAACTCAACATTAGTTTCCTTTAGAAAGGCTGACAAAATTTCAAATGAATGAGGGGAAGAAACCTATGGATACAGGGTATGAGAGGAAAGACTCGGGAAACAGAGGAAATAGAATATAGAGAGAGATAGAAAGAGGGATTCAGAAGAGGAAATAATAATTGCTAACATTTACTGATGTTCAAGGCAATTAATAAGTGCTATGAATATAGTAACTCATTTAAATCTGCATCCAGTATTCCCTGCCTCCACAGTAAGGACTTTTGCTGAGAGGATGAGTGACATGAGTAAGGCAAAGGCATTCGAGAGAATACATGTTGTTGGTGCAGCGTCTCCTAAAGACCCAGGGAGCTTGCTGTGATTTCTCCCAAAGGGCACACGTAGCCAGTCCCCGCCGTCCAATACTCACCTGGAAAGAGACACGCTGGAAGTTCTTCTGTCGCCCGGCTCAGTTCCTCCAGTTCCAGCTGAGAACTCACATTTGGTTGGAAAGCCGATGCCCTGCTTGGGAGGAGAGACACAAATTTGGGTTCTGAACAGAGGATAAAAACCACTCCCAGCACCTGTCCTTGTCCTCCCCCCTCAGGCCTTCTGACGGTTCCATTTTCCAGCCCGTGTCCAAAGAGGACGCCAAGCAACCACCCTAAAACAATGACCTGTAACAGCAGGATTGCAAGCGCAGAGGCCTGAATTTCATGGGTGGTACAGGTGTCAGGAGGTGGGGAAGGCTGTCAGCAGGGAGGCTGGGAGTTACGAGGAGAGGTCCTCACCCGGTGAGACCAAGTCCCTGTGGTTCTGCAGCATTGCTTTCCCAGACAGGTTCCTCTGAGCAGAATCTAGACGGAGCCACTCCTCCCAACACATCCTTGACTGTCACTGACTCCTGAAACTATAAATTCATGCTTATGATTATGCCAATAAAAGCCCCTGAGGGAAGTGCAAAAACAAGCAGCATTAGAAGGGACAGGATAAAGAGATCTATGTGAGAAAAATGTGTTATCTGCCAAAAGAAACTAAATAAAATGTATGTTATTGTGAAATAATCACAGGGAAATAAAATATAGAAAATGCTTTGGCATTTAAGGACAGGAAGAGGAGGTATTAGGGAATAACGGAAAGGTACAGAAGGCTGCTCTAGATTACCACCGGAGAAAAGTAGGTGGTGTTCTGATCTCCTGGTGAAGGAGGGATCCTGCTCCTTAAAAAGCACAAGATGACTGAACACGTGACACCCAGCACTGGACGGAAGAGACTGACAGCCGTTTATCAGTAATGTCTACTCATAGCCTGGGGAAGGGGGAAATACCCACCATGCAGGGTCACTCAGGGGCTGGGCTTGTGAACCAGCAGGGGCTGTGGGAGGCAGGCTATGTAGTGCCAAGAGGATGAGGTGACCCTTGGTTACCGTGGGAAGATGCAGTTGGCTTGTTGGAACAGTTTGATGGGCTGGTAGGGAGGTGAAACCCATTAGGCTTCACTGGGAGGGAGGAGTGCACCTGGTCTGGCCAAGGGGAGAGCTCGCTGGGTAGGGTGCCTTTCCTGCTGGGCTGGGGCAAGGAGCCCGGGGGGACGCCTAGCTAGGTCTCTGGAGCCCTGCGAGGCTCAAAGTTGTCAAGGCAGCACATGGAATTTCAGGCTTTACAACAGAGGCGGGAATCCCAGTTAATGGAGGGAAAACATGTACAAACAGGATACATCTAGAACATGGTTGGGAAGACCAAGAAGACACCCAGCTTAACTTGAAAATGGCATTTCAAATTATGATCCCATTTCAGCCTAGTTCCCTAGCCCTTAGACTAGGAAGCAGAACACCATACACTTCAGTGTCTGCTGAATGAGTGTGATGGTTGCTTTTATGTGTCAGCTTGACTGGGGTAAGGTATGCCCACATAGCTGGTAAAGCATTATTTCCAGGTGTTTCTGTGAGGGCGCTCCCAGTGAATCAGTAGACTGAGTACAGATCAGCCCTCAGCAGTCGGATGAGGGCCTCATCCAACTCACTGAGGGCCCAAATAGAAAGGCTAAGCGAGGCTGAGACAGCCTCCTTCTCTGGCCTTCAGACAGTGCTCGTAGCTCTTGAGCCCTCGGACTCGGACCAGGACTTAGGCCATCAGTCCCCTGGACCTCAGGCCTCTGGGTTTGTAGTAGAACTACATATACCCTGACTTTCCTCGGCCTCCAGATTGCAGAGGGCAGATCGTGGGGACTCTCTGGCCACCCTAATCGCCTGGGCCTATTCCGTATGACTTCTTTCTGTATCTATGTATATCCTCTGGGTTCTGTTTCTTTGAAGAACCCCGACTGATACAAGGAGGGAGCACTAACATCCTGAGTTCTGCACTAACAGGTGAGTCCAACACCTCCCCTCATGTAATCCATCCAATAGCCTGTTAGACTGATAGCACTAAAGCCACCATTTTATGATGAGGAATCTGAGGATCAAAATGGTTAAATCACATCTCCAAGATCACACAGCTGGGGCTCAAACCTAAGGCCATCTACATCTGACTCCGTGCTGTGGGAAGAGAAGGCAGCCAAGGAAAGAACCCTGGCAAACACCTCCATCAGAGACAGTGGGGGAGGGGGGCGTGGGAGGAGAGAGTGAGAGGGAAGGAGACTCAGGTCGGAGGAGAGAGAGTTAGGAGGGAGTAGGTCAAACAGAAGGATGACTGAAAAGAGAGCTGCTGGTTGGAAAATTAGCTAATTTCCACAGAGTGGTGAAGGCAGAAGTCAGCTTACAGTGGACGAAGATCAGGAATGAGAAGCACTAGGTGAAATTACTTCAAACTTCTGTGAAAAAGATGAAAGAAGACGGTATGGAAAGAAGTAGGGACTAGGTAATGGGAATAAAGCAGTGGACAAGGCGCTGTGCTGTGTAAGGGGGCACAGGGCAAAAAAGGCCCAGAGACCACAGATGGGACAGAACCAGCGTCCAAGAAATGTGTGTGTGTTACATCCTGCTGGCTGTGAACCTCCGGAAAAAGTGTCAACACTAAGGCAGAGTTCATTCTCTTTCTACCGCATCATTTTCTCCTAATTATTTAATGAATATGTTGACATAAAAAATGTTAAAAATCACTCACAAGTATTGTCAAGAAATGTAAAGATAAACTAAAGTAGGATCTAATTACACGTCAGAATTTCCATTTTATGAAAGGAAAAAACTGAACCAAGAAAAGTCATCAGTTTAACAAATGTAAAGAAAGGACACGAGAGAGGCGTCTGGGTGGCTCAGTTGGTTAAGCGTCTGGTTTCAGCGCAGGTCATGATCTCACAGCTCGTGAGTTCGAGCCCGGCTCACTCTCTCTCTCTCTCTCTCTCTCTCTGCCCCTCTCCAGCTCATGCTCTCTCTCGAAATAAACTTAAAAAAAATTTTATTTAAAGGGTAAAAACTCTCAAGTTGGTTTCAAGTCTAGCATATACAAGCCATATACCTAAAACACAAACAAGAAAGTTAAAAAATAATTATATAGGGAGATAAAGACAAGATATAGCAAATGCAGATAAAAAGAAAGCAAGGAGAAAAGAAACAAGAAATGGAGAACACATAAATAGCAGATAAGGTAGAATGTATGTGGAAACGAAACAAGCCCCTTCTTTGTGAAAAAAGGTAATATCAGGAATAGGACATTCTCTTTTCAAAAATTAATCCACTTTTTTTTTCAATAAACTGCCTTGTTAGATATTGGGCAAAATTAAAAGCTCAGGTTCAGACGCCTCTAGGCTACACGCTGTCTTCCCTGCTTCCCTGGATTCTTGTCACCCGAAGCGCACGGCTCCCGAGTGTGCCACAGAGCTTGTCTCTATTACGGAACATTCTGGATCCCTGAGCTATAACGGGGCTCGTGAAGACTGATTTAGATAAGTACAAAAGAGCATTTTAAAAAGCCAACGTGAAACTTAATGATATTGTTCATAAAACGTATTCGTTGTTAATCCCTTCAGATGTTTTTCCCTTTCTCCTTTCCACGCCATATGGGTCTTTTTCTCCCCAGCACTACGTTAAAGGCACAGGGTAACTCATGGTGTTTGAAATAAGCAGCTTCACGGGTTTATCTCATTGGTGGAAAGGTTTTCTTAAACCTAAAAACACAGGCTTTTTGATATGGTTATTCTTCGAAAGGTTGAGAATCAAACTGAATGAATAGGGATGTTTTAAATGGTGAAAGTATAATTTATAAAGAAAGTGTGATAGTGATGAAGTTTGAGTCACCACAGCAACAAAATGTTTTCAGATACAATTCTTAGCAATCCAATTAAAAAAAAATCACAACTGTACGTAGTTAAATCTCAATCACAAATAGCGACAAAAAAAATGAAACACTTAGAATATACTTAATAGGAGTATGTAAGATCCTCGTGATCAAACTTAACAAAAGCCAGAATGAAGGGTCTGAATAAAACGGATGGTAGTTTTTTTATTCAATAAGAATAAACATTGTAAAAGATGGTAGTCTTCCTCAAATTGACAGATTTAATGGAATTCAAATCAGAATTGCATATTTTTTTAACTGTTACTGTTGGAACTTGATGATAGTTAATAAATTTCGACTATAAGGGTGAATGTAAATGAACAGTACAGTAACCAGAAGTTTTAAAAGAAAATCAAGAGGGAATTTGCTTCAACAAAATAAATTCTAAAAGCACAAATAAAATAGCGTGGTACTGTAACAGATAACGATAGAACAGAACCCAGAAAAACCTGTGTGTGTATACAGACACATACATATATTTTTATATAACATACATATAAAGTATACATTAAAGGTAGGATTTCAAATCTATGGAGAATAAGTACATTATTGAGTAGATTATATCAGTCTGAATGCCACCTCCTCAGAGGTGCCACTTGGGCTCTGCCTAGCTAAAACTGACGTCACACTCCACCTGCCGCCACACAGCACCTAACAGTGTCCCCAGTGATTATTTCTTCTTCACTGCTGCGCCCAGACAGGATCTAGGAGAAAGGGACCCACCCTGACCCATTCACTGCTCTCTTCCGAGAGTAACCACATAACACGTGGTAGGCAGGTGCTCAATCCCTGTTTAGCGAATGGATGAATGATGAAATGCTTCACCACATCTTTAAATGAAGTTGGACTACAACCTCCCATTATATACAGTAAATTCAAGACAGCCCAAGGATGTAAATTTAACATGAAAAAACTAATAGAGGGGCGCCTGGGTGGCTCAGTTGGTTAAGCGGCCAACTTCTGCTCAGGTCATGATCTCACAGTCTGTGAGTTCGAGCCCTGCGTTGGGCTCTGTGCTGATGGCTCAGAGCCTGGAGCCTGCTTCAGATTCTGTGCCTCCCTCTCTCTCTGCCCTTCTCCTGCTCATACTCTGTCTCTATGTCTCTCAAAAATAAATAAACATTAAAAAAATTAAAAAAAAAACAAAAAAACTAATAGAAAATGTAGAAGACTATTTATATAATCTTAGGGTACAGAAAGCCTTTCAGAGCCTGATTCTGAAACAAACAAAGGAAAAGGAAAGTTAACTGCATAAAACTTCCAAAACTTATTTGTAACAGAAGATGTTATACACAGATTTAAAAGAAAAATGACACTGAATAAATAATATTGGTGATTTATGGCAAAGGATTAGTATCCACATTACATAAGAGGCTTCTTTTATACATAAACCACCCAGTGTAAACCTAGGCAAAGTATGTATTTAAATAGGTATTTAAAAGGCCAGAAGAATGCTTATTTTTGAGGGCTTGAGACCTATAATTATATAATATAGCTTTAAGAAATTTTTTTTACAGCTACATGCCTAGTGTTTATATTCAGAAAAAGAAGATTAAATTTATTTATTTATTTTATTTTGAGAGAGAGAGAGAGAGCATGCACGCACAAGCAGGGGAGGGGCAGAGAGAGAGGGAGAGGAAAGAATCCCAAGCAGGCTCTGCACTGTGAGCACAGAGCCCAAAGCGGGGCTTGAACTCATCTCATGAACCATGAGATCATGGCTTGGGCTAAACCAAGAGTCGGACACTTAACTGACTGAGCCACCCAGGCGCCCCAAGACAATAAAATTTAAGGGCAAATACAAGTCATACTTGGGCAATTCATTGTCACATCGCTGGCCAAGAGGGGAAAGATGAAAAAAGGAGAACGGCTTCAATGCTGCACTGATAGTCCCAAGTCGAAGTGTCAAGGTCATCCAAGACAAAGACTGAAGAGCTGTTTGTGGATAAGAGACGCTAAGGAGTTGTGGCAGCTGAATGCCATTTGTGATCTAGACTGGGTTCAGGACCAGACGAAGGACAATTCGTGGCAAAATATGTGTAAGGTCAGATTAGCTAATAGTACTGTATCCATGTAAGTCTCCTCGTTCAGTACTTGTATTTTGGTTACATAAAACAAGAGCTTGTTTTTAGGAAACACATCCTGAAATATTCAGAAATCAAACCAGTGACTGCCTGGGACAGGGGATGTAGACTGATGGGGTGACAGCACTTTCTGGGGGTGAAGTGGGCACTTTCTGCCCACTTGATTGGGGCAGTGATTATGTCGGTGCATAAATTTGTCAGAACTCAAGGAATTATATGCTTAAAATGCTTATACCTGGGGAAAAAGCTGACTTAAAAACTTAACACTGTTCACTAAATAGAATCAATGCTACTGACAGCCAAACCACAGCCTTCATCAACCAAAATCTTCTGAACACTCCCCCTTTAAACCTCCTTTTCCAGAAACTCCCTCTTTCTTCTGCCTATTTTTTGGTGAGTTATGAAGCCTTTTATAACGGAGCTTGACAATACAAAGGAGAGAAAGTAGTACAGAACAGAAATCAAAACAGTTAATAACTTGTCTTCATGAAGCCTTCTTTAAACTGGTTCCTTTGATAAATAAACAAGTGACGTATCTGATCCTATGAACAGAGAAAACACAAGTCCTGCAGGATTGCATAGAAGGTTATGGAAGCCAACCTTAAAAACAAAAACAAAACTTAGGGTTTCCTGGGCCAAGTACCCCTGATGTCTTATGCCTTTTCCAGAGAAGCAACAACTCCAGGTTCTAGTAAAACCTAGCAGGTTCCATTTTCAAGCAATCTCGCAGGACAAAAAAACAAAACAAAACAAAAAATAAACAATAACCCTGGGCTTCTCACTACTCTTTCACCGCATGATTTCTTTCTTTCTTTTCTTTTTTTAAATGATAATTTATTTTTGAGAGCGCGAAAGAGACAGAGCACAAGCAGGGGAAGGGCAGAGAAAGAGGGAGACACAGATTCTGAAGCAGGCTCCAGGCTCTGAGCTGTCAGCACAGAACCCTATGCGGAGCTCGAACTTATCAACTGTGAGATCATGACCTGAGGTGAAGTCAGATGCTCAACTGACTGAGCCACCCAGGCGCCCCCTGCATGATTTCTTTTAGTTGATGGGACACTGCTTCTTTCTAGGAAATCTAGGAACATGCCAACTCCCTTATCAAAATTCCTCCTCTTCCACCCCCAGGCCTAAACCAAACATACAAACTCCTTCCTCCTTCCTGGCATTTGACCCCGAAGTTTGTATCTGATTCCTTCTCACCACCAGTCACTGCCCCATTTGCTCCAGCAAGCTGGAATAGTGCTAAGATGCCTTGTGGAGAGTAGCTTTAACATTCCAGTAACTTTGCTGGGCACTTTTTTACTTACATTCTTTCATGTTTCCACACACCTAGGAAGTATGTATTATTAAACGAAATGAACCAGGTGAAATGCTTAGCAGTGTCAAGTATATGGCAAATGCTCAGTTAATGCGGTTATTTCCATCGTCCCCATCAGGAACTTCAGGAAGTCCAGTTCCTTATCCAAGACAATGCAGCTATTAATGGTAGAGTCAGGATTTAATCTTGGGACACTTTAACTCCATCACAGCAAATCTTCTCCACGGTTATCCCTCCCCAACCTTACTTCTCCTGGTTGCCACACTGATGTCCTCCTCCAGGTCTTGGGACACTGACAGTCTGGGTACCTAGCCATCCTTGTTCGTATCTTATTCACGTACAATCATCACGACTGTATCTTGTAGAGAAGTGACTTCTTTTATGTTCCCTGAGTCTGTAAACCCTGTAAGCACCCAGACCATCTTCCATATGATTTTCCTTCCTTTTGTGACCCTTGAGTGGCACCAGAAGCCCAGCCGTCCAGGACTTCCAGCTGAATGAGGAAGTGGCAGCTGAGGACAGAGCTGAGGGACACTAAGGGGGGGCTGTGTGGGAAATTTCAAATTTGGAGATCTCCGTAGCCCTGTCCTTTGCAATGAAGCCCACATATATACGGGAATGAGTAGTAGGGTGTAATATAGAGGTTTCAGAGAGAAGGAGGAGCTCACCTGAGTTCCCAATGGCAGAGACCCAGCAGCCATTGCCTTCTCTCTCCTTCCTGTGGGGTCCTTCCTAGGGGACCGGCAAGATCCAGAGGAGCCGGAGCTGAGGGAAGGAAAAGAAGCCACGAGAAATGAGGCTCCTGCAACAGCAAAAAATAAAATACCTACAGATAAACCAATAAGATACGTGTGGTAATGACTTAAGGAAAACTGGAATTTTTTTTTATGAAGTTTATTTTACTAAGCTTATTTAGATTCATAAAGAAGGATGAAGAGAGAGACATATCACATTCCTGGATAGGATGTCACAATATCCTTATGTTGTCACTTCTTTGAAATTAATTTATAAACTTCACACATTCCCAACCAAGTTATACCAAGTAATAGTATTTTAAAGATTATCATGGAACAGATTTTTTTTTTTTAATTAATTGTGTTGTTTAACAACAGCCAGGAAACACTTGGAAGAGTGATGAGGGAGCACCTGACCACCAGATATCTATAAAGCTACGATAATTAGCACACAGGGTTACGGTACAGGCGGAGTCATTCGCCAGATATACTGTTGACCACCTACTGTGTACCATTCAGAGGGGAGAGCGCAAATACAGCTGTAAACAAAACAGATAAATTCTCTGCTCTCACAGGTTATAGGCTAGCAGAGAAAAGGGTCAGTGGAACAAATTAAAATCCTTCCAACACAAACGGTTCAGAAAAAATTTTATAAGGAAGAATTCCGGATATGAAAATGTGACATTTCAGATCAGTGAAAAAAGGATGAACCAGGACTTAGAACAAGGGCTTACATTTGGAAAATAAAATTTTGCACATAAAATGAAGCTAAAGTACTGGAAGAAAGTGCGGATGAACATTTTTGTGATCATAATGGGACACAAGGCCCCCCTCACAATGATGTCCCAAGACACCTACTTGAAGGGATGGTTTTCATGTCTAACCATATGAAAATGTAACATTTCTGCCAAGTTAGAAAACACTGTGTATCATACAAAACTTAAAAACAAAACTCAAATTGCATAAAAGTATTCATTTAGTGTTCACAATGCAAATTTAAACAACCTTCTCAGAAAGTTAGAGAATACAAACACCTAGGCTTCATGTGGGTCCATCAGGCACACTTACATAGCAAATGTTTACAAACTACTACTTTTCTAGAGAGAGTAAGATGGGATGTATCAAAAGCCTTACATTATGACCTAAAAATTTCATGCGAAGAGAGTTAAAGAATGAGACAGGAATGCAAAGATACCTGTAGCCAGATGGCCTATATTGTTTATAACAGATGAGGGAAAAAAAAAAAAGCTGAGAAAGCCTACTTTGTCTCACACTCTTTAAAATGGGAATTGTTTTTAAACATTGGTATAACTGGATGTTTTCAAAAAATGTTTTGTAAAAAGTTTTTTATCCACCGGGCTCAAATGGTAACGTACACAGATCAAAACATTTGTAAAAAATCGCGTAGTTTAACATTTGTGCACATTAAACACTTTCCTAATGTATTTCAAAACTCGTTTTTAATGTTTACTTATTTTTGAGAGAGAGAGCTGGGGAGGGGCAGAGAGAGAGGGAGACAAGGAATCTGAAGCAGGCTCCTGACTCTGAGCTGTCAGCAAATGCCCGACGTAGGGCTTGAATTCAAGTACCGCGAGATCGCGGCCTGAGCCGAAGTCTCACGCTTAACCTACTGAGCCACCCCTGCGCCCCAGAAAACTCATTAATAGTAAACGGAGAAAAGAATACTAATGTCCACATCTTTGTGTAAAAACAAAGCATTTCAATGTTCATTCATATATATACGCCAACATGCAGATTTTGACAGTTTTCAGGTAATTTTTTTCTTTATGCTCCTCTGAATTTTCTAGTTTTCCTATAACTTTTGGGAGGGTGGGGGAGGAGGAGAAAAAAACTGCTTTAAGAAAGTAAAGAAAAGAATTCTCTGAAATAGAAATCTGCACTGGGTTGCTCACTACCCCCCGCCCCCCAATTCCTAGAGGAGATGGGTCAAAGGGAGCCCACGTCAGGACCGCTCAGAATCGGAAATCACAGAGGGCGCGTCCATGAGATGAGGTCTACACAAAGGGCAGGTGCTGGAGCCCCGAGACGCGCACCAGGTGCAGCATCCCCCCGAGACTTCTAAACCGGGGCCCGGAGAAAGCCGGCGGGGAGGAACCCAGCGTGCGTGCGGCTCCCAGAGCCTTCGGCCCCTCACTGGCCCCTCCGGGGGCCGCACCAGGTCCCCCGCCCTCGCCGCTCCCGACAGGTGGCGGCCCTCGGCTTTCGGTATTCCCACCCGGCCGGGCTCCCGGGACGAGAGAGGGCGCACCTGGAGCAAGCGGCCCGGCGCCGCGCAGGGACAGAGAGAGCGCTGTCCCGGGCCCATCCACCGCCGGCCCCGCCCCTGAGAGGCCTCGCCGGGCCGTCCCGGCCGCCTGCTACCTGGGTCTCCGCCCGGCGCCAGCCGGATCCGGCGGGACCCGCCGCGGCTCGGCACTCACCCTCTCCCTCTCGGAGCGCGGCCGGAGCAGGCAGTGCGCACGCAGTCCTGCCCGGCGCCTACGCCCGGGGCGCCGGACTACATTTCCCACAAGGCCGCAGGGATGCGGCGCCGGAGTCAGTGCGCAGGCGCGAGGCCACGGCGGGGTGGGGCGGTTTCGATAGAAGGACCCTGGTGGCTTTCCGCATGGATGTCTCACATTAGCGGAATTTTGTCTTAGGAAGCTGGGAGGGAAATGCGTGGCGACCTTACTCCGGCAACCCCAAGGATGCCCCTCCTCGTTAGATCCTGTGGGTGCCTAACCCATGCGGAGGTTAGAAGGGGCAGAGTGCCTTAAGTCAACCTCACTTTCCTCTTGTGAAATAATCAGTCTCCTGCAGAGTTTGTCAGCGGGTAGTAATTTGCTGCATTCTTAGTGGGCACTCCGTGAATGGTGATTACGGTGCCCCCAACTCTAGCTCAGTGCCAAGGGCTACGCTAAGTGCTTCAATATTAGCACGGTGTAGAATGCAGCAAAAATCTCCAGTTAAATATATAGCCAGAGTTGTTTCAGTGGGAACAAATTGTGCTGGAACACTGGAGAAATAGATGACATTTGGTAGTTCAAGAGATCAGTATGGTAGGATAGATTGTAATATTTCGTGTTATAAAGATAACTGCTAGTTTCCTCTGCCTCTTTCTACCGCTGTGACATAAGACTTAACTAAACTTCAGACATTTCCCTCTGAGTCCTCTAGGCCACATCTTTGGGCCCAATCCGTGTCCAGCGGGGCCCTAGTTTTAGCAAGAATCCTGCTAAATTAATTCCAGTAGAAGCCCCATTCTTGATATCTGATTAAGCTCCTTATCCTCTACTCTTGATGTCTACATCCTTGTCCTGCCTTTAGCAAGAATCGTATTGAGACAGGTTTGCAAGAATCCCCCAATTTTGCTGTCTCCTTTTGGTAATTTTCCATCCACTGACCCCCTTACTCTATACTTGTTACTGTAAATCCTCAGGTGTCTTTGCTGTATTGGGAGTGGAGTTCAATTTTACTGAAGCCTCTCTCCCCTATTGCAGTAGCACTGAGTAAGATATTTCTTTACTACTTTTAACTAGTGTATTTATTTAACTATATTTCCTTTTGAGAACTGTCTCAACTATTGAAAAATATTGAAAAATATGGAATCCTCACAATTCATTTATCCAAGCTAAGTAAGGTTATGCAGATAGTACCAGACCAAGTAAAAAATATGTCAGTACAGTAAGACAAATACTTTGAACCAACAGTTTCTCCACCACTACAGGGCATTCTTACATTAGCAACTCCATGAACATATTTATCATAGTTGCTCTGGTACAGAAATGGTCCTTGATAAAACTCTCAACTTAGAGTGTGCAATTTCCAAATAAGTAGACAGAGAGTATGGGATACGAGAGAGGGGAGACTAAATAAACAACATAACATGACATGACATAAACCACATCCACAAAAAAACCTAACAACCCAGAAACAAAAATTTATACCAAAGGGTCATAAGAAGATGGTAGCAATGAACCTAGGTCTATCAGTAACGACTAGATATGCACATGGAAAGAACTTTCTAACTGAAGATACTGTAAGAGTAGATTTTTGAAAACAGCTATATGCTAAAACAAGATACACACATCTTAAAAGTAGAAAGATGGAAAAAGATACACCTGGGAAATACTAAAGAAAATCCATGTGGCTACATTTAGTTAAATACAAAATACCATGTTAAGAAAAAACGTTGCTAGAAGTAGGAAAAGTAATTACATAACAACAAAAAGTTAATTCACCAAGAAAAGAAAACATTAATAAACTCTTATGTATTTAACAATGTAGTTTCAAAATACATAAAGCAAAAATTAACAAGAGAATTGACAAATCCATTATGGAGATATTTTTATTATACTGTTATTATCTGTTTTATTTATAATCTGTTTAATTATAACTACCTATAACTATTTAACTATTTAATTATTATACTGTTATAATTACACTTATTACTTATCAGTAACTGATAGAAATGCTGACCCCCAACCCCCCATAAAGTCACTAAAGATATGGAATTTCTGAACAGCAAAATTAATAAGTTTGATTTAATGAAGAGACATATAGAATATTGCATTTCAAAATTTAATCAAAACACATTTTAACACATTTAGTTTTTAAAATGGCCTCATCGGGGCACCTGGGTGGCTCAGTCGGTTAAGCGGCCGACTTCAGCTCGGGTCATGATCTCACGGTCTGTGAGTTCGAGCCCCACATCGGGCTCTGTGCTGATGGCTCATCAGAGCCTGGAGCCTGCTTCGGATTCTGTGTCTCCCTCTCTCTCTGCCCTTCCCCTGCTCACGCTCTATCTCTATGTCTCTCAAAGATAAATAAATGTTAAAAAAAAAATTAAAATGGCCTCATGCTAAGCTATAAAGTAGTCTCAAACATTTCAAAGAATTGATACCAGAAAAATCACATAATTTCACAACAATGCCAATTATGCATTTTTATTTTTATTTTTTTTTCAATTATGCATTTTTAAAAAAGATTAGAAACTTCTCTAAAAAATTAGGCAAAAGGACTTTTTAGAGACTGGGCCGGTCACGCTAACAGATTCTTTCCTTTACCACACTCTCATCACTCTTCTGAGCTTTTTTTAAAACTGCCCCCTCGTTGCAGCAAGTACATACATACTTCCTTGGTACTTAAACCTGAGGTTGCCTTTCCCTTCTCAAATTGTCATTCCTATTTCCTTAACTCAGGGGGCCCCCCCACTCTCTGCCTGGATCCCTTCCTCACTGCATCCTGGAAGCTCCAGATGCTCTGAACTGGGGCAGCCAGGGGGCTCCTGTCACACGGCTCCTGTCTCCAGACACTGTCCTGCACTCCTGTTGTTATGCTTTATGTCGTTCATCGGGCTTTTCACTCATTTAATGCCGGAAGGAAGTGTAGACCTTATGATTTCATCACAGACAGAATGGAAAGCTCGGGATTCTTTATTACCTTAACATGACATCATACTAGCTTAGTTCCTAAAACACTAGATTATTATTTTCAATACTGTGATTTCTCATATTCTAACAGATTCACAGGTAAGACGCTAATGGATTACCTCATGTTAAAATATTTTTATTTTTTTTATAATTAGGTGATTCAACTGAAGTATTAAAAATCTTTCTAACTTGAATGTAGTTGACAAATGTCACATTGGTCTCAGGTGTATAACATAGTGATTGGTTAAGCTTATGCATTATGCCATGTTCACCACAAGTGTAACTACCGTCTGTCACCATACCATGCTGTTACCTTATCATTGAGTATATCCCAGATGCTGTACCTTTTTTTAAAAATTTTTAATGTTTACATTTGAGAGAGAAAGAGCCAGTGTGTGAGCAGGGGCAGGGCAGAGAGACGGAGACAGAATCTGAAGCAGGCTCCAGGCTCTGAGCTGTCAGCACAGAGTTGGATGTGGGGCTTGAACCCACGAACTGTGAGATTGTGACCTGAGCCAAAGTCAGACACTCAACTGACTGAGCTACTCAGTCACCCCCATATGCTGTACCTTATATTCTTGTGACTTACTCAATCCATAAATGGAAGCCTGTACCTCCCACTCTCCCTCATCCATTTTACCCATGCCACCCCCCATAATTTGTCCTCTGTATTTATAGTATGATTCTTTTTGTTTGCTTATTCATTTGTTTTTGGTTTTGTTTTTTTTAGATTCCACATATAAATGACATCATATGGTATTTGTCTTTCTCAGTCTGACTTAAGGAACCCGTATACACTGTTGGTAGGAATGTAAGGTGGCATAGCCACTGTGGAAAACAGTATGGAGGTTCCTCAAAAGTTAAAAATAGAAATACCATAAGATCTAATATTTCCACTACTGCGTATTTGCCCTAAGAACACAAAAACACTAATTTGAAAAGATATATGCACCCCTATGCTTTTTTTTTAAAGTTTATTCTGAGAGAGAGAGAAAAAAAAAGCATGAGTGAGTGAGGGACAGAGAGAGAGAGAGAATCCCAAGCAGGCTCCGAGCTGTCAGCTCAGAGCCCAGTGCAGGGCTCAGGACCACAAACCACAAGACATGAGCTGAAAGAGTTTAACTGACTGAGCCACCCAGGCACCCCTGCACCCCTATGTTTATTGCAGCGTTATTTATAATAGCCAAGATATGGAAACCACCTAAGTGCCCACCATCGATAGATGAATGGATAAGAAAGATGTGGTATATATACACAATGGATTATCACTCATTCATAAAGAGTATGAGATCCACTTCCACTGTGACAGCATGGATGGACCCAGAAGGTATTATGCTAAGTGAAATCCTAAAAATTTTAAGGTAGCAAAGGAAGAAAAAGAAACTCAGGGACAAGAGCAGCCTTCTGATCGCAACAATCTAATATCCATTTTCTTTTTCTCTGTATTTCTCACCGCAGCCTTAAGACCTTTGCAAGCCCCAAGTTCCTGTCCCAGCCCACAAGGCAGCTCTGTGGATAACAGGCCTGTGCCTCTGTGTACCCAGAGCCCTGACTTTGCCCACAGAATCCTGGTCAGTAGCCTGGTAAACGAGACTCCTTACAAGGACAGATGTCACATTTCCTGAAGCAAAGGAAGAGCTCTTCCAGACTCTTAGTTAAAATCCTTTTTGTTGTGTCAATTTTCAGATTTTTTCGTTCATTATTGAATTTGAATAATATCCAGACACACAGATGCTTCCTGACAGGTTTGTGAGTACAGTGATCAGGTGTTACTTCTCCCAGTGATGCTGGTTCCTGATTTTCCCATTCAGGGATTTATCACCTCCCACCAGCAGACATAAAGGCGCCCCGAGTGAGATCAGTACTTCAAAGAGAGGGAGCCACCTATGCAAAGGTACAGGGGCGTGATAGCATGGCACATTGATAGAACATTTATTAAGTAATGAGAATGACAGATGTTGAAGCTTGAGAAGAAGGCAGAGGCCAGATAACCAAACGTCTTAATTGCTATTCTAAGGAATTTGAATTTGATTCTGAAATTATGGAACCAATTAAAGATTATATGTAAGGGGGGTTGCTCTGATGATAATGTGTGGAGAATGAGGTTAGGAGGTTGAAGACAACTGAACAGACTGAAGCTTAGAAGTATGGGCTGTTAAGAGTAACTCGAATGATAGGTAAGTGAGGCTCCAAACTCAAGCAGAGGCAGTGGGATGAAGAATATGTGACAAATATTAACGTGGTAGAATATGGCAAGGTTTGTGCCTTCAAATAAGTGGCAGAGGTGAGTTAGGAAGGAAGTAAGGTTGACTCTCAGGCTTCTGCCTTATTAACTGGATGGATGATGGTGCCATTCACTCAGCAGGCAATACGGGAGTGAACAAGCTGATTTTGTGCATGTTCAATTGATCATATAGATCAAAAAGGAAATTATGAGCCAGAAGGCTAGAATTAGGTCGCCTGGGGGGCTCAGTCAGTTAAGCAACTGACTCTTGACTTTGGCTCAGGTCATGATCTCATGGTTCGTGGGATTGAGCCCTGTGTCAGGCTCTGTACTGACGGCGAGGAGCCTGCTTGGGATTCTCTCTCTCTCTCTCTCTCTCTCTCTCTCTCTCCCTCTGCCCCTCCCTTGCTTTTGAGCACAGGCGCTCTCTCTCAAAATAAATAAACATTTTCTTTTAAAAAAGGAAGTACTTATCTCACTCTCTGGACAATTCCTGTTCTTCCAAAACTGGGTTCAGGCATCACTGTCTCTGGGTCACTGTATATATATGGTCAAGGTCCCTTGGTTACGCTCTATTCTGTCTGTCTAAATCCTGTTTAAATATCTATAAGATATTCTGTAACACAGTATCATTGTCACACCTATTTCTCTGTGAAAAATACTTCAACACATTATGATAATGTTTATTTATTGACTATTCCCTTCAACCCCATCCTCTCAATTCATGACTTCTTGAAGATAGGGTCTATTTCTTTCTTCCATACAATTACCAGTTTCCGGGATAGTGCTTGGCTCAAACCTGGGTGGGATTAAGCAAACTATTTCTAAGGGTTAGAATCATTTCCTTTATTTGCCTTAGCAGTCTGATTTTTTTTAATTTGAAAAGATCAAATAGGGAAAACATGCTTTTATTTCATGAAATTGATTCATTTTCAAGACCGCCACAGTGACGTGTTCTTTAAGTGACTTCTTAGAATTTCCTTTTGCAGCAAACTAAAAAAATATTAATAGCTTTAACCTTGAAGCTATTAACCTTGAAGTTAAAAAATTATGTTTTTCTTACTTAAATGAACATACTGTTCAGAACATCACAAATACAGCTAAATAATAAATGACATCAAGGCAATTAAGAAGTAATTCTGAGAACAAAATTAGAAAATGTTCTACGGCCACCTGGTTGGCTCAGTCTCACAGTTCATGGGTTCGAATCCTGCGTTGGGATCTGTGCTAATAGCTCAGAGCCTGGAGCATATTTCAGATTCTGTGTCTTCCTCTCTCTCTCTGCCCATCTCCTGCTCATGATCAATCTGTCTCTCAAAAATAAACGCTAAAAAATTGTTTTTAAATTGTTGTAAAAAATTTGGGAGACTGTTAGATGTAATTTGGGAATAACTAGAAGAATAAAGGAGTAAGAGAACAGATTTTTTTTCTTTCTCTTTTTTAATGAAAACCATGCACAACGTTTGACAACAGTTTTGGAAAAGGCAAATTCCAGAGACTGAGGTAGTTTGCAGTTTGTTTTCCATCTGTTATTTGGTCTACATGTGCATATGTTCTGCTACTGGCTCATATAGTTGGTGTCTTCGAGAAATCCAGCACTCCTACCCCCAGATTTTTCTCATGTTTACCTATCACAAATAGTGTATAATGCTCTATAAAGAGATAGAAAACTCCCATCTTTTATCTTACAAGTGGTTAGAATCAGATTTTGCAACTGTGATTTACTTGTCTTGGGATATTTTCAAAAGTGACTGACAGGTACAAAAGTTTCCCACATATTAATTACATACTCTAAGCTTTATCCTTAGAATTTAATATCTGATGAAGACCAAATTAAAATAGAAAAGTTTTCTCATGTTCATTATTTATTAAATCAATCTCAAGTATGTATCCTGTGATGAGCTTTGGTTTAAGGCTTGCACACATGCAAATCTACTTTCAAGGAATCCTCTTCAATGTGGATTTTATAATGATTAGTAAGGGACGATCTCTGGCTGAAAAGTTTCCCACATGTATTACATTCATAGGGTTTCTCTCCAGTATGAATTCTCTGATGGGCAATAAGTGATGAGCTCTGTCTGAAAGTTTTCCCACATGTGTTACATTCAAAGGGCTTTTCTCCTGTATGAATCCTCTGATGTTGAATAAGAGCTGCACTTTGGCCAAAAGATATTCCACATTCCAGACATCGATATGGTTTCTCTCCCGTGTGAATTCTCTGATGATTACTAAGGGATGAGTTACACCTGAATGTCTTCCCACACTCGTTGCATTTATAGGGTCTTTCTCCAGTGTGCATTCTCTGGTGCTGAATGAGAGCTGAACTCTGCCGGAAGGCTTTCCCACACACTTTACATTTACACGGTTTCTCTCCAGTGTGAATTCTTTCGTGAATGATAAGAGTCGAGTGGGAACTTAAGGCTTTACCACATTCATTACAGTTGTACAGTTTCTCACCGGTGTGAATTATTCGGTGTCTGTTAAGTCTGGAAATCGAGGTAAAACCTTTTCCACATTCGTTACATCGATAGGGCTTTTCTCCAGTGTGAATTCTTTCATGCTGAATCAGAGATGCACTCTGACTGAAGGCCCTCCCGCATTCACTACACTTAAAAGGTTTCTCTCCTGTGTGAATCCTCTGATGATAACGGAGGGACGAACTAGACTTGAAGGTGTTGCCACATTCGTTGCATAAATAGGACTTTTTTCTGAGGTGAATTCTCTGACACCCAGGAAGGCTGGATGCCTTCCTACCTGGATTATATCTATGGGGATTTTCTCCAGCGTGGATTTTTTGATGTATAAAAAGGCCCGATCTCCTGCTGAAGGATTTACCACATTCTTTACATCTATAGGATTTCTCCACAGTATGGATTCTTAGGTGTTTACAAAGTGATGCACTATGGCTGAAAGCTTTCCCACATTCTTTACAGATATAGGGTTTCTCTCCAGTGTGAGTTCTTTGATGTTGAATAAGAGCTGAACTTTGGCTGAAGGCTTTCAAACATTCTTTACATTTAAATAATTTCTCTCCAGTGTGGTTTTTCTGATGTTTACGAAGGGATGAATTGTGAATGAAGGCTTTTTCACATATATTACATTTATAGCGTTTCTCTGCTATCTTGATTTTTGGTTGGTTAAGCAAATTTGAATTCTGCTTGAAGCTATTTCTTTGTATTTCATACTTTGAGGGTATTTTTTCTTGAGCAACCCTCTGTTGCTTAACAAAGACTGATTTCAGGCTGAAATTTTGACCAAAGTCAGTATTTTTATGGCTTCTTCCTACAGTGAGGATTTTTGTATGGGCGATTGAAATTATTTGTAAACTTTCATTTTTGTCCTTTTGTCTCTTTAATCTGTTTTCATAAATGCAGGGTTTTTCTGAGATGAAATTCCAGGGTTCATCCCTTTTGAGTCTTTTCCTTATTAGCTCCTGAAATAATGAATCTTGAGTTTGAGTTGACTTTGTAGTTTTAGGACTGCTCTTATATCCTGGGGGGAAAAAAATGCTTATGATTCACATGACTGGCTGAGACTTAATGTGTACAAAGAATAAATGTTAATATCTAAATATGAGCTTACTTTCTGGCTAAAAGATACCAGTAAGAGAAAAAAAATAAACAATAATGGATGAGGGCAGAAGGACAAGGGTGACTAAAAAAATCAAGGAAGCTCATTTAAGGGAGGTGAGAGTGGGGTGCCTGGGTGGCTCAGCTGGTTAAGTATCTGACTTTGGCTCAGGTCATGATCTCCTGGTTTGTGGGTTCAAGCCTTGTGTTGGGCTCTGTGCTCACAATTCGGAGCCTGGAGCCTGCTTGGATTCTGTGTCTCCCTCTCTCTCTGTCCCTCCCCCGCTCATGCTCTGTTTCTCTATCAAAAATAAATATTAAAAAAATTATTTTCATATGCCCTTGTATATGACAGAGACACCAACTGAAAGGCAATCAGGGTCATTTGTTTCAATTTGCTTTCAATATTTATAGACTTTTCCCTTCTTTTTTTATAGTTCCAAAGTCAAAATGATGAAAACAAGATCCCTTTAAAAAATTCTAAATTCTATCCCTGTTCTCTTCACACTTTTTTTTTCTTTTCTACCTTCACCTTATGGGTAACTGTTTTTATTGATCTGCTTTTACTTTTTTTTAAATTAATTAATTAATTTTTTTTGGTTGGGGGTGAGGAGGGAAGGGGATTTTCTCTTCTTTTAAAAATCTAATCAAATAGACACTTTTGTTTTGGTATCTCCTCATTCCTTAGCTAAAAGTACTATTTTCTACACTTTTCCCCACTTTTTAATATATTGTGGAGATCATCCCAAAGTAGAATTCACAGACGTCTTCCTCAAAGGAGTCGTGTGAACATGCCAGTTTTATCCAACCAGATTCCGGTGGAGGACGTTTGGGCTGACTCTCACCGTAGAACACCCGGGACTTTGCACCGGCAGGCGGTAAAGGCGCCGCTGTACAGCCTTAAAGCGATACAGCAATCATAGCACTTATGAAATCACAGCCCACCCTGGACCTGCTGGGGCAGCGTCGTCCAGAGCTGCATCCCGCCAAAACCAGTCAGAGCTCCTGCCCGCAGCGAGGAAGCCCTCTGTGTGCTGCCAGGGAGAGTTTCCACACCCATCAGGCGAAACGGGCAGAGTGACGGGCGCTGGGTGCTCTAGCTGGAGTGGACGAGGGAAGACGGAAGCCTACGGAGAAACGTCTGTTTCTGTGCATGGAAGGCTCTTCCAGCGCCGTTGCTACCTCTCCCCAAGCCTGATCTTCTACAGTCCCTTGCTCCCGTTCGCCTCCTCCCGCTCAGCACCCTTCAGGGCTCCGTTCTGGCTTCTGTCCTCACCGCCACCCTCGCTAAGGCAGCTGTGACCTCCGTGTGGCTAAGACAAATGTTCCCTGTGGTTCCCACCTAACTGACTCCTCGGCAGAGTCTGACAGTGACCCCTGGTTTCCCCGGAGACGCTCTCGTCCTAAGTGGCACATTCCTCTTTTTCCAGCAGCCGCGATCTCCTGGTGTGCTTGTCCTAGTGATCTTCGGTCCTTGGGAGCTCCTCGGGGTTTAGTCCTTGGAACCGGATTCTCCCTGCGCTGCACTCTTTCCACAGGCCAGCTTCCGTTCCAAACACTACGCGAGGCGAGACTTCTGCTCTCTCTCCACACCCGATTATACAAGAGCCCCCGAACATGGCCACTTAGAGGGCTCGAAGACTCCTCAAATTCAGCATGCCTAAAGCTGAATTCGTGATCATGCCTTCCAAGCTGTATAAGCCCTCGTCTCTGTAACCAAAACTGTTAAGAGGCATCCTTAACCCCTCTCCCTCAGCTAATCAGTTTCCAACACTTGTTCATTCTACCATCTAAATGGGCCTCAAACTCCTCTACTTCTCCTCACCTCTACTGTTACCAACCTGTTGTAAGCCTTGACTTCAAGGACACCAGACGTCCTAATTTTTCCTTTTGCAGGGTCCCTACATTTGTCCTCCCTGTGGGCAATTCTCTGCACCTGGCCATGAAATACCGGAGTTCCTCGAGATTGAGTCCCGGGCTCGCTCTTGCCCCTACCGTGCTCTGAACCCAGTCCACAGGCTAATTCAAACTCACCCACTGTTTCACCCATCCAGTATCGACCAGGGTCTCCCAAATTTACATTTCACACCCAGTCTACATTTTGAGGGGTGGTACTCCAAATCTAGCGGGTTATTTGACCTCTCCCCTGGGATAACTGGGTCAATCAAAACAACCTGAGTCATCCAAAACCCTACCTGTTTCTACCACCCCCCAAATCGGAGCTCCTTGTGGGGTCACAATCTCAGTCAATGAGATCATTGCCCATCCCAGAAAGAGCCACAAACCAAGTTCCCTGATAACCCACTTCCTTTATCTTCATATCAAATCCATCTCCAAGCCCTGCTTCTCTTATCTATTCTCTGATTACTTTGTGCTGGCCTCTTAGCGTTAAAAAGGTAGAAATACAAGGGTGGGTCCCATAGCAAAAACCTCAGCGTATGGCGGGAAGAAGGCTCCCCTGACCTGGGGACTTGGAGAACGAGTCCACCTGTCCCTAGGGTCCCCTGTGGGACTCATGGGTGGGGGGCTGTGGCTGACTCATGTGGTCCTGTTGACAGCTGGGACCAGCCCCCAGTTCTACACCAACAGGACCCTGTCTGCTACAGGCTGATCTCTGCAGAGGGTGAACCGGGGTCCGTGGCCAGGGACCCCCGACACCTCGCGCACTGTGCGTGGCTCTCGGACACAGACCAAATCCCGCGTTGGGGTTTCCCCGGCTCAGTGGGATCTGGGCCCTGCTGCTCTCTCCTGGCGCCGTCAGCACCTGCTGCCTTCCTTCTCTGCAGGCACACACGCCCTCTCCTGGGCCCGGAATCCTTCTCAGCATCCTCAGACCCCACCTTCCTCGGGAAGTCTTTGCCCACGCAGCCTCCTCCCTCCATGCCTTCACCCCTCCTGCCGCACCTGCCCCTCCTTGTGCTGGGCCCATCCCTCTCCTGCCGCACCTGCCCCACTCCAGCTGCACCCCCAGGCTGCCCACCCCTCTCCTCCCGCCGCTCCCCCTCCTGCCACACACACTCACAGCACTTTGCGTCTTTCCCGTGGGGTCCTGACCAGCTGTCATTTCACACCCCCTCCTAGCTCCGTTCCCAAACACTCGCGTCCCCCCTCGAACATGACCTCCAGTGGGCAGGCCCTCTGTCTTTCTGTCCAATGTCGCATTGCCAGTGCCCAGTATTGAGCTCACTCACCCTTTATTATGGGACAGGTAAGCGGTGGGTGAGGGTTCGAACCTGGATGCCGCAGAGCCCGAGCCTCCCCCTCCAACCCCCACTCATCGGCTCTCCGTCCCCAACTTCCAGGACAGCCACCTCCCCTGTTCCTCTCCTCCGATGACTTCTTCTCAGGCTCGGCCAGATTCCTCCTTCCTAACCCACCTCAGAAATGGTGAGGTTCCCTGCCGTGCCCTCACCTGGTCAGTTCAAGGCTTCAGATGCCACCTCTGTACCGATGGCTCCCTGACGTCCCTTCCGAGTCCCCACATGCCTCCTAGGACTGTCCCCCAGCATCTCTACTGGAGCATCCACCCACTCAAGGGAGACACATCCCGCCGTGAACTCGGCCTCTACCTGTAACAGGGGCCCCTCATCTTCCCTCCTGGACCCCACTGCCTACATGACTGCAGGTGTCTCTGGAAGGTTCCACATCAGGTTTTCCCTCACTTTAAAGCTATCCCCCTCAATGCTTCCAAAGTGACCATTCTTATTAAACTCCAATTGTTACCACCTTGACCCCCTGAACTTAGGAACTAAACGACTGAAAGTTTAAGTTGTCAGGCTTACCTTTTATAAATAAACTAACTGCTAGACCACAAAAAGAAACATTTGAGGAGGCCGCCTGAGCAGATCCCCTGAGCAGATCCATCCACAGTGCCAGAAATGACCTTGACCTCTCTATGGGGCTAGAATCCTTCTCTATATCCATCCCAAACCCTAATAAAAGCAGCCTTCCTTCCCTTGACCCCGGAGACACTGCCCCAACCAACATCTCCAAGCCCCACCCTCCACTTAGTAGACGGTCCGCTGCCCAAAGCAGTCCCCAGGCTCCTCAGTCCCAGGCACTCACCTAGAGAGGGGCCTCCAGGACTTTCTTTCTCTACCTTCCAGGGATCTTCTCCTTGCTGCAACAGGGAGATCACTTTCGGTTTCGAAAACAGGAGTCCTGTTCACAGACAGAGAAAGAGAGAAAGGGAGGGAGGGAGGGAGGGAGGGAGGGATGAAGGGAGGGAGGGAGGGAGGAAGGGAGGGAGGGAGGAAGGACGGAAGAAAGGAAAAAAGAGACAAAAAAACTTGGTTTTATTTTGACTCAAAGATGCATCACAGACCTGAATGGAAAACTCAGGGGATGGTAGGAAGAGCTTCTGGGGCATGTCCAGCTGTGCCCCCACAATGTGAGGGTCTGTGTGAGGGGAAGGGTGAGGGACCTGTAGGACATGGCTATATAATAATTAGTTGTATGTTAGAGAAATATGATAAACATGCAGCTTTGATTAACGGAGTATCAATGGCTTTCTCCAGAAAAGGGAGTACATTATATGTACAGACTGTATTTGTGAACAGGTACCATGTCCCCTGTTTAAAATGAGAAAACACTGGGGTGCCTGAGTAGCTCAGTTGGTTCAGCATCCCGACTCTTGATTTCAGCTCAGGTCATGATCTCATGGTTTGTGAGTTTGAGCCCCCATCGGGTTCTGCACTGACAGCGTGGAGCCTGCTTGGGATTCTCTCTCTCCTTCTCTCTTTGCTCTTCTTCCACTCACTCTTTCTCTATCTTGAAATAAATAAATAAACCTAAAGAAATATTTTTAAGGGTGCCTGGGTGACTGAGTTGGTTAAGCATCCGACTTCAGCTCAGGTCATGATCTCACGGTTCCAAAGTTCGAGCCCCAGAGCCTGCTTCAGATTCTGTGTCTCCCTCTTCTGACTCCCTTTCAAAGATGCATTATACAATGCTCATTGTGATGGAAAAGAGAATTGGGAAAGGCCGGTGGTAGGTTAATGAAGACAGTGGAGGGATGCTCTCTGCCATGAGCCAAGCAAACAAATCACAGAAAATCCTAGGAGAAAATGTTGCCTAGCTGAGAGGGAATTTCTAACATGAAAGTATGTCAGCTGTCCCATCATGGGACGAATCCATGCTTATAAGGGGAAAAAAAAGTTTTAAATATTTAGTTATTTACAATTTGTACAATCTTAAGGCAAAATTCAGCTACAAATTCCTGATGCCCCGTGGCCTGTATCCAGGGAAGCAGGTGCTGACTTATGCTGACTTCTGAATTCGTCGTCGACAGGGAGGATTTCCTCACCCAGTGAGACCAGGTGACTGTAGTTCTCCAGCATCACATCCTGGTACAGGTTTCTCTGAGCAGGACCCAGCTTCCTCCATTCATCCCGCGTGAAGAGCACAGCCACATCCTCGAACGTCACTGACACCTGTAATGACAAGCCATCCCAGCTCACCCAGGACCTCCCGTCACACAGAGTGAAGCAGGTGACCGTGGGGGCGGGGGGTAGATGGGCTCCCATGAAATGCTTCTGATGTTATTCTGGTTTCTGAAGGTTCCAGGTCATTTGTCTAATGAACATGCAACCAGTGACAAATACATGTTAACCACTATATGAGATGTGAGGAGGTATGAAGACCATTGGAGTCTTAATCTCAGTCTTTCTAATGGTGCATTGATAGTATTATTAAAAGCTTTAAAATGTGCTTATTTCTTAACTCACCATGATTATATTTGTCTTATAATGACACAAAAATGCCGAGAGCATTTATCCCGGCTTTAGTAATAGGAAAAAAAATAGAAACAACCTAAGTAATCACTGCTGGTGAAGGAGAGGTTAACTAAAGGAAGGCGCTATCGGTGTGCGTCCTGAAGCTTGAAGACAGTCATAACAGAGGCCGAAATATCTCTCTTACGTTGACTGCTATACACGGGCCAGGTACACTTCTTAGAGCTTTACATTAATCTTTAATATAATCTTTAGTTAAGATTCGCAACAACCCTAAGGAGAAGATAGATCCTATTATTGCCCCCATTTTACATAAAACAGCCAGAGAGGACAAAATTGCCTAACGTCCCACAGCTAGCCAGTGGTAGAGCTGGGGCTCCATGCCAGGTAGATGCGTCCAGCGTTCCGTTCTTAACCAGGCAAAAATGCCTCTCGGAACCTACCAAACAGAGTTAACAAATAAATGAGATAATCCGTACGACGTAACGAATCGCATGTCTGGGTCCTATCAAAGGTGCAGGTGTTAGCTATTATCACGTCAATATAAAGTACTGTGGAGTCGTGAAAACTGGTGGTATAATCAGAATGTGTTAAAAAGACATCCATGATAACGTTAATTACGAAAAGCAGGTTACATACGGTGTGCGTGCAGTTTGTTCTCATTCCTGATAAAAAATTATATACGTACGTGTGATGCTGAGACACATCACAAACATACATTTGTTTGTAAACAACAAATATTGACAGCGATTATCTCCAGATGGTGGGTTGACCCTTGCAAAATGAGGGGGTTGGAGGCATTGACCTTGCACGCAGTAGAAAATCCATGTATAAATCTTGTCTCCCCAAAAACATAACCACTGATAGCCTACTGTCGACTGGAAGCCTTACTGACCAGAGTCGATGAACACATACTTTGCATACTATTTGCATTACATTATACTATTTGCATAGTATATTGACGTGATACTATTTGCATTACATTACTAAAGTAAGCTAGAGAAAAGAGAAGGTTATTAAGAAAATCGTAAGGAAAAGAAAATGCAATTACAGTACTGTCCTGTATTGACTGAAAAAAATCCACGTGGAAGTGGACCCCACAGTTCAAACCCATGTTCAAGGGTCAACTGTACACACAAATGCACACACACCTATATACATCTATGCATATATATGTGCATATTTTATTCTCTAAAATTTTTACCATGATTATGCAGTATTTTTTAAAATTATTTTTAAATGTTTATTTAGTTTTGAGAGAGAGACAGAGCATGAGCCTGGGAAGTGCAGAGAGACAAGACACAGAGTCAGTAGCAGGCTCCAGGCTCTGAGCTGGCAGCAGAGAGTCAGACGTGGGGCTCCAACTCAAGAAATGTGAGAACATGACCTGAGCCAATGTTGGACACTTAACTGACTGAATCACCCAGGCACCCCTTTTTATGCAATATTTTTATGGTAAGAAAAAGCATTAAATTATTTATATATTGGGGAAGAATACAAATGATCTTTGCTCTCAAAGAATTTACAATCCAACTGACACACGAGAAAACCGCGTGCAATCATTTGATCAATGAAAGGAAACTGTAACTGGACAGGACTGTAGGCCCTTTCCAGTTCAGTCCTCATTTTGGAGATGAGGACCAGAAGGTCCAGGGCAGTCAAGACCCAGGTCACATACTTTCTTAGTGGCAGAGGCAGGACAATCAATAACTCAAGTTTCCTTGTAACCCAGCACTCGGTGTATTCTCTCTGGTCTTAAACACCCTGTCACTGACTTTTACACCCAAGCCCGTGCAGGTGACACATGGGCGGCAGGTGAGGTTAGGGAGAAGGCCACGCGGATTCACTCAACGCGCAGGGATGAGAAGGTTCTGGCCAAGAGAGCACCATGGCTCCGTTGGAACGGAAGAGGAAAGCCCTAGAGAAAAGCAGCCGGGACGTGCGGTGGCAGGCCCTGGCCCCAAGACCAGACACCAGCGCCCTCACGGGTCTGAAGCACAACGTCCTGGGGGAGAAGGGCGCTGGTCACAGCGGGGGCTGGGTCTGCCCCGAGTTCTGAGAGAGGCGCCAGGGGAATGGCTGGCTGGACAGTAACGAGCGTGAACCCACAGGGCAGACACGCTCGGGGTGGAACTCGGGTCACTGGGCTTCCCTGAGCCTCTGTTCCCTAAACGTTCCCCTAAAATGTGGATAATAACTGCTGCGCCCGCACGAGAGTGAGAACGAGGCCAAGCCCTCGGGAGGTCCCCCCGCGACAATAACCGCTACTGCTGGGTGGAGGTGGGTCACGGGAGGGCCGTGTTTCGCGGGTCCTGGGAACACCGCGCGGCAGCTCCCACCCGCAGCCGTGACGGTACTACTGCAGTGACGTCATTCACCTCCCGCGGGGCGATCGCCACACGCGACCATCTGCGAGGGCCCGGCCCCGACCTAACACGTTCCAGGCACTAACTCGCGTCATCCCCTCCCTTGCCCTACCAGGTAGGCACGGGTGTGATCCCCACTTTCCAGGTGAGGAAACGGGCACAGAGAGACGGAGCTGTTTGTCCAGGGCCCACAGACAGGGACCAAGGAGATGGGCTCAAACCCGGGGCTCTGGCCTAAAAGCCCCTGCTTCTTAGCCACTGTATACCCTGCCTCTCCACTACGCCACCCCGCGAAATCCTCCCGCTGCTTCCCGAGGAGTCTCCTCTCTGCCCTTGCAGTCAACAGACCTCTGCCACGGTGTCCCCTCCAACGTGGCTCTTCCTTGTTCATGCGCTGGCCTCCCGGGATGGGGTCCCTCCCCCATTCCACCACATAGAGATGAAAATGGCAGCTCGAGAACAGTTTTCAAGAGAATGCAGAAGCAAGGCGTATGGTCCACAAGGTTAAGAGGGAGAAAAAACACTACAAACGATGGGTTGGAGAAACCTAGGGAAGGTATCATAAAGAAAGGCCAAGGGTAGGGAGGGAGACCAGGGCAAGCCGGGAAGCGGGGCCAGAAAGGAACTGCCAAGTGTACATGTTTGTTCTGCCCCCACGTGGCATCTTACCTGTCAAGTTAGTAATCAGACAGTGTACTGAGATTGATGAATAAAAGGGCGTCTGTTAGGAAAAGAAAAGAGATTGGCAGGGAGGAGGTTAGCATTCCCTACACAATCCGCCATCCACCAAGGTGGACCAAGTCTTCGAAGGGAAAAGGGCTGGGGTTCCAAATACTGGAGAAGGTTGTACTGAGCAGGGAACTTCAGTTTAAGGGTGGGTAAGGAAGCAAATCAATCAATCAATCAATCTGTCTCTAAGATCTGAGATGGCAATGAACTCACCCGCGGCCTTGCTTCCCTCTGTCCAACGGCCATAGCTTCTTCCTGGGCTCTTCCCCTAGGATGCGTGGTCTCCAGAGGCAGATCTGAAAGAGGAAAAGGGAGCCAGGAGGGAGAAGCCCCTTCTGCTTTTCAACCCCTTAGAATCGCCAACTCTGAGGTCCTTCCACCATCTAAGAATGAGATGCCACGTGCCCTCAGAAGTCAAATCTGAAGGAGCTGGGGGGCAGGGCCAGACAAGCCCAGAGAGAAGGACCAGCCCATCGTGGACCAGGCCCCAACTCTTCCTGGTGTGGCTCACAGAAGAAGGACTCCAGCTTAAGCTGCAGCTGCAGTAACTCACTGAACCTCCCTCAAGTGCCAGGGACCGCCAACACCGTTTAGTCCCACAGCACGGCTGCCATTGTCAGCACCCCCATTCCACAGATCAGGAAACTGAGGGCAGAGCGGCAGCACCTTGCCCCAGTTCACACGGCCAGGGAGGGTGCACGGCGATCCGTACCACGCGCCTCCAGAACACCTGCTCCAACCTCGCTGCCTGCACGGGACAACTTTTCTCCGCCTCAAGCTTTCCCCACCCAGCTCCCCTCCTGTCAAGGAGTCTCTTCCAGAAATTTGGAGAGAACTGCTTCGGAAAGAGATGACATCAGTCTTCCTGCGGCGGCCAGAGGGCTGCTGTCTGGAGGACAGGCACAGACACCGAAACCCTGGGTTCCCGTCCAGGCTCTGCCGTCGGGGGACGCGGACAACTCACTTCTGGCGGAAAACACGTCTCTGCGCCCGCCGCCCCGGGGGCAGTGGCGCCGGTGAGGGGCGGAAACACAGTTCCTCACGTTCACTGACAGCCGGTAGCCGGGCAGGTAGCGCGCTGGGAACCGGTCGGGAGGGAGCGGGAGGGTGGCCGGGGCCTGGGCCGGTGGGGACAAATGCCCGAGCTGCCGTGGTCAGGGGCACGTCCGCGGGACGGCCTGGTGCCGGGCCGGCAGACACATCCGGGGCGCCCGGCCCCTGACCCTCCCTCAACCCTAAAGGCCCCGCTCGCGCTTCTCGGGCTTGTGCCCCGCGCCTCGGGTCCGCATCCTCCCGAGGCCCCGAGGGTCCTCCCTCCCGCGTTCCACCGATCTTCCTCAGCTCACCTCGCCTGGACTCCGGGGGAGAGGGTCTGAGGACCGCGCCTCCTCGGCCGTGCTCCGCAGGCGGAGGCTCCGGCGCTGCCCTAGTGGACAGCAGCCTGGGGTCAGAACCCAACTCGGGCGGTGCCTGGGCGGACCTCAGGTCGGGAGCCACTGGCTGCCGAAGCCGGGTGTTCAGAGAGGCGGGGCAGGGGGGTGAGTTAGGGACGACCGCTAATGCCTCTGGGGAATGTAGTCCGCGCGCGGACTCAAGCATTCTGGGACCTGTAGTTCTGCGCGATCGCCTGTCACGTGCCCAGACCCCACTTCCGGGCTCGGGGATTACACTCCTGGGGCTGCGAAGCTGTGTGTCTGCATTCCTCGGAATGCAAACGTAGGTTCGTCGAGGACGGTGCCTTGAAGCTGTGCATCTAGGTAAATAAATGATAGAAAGGCAAGTAGACAACCTCCGAGAACAAACGTATTTTCCCTTCAGTGATTCAACCGCATGTATCTAGCACCTGCCTATGTGCCAAACGCCATTGGTTGGAAATTAGTTGGTGAACAAAACAGAGATCGTTGCTTTCGAGAACTTTTGGGAAAGTTGGTGCAGAGCAGACAATAAGCCATGAACATAATTATAAAACATTTTAGAAAATAAGCGCTATGGAAATCAGCGAAAGGAAAGGGGGGGTAGGATCTGGGCGGGTTGGGAAGAGTGGGGTTTCTCTGGCAGCCCTCCAATAGAAACAATGGAGGGTAGATTCCGTGGCAGTGAGGGAGGGAGAGGGCATTTCAGGTGCAGAGAAGCCAAGGGCTAAAATTTCGTTCTTCCTTCCTTCCCTCCCTTTCCTCCCATTTTTCTTAATGGGAACATGTCCCATTTAGAAGGTTTGCACCTGATGCCACTAGACAAAAGTGTTAACGTTTTGGTGAATATCTTTTAACAGCCCTTTAAAACTTCATATTCATCTCTCAGTCACTGCCGACCTCCTTTTAACAAAATGGAATCTTTTAGATAGGAATTGTAACCGATTTGGGGGTTTTCCCCAGCTTAAGAATGTGCTTTGAGCATATGATTTTGCCAATAGTCTCCTTCAGTAGATTTTTTTTTTAATTTTTTTTAACATTTATTTATTTTTGAGACACAGAGACAGAGCATGAGCAGGAGAAGGACAGAGAGGGAGGGAGACACAGAATCCAAAGCAGGCTCCAGGCTCTGAGCTGTCAGCACAGAGCCGGATGCGGGGCTCGAACCCACAGACCGCGAGATCATGACCTGAGCTGAAGTCGGTAGCTCAACCAACTGAGCCACCCAGGTGCCCCTCCTTCAGTAGTTTTGAATGGCTTCAGTGCATCCCATAAGACTAATTAAAAGTGTTAGTTACATGTATTGAACTAAGCTCAACTTAGTTAACCCCTGTTGTTATATTATTTCCAGTTTCTTGCTCCATTAATATTCTTGTACCTGTATCTTTGAAGATTATTTTCTTAGTTTAAAATTCTTGAATTACTGGATCAAGCCCTGGTGGAGTTCTAAGCCCATTGTCTAGTTGTCTTCCTGGAAGATTTTCCTATTTTTATTTCCATCAACAGTTGGTGACAATATGTGCTGTGCCTAGCACCCATACCTACTCTGGGTTGTTTTTTGTTTGTTTGTTTTTTAAACACTTTTTTTTTTTGAAAAGCTTTTGTTTATTCAGTAGGCCAAGTTTTTTTATATCTAATTTTGAGTACTTGTGACATTAAATATGATCTCGTATTTATTGAACCATTGAAATATTTTCTGATATTAATTGGTTGTGTATGTACTTTATTGAAATGTTCAAGGGGGCCTTCAAGCTCAGTCCAGCCAAGTGTCTGAAGTCCGTCTCAGGTCACGATCTTGTGGTTTGTGGATTTGAGCCCCGCATCAGTGCAGAGCCTGGTTGGGATTCTCCCTGTCTCTCTCTCTCTCTCTCTCTGCTCCTCCTCCACATATGCCTTTTCTCTCTCTCCCAAAAATAAATAACTAAACCTTTAAAAAAGGGAGAGAGAGAAATGTTCAAAATTTTGGTACATTGCATATGCACAAGTTTTGTAAAGAGAGATGTTCTTGGTTGTTTACCTGATTTTGAAAATAAAATTGTAAGTTTACACATAGTATGTGGAATGAAGAAATATTAATAAACACGGATTACATCTATTCATATATCCTATTGTGTGTGCTTACACACATTTGTGTATAGGAAACAAAAATAGAAACATATTTTTCATACTTTTAAAAATGTGAACTATCCAGAAAGGCAATTAGAACGTCCAATCCAATAATAACAAATAATTAAAAAAATTTTTATATGTTTATTTTTGAGAGAGAGAGAGTGTGTGTGTGTGCTTGCAGAGGGAGGGGGGGCGGGCGGAGACAGGATACGAAGCAGGCCCTGTCTGACAGCAGAGAGCCCAGCGCAGGGCTCCAACTCACTTACCATGAGATTGAGACCTGAGCCAAAGTCGGCTGCTTAACCACCTGAGCCACCCCGGGGCCCCAACACCTAATTCTAAAGATTTCCACCCAAGTTGAGAAGTAGACCCTTTTTCATATTAATAGTAGAATCTAGGTGACGGTATATGGGTGTTCACTATACAATTCTTTCAGCTTACTTTGTGTTTGAATTTTTTCATAATAAAATGTTGGGAAAAAACTCTGTATGAGGGATTTGAGACAAAACGATGACTACCATTGTGTCTAGGTCATTCCTCTTACAACTAAAAAATTCTGGGCAAACAATAAACAAGCATAGGAAGACACTGCAATGTGAAAAGAAGAAGAAGCAAACTGTGAGAACTCCAGGGCTGAGGAGCAACATGGTGGCAAACTCCCTTTTTTTTTTTCTTAAATCATCTCATATCTTTATGCTAATGTGTTCCGGAAGCTTCCATAACAGAACCTCCAATAGACACAGACCCAAAAAGCTCTAAGCCTATTCCCCTTAGTCAAAACCAGGGAAAGGGTGGCCTAACAGAGAACTTTGTTGGTAATGCCCACCTTACTTCAACCAAACACCCGTGGAAAAACCACCCTCTTGCCCCGATCTGAACCATGGAAGCCAAAGGAAGTAACATGTTTCTCAAGTGAAATGAAAGGAATTGTCAACGATGAATCTATATCCAGTGAACATATCATTCAGGAATAAAAAGGAAATAAAGACATTTTCAAAAGATAGCGAAGAGTATTCGTTGCCAGCGAACCTACCCCTAAAGAATAACTGAATGAAATACTCTAAACAAAGTAAATGGTAGCAACAACAAAGGTTTGAAACTGCTGAAAGAAGAGATCAACAGGATGGATTTAAAAAGGGCTGGGGGATTGGGGCGCCTGAGTGGCTCAGTGGGTTAACCGTCTGACTTTGGTTCAGGTCATGATCTCCCAGTCTGTGATTTCGAGTCCGGCATCGGGCTCTGTGCTGACAGCTCAGGGCCTGGAGCCTGCTTCAGATTCCGTGTTTCCCTCTCTCTCTGCCCCTCGCACTCTGTCTCTCTCAGTAATAAATAAACTTTTAAAAATTTTTATAAAAGGGGGGTAAAAAAAATACACTATCCTACTCATGAGTTTCTTAGGTCAGACATGATGGTTGAAGCAAAAATAACACCGTTTGACATTCTCCATGTCTATAGTGGGAATACTTAAGACAATTATATTTTAAAAATGAAGAGGCATGGAAGTAAGTTTTTTGCACTGGACTGACTGATAAAGTTATGTATGTATGCTGTTATAGCTAGAGCAACCACCAAAAAAAAAAAAAAAAACAAAAAAACTCTACAAAGTGATACACTCTAAAACACTATATAAATCAGGACGGAGATCTGAAAATATTAAGAGTAACCCACAAAACGTCCAGAAGAGAAAAATAGAGGAACAAGGAGCAGGAGACAAACTGAAAATGAACTAAAAATCCTGTGACTCACGTGAACCAGATGGCTCTTAATAGGCTAGATACCGACTCTGTCTCAAGGTGTTTGGTTTTTCGTTGTCAGTTAAGAGTAATAATAATTGTGAAGGAAACCAGCTGCTGTAATAAGGCAGTCACAGAAAGACAAACAGCGTATGAGTCTCCTTACACGAGGTACTTAAAGTGGTCGTAATCATAGAAACAGAAAGTAGAATGGTGGTTACCAGAGGCTGGGAGTGGGGAGTTCATGTTTAACCAGTGTTAGTTTTGCAAGGTGAAGAGTTTCAGCGAGGCAGGGTGGGGGCAATGGTTGCACAGCGCTATGAATGAATTTAAGACCACGGAACTGTACGCTGACAAGTGGTTAGGATGGTAAATGGTATTGTGTATTTTTATATTTGTAATTTACTACAATAAAAACTTCTGGAAAACAATCCTGCTGCTATAAACATTCTGTACACACCGGTGTAGCCTTCATGAGTTTTTCAAGGATCCGCAGATGGCTATGGCTACGTAAAGATTTTCCTAGGAGGACACAGTTACTAGTTGGGTTTTTTTTTTTTATTGAAGTATATAGTTGACATACAATATTACCTTAGTTTCAGGTGTATAGCATAATTATGCAGCATTTATATAAGGAAGTGATCATACCATTCTAAATCTAGTCTGACTTATTTCACTTAGCGTAATACCATCTAGGTCCCTCTATGTCACAATTTTTTTATGGCTGAGTAATATTCCAGTACATGTATACCACATCTTTATCCATTCATCTATTGTTTCTATTTCTTGACTATTGTAAATAATATTGAATGTCGAGGTGCATATATCTTTTTTATGTAGTGGGTTTTTTTCCCTTTGGATAAATACCCGGAAGTGGAATTGCTGGATAACATGGTAGTTCTGTTTTTAATTTTTTGAGGGACCTATGTACTGTTTTTCCACAGCGGCTGCACCAATTTACATTCCTACCGACAGAGCACAGAGTTCCCTTTTGTCCACGTCCACACCACCACTTTTGTCTTTTTGATAATAGCCATTCTGACAAGTATGAAGCAATATCTCATTGTGGTTTTGTAGTTCCTTGATAATTAGTGATATTGAGCATCATTTCATGTGTCTCTTGGCCACTATTTATCTTCTTCAGAGATACATCTATTCAGATCCTCTGCCCACTTTTCAATTGGATTGTTTGTTTCTCTGGTATTGAGTCATGTGAGTTCTTTGTATATTTTGGAGATTAATTCCTTATTGGTTATATTATTTGCAAGTATTGTCTCTCATTCAGTAGGTTCCTTTTCATTTTGTCCATGGTTCTCTTCACTGTGCAAAACCTTTTTAGTTTGATGGAGTCCCATTTATTTTTGCTTTTGTTGCCCTTGCCTGAGACAAATCGAAAAAAATATTGCTAAGACCAGTGGTCCAGAAGCTTACTGCCTATGTTTTCTTCCAGAAATTTTCCAGTTTTCCAGTCTTCGATTTAGATCTTTAACCCATTTTGAGTTTATTTTTGTGTATGGTATAAGAAAGCGGTGCAGTTTCATTATTTTGCATGCGGTTGTTGAATTTTCCAAACACCACTTATCGAAAAGACTGTCTTTTCCCCATTGCCTCCTTTAATCGAAGATTAATTGACCATATAAGTGTGGGATTATTTCTGGGGTCTCTCTTCTGTTCCATTTATCTTTCCGTCTACGTTTCATCTATGTTTTTGTATCAGGACCATACTGTTTTGATTACCGTAGCTCTGTAGTATAATTGGAAATCAGGGCGTGAGATGCCTCCACCTCTGTTCTCTCTCAAGCTTGCTTTGGCTATTTGAGGCTCCATACAAATTTGAGGATTATCTGTTTTACTTCTGTGAAAAACGATAGGGATTGCACTGAATCTGTTCATTGCTTTGTGTAGTATGAACATTTTAACAATATTATTCTAATCCATGAATCTAATCCACAGTATACCCTTCTATTTTTTGGTATCATCTTCAATTTTAATTATCACTGTCTCATAGTCTTAGAGTACAGGTCTTTCACCTTCTTGGCTAAATTTGTTCCTAGATGTTTTATTCTTTTTGACGCAATTGTAAATGGGATTGTTTTCATAATCTCTCTTTCTGAGAGTTCATTATTAGTGTACAGAAGTACAACAGATTTCTGTATATTAGTTTCATATCCCAAAACTTTACTGAATTCATTTATTATTTCTAACGTTTTTTGGTGGAGACTTTAGAGTTTTCTATATATAGTATCATGGCATTTGCAAATAGTGAGTTTTACTTCTTTAATTTGTATACCTTTTATTTCTTTTTGTTGTCTGATTACTATGGCTAGGACTTCTAATACTATGTTGATGTAAGTGGCAAGAGTGGACATCCTTGTCTTTTTCTTAATTTTTAGAGGAAAAGCTTTTAGCTTTTCCCCATTGAGTATGACGTTACCTGTGGGTTTGTCATAAATGGCCTTTATTATGTTGAGCTGTGTTTCCTCTGTACTCACTTTGCTGAGTGCTTTTTCTGCGTCTCTTGAGATGATCATATGATTTTTATTCTTTTTGTTCAAATGGTATATCATGTTGAATGTTTTGTAGATATTGAACCATTCTTGCATCCCTGGAATAAATCTCACTTAATCGTGTGTACTATCCCTTTAACATATTGTTGAAATAAGTTTGCTAATATTTTGTTGAGGATTTCTGCATCTATGTTCATCAGGAATATGGGCCTGTTATTTTCTTTCTGTGTGCTATCTTTGTTTGGTTTTAATATCGAGGTAATGCTGGCCTTGTAGAATGAGTTGGAAGCATTCCTTCCTCTTCCCATTTTTGGAATACTTTGATAATGATAGGTACTAACTCTTCTTTAAATGTTAGATATCATAAATGTCCAATACTTCTGTTGGTTGAAAGTTTTTTGATTCAGTTTTGTTAGTTATTGGTCTGTTCAGGTTGATCTTCTATTTCTTTTTTATTTAGTCTTGGAAGATTTTATGCTTCTAGAAATTTACCCATTTCTCCTTGGTTGGCACGCTTGTTGGTATAGAATTTTTTATAGTCCTCTTATAGTTCTCTAATAGTCCTCTTATAGTCCTCTAATAGTCCTCTTATAATCCTTTGTGTTTCTGTTGGGTTGGTCGTAACTTTTCTTTCATTTCTGATTTTATGTATTCGAGTCCTCTCTTTATTCCTTTATGAGTCTGGCCAAAATTTATCAATTTTCTTTATCTTTTCCAAGAATCAGCTCTTGTCTCATTGGTCATGCCTATTGTTTTTTCTTTAGTCTCTGTTTCATTTATGTGTACTCTGATCTGTACCGGTTCCTCAGTCTTTCCCTTGTTTTTCATGACCTTTGCACTTCTGAAGAGTTCTGGTCAGGTACTTTCAGTTTTGGGTTTTCTAACCTTTCTCATGGTTAGGCTATCATTATGGCTCTGGGGCAAGAATCCCACAGAGGTGGAGGACCCTTGTCATCATGTCATTTAGGGAGCACGTGATATCGTGACTTTCAATGATGATGTTAACCTTGATTACTTGGTTAAGGTAGTATAATCGTCAGGTTTCTGTATTTTAAAGTTACTGTTTTCCCTTTTCTTTGGAAGTAGGTCACTAAGTCCAGCCACCACGAAGGAGGGGGAAGAGGATTAACTTCCAGCTTTTGGCAAGTAGGGGTGGGAGAAGTATCTACATATAATACTTGGAGTTTTTCTGTAAGGAAAATGTATCCCATCTCCCCCACTTATTTGTATATTCAGTCATTTATTTTTATCAGTATGGACTCATGTATATTTATTTTATACTTGGGGTTATAATCCAGTACTACTTTGTTTATTTGTTGCTTGATTTATTCTAGCGTTGGTCATTGGGAGTTCTTTGTTGTTGCCTGTCTCTTTGTCATGCCTCCATCTTTTTTCTAGCTTTTCCTTACTTTAAAAAAAAATGTTTTTTTTATTTTTGAGAGAGAGAGAGCACAAGCAGGGGAGGGGCAGAGAGAGGGAGACACAGAATCTGAAGCAGGCTGGTCCAGGCTCTGAGCTGTCAGCACAGAGCCCAATGCGAGACTCGAACCCACAAATGGTGAGATCATGACCTGAGCGGAAGTCAGTCGCTTAACCTCGTGAGCCACCAAGGCACCCCTTCCTTACTTTCTTGTACTACATGTCATGTCTGCTGACAATTTCAGGAAACTGCTCTTTCTACTAAATTATAAGAGGTATTACATGGCAGGTTGCATATCAACATCAGTTATGGGAAGTCTGTATTTTACTTGCTTAAAATCACTTGGCTCAAAAGTGATTTATTTGTTTATACTCAAAGACCTAAGAAGGAACAAAAATAATGTCACATCCTTCTTGGCAGATATTTTCAGAATACAGTGGCAGGGATCTGCCTACATATCACTTGTATCTCACGTTTAAAAATCAAGCCAAGCCTGATCCAGTAGTTTTTAGCCGTCGACATGATATGCCTAAAGTTTAGAGCAAATAAAAGATGGCCTGTTTTGGAAATGAGTTTGGCAAGACACTCATTCCGTGTAGCTCATGAAAAGTTAGTGTAGATAACTGGATTTATTAGGAGTCAGAATTCATCAGTTAGGCAAAACCGGTTTTTAATATTCATGGGACAAAAGAACAAGGTCATCTGCTGAAGGCCGACTGACCTTGTGAGAAACAAAGTCTATGTGAAGCTTAGCTTCTGGCCTCAAGCACAGGGAGACAAGATACTGCGGGCAGGGCAGTAACAACATTTATGAGGGTGCAATACCCAGGGAAAGGCTGCAGCTCATACAAGAGAGTACCAGGCTCTCCTGGAAGGCTCCCTGGACTGACCTTGGAGTAGACACTTAAAGCGCAAGTTGGAGGGAGATGATTCCATGACACTGGAAAATATCTCATTTGCAACGGCCATGAAACGGAGCAGTCCCTGCTCCCTCTGGGGAGAGCAGTGTCTGGGGAATATGCTGGGAAGAAGGATAAGCCTCTCTTTCAACATTCACCAGGCTGAAGTCAACTACCCAAGTTGTTTCAATTGCTTGCAAAGAGCTGGCCCCTAGTGGCTAATTAGTGCTGGATGGAAGTTGCCTGTGAGGAGGGGGATGGTGTCTGTTGGGAGTCCCACATGCAGAGAGGAGGCCCTGGAGAGTGAATTCCCAGACACAGTCCTGATTTCCTGACTGCAATCAGGGAGGACTTTGCCAACCTGGCCCTGCATCTGGTTCTATGGAGGAGAGGACACTAGAGGCCCCAAATGATGCTAAGCTTTAATTTATGATTTCAGAATTTCATGAATTCATGTCCTATGGGTGCCTCACACGCAGGAAACCACAACGAAGGCTGATTCTGCTCAGGCCCCTGGAGTAAACTCCTTTCACTGTCTCCCCTACAGTCCCCTCATGTAGTCGGCCCATGGAAAGTAATGCAGGGAGCCAGTGAAGATTCAGTAGGAGGTGGTCCACAGAAGTAGGGAGATTAAAGACCTGAGGCTCTGGTAGAATTGACCAGCATATAACCTCTTGTACCATAGCCAGTCTGAGCAAGACCAAGGCCTTTCCTCTTTCTGTTCACACCATGATGCTGACATTTTAGAGAATTCTTTTCCCCTTTAAGGCAAATTTGCTGTTTGGTGAACGATGGCTTCTGCCCTGAGATGAATTGATGGGGACCGTGTGGATACAGAGTGATCTGAGTCTGTACCATCTATTACGTTCACTGACTTCCTCTGTCTTCATCCTCCTTCTCATACTCAACCTTTGACTGAAAGTTGAGGGAGAGAGGGACCGGGAATAAAACTATACCCCAAACCATGACTCTTTCCATTCAACCCTCTTGCCTCTTTGGGTCCTAGAATTCAGTGAAATCTTTCCATGTTCGGGAGTAAATTTGTCAGGACTCTAGTTCCCTAGATGTAAATTCTACTCTGATTTTTTGTGTTTAGGAATGTTCACTTTCCATTTTCCCATTAGACTTGCCTACCACATCATCAATGATTTTTCGACACATGATTGTTTGCGATGGACAAAAAGTCAACTAAGCATTGTAGGGGATATGCCCATGCATAATCTATGGCAAGCGTGTTGTGTAATAACCAGATGAGACATGTATGCAGATCAATAGGGACAATGCAAAGAATGTGACGAGCCTAAAATGGTCCTATAACCTTAAACACCCAGGTTGGTCCATGTTATTATATCTCGAACATTTACACTAAACTACTTCTAAAGTCAAACTCATAGTTCAGGAAGATACATCAGGTTTACCACATGTAGTTAGGTTTCCATCAGCACCAACATACATTAGGGAATTCATGTACTACGTCTGAGAAGCACCATGTTGCTTGCTCCATACATATCAGTGAGATGTGATCAGTAAAGGAGTTCTGGGAAATGCACAAATATTCATGTCTTAAAAAAAAATCTGGGGAGTCTTCCAGCAGAGAATGAAAGAAGGAAAGAGAAGGAAAACAGGAGAGACAAGTCATGGAACAGATGAATATGTGACTTCATGACAAATTTGTAGGTATAGCTTGAGGCCAAATCATGTTAGGCATTATATTCGAAGGTAATATTTGGATTTATCCTGGCCTCTTCAATATTTTATATAAGGACTGACTGACAAGATACAACCAGTGACTTAGGATGATTAAACAGATCTTATATGTGGGATAGATATGTAGGGAGAAGCAGGAGGCAGTTAGAGTCACCATAAGGCTGTTGCTGTGGTCAAGGTAAGTGTTGGTCAGATTTAGGACAAGTCAGAAAGGAGCTGATGGTGACAACAATGAATACCAGTTAGCCATGAGATTGGAGATAGGAGAGAAGAGAAAGGAGAGAAGTGAGGGGAAGGTCAGCGAGGGGAGGGGTATTGAAGATTGGTCACTGGAGATTAGATGAGTGCCCTCAGGAAAGAGGAGGTGGGAACTGCCTTGTGGGTTCTGAGCCCTTAGGTGGAGAGTAGAAGAAGTTAGGGCTCCTGGACACTTGGACCCATGGAGTAGAACAAACTGTGGATTTTGAATCAGAAGTCCTGGGTCCCAATCCAAATTCTATAATTAATTCATATTTTCATGTCCCTAAGATGCTACAGTAACTCTGGACACTTCAACATCAAGGTAACCTACTTCCCTTAGCCCATTTTTTAAAAAAGGGTTATATATTTATTTTGAGAGAGACAGAGCATGAGCGGAGGAGGGGCATAGACAGAGAGAGAGAGTCCCAACCAGGCTTCTCACTGTCAGCATGATGGAGCCCGATGCAAGGCTCCATCCCACAAACTGTGAGATCATGACCAAAGCCAAAACCAAGAGTTAGATGCTCAACTGACTGAGTCACCCAGGCGCCCCTTCCTTTAGCCCATTTTAACTTGAAGGGATACCAAGAGTTCTACGAGGAAGTCTAGCTATTATCTGAAGCTTCCCGACACCTATGCTGAGCAACAAAGCACCAAAATTTTAGAATGGTACTGGGGGAGAGGAGTAGTGTACAAGTAGGGTTCTGAACTGCAAGAGGTTGGGGGATTGACTAGGATAGAGGGAAAATTACCTAACTCAGTAACGACCAATGACTGTAAGTAAGAGTAGACAGGACCATTCTGTAACCAACAATTAGTAGTTGTACAGCCTTGGTAATGATAACCTTTCTGTGACTCAGTAAATTGGGGATAATTTTAGCATCTCCTAATGTGAAGCTAATAGGGCATCGGTGCTGAATAGAGCCAACTCTGAAGTCCTCTGAAATTCCCAGGCCGTTGTGGTGGCCACTGTCTCATGGGATTACTGAAATCATCCCAAACTATCCAAATATGTCTTGTCCTGAGGTTTTGTTGTTGGTAAAATGAATATTTAGAATGAACCATTTTTATAGTTAACCAACTAATAGTTTTATGACTTAGGAGCAACTGTCGGCCTCATATTAAAAGCCTGAGCATGGTCATATATCATTAATTAGAGGAATAGTCATGAGTGAGTTTATATCTATCAGAGACTCAGTTTGTTGATAAAATGAAACAATGTATGATAGCCAAGAATCTTCTAAGCTCTAAAATTTTCTAGAATCTGATATCAGTTTCCTTAAGACTCCCTTCATGTCACGATTTCTCAGGCTGTAGATGAAGGGATTGACCTAATATTATTAGCGATTGACCTAGAAAATTCTAATATTTACTCTTCCCATCTGTAAACGTTGTGGTAGTTTTCATTTCTATGTCTTCTTTGATTTTTTTCAAAAACATTTTGTAGTTTTTAGCATAAAGAATTTGCATGCACTCAGTTAAGCATCTGACTCTTGATTTCGGCTCAGGTCATGTTCTCATAGTTCCTGAGATTGAGCTCTGCACTGACAGCCCGGAGCCTGCTTGGGATTCTCTCTTTCCCTCTCTCTCTGCCCCTCCCCTGCTCATGTTGCACACATGCTTTCTCTCTCTCTTTCTCAAAATAACTGAACTAAACTAAAAAAAAAAAAAACTTGGCATACATTTTAAAATTTATACTTAAATAGTTCATGGGTTTTGATATTATTATAAATAAGCCCTTAAAAATTGTTGGTTTCCAATGATACATTACCGGGATATAGAAATATGATTGATTTTTGTGTGTTGTATCCTGTGATCTCGCTAAACCGAGTTCTAGGAGTTTTTTGTTTTCTTGTGAGGGTTTTTTATTCATATATTTCTTGGGATTTTGTACATGGACAGTAATGTTATCTACCAATGAGTTAGCTTTATTTTCTTCCTTTTCAACGTTATTTATTTTATTTTTTCCCTGCTTTACCGCACTGGCTAGGACTTCCACTGCAATGTTGAATAGGAGTGGTAAGAGTGTGTATCTTTGTCTTGTTCCTAGTCTTAGAGGGGAGAACATTTAGTCTTTAACCATGAAATGTCGTATTGGCGCTAGGCTTTGTGTAGAAGCCCTTTAGCAGACCAAGGGACTTCCCTGGAATTCTCTGGAACTCACTGAGTTAATTTGGTTTTGAATTTTGTCATGCTTTTCCTGCATCGACTAATAAGAACATATCATTTTTATTCCTTAGTCCATTTATATGAGAGTTACATTAATTGGTCTGCGATTTTTCTTTTTTTGTAATGTATTTGTCAGATTGGAGTATCAAAGTTATGCTGGCCTAATACAATGAGTGGGAATAAGTCCCATCTTCTTCTATTTTCTGAAAGAGTTTGTAGAATACCAAGATCATTTTTTCATTCAATGTGTGATGGAATTTACCGGCACAACCATTTAGACCTGGAGGTTTCTTTTTGGAATATTTAAAAAAAAATTTAAAGGTGTATTTATTTTTGAGAGCGAGAGAGAACAATCGGGGGGGTCAGAGCATGCAGAGAGAGAGGGAGATGTAAAATCCAAAACAGACTCCAGGCTCTGAGCTGTCAGCACAGAGCCCAATGCTGCACTTGAACTCAAGAACCCTGAGATCATGATCTGAGCTTAACCGACTGAGCCACCCAGGTGCCCGTCTTTCTGGAAGATTTTTAAAATTTATTTTAAAATTTTTTAGTATTTATTTATTTTTGAGAGAGAGAAAGAAACAGAACACGAGTGGGGGAGGTGCAGAGAGAGAGGGAGACATAGAATCCGAAGCAGGCTCCAAGCTCTGAGCTGTCAGCACAGAGCCTACATGGGGCTCAAACTCACAAACTGGGAGATCATGACCTGAAGCAAAGTGGAACACTTAATTGACTGAGCCACCCAGGCGCCTCTGGAAGATTTTTAGTGAAGATTTCAATTTCTTTAATAGAAATACAGCTGTTAATAGTTTTGTTTTATTGGATCTGTTGTAACCAGTATATATATATATATATATATATATATATATATATATATATATATGTATATATTTTTTTGCTGTAATTTGTTCTTTTCACCTAAGTTGCCAATTTATTAGCATAGAGTTTTTAAATGATATTTCTTCATTTTACTTCAAAAGTCTCCAGGGTGTTTAGTTATATTAACTGTATTATTCCTTATATAATGTGTTTTGTCTTTATTTGGTAATTAATTTTGCTACGGTTAACAAATGCATATCTTCTAAATGAACCTTCTTTAGCTTTATATTTTGTTTTGTTTTCTTTGTCTACATGTCACTGATTTCTGTTTTTAGCTTTATTACCTCCTTCATTCTGAGTCCTTTGGATGTATTCTGCTTTCTTCTTTTCCCTATGTTTTGAAGTCGGAAGTAGGGATCATTTAGTATAAACTTTACTCTTTTTTTTTTTCCTATTGTTTCATTTTAAAGTTACAAATTTCCCTCTAAGCAGGATGTTATAATTAATATAATAAATATAATTTATTCTCTTTTCCTTTTCTTTGCCTTTATAAATCAATCTTAAATTAATGACATGTTGGGAAGCAAGCTTTCTTCTAGTTTTGAGAAATAGTTGACATACATCACTGTATAAGTTTAAGGCAACCAGCATGGTGGTTTGACTTACATATATTGTGAAATGTTATCACGGTAGGTTCAGCTAACGTCGATCATGCCACATAGATATAATATAAAGATAGAGTTTATTTTTATGATCATTCATTGAAAGTATTGACTCATTTCCATTCCATTCTTTGAGAAGTAATTTTTCACCAATTGATCTTTTTAAAAAATGCTAAAGGATCTTCTTTGAGTGGAAAGCAACTAGTACCAGAAGAGAATTTGGTGCTTCTGTAATCAGAGATAAGAATAAAAATGGTAAACATCTGAGTAAATATAATAGAGAATCTCTCTACCCTTAGTTCTTTAAATGTGTATGGTGGATGAAAGCAAAAATTATAACAGTGACTGGTGATACTCAACATTAAAGACTTTTCCTCTGCAAAAGGCTCTGGTAAAAGAATAGAAAGCCAGGTACCTATGGGGAAATATGGACATCTCATATCGAACAAAGGCCTTCTATCTAGGATATATTCCGAACATCCAAACTCACAGGTAAAGCAAATTAATCTAACAAAAACATAGGCAAATAGTTGAACGGACATTCCACCAAAGAAGACATATAGATAGCAAATAAACACATGAAAAGTTGCTGAATATCCTTAGCATTTACAAAACTTCAAACTTAGATCCCGTTGAAATAGCACTACATGCCAAGAATACCAAATGCTGGTGAACACGTGGAGCAACTAGACCTACATTGCACGTGGGAATCCAAAATGTGACAGCCATGATGGAAGATGGGTTGGTAGTTTCTTGTACATTCAAATATGGAGTTATGTATGGCCCGGGAATCTCCCTCCTGGGTATTTCCCTGGAGAATGGAAACACAAAGCCTCTATGTTAATTTTTACAGTAGCTTCATTCATTCAATGGAATTCTATTCGACAATAAAAAAAGAATGAATTGGGGCACCTGGGTGGCTCAGTTGGTTAAGTGTCCGACTTTGGCTCAGGTCATGATCTTGCAGTTCTTGAGTTCAAGCCCCACGTGAGGCTCTCTGCTGACAGCTCAGAGCCTGGAGCCTGCTCCGGATTCTGTGTGTGTCTCTCTCTCTGCCCCTCCCATTCTCACGCTCTGTTTTTCTCTTGAAAATAAACGTTACAAGATTTTTTTAAAAAGGAACAAATTATGGATTTCTACAACAACTTGGATGAATCTCAAAGGCATTTGTTGAATGAAAGAAAGAAAGACTGAAAACGTTACATATGTTATGATTCCAACTGTATGCCATTCTGGAAAAGGCACAATTCAAGGAGTGGAGAAATACATCAATGGTTGCCTGGGGTTCGGAGTGGAGGGAGAGTTTGACTATAAAGGGACAGCAATCGATAACTCTTTGAGGTGATAGAGCTGTTCTTTTATCCTACTTGTTATGGTGGTTATACAAACCTGTAGATGTCTTAAAACTCATAGAACCATATATCAAAAAATGGTCACTTTTCCATATGCAAATTAAAACTGAAAAAAATCATAACCACAAACAAGAGTAAAAATGAAAATCACCAATACTTCAAGAGGAAGTGGTCAGGATCACTCTGGTTCCAAACATTTGTTGTATGGGCTTGGCCAAGTTAACTTCTCTGTGACCCAGCTTTCTCACTGTGTAAAGCGATGGCAATATTTGTAGTATCACCCTGAGGTTGTGTGAGAGCTAAGTGAAGTAATACAGAGCTACTCCTTCCTATATTGGAATCACTCATTACGTTTCAGTGTAATTTGACTTATCATCATGCGTAATAAGATAACTGGGCAGGATTGGTGACACTTCAGTGGACCCAAGTAGCTCTCTGTTGCCACAGGTAGCCTCTTTTCAGCTTTCTCTGCTTCTGAGATCTCAAACCCAAACTAGTCTAAATGTGGCTTCTTCACTTTTCACATGGAGAACACATAAAGCACTTGAGCCTAAAAAGCCTGTGTCTAAAGTCTTTCACCATTCCCAGTCCCTTGTGTTGGCGGCCAGCATCTTGTAGCGTTGCCTGGCTCACACTTAAGAAAATGCATCCAGGTATCACTTGGGATCAATCATCTAATTCACCCAGGCCTCAGTCTAGTTTTTATGTGTACAAGGAGAGTCATAGCACCAGCCCTTCTTAGAGGTAACAAATGAATTATTTTATGAACTAAGAGCCCCTGTCAGCCTCATTTTAAAACATGATCACGGTCACTAAATAGAGAAATAGTTATCTGTGGATTTCACACCCATCTGGGCCTCAGTTTCCTTTGAAAAATTAAGAGATTTATAATTTCCAGTAGGCTTTTCTGCTCTAAAATTTGCTAATTCTAGAGTCTTGAGAAACTAGTCCCCTAATAATTAGCTTCCTTAAGGCTCCCTTCATGTCACGATTTCTCAGGCTGTAGATGAAGGGATTGACCTGGGGAGTCACTACTGTGAGGATGACAGTGGCCACGGCATCTTGGACTGAGTAGGAGGATGAAGGACGCATATAGACCCCCAGCATCGCCCCATAGAAGAGAGACACCACAGTGAGGTGGGACCCACATGTGGACAGGGCCTTCCTTATTCCATGGGCAGACGGCAACTTCAGGACCTTAGAGAGGATATAAGCATATGAGATGATGATACATGTAAAAGGCGTCAGAAATACCAGTCCTCCCACAGTGAATACCATCAGTTCATTGATAAAAGGATCAGAACAAGACAGCTTTACAACCGCATAGGGTTCACAGAAAAAGTTATGCACATGGTGGAAACAAAACGTGAGCTGGACCAAGAGAAGAGTGTGTAGGAGAGCATGCAGGTTTGTAATGACCCAAGAGGCTGCCACCAGAAGGATGCAGAGTTTGGGCCTCATGATCATGCCGTAGTGGAGCGGGCAGCAGATGGCTACGTAACGGTCATATGCCATCACGCCCAGGAGGAAACCATCCATGTTGGCGAAGGTGATGGTGAAGTAGATCTGGGTCATGCATTCCACGTACGAGATAGACTTGCTTCCCAGCACGTGGTTCAGCAGCATCTTGGGGGTTGTGACTGAGGAAAAGCAGATGTCGACGCAGGAGAGGTTAGCCAAGAAGAAGTACATGGGGGTGTGGAGATGGCTGTCACAGCCGATGGCCAGGACGATGAGAAGGTTCCCGATGATGATGACCAGGTACATCCACAAGAACAGCCCGAAGAGAATCTCTTCCTGTTCAGCCTGCCCGGAGAGTCCCAGGAGAATGAATTCTGTGACTGTAGTCTGGTTACCTGTATCCATGTCTGCAGGGGAGAAAATAGCATCAAAGGATTAGATCCTATGTCAGCATTAAGGCAAATATATTTTGGAACCATTTTTCTATTTCATTGAGAAATAACTAAGCCAAAGAATCTTTTTGATTCATTTTACAGAAAAACCCTGGTTAATTTCAAGAGTGTTTAATTACTAGTGTCTTTAGTTTTATTTATTCTATTCTTGTTTACTGAGTACCATATACAGATACTTTCATGGATGGTATTTAGCCTTATCTAATAATGGAGATATTTTATTTCGCTTAACAGATAAAGCAACTGAGGCTCAGGGAAGTTAAGTGCTATTTCCAAATTCGTGAGACAATAGGAGTTAGAGATCCACATTGGTGAAGTGCTTTTTTCTGTATGGTACTTTTTGATTAGCTAACCATTTATTTTACGAACTTAACCATGCGGAAGGCTCTGTAGTAAATGGTGTGTTAGAAACCTGCAAATCTTACCCGTTTATATTTTCCCAAATTCTTGAAAGTTTTGTGGGTTTGGAAAGACTTAGTTGGTGGTTTGTCCCAAACGTTCTAGCTGCTTTCAGCTGACCTAAGCATGTATCACAGGTGTTGGGAAGGCTGACCTAAGCACGCTGTTCAGGTTGCAGTGTGAAACAGTCACCTGATTTCTGATAGAAGAACAAAGACAGGTATATTTTTGAAAATGATATAGTCATATATATGTGTGTGTATATATATGTATATATATACAGTAAAACATTGGATGGTGAGTAACTTCTGCGAGTATTCTGCAAGACAAGCAAATATTTCTAGTGAATTTTAACTTGATAAAGAAGCAGTGTGTTGCAATAAGAGTATTGGGTGAAGCCAACTGTCACATGATCACAACTGAGCCAATGTTCCTTGAAATTCGCTTTGATCTATGAGTGCTTTGGATTACAGGCACGTATCTGAAATGAATTACGCTCGCAAACCAAGGTTTTACTGTGTATATATGTATGTATACACACACATACACATATAATAATATAGTCAGATTATTTTTGCTATGGAACTAACGGGATTTACTGACTAGTAAAACAAATTCATGTGGTACCTGCAGCAGACAATCCCAGCACCAAGAAATCATTAGAAGGAGGGAGAAGTCAAGTAAAGCACTGTGAATGAAATGTCCCTGGAAGAATTTATGACATTGGAATACTGAAGGAGAGGGGGTGCATTTATTAGTCATGAGAACAAAGGCCTGAGGCAAAGAGAAGAAAGGCATGGACCTGCTCTTCCATATGACTCGATGACTGGGCTAGAGGACATTGTAGGGAATATTCCTAGGAACTGGTTGTAGGATACACGTAAAATGGAAAATCTCCGTAGTGAGGAGATTTCAATCCATCAAACCAAAGGAAAAGTGCTGAGGTGGAGGTGGTTTTTTTTCCCTGAATATTTCCCAGGACACAGGTAGGTAAGACAATACTAGACAGAGGCTCAAAGATTCTGCACAAGAAGTCTGGTTCGTGTGGACGGGAGATGTGGAGGGGTGAGGGAGACACATCATGGAGAACACCAGAGACTGGCTGGCCAGCAGGTGTAAATATTCTGGTCTCAGAGACAGCCGGTTTCCCATAGTGGAGACGGAGGAAAAGATAAAAGAGGGCTAAGAGGATATCAAATGAGATTCTTCCTGTCTTCTTTGAATTGCTACAAAGGCCAAATAGTGAGTAAAACTAGCTCAGAGTATCCCACGCTTCGTTGTTGTAGACTTTCCCACTCCCAGCATTTGGAGTGTAGGTTACAGCCAAAAAAAAAAACAGTTTCAATTTCATGGTTTAAATCTTCAAAATTGAGACTTGCCAGGAAACCAGCCACATCGTAGTCACCCACTGACTACCTCTGACTCTGAGAAAATATGGTGAGAGGTGGTAAGGTGGAGAGTAGGGGCAGCCTGGGAGGGTCTTGAATGTCTCCCAGAAGAGCATCTGTTGTAGGGAGGGAGGGGGGCTCTTGCCCTGAGCTTCTGGGCAGTCACTGACCCTAGCACCTTTACCCTGAGCTGTCTCCTTCGTCTCCCACTGCTGCTTTTCTACACCCACCTTGGAAACGTGCCCGCTCCGTCCCGCAGTGGGCAGCACGTCCTGAAAAGGGAAAGGCTTGTACATGTCAAACCAGGACACGTGCCCCCTTTGAACTTGGTCAGGTGCAGAGGGATTTCGTGTATCTGCTTCTCTGCCTGTTTGTGTCCCCGTGAATGTGTCTGTCGTTGGAGGTCCTGTGCCCTCACCTGCTTTCCCAGCCCTTCTTACCTGGCTGTGTTTTGCCTCTGTGAGATGTGGTCATGCAACCCCCATCTCCACGGCTCCTTGCTTGACTCTGGATGATTCGAAAGTGTCAGCCAGGGCTGAGGACCGAGGCACCCTTGTTGCTCTCCTAGGTTGGGTGTGGATGATTGGGAACAAATAAGATGACTGGGGACAAAGAAGCAGATCTTCCTTCCCTGGAGATTGGGACTTATTCTGAGGGATCAGGGCAGAAGTAGTTGCCACGGGTGGGTGTCCCCAGCGTGGATTCCCCATAGAGACAAACATTTTAAGTGTTTGTTTTTCATATTCTGTCCAGACACAAAAAATAGGAATGAGAGAGACTCAAATCTTATTCAAATACTTGTTACACAATTTTGGGAATTCACTCCTCCTTTCTTAGTCTGTTGTGTGTCTAGGAAATCAGTGACAGGAAGAGAGAGGGGCTATGCTTTGTGATGATAAAATACATAATAGACATAAACACTTAACTTAGGAAACTGTATGAAAAAACGTAACAACCACCAGAACACAAAATGTCAAAAACTCTTAAAAATACAAGAAAAAATTTACTAAATTACACTTTTACTGGAAGACTTACTACGCCTTTCTCAAAACTCAGTGATTCTAAGTAGGCAAAAATCATGATAATCAGAGATTTGAACTACCAAATTTAAAGTTTGATCTACTAATTTTAAATAAATGTATGCACACACAATTACATACACGTAACATTTTATATGTAATTATATATATATAATTCCCTAAACCCAGGGAATATTAACTATTATTAAACATCTTATCGGTTATAATAAAACTCTTAAAATTCTTCTGAAATATAAACTTTGGAGACGCATTCTCTGATCATAAAATCTTAAATTACAACTCAACAAATATAATATAGAAATAAAATGGGGTTTGTTTGATTTTTTAACTTTAGATATACTTTATATAGAGTCAAAATCATCTGTCTTAGAGTACAGTTCTGCAAGTTTTTGACAAGTGCATCTAGCGTCGTGACTGCCATGATAATCAAAATATCTAACAATTTAATCATCCTTCCAAAATTGCCTTGTGCCCCTTTGTAGGTAACCCCTACCCAACTCCAGCCCCTGGCAATCCGGATATTTCTATATCAATATTGCTGTTCATTTTTATTGTTGAGTTACATTTCATTGTTTTGATGTTAATCCATTTGTTAGTTCAAGGACATTCGTACTGTTTTCTGTTTGACGGATTATGAATAATCCCAAAAAACCATTTGTATATAGGGTTTTGTGAACATAACTTCTTATTTTACATAAATAGATCTCTAGGAGTGAGATTGCTGGGCCATATAGTAAGTGTTATAGACTGAATGTTTATGTCCCCCACATCCATATGTTGAAGCCCTCACCCCACTCTGGCTGTCTTCAGCGGCGGGGTCTCTAAGGGAGTACTTGAGGTTAAATGAGGTCTTAAGAGTACAGTTAGCACTGTTCTTTTTTTTTCTTTTTAATATTCATTTATTATTGAGAGAGAGAGAGGGAGACAGAGGTGCGCAGGGGAGGGGCAAAGAGAAAGGGGGATAGAGGATTCAAAGCAGGCTCCAGGCTCTGAGCCATCAGCACAGAGCCCAACACGGGGCTCGAACCCACAAACTGTGAGATCATGACCTGAACGGAAATCAAGAGTCAGATGCTTAACCTACTGAGCTACCCAGGTGCCCCAGAGTACAGCCCTGTTCTGATAGGATTATTGTCTTAGAAGAAGAGACCCTAAAGAACTCTCTTCCTCTTTCTACACAGAGGCACTGAGGAAAGGCCACGTGAGGACAGTGGCAAGGTGGCCATGGGCCAGCCAGGAAGATGGCTCTCCCCGGAAACTGAATCTGCTGGAACCTTCATCCTGGACTCGTAACCTCCAGAACTAGGAGGCAATAAATTTCTGTTCCTTAAGCCACCCAGCCTATGGCGGTGTATCATGGCAGGACACCTGACTAAGAGAGTAAGTGTGTGTATAACTTTATCAGAAACTCCATTCTCCAAAGTAGCTGTACCATTTACATTCTCACCAGCAATGAAAGGGAGTTGCTATTGCTCTGCACATCGATGATCTTCTCAGGGTTTTGTTTTTTAGCAATTCTAATGGGCACGTAGAGGGATTTCATTGCGGTTTTAATTTGCAAGTCTGAATACTAATGAGGCGGGGCATCTTGGCGCCCATACATCATCTCTGGTCAAGTGGTCTATTCAAATTTGGAAAATTGGAGCTGTTTGTTTTCTTATTTTCAGTATGTGACGTCTTCACATATTCTGTTTACTAAGCCTTTATCAGATGTAGCTTTTGCAAATATTTCCTCCGAGTTTGTGGCTTGTCATTCCATTTTCTGCACGGTCTCTTCAAAGTGCAAATATTTTACATTTTGCTGAAGTCCAGTTTATCATTTTAAATCACATTATGGATCACGCTTATGTTGTCATGGCTACAAAATCTTTGCCTAATCTAAGATCATAAAGATTTGTTCCTATGTTTTCTCCTAGAAATTTATAGTTTTTGGTTTTACATTAACGTCCATTATCCATTTTGAGTTAATTTTGGGTGTCGTGCAAAGTAAGGGTTTGTTTAATTTTTTCGTTTTACTCTGGCTGTCAAAATACTGCAGTAGGATTTATCAAAGAGATGATCTTTTCCACAATGAATTGTTCTGGCACCTTTTTCTAAAATCAATTTAACATATGAGTGGGTCTGTTTCTGAGTCTATTGTGTTCCATTAATGTATTTGTCTATCCTCTGGTCCAAACTATTGTAACTTGATGTTAAGTCTTGAAATCAGGTCGTGTGAATCCTTCAACTTTGTTTTTCTCGAAATTGTTCATTTTCCATATAAATTTTAGATTCAGTTGTTAATTTCTAAAAAAGAAAATTTTAAATAGTCCATCAAATATTTTTCTTCAACTTGTGATAAGTGTATAGGTATAGATTTGGAGAGCAGTTGGCCTCTAATATTTAGTCTTCCCATCTGTAAAAGTTGTGGTAGTTTTCATTTCTGTCTTCTTTGAGTTTTTTCAAAAACATTTTGTAGTTTTTAGCATAAAGACTCTGCATGCACTCAGTTAAGCATCTGACTCTTGATTTCGGCTAAGGTCATGATCTCATGGTTCCTGAGATTGAGTCTGCACTGACAGCCGGGAGCCTACTTGGGATTCTCACTCTCCCTCTCTCTCTGCCCCTCCCCTGCTCATGTTGCACACATGCTTTCTCTCTCTCTCTCTCAAATAAATAAACTAAACTAAAAAAAAACAAACTTGGCATACATTTTAAAATTTATACTTAAATAGTTTATGTGTTTTGATATTATTATAAATAAGACCTTAAAAATTATTGATTTCCAATGATACATTACCGGGATATAGAAATATGATTGATTTTTGTGTGTTGTATCCCGTGACCTTCCTAAACCGAGTTCTAGGAGTTTTTTGTTTTCTTGTGAGGGGTTTTTTTTTCATATATTTCTTGGGATTTTGTACATGGACAGTAATGTTATCTATCAATGAGTTAGCTTTATTTTCTTTGTTGTCAATCGTATTTCTTTTATTTTTTCCCTGCTTTACTGCACTGGCTAGGACTTCCACTACAATGTTGAATAGGAGTGGTAAGAGTGTGTATCTTTGTCTTGTTTCTAGTCTTAGAGGGGAGAACATTTAGTCTTTAACCATGAAATGTGGTATTGGCACTAGGCTTTGTGTAGAAGCCGTTTCGCAGACTACGGGACTTCCCTGGAATTCTCTGGAACTCACTGAGTTAATTTTGGTTTTGAATTTTGTCATGCTTTCCCTGCATCCATTAATAAGAACATATCATTTTTATTCCTTAGTCCATTTATATGACAGTTATATTAATGGGTCTGCGGTTTTTCTTTTTCTGTAATGTATTTGTCACATTGGAGTATCAAAGTTATGCTGACCTAATATAATGAGTGGGAATAAGTCCCATCTTCTTCTATTTTCTGAAAGAGTTTGTAGAATACCAAGATTATTTTTTCATTCAATGTGTGATGGAATTTACCAGCACAACCATGTATTCCTGGAGTTTTCTTTTTGGAAGATTAAAAAAAATGTTTTATATGTTTATTTATTTTTGAGAGAGAGAGAGAGAGAGAACAAGCGGGGGGAGGTGGGAGCAGAGAGAGAGGGAGAGGTAGAATCCGAACCAGACTCCAGGCTCTGAGCTGTCAGCACAGAGCCCAATGCTGCAGTTGAACTCAAGAACCTTGAGATCATGATCTGAGCTTAACTGACTGAGCCACCCAGGTGCCCGTCACTTTGGAAGATTTAAAATTTATTTTAAAAATTTTTAGTAGTTATTTATTTTTGGGAAAGAGAAAGAAACAGAACACGAGGGGGGGAGAGGCAGAGAGAGAGGGAGACATAGAATCCGAAGCAGGCTCCTGGCTCTGAGCTGTCAGCACAGAGCTGATGCGGGCCTCAAACTCACAAACTGGGAGATTATGACCTGAACCGAAGTGGAACTCTTAACTGATTGAGACACCCAGGCGCCTCTGGAAGACTTTTAGTGAAGATTTCAATTTCTTTAATGGAAATACAGCTGTTAATAGTTTTGTTTTGTTGGATCTGTTGTAACCAGTATATATATATGGTTTTTTTTTTTCTGTAATTTGTTCTTTTCACCTAAGTTGCCAATTTATTAGCATAGAGTTTTTAAATGATGTTTATTCATTTTACTTTAAAAGTTTCTAGGGTGTATAGTTATATTAACTGTATTATTCCTTATATAATGTGTTTTGCCTTTATTTGGTAATTAATCTTGCTAGGGTTAACAAATGCATAATCTTCTAATTGAACCTTCTTTTGGCTTTATATTTTCTTTTGTTTTCTTTGTCTACATGTCACTGATTTCTGTTTTTACCTTTACTATCTCCTTCATTCTGAGTCCTTTGGATGTATTCTGCTTTCTTCTTTTCCCTATGTTTTGAAGTCGGAAGCAGGGATCATTTAGTATAAACTATACTCTTTGTTTTTCCTATTGTTTTGTTTTAAAGTTACAAATTTCCCTCTCAGCAGGATGTTATAATTAATACAATAAATATAATTTATTTTCTTTTCCTTTTCTTTGCCTTTTAAAAATCAATCTTAATTTAATGACAAGTTGGGAAGCAAACTTTCTTCTAGGTTTGAGAAATAGTTGACATACATCACTGTATAAGTTTAAGGCAACCAGCATGGTGGTTTGATTTACATATATTGTGAAATATTATCACGGTAGGTTCAGCTAACGTCGATCATGTCACATAGATATAATATAAAGATAGAGTTTATTTTTATGATCATTCATTGAAAGTATTGACTCATTTCCATTCCATTCTTTGAGAATTAATTTTTCACCAATTGGTCTTTTTAAAAAATGCTAAAGGATATTCTTTCAGTGGAAAGGAACAATTCCCAGAAGGGAATTTGGTGCTTCTGTAATCAAAAATAAGAATATAAATGGTAAATATCTGAGTAAATATAATAGAGAATCTCTCTACCCTTAGGTCTTTAAATGTGTATGCTGGATGAAAGCAAAAATTATAATAGTGACTGGTGATACTCAACATTAAAGACTTTTCCTCTGCAAAAGACTCTGTTAAAAGAATAGAAAGCCAGGTACCTATGGGGAAATATGGACATCTCATATCTAACAAAGGCCTTCTATCTAGGATATATACAGAAAATCCAAACACAAAGGTAAAGCAAATCAATCTAACAAAAACATGGGCAAAAGAGTTGAACAGACATTCCACCAAAGAAGACATATGGATACCAAATAAACACATGAAAAGTTGCCGAATATCCCTAGCATTTAGAAAACTTCAAACTTAGATCCCATTGAAATAGCACGACACGCCGAGAATACCAAATGCTGGTGAGCACGCGGAGCATCTAGGCCTACATTGTAGGTGGGAATCCAAAATGTGACAGCCATGATGGAAGATGGGTTGGTAATTTCTTGTACATTCATATATGGAGTTATGTATGGCCCGGGAATGTCCCTCCTGGGTATTTCCCTGGAGAATGGAAACACAAAGCCTCTATGTTAATTTTTACAGTAGCTTCATCCACTCAATGGAATTCTATTCGTCAATAAAAAAGAAGTGAATTGGGGCACCTGGGTGGCTCAGTTGGTTAAGTTTCCGACTTCGGCTCAGGTCATGATCTCGCAGTTCTTGAGTTCAAGCCCCACGTGAGGCTGTCTGCTGACAACTCAGAGCCTGGAGCCTGCTTCGGATTCTGTGTCTCCCTCTCTCTCTACCCCTCCCATTCTCCTGCTCTGTCTCTCTCTCAAACAGAAACGTTAAAAGATTTTTTTAAAAAAGGAACAAATTATGGATATATACAACAAGTTGGATGAATCTCCAAGGCATTTGTTGAATGAAAGAAAGAAAGACTGAAAACGTTACATATGTTATGATTCCAACTATATGACCTTCTGGAAAAGGCACAATTCAAGAGTGGAGAATACATCAATGGTTGCCAGGGGTTTTGAGTGGAGGGAGAGTTTGACTATAAAGGGACAGCAAGTGGTAACTCTTTGAGGTGATAAAGCTGTTATTTTATCCTACTCGTTATAGTGGTTATACAAACCTGTAGATGTCTTAAAACTCATAGAACTGTATATCAAAAAGTGGTCAAATTTCCATATGCAAATTAAAAATGACAAAAATCATAACAGCAAACAAAATAAAAATGAAAATCACCAATACTTCAAGAGGAAGTGGTCAGGATCTCTCTGGTTCCAAACATTTGTTCTATGGGCTTGGTCAAGTGAACTTTTCTATCACTCAGCTTCCTCATTGTGTAAAGCGATGGCAATATTTGTAGTATCACCCTGAGGTTGTGTGAGAGCTAAGTGAAATAATACAGAGCTACTCCTTCCTATTTTGGAATCACTCATTAAGTGTCAGTTGCAATTTGACTTATTATCATGCGTAATAAGATAACTGGGCAGCATTGGTGAAACTTCAGTTGACCCATGTAGCTCTCTGTTGCCACAGGTAGCCTCTTTTCAGCTTTTTATGCATCTGAGATCTCAAACCCAAACCAGTCGAAATGTGGCTTCTTCACTTTTCACATGGAGACCACATAAAGCAGTTGAGCCTACAAAGCCTGTGTCTAAAGTCTTTCACCATTCCCAGTCCCTTGTGGTGGCGGCCAGCATCTTGTAACATTGCTAGGCTGACCCTTAAGAAAATGTGTCCAGGTATCACTTAGGATCAATGATCTAATTCACCCAGGCCTCAGTCAAGTCTTTATGTGCACAAGGAGAGTCATAGGACCAGCCCTTCTTAGAGGTGAGAAATGAATTATTTTATGAACTAAGAGCACCTGTCAGCCTCATTTTAAAACATGATCACGGTCACTAAATAGAGAAATAGTTATGGGTGGATTTCGCACCCATCTGGGCCTCATTTCCTTTGAAACATTAAGAAATTTATAATTTCCAGTAGTCTTTTCAGCTCTAAAATTTTCTAATTCTAGAGTCTTGACAGAACTAGTCTCCTAATAAGTAGCTTCCTTAAGGCTCCCTTCATGTCACGATTTCTCAGGCTGTAGATGAAGGGATTGACCTGGGGAGTCACCACTGTGAGGATGATAGTGGCCACCGCATCTTGGACTGAGTAGGAGGATGAAGGGCGCATATAGACCCCCAGGATCGCCCCATAGAAGAGGCACACCACAGTGAGGTGGGACCCACATGTGGACAGGGCCTTCCTTATTCCATGGGCAGACGGCAACTTCAGGACCTTAGAGAGGATATAAGCATATGAGATGATGATACATGTAAACGGCGTCAGAAATACCAGTCCTCCCACAGTGAATACCATCAGGTCATTGATAAAAGTATCAGAACAAGACAGCTTTAGAACCGCATAAGGGTCACAGAAAAAGTGATGCACAGCATGGTGGAAACAAAACGTGAGCTGGACCATGAGAAGAGTGTGTAGGAGAGCATGCAGGTTTGTAATGACCCAAGAGACCGCCACCAGAAGGATGCAGAGTTTGGGCCTCATGATCATGCCGTAGTGGAGCGGGCAGCAGATGGCTACATAACGGTCATAGGCCATCACGCCCAGGAGGAACCCGTCCATGTTGGCGAAGGTGACGGAGAAGTAGATCTGGGTCATGCATTCCACGTACGAGATAGACTTGCTTCCCAGCACGTGGTTCAGCAGCATCTTGGGTGTTGTGACTGAGGAAAAGCAGATGTCGACGCAGGAGAGGTTAGCCAAGAAGAAGTACATGGGGGTATGGAGATGGCTGTCACAGCCGATGGCCAGGACGATGAGAAGGTTCCCGATGATGGTGACCGGGTACATCCACAAGAACAGCCCGAAGAGAATCTCTTCCTGCTCTGCCTGCCCAGAGAGTCCCAGGAGAAGGAATCCTGTGACCGTAGTCTGGTTGCTTCTATCCATGTCTGCAGGGGAGAAAATAGCATCACAGGATTAGATCCTATGTCAACATTAAGGCAACCATTTTTTGCAATGCAAATATTGCAATATTTTGCAACCATTTTTCTGTTTCGTTGAGAAATAACTAAAACCGAAGAATCTTTTTGAATCATTTTCCAGAAAAACCCTGGTCAATTTCAAGAGTGTTTAAAGAGAAGTTGGAGGCTACAGGAAACACAATGCGAAATCCAGAGCATCTGGAGGCACTGAGGAGAAATAGGAAATACACCAATACACACATTGCAAAAATGACCATACGGAAGAACTCCCCTCTAAAAACTGTACAGGAAACAGTGACAGCACAAGAAATGATGAAAGTATACATAAGCAAGTGAACGGAACAAGAATACAGAATGATAAACATAAAAATACTTTCTGGGCTTGAAAAAGCATAGAAGAAACCAGGGGGACCCTAGAGGCAGAGATCAAGGTCCTAAAAAACAATCTACAGAATTAAAAAATGCTTTAAATGAGGGGCAAAACAAATTGGAGGCAGCCATAGTGGGGATTACAGAGGCAGAAGAGAGAATACGGGAATTAGAAGATAAATTACAGAAAAGGAGGAAGCAGAGAAAAAGAGAAACTGATTCAGGAACAGGAAAGGAGAATTTGAGAGCTGAGCAATGCAATCAAACGGAATAACATCCATATTGTAGGAATTCCTGAGGAAGAAGAGAGAGAGAAAGGAATCGAAGGGGTACTTGAACAAATCATTGATGAGAACTTCCTCAACATGAAAAAGGAAGTGGGCATTGAAGTCCAAGAGGCACAGAGAACTCCCCTCAGACGTAATCTGAATAAGCCCTCAGCAAGACACATCATAGTGAAGCTGGGAAAATACAAAGATAAAGAGAGAATCCTGAAAGCAGCTAGGGATAAATGGGCCTTGACTTACAAAGGCAGACACATTAGGGTAGTAGCTGACTTTATACACAGAAACTTGGCAAGCCAGAAAGGAATGGCAGGAAATTTTCAATGTGATCAACAGGAAGGACATGCAGCCAAGAATCCTTTACCCGGCCAGCCTGTCATTCAAAATGGATGAAGAGATAAAGGTCTTCCCAAACAAACAAAAACTGAAGGAATACATCACAAATAAACCAATCTTACAAGAGATCCTGAGGGGGACTCTATGAAGGAAAGGTTGCAAGGAACACAGAGCACCAGCGACATCCTTACAAACATGAAACCTACAGACAACACCTTGACTCTAAACCCACATTTTTCAATATTAACGCTGAATGTAAACGGACTAAACGCTCCAATTAAAAGGCACAGGGTAACAGAATGGATTAGAAAACAAGACCCATCTATCTGCTGTCTTCAAGAGACCCATTTTATTTTTTTTTTATTTTTTTTTTGTTATAATAGTTTATTTTCAAATTGGTTTACATATAACACCCAGTGTTCATCCCAACATGTGCCCTTTTTAATGCCCAGCACCCCCTCTCCCCCCTCCCTCATCTCCCTTACCCTCAGTTTTTTCTTAGTCTTTGAGAGTCTCTTATGTTTTATCTCCCTCCCTCTCTGTGTCTTTTTTTTCTTTCCCCTCTTCCCCTCCCCCTGGTTTTTGCTTAGTTTCACAAAGTCCACCTATTCGTGACAAATGGATAAAGAAGTTATGGTACTTATATACAATGGACTACTACGTGGCAATGAGAAAAAATGAAATCTGGCCATGTGTAGCAACATGGATGGAACTGGAGGGTATTATGTTAAGTGAAATAACTCAGTCAGAAAAAGACAGATACCATATGTTTCAAGAGACCCATTTTAAACCTGAGGACACCTTCAGACTGAAAGTGAGGGGGTGGAGAACTATCTACCATGCTACAGGAACTCAGAAGAAAGCTGGAGTAGCCACACTTATATCGGACAAACTGGACTTTAAAGTAATAGATGTAATAAGAGATGAAGAAGGGCATTATATAATAATCACAGGGACTATCCAACAGGAAGAACTAGCAATTATAAATATCTATGCGCCGAATTCTGGGGCACCCAAATTTGTCAAGCAACTAATTACAAACGTAAGCCATCTTATTGATAAAAATGTGCTAGTTGCAGGAGACCTTAATACCCCACTCACAACGCTGGATAGATCCACTAAAGAGAGAATCAGCATGGAAACAATGGACCTGAATGACATGTTGGAACAGATGGGCCTGACAGATATCTTCAGGGCCATTCATCCAGAAGCAAAGGAATTTACATTCTTCTCAAATGCGCATGGTACATTTTCCAAGATAGACCACATTTTGGGGCACAAGGAAGCACTGAATAAGTATAAAAAAATTGAGATCATACCATGCACAATTTCAGACCACAGTGCTTTGAAACTTGAAATCAACCACAGGAAAAAGTCTGGGAAGCCTACACAAACATGGAGGCTAAAGAACAACCTACTAAAAGACGAATGGGTCAACCAAGCAATCAGAGAAGATATTAAAAAACATGGAAACAAATGAAAATGAAAATACGACAATTCAAAGGTGTTTAGTTACCAGTGGCTTTAGTTTTATTTATTCTATTCTTGTTTACTGAGTCCAATATACAGATACTTTCATGGATGGTATTTAGCCTCATCTAATAATGGAGATATTATATTTCACTTAACAGATAAAGCATGAGGCTCAGGGAAGTTAAGTGCTATTTCCAAATTCATGAGACAATAGGAGTTAGAGATACACGTTGGTGAAGTGCTTTTTCTGTATGGTATTTTTTGATTAGCAAACCATTTATTTTCCGAACTTAACCATGCGGAAGGCTCCGTACTAAATGCTGTATTAGAAACCTGCAAATATTATCGGTTTATATTTTCCCAAATTATGGAAAGTGTGTGGGTTTGGAAAGACCTAGTTGGTGGTTTGTCCCTACCATTTTAGCTGCTGTTAAGCTGACCTAAGCATGGATCACAAGTGTTGGGAAGGCTGACCTAAGCACACTGTTCAGGTTGCAGTGTGAAACAGTCACCTGATTTCTGCTGGAAGAACAAAGACAGGTATATTTTTGAAAATGATCTAGTCATACACATGTGTGTATATATATGTACGTATATACAGTAAAACCTTGGATGGTGAGTAACTTGTTCTGCGAGTGTTCTGCAAGACAAGCAAACATTTCTAGTAAATTTTAACTTGATAAAGAAGCAGTGTGTTGCAATATGAGTAGTGCGTGAAGCCAAATGACACATGATCACAACTGAGCCAATGGTTCTTGAAATTCGCTTTGATCTATGAGTGCTTTGGATTACAGGCATGTAATGTTTCTGAAATGAATTATGCTCGCCAACCAAGGTTTTACTGTGTTTATATGTATGTATACACACACACACATATAATAATATAGTCAGATTATTTTTGCTATTGGACTAACGGGATTTACTGCCTGGTAAAGCAAATTCATGTGGTACCTCCAGCAGATAATCCCAGCCCCAAGAAATCATTAGAAGGAGGGAGAAGTCAAGTAAAGCCCTGTGAATGAAATGTCCCTGGAAGAATTTATGGTATTGGAATACTGAAGGAGAGGGGGTGCATTTATTAGTCATGAGAACAAAGGCCTGAGGCAAAGAGAAGAAAGGCATGGAACTTCCCTTCCATATGACTCGATGACTGGGCTAGAGGACATTGTAGGGAATATTCCTAGGAACTGGTTGTAGGATATACATAAGATGGAAAATCTCCGTAGTGAGGAGATTTCAATCCATCAAACCAAGGGAAAAGTGCTGAGATTAGAGGTTGTTTTTTTTCCCTGAACTATTTCCCAGGACACAGGTAGGTAAAACAATACTAGACAGAGGCTCGAAGATTCTGCAGAAGAAGTCTGGTTAGTGTGGACGGGAGATGTGGAGGGGTGAGGGAGACACATCATGGAGAACACCAGAGACTGGCTGGCCAGCAGGTGTAAATATTCTGGTCTCAGAGACAGCCGGTTTCCCATAGTGGAGAGAGAGGATCAGATAAAAGAGGACTAACAGGATATCAAATGAGATTCTTCCTGTCTTCTTTTTTTTTTTTTAATTTTTTTTAGCTTTTTTATTTTCTTTTTTGAGAGACATAGAGACAGAGTGTGAGCAAGGGAAAGGCAGAGAGAGAGGGGGACACAGAATCCAAAGCAGGCTCGAGGCTCTGAGCCGTCAGCACAGAGCCCGACGCCGGCTCGAACTCACAGACAGTGAGATCATGACCTGAGCTGAAGTCGGCCACTTAACCGACTAAGTCACCCAGGCGCCCCTTCCTGTCTTCTTTGAATTACTACATAGGCCAAATAGTGAGGCAAACTAGCTCAGAGTATCCCACGCTTCGTTGTTGTAAACTTTCCCACTCCCAGCATTGGGAGTGTAGGTTACAGCAAAAAAAAAAAAAAAAAAGTTATAATTTCATGGTTTAAACCTTCAAAATTGAGACTTGCCAGGAAACCAGCCACATCGGAGTTACCCATTGACTACCTCTGACTCTGAGGAAATACGGTGGGAGGAGGTAAGGTGGAGATTAGGGTCAGCCTGGGAAGGTCTCCAATGTCTCCCAGAAGAGTGTCTGTTGTGGGGAGGAAGGGAGGCTCTTGGCCTGAGCTTCTGGGCAGGATTTTTAGGAGCCTGCAGTCACTGACCCTAGCACATTTACCCTGAGCTGTCTCCTTCGTCTCCCACTGCTGCTTTCCACACCCACCTTGGAAACGTGCCCGCTCGTCCCGCAGTGGGCAGCACGTCCTGAAAAGGGAAAGGCTTGTACTTGTCAAACTAGGACACGTGCCCCCTTTGAACTTGGTCAGGTGCAGAGGGATTTCGTGTATCTGCTTCTCTGCGTGTTTGTGTCCCCGTGAATCTGCCTGTTGTTGGAGGTCCCGTGCCCTCACCTGCTTTCCCAGCCCTTCTTACCTGGCTGTGTTTTGCCTCTGTGAGATGTGGTCATGGAACCCCCATGTCCACGGCTCCTTGCTTGACTCTGGATGATTGGAAAGTGTCAGCCAGGGCTGAGGACCGAGGCACCCTTGTTGCTCTCCTAGGTCTGCTCCATCATCTCCGACTGCTGCTTTCTACACCCACCTTGGAAACGTGCCCGCTCCCCCCGCAGTGGGCAGCACGTCCTGAAAAGGGAAAGGCTTGTACTTGTCAAACTAGGACACGTGCCCCTTTTGAACTTGGTCAGGTGCAGAGGGATTTCGTGTATCTGCTTCTCTGCGTGTTTGTGTCCCCGTGAATATGTCTGTTGTTGGAGGTCCCGTGCCCTCACCTGCTTTCCCAGCCCTTCTTACCTGGCTGTGTTTTGCCTCTGTGAGATGTGGTCATGCAACCCCCATCTCCACGGCTCCTTGCTTGACTCTGGATGATTGGAAACTGTCAGCCAGGGCTGAGGACCGAGGCACCCTTGTTGCTCTCCTAGGTCTGGTGTGGATGATTGGGAACAAATAAGATGATTGGGGACAAAGAAGCAGATTTTCCTTCCCTGGAGATTGGGACTTATTCTGAGGGATCAGGGCAGAAGTAGTTGTCATAGGTGGGTGTCCCCAGCGTGGATTCCCCATAGAGACAAACATTTTAAGTGTTTGTTTTTCATATTCTGTCCAGACACAAAAAATAGAAATGAGAGACTCAAATCTTGTTAAAATACTTGTTACACAATTTTGGGAATTCACCTCCTCCTTTCTTAGTCTGTTGTGTGTCTAGGAAATCAGTGACAGGAAGAGAGAGGGGCTATGCTTTGTGATGATAAAATACATAATATACATAAGCGCTTAACTTAAACTGTATGAAAACATGTAACAACCACCAGAACAGAAAATGTCAAAAACTCTTAAAAATACAAGAAAAAATTTACTAAATTACACTTTTACTGGAAGACTTTACTATGCCTTTCTCAAAACTTAATGATTCTAAGTAGGCAAAAATCATGATGATCAGAGTTTTGAACTACCAATTTTAAAGTATGATCTTTCACTTTTTGCAGATGACATGATACTTTACATGGAAAACCCGACAGAATCCACCAAAAGCCTACTAGAACTGATTCATGATTTCAGCAAAGTTGCAGGATACAAAATCAATGTACAGAAATCGGTGGCATTTCTATACACCAACAATGAAGCAGCAGAAAGAGAAATAAAGAAGCTAATCCCTTTCACAATTGCACCAAAAACCATAAAATACTTAGGAATAAACCTAACCAAAGATGTGAAAGACCTCTACACTGAAAACTATAAAAAACTTATGAAGGAAATTGAGGAAGACACAAGGAAATGGAAAAACATCCCATGCTCATGGATTGGAAGAATAAATATCGTCAAAATGGCAATACTACCCAAAGCAATCTACACATTCAATGCAATCCCAATCAAAATTGCACCAGCATTCTTCTCAAAGCTAGAGCAAACAATCCTAAAATTTGTATGGAACCACAAAAGACCTCGAATAGCCAAAATAATACTGAAGAATAAAACCAAGGCGGGAGGCATCACAATCCCAGACTTTAACCTCTACTACAAAGCGGTGGTCATCAAGACTGTATGGTATTGGCACAAAAACAGACGCATAGACCAATGGAATAGAATAGAAAACTCAGAAATGGACCCGCAAGTATATGGCCAACTAATCTTTGACAAAGCGGGAAAATGTATCCAATGGAAAAAAGACAGCCTTTTTAACAAATGGTGCTGGGAGAATTGGACAGCAACATGCAAAAGAATGAAACTAGACCACTTTCTTACACCACTCACAAAAATAAATTCTAAATGGATAAAAGATCTGAATGTGAGGCAGGAAACCGTCAAAATCCTAGAGGAGAAAACAGGAAAAAGCCTCTTTGACCTAAGACGCACCAATTTCTTACTCGACATGTCTCCAAAGGCAAGAGAATTAAAAGCAAAGATGAACTATTGGGACCTCATCAAGATAAAAAGCTTCTGCACGGCAAAAGAAACAAACAACAAAACGAATAGGCAACCAACGGAATGGGAAAAGATCATCGCAAATGACATATCGGATAAAGGACTAATATCTAAAATTTATAAAGAACTTACCAAACTCCAAACCCGAAAAACAAACAACCCAGTGAAGAAATGGGCGGAAGATATGAATAGACACTTCTCCAAAGGGGACATTCAGATGGCCAACAGACACATGAAACGATGCTCAATGTCACTCAGCATCAGGGAAATACAAATCAAAACTACACTGAGATACCACCTCACACCAGTCAGAGTGGCTAAAATGAACAAATCAGGAAACTATAGATGCTGGCGAGGATGTGGAGAAGTAGGCACCCTCCTACACTGTTGGTGGGAATGCAAACTGGTGCAGCCACTCTGGAAAACGGTGTGGAGGTTCCTCAAAAAAATGAAAATAGAGCTACCCTATGACCCAGCAATAGCCCTGCTAGGAATCTACCCAAGAGACACAGGAATGCTGATGCATAGGAGCACGTGTACCCCAATGTTCATAGCAGCACTTTCGACAATAGCCAAATCATGGAAAGAGACCAAGTGCCCATCAACTGACGAATGGATAAAGAAGTTATGGTACTTATATACAATGGACTACTACGTGGCAATGAGAAAAAATGAAATCTGGCCATGTGTAGCAAGATGGATGGAACTGGAGGGTATTATGTTAAGTGAAATAAGTCAGTCAGAAAAAGACAGATACCATATGTTTCCACGAATAGGTGGACTTTGTGAAACTAAGCAAAAACCAGGGGGAGGGGAAGAGGGGAAAGAAAAAAAAGACACAAAGAGGGAGGGAGATAAAACATAAGAGACTCTCAAAGACTAAGAAAAAACTGAGGGTAAGGGGGATGAGGGAGGGGGGAGAGGGGGTGATGGGCATTAAAAAGGGCACATGTTGGGATGAACACTGGGTGTTATATGTAAACCAATTTGAAAATAAACTATTATAACAAAAAAAAAAATAAAAATAAAATATAAAGTATGATCTACTAATTTTAAATAAATGTATATACACACATACACAATAACATACACATAACATTTTATATGTAATTATATATATATAATTCCCTGAACCCAGGGAATATTAACTATTATTAAATATCTTATCAGTTAAAATAAAACTCTTAAAATTCTTCTGAAATATAAACTTTGGAGACCGCATTCTCTGATCATAAAATCTTAAATTACAACTCAACAAATATAATATAGAAAGAAAATGAGGTTTTGTTTGATTTTTTCAATTTAAATATACTTTATAGAGAGTAAAAATCATCTGTCTTAGAGTACAGTTCTGCAATTGTTTTGCCGGGGTCCTTGTTCCGGGGAATCTAGGGGTCCACCAAGGACGGGGGGTCAGGCGAAAGGAAGTGAGAGAGTCATGAGAAAAGTGTAGTCTAAAGACCAAGCAATCTGGCATCTTCTCAATTCTGGCGTCCTCTGGCGTCTTCTCTATCCTGGCGATTCTCTCCCTTCTGGTCTGTGTCTTTATTTAAAAGGTCGTTTAATCTCTTTAACAATAATCCATTTTTACCAGCAGGGTGGCAAACCTCCTGAATCCTGTATGTTGGTTTTAAGATAAATTTAGGGTGGGGGGAGAGAGCAGGGTGTTCCTTCAGGTCTTATAAATCCATCAAGGCATTGTGCTCCAGGTCCTTCCCCTTTACATTCCTTGGGGCCAAGGAGAGTAGCTCAAGAAATCCAAGCCTGCCATTTTGGCTAGCTGGAGCTTTGCTTCTACCACTTTTTGACACAGGGAAGGGTCTCAACCTGTGAGCCCAAAACGGCTCGCAACAGTTTCTGACTCGCAACAGTTTCTGACAAGAGCATCTAGAGTTGTGACTGCCATGATAATCAAAGTATCTAACAATTTAATCATCCTTATAAAATTGCCTTGTGCCCCTTTGTAGGTAACCCCTACCCAACTCCAGCCCCTGGCAATCCTGATATTTCTATATCGATATTGATGTTCATTTTTATTGTTGAGTCACATTTCATTGTTTTGATGGACCAGCATTTGTTAATCCATTTGTTATTTCAAGGACATTCGTACTGTTTTCTGTTTGATGGATTATGAATAAAATCAAAATAACCATTTCTATCTAGGGTTTTGTGAACATAACTTCTTATTTTACTGAAACAAATATCTAGGAGTGAGATTGCTGGGCCATATAGTAATTGTCATAGACTGAATGTTTATGTCCCCCACATCCATATGTTGTAGCCCTCACCCCACTCTGGCTGTCTTTAGAGGCAGGGTCTCTAAGGGAGTACTTGAGGTTAAGTGAGGTCATAAGAGTACAGTTAGCACTGTTCTTTTCTTTTCTTTTTAATATTCATTTATTTTTGAGAGAGAGAGAGAGATACAGGTGAGCAGGAGAGGGGCAAAGAGAAAGGGGGATAGAGGATTCAAAGCAGGCTCCAGGCTCTGGACCGTCAGCACAGGGCCCAACATGGGGCTAGAACCCACAAACTGTGAGATCATGACCTGAACGGAAATCAAGAGTCAGATGCTTAACCTACTGAGCTACCCAGGTGCCCCAGAGTACAGCCCTGTTCTGATAGGATTATTGTCTTAGAAGAAGAGACCCCAAAGAACTCTCTTCCTCTTTCTACACAGAGGCACTGAGGAAAGGCCACGTGAGGACAGTGGCAAGGTGGCCATGGGCAACCCAGGAAGATGGCTCTCCCCAGAAACTGAATCTGCTGGAACCTTCAACCTGGACTCGTAACCTCCAGAACCAGAAGGCAATAAATTTCTGTTCCTTAAGCCACCCAGCCTGTGGTGGTGTATCACCATGGCAGGACACCTGACTAAGAGAGTAAGTGTGTGTATAACTTTATCAGAAACTCCATTTTCCAAAGTAACTGTACCATTTACATTCTCACCAGCAATGAAAGGGAGTTGCTATTGCTCTGCACATCGATGATCTTCTCAGGGTTTTGTTTTTTAGCAATTCTAATGGGCACGTAGAGGGATTTCATTGCGGTTTTAATTTGCAAGTTTGAATACTCATGAGGCGGGGCATCTTGGCGCCCATCCATCATCTCTGGTCAAGTGGTCTATTCAAATCTCTGACCCTTTTGGAAAATTGAGCTGTTTGTTTTCTTATTTTCAGTATGTGACATCTTCACATATTCCGTTTACTAAGCCTTTATCAGATGTATCTTTTGCATATATTTCCTCCGAGTTTGTGGCTTGTCATTCCATTTTCTGCACGGTCTCTTCAAAGTGCAAATATTGTACATTTTGCTCAAGTCCAGTTTATCATTTTAAATCACATTATGGATCACGCTTATGTTGTCATGGCTACAATATCTTTGCCTAATCTAAGATCACAAAGATTTGTTCCTATATTTTCTCCTAGAAATTTATAGTTTTTGGTTTTACATTAACGTCCATTATCCGTTTTGAGTCAATTTTGTGTGTCATGCAAAGTAAGGGTTTGTTTAATTTTTTCTCTTTACTCTGCCTATCAAAATACTGCAGTAGGATTTATTAAAAGATGATCTTTTCCACATTGAATTCTTCTGGCACCTTTCTCTAAAATCAGTTTATCATATGAGTGGGTCTATTTCTGAGTCTATTGTGTTCCATTCATGTATGTGCCTATCCTCTAGTCAAAACTATTGTGACTTGATGTTATGTCTTGAAATCAGGTCGTGTGAATCCTTCAACTTTGTTTTTCTCGAAATGGTTCATTGCCATATAAATTTTAGAATCAGTTGTTAATTTCGAAAAAAGAAAATTTTAAATAGTCCATCAAATATTTTTTTTCGACTTGTGATAAATGTATAGGTATAGATTTGGAGAGTAGTCGGCTTCTAATATTTAGTCTTCCCATCTGTAAACATTGTGGTAGTTTTCATTCTATGTCTTCTTTGATTTTTTTCAAAAACATTTTGTAGTTTTTAGCGTAAAGACTTTGCATGCACTCAGTTAAGCATCTGACTCTTGATTTCGGCTCAGGTCATGATCTCATGGTTCCTGAGTTTGAACTCTGCACTGACAGCCCGGTGCCTGCTTGGGATTCTCTCTCTCCCTCTCTCTCTCTGCCCCTCCCCTGTTCATGTTGCACACATGCTTTCTCTCTCTCTCTCTGTCAAAATAAATGAACTAAACTAAAAAAAAAAAACTTGCATACATTTTAAAATTTATTATTAAATACTTCATGTGTTTTGATATTATTATAAATAAGACCTAAGAAATTATTGATTTCCAGTGATACATTGCCGGGAAATAGAAATATGATTGATTTTTGTTTGTTGTATCCCGTGACCTTGCTAAACCGAGTTCTAGGATTTTTTTGTTTTCTTGTGAGGTTTTTTTTTCATATATTTCTTGGGATTTCGTACATGGACAGTAATGTTATCTCCCAATGAGTTAGCTTTATTTTCTTCCTTTTCAATCGTATTTCTTTTATTTTTTCCCTGCTTTACTGCACTGGCTAGGACTTCCACTACAATGTTGAATAGGAGTGGTAAGAGTGTGTATCTTTGTCTTGTTTCTAGTCTTAGAGGGGAGAACATTTAGTCTTTAACCATCAAATGTGGTATTGGCACTAGGCTTTGTGTAGAAGCCCTTTAGCTGACTAAGGGACTTCCCTGGAATTCTCTGGAACTCACTGAGTTAATTTGGTTTTGAATTTTGTCATGCTTTTCCTGCATCGACTAATGAGAACATATCATTTTTATTCCTTAGTCCGTTTATATGTTAGTTACATTAATTGGTCTGCGGTTTTTCTTTTTTTGTAATGTATTTGTCAGATTGGAGTATCAATGTTATGCTGGCCTTTTACAATGAGTGGGAATAAGTCCCATCTTCTTCTATTTTCTGAAAGAGTTTGTAGAATACCAATATTATTTTTTCATTCAATGTGTGATGGAATTTACCAGCACAACCATGTATTCCTGGAGTTTTCTTTTTGGAAGATTAAGAAAAAAATTTCTAATGTTTATTTATTTTTGAGAGAGAGAGAGAGAGGGAGAGTACAAGTTGGGGGACAGAGAGAGAGGGAGATGTAGAATCTGAAACAGACGCCAGGCTCTGAGCTGTCACCACAGAGCCCAATGCTGCAGCTGAACGCAAGAACCCTAGATCATGATCTGAGCTTACCGACTGAGCCTCCCAGGTGCCCGTCTTTTTGGAAGATTTTTAAAATTTATTTTAAAAATTTTTAGTATTTTTTTATTTTTGAGGGAGAGAAAGAAACAGAACACGAGCGTGGGGAGGGGCTGCCGGGGTCCTTGTTCCGGCGAATCTAGGGGTCCACGAAGGACGGACGGTCAGGGGAAATGAAGTGAGAGAGCCACGAGTGAGATGGAATCTGATGACCAAGCAGGCAGCCCTGGAAATTCTGGCATCTCTGACCTGCTAGTCTCAGTGTCTTTATTTTTAGAGGTAGCGAGTGACAATACATCCGTGACATGGTGTCTTTTACAATTTTTCTTAGGTGGGCATATTTGGGAATCCCTCAGACTTAGATTAGGCAGTAACTGTTTTTATGACTTTGTTCCAAAGTTACACATTGTTTTTTAGGCAAAGCAGAGGAAATAAGAAGATAAAGTTTTTAGGAAGAAAGCAGGATTGTCATAGCCCTTGGTAAACAGAGGGCGCATACATTGTTGCCTTAAGACCTATGTTAATCATCTATAGATAGATTAGGAGACATTCTATCCATAATCTCTAACCATGATGGAGGAGGTATTATTTGCTTGGTAGAGACAGGATCTCTAATACTTGTCTAAGTTCTTTTCCTTTATGAGTGAGTGAGCCTATATCATAAGGGCTCACGTTTATCCGTTTCTATACAAACAGCAGTTTCTGTAAAAGTATTTTGTTATTGCCTTTATATTATAAAGGAGCGTGGGGATGGGAATAGCAAATGGATTTGTGAAACGTTAACCTCAGGAAGGTACTCAATGTTTGTTGTTGTTCAGTGAAGATATGTGTAGCTACTTTTATCTGGCTATTGTTTGTACCTTATCTGTAAACAGTGCCCCTAACTTCTGGGATAAGCCAACCTCCAGAGAAGGTCCCAAGTCTCTTTACAATCTCTCCTGTCAGTCTGTTAACCAAATACTGAGAGAAGCTTCAGAGATGTGCCTTGAGGTTTTATGGTGGCACTGAGGGGATGATTAACACAATGTGATACCTGCAAGGAAAATCTAGTTTGGCTCAAGGAGTCTTGGGGCCTAACGTCTGCTAATTTCTAGCCAACTCATAACTGCTATTCTTTTTTTTTCTTTAATTTTATAATAGTTTACTTTCAAATTGGTTTACATATAACACCCAGTGTTCATCCCAACATGTGCCCTTTTTAATGCCCATCACCCCCTCTCCCCCCTCCCTCATCCCCCTTACCCTCAGTTTTTTCTTAGTCTTTGAGAGTCTCTTATGTTTTATCTCCCTCCCTCTCTGTGTCTTTTTTTCCTTTCCCCTCTTCCCCTCCCCCTGGTTTTTGCTTAGTCTCACAAAGTCCACCTATTCGTGGAAACATATGGTATCTGTCTTTTTCTGACTGACTTACTTCACTTAACATAATACCCTCCAGTTCCATCCATGTTGCTACACATGGCCAGATTTCATTTTTTCTCATTGCCACGTAGTAGTCCATTGTATATAAGTACCATAACTTCTTTATCCATTCGTCAGTTGATGGGCACTTGGTCTCTTTCCATGATTTATGATCAATGTGTGTAACCTATCCCCAAGAGGCAACCTTGAGGTTACTTCTGGCCAGGTCACTCTCATTCAGATTTTATCCATCAAGACATCTCACTCCAGGTCCCCTTTTCCATGTGCCATAAACCCAAAGAGCATTATGTTCCTTAGGCCAGAGAAAGCAGTTCAAGAAATCCAGGCCTGAAAGACTATTTAGAAGGAGGTAAGATTAGGCGCCAGTTTGGCTGGCGGGAGCTTTGCTTCAACCTTTTCCACACAGAGAGGGGTCTCAACCTGCGAGGCCAAAACGGCTCCCAACAAGGGGCAGAGAGAGAGAGGGAGACATAGAATCCGAAGCAGGCTCCAGGCTCTGAGCTGTTAGCACAGTGCCAACGCAGGGCTCAAACTCACAAACTGGGAGATCATGACCTGAAGCAAAGTGGAACACTTAACTGACTGACCCACCCAGGCGCCTCTGGAAGATTTTTAGTGAAGATTTCAATTTCTTTACTAGAAATACACCTGTTAATAGTTTTGTTTTATTGGATCTCCTGTAAGCAATATATATATATTTCATATATATATATATATATATATATATATATATATATATTTGTAAGCAATAAATAATATTTATATATATATATAAATATATATATATTTTGCTGTAATTTGTTCTTTTCACCTAAGTTGCCTATTTGTTAGCATAGAGTTCTTAAATGATGTTTCTTCATTTTACTTCAAAAGTCTCCAGGGTGTATAGTTATATTAACTGTATTATCCTTATAAAATGTGTTTTGTCTTTTCTTGGTAATTAATCTTGCTAGAGTTAACAAATGCATAATCTTCTAAATGAACCTTCTTTGGCTTTATATTTTGTTTTGTTTCTTTGTCACATGTCACTGATTTCTGTTTTTAGGTTTATTATCTCCTTCATTGTGAGTCCTTTGGATGTATTCTGCTTTCTTCTTTTCCCTATGTTTTGAAGTCGGAGCAGGGATCATTTAGTATAAACTTTACTCTTTGTTTCTCCTATTGTTTCGTTTTAAAATTACAAGTCTCCCTCTAAGCAGGATGTTATAATTAATATAATAAATAAAATTTATTTTCTTTTCCTTTTCTTTGCCTTTTAAAAATTAATCTTAATTTAATGACAAGTTGGGAGGCAAACTTTCTTCTAGTTTTGAGAAATAGTAGACATATTTCACTGTATAAGTTTAAGACAATCAGCATGGTGGTTTCATTTACATATATTGTGAAATGTTATCACCGTAGGTTCAGCTAATGTCGATCATGTCACATAGATATAATATAAAGATAGAGTTTATTTTTATGATCATTCAGTTGAAAATATTGACTCATTTCCTTTGCATTCTTTGAGAATTAATTTTTCACCAATTGGTCTTTTTAAAAAATGCTAAAGGATCTTCTTTCAGTGGAAAAGAACTAGTACTAGAAGGGAATTTGGTGCTTCTGTAATCAAAAATAAGACCAAAAATGGTAAATATCTGAGTAAATATCATAGAGAATCTCTCTACCCTTAGTTCTTTAAATGTGTATGGTGGATGAAAGCAAAAATTAAAACAGTGACCGGTGATACTCAACATTAAGGACTTTTCCTCTGCAAAAGACTCTGTTAAAAGAATAGAAAGCCAGGTACCTATGGGGAAATATGGACATCTCATATCTAACAAAGGACTTCTATCTAGGATATATACAGCACATCCAAACACAAAGGTAAAGCAAATTAGTCTAACAAAAACATGGGCAAATAGTTGAACAGACATTCCACCAAAGAAGACATATAGATAGCAAATAAACACATGAAAAGTTGCTGAATATCCTTAGCGTTTACAAAACTTCAAACTTAGATCCCATTGAAATAGCACTACACGCCGAGAATACCAAATGCTGGTGAGCACGCGGAGCAAGTAGACTTACATTGCACGTGGGAATCCAAAATGTGACAGCCATGATGGAAGATGGGTTGGTAATTTCTTGTACATTCAGATATGGAGTTATGTGTGGCCCGGGAATCTCCCTCCTGGGTATTTCCCTGGAGAATGGAAACACAAAGCCTCTATGTTAATTTTTACAGTCGCTTCATCCACTCAATGGAATTCTATTCGTCAATAAAAAAGAAGCGAATTGGGGCACCTGGGTGGCTCAGTTGGTTAAGTATCCGACTTTGACTCAGGTCATGATCTCGCGGTTCTTGAGTTCAAGCCCTACGTGAAACTCTCTGCTGACAGCTCAGAGCCTGGAGCCTGCTTCGGATTCTGTGTCTCCCTCTCTCTCTGCCCCTCCCATTCTCGTGCTCTGTCTCTCAAACATAAATGTTAAAAGGTTTTTTTTTTCAAAAGGAACAAATTGTGGGTATATACAACAACTTGGATGAATCTCAAAGGCATTTGTTGAATGAAAGAAAGAAAGACTGAAAACGTTTCATATGTTATGATTCCAACTGTATGCCATTCTGGAAAAGACACAATTCAAGGAGTGGAGAATACATCAATGGTTGCCTGGGGTTCGGAGTGGAGGGAGAGTTTGACTATAAAGGGACAGCAAGCGGTAACTATTTGAGGTGATAGGGCTGTTCTTTTATCCTATTCGTTATAGAGGTTATACAAACCTGTAGATGTCTTAAAATTCATAGAACTGTATATCAAAAAGTGGTCACTTTTCCATATGCAAATTAAAAATGACAAAAATCATAACAACAAACACGAGTAAAAATGAAAATCACCAAATACTTCAAGAGGAAGTGGTCAGGATCACTCTGGTTCCAAACATTTGTTGTATGGGCTTGGCCAAGTTAACTTCTCTGTGACCCAGCTTCCTCTTTGTGTAAAGCGATGGCCATATTTGTAGTATCACCCTGAGGTTGTGTGAGAGCTGAGTGAAATAATACAGAGCTACTCCTTCCTATATTGGAATCACTCATTAAGTGTCAGTTGCAATTTGACTTATTATCATGCCTATTAAGATAACTGGGCAGGACTGGTGAAACTTCAGTTGACCCATGTAGCTCTCCATTGCCACAGGTAGCCTCTTTTCACCTTTTTCTGCTTCTGAGATCTCAAACCCAAACCAGTCTAAATGTGGCTTCTTTACTTTTTACATGAAGACCACATAAAGCACTTGAGCATACAAAGCCTGTGTCTAAAGTCTTTCACCATTCCCAGTCCCTTGTGGTGGTGGCCAACATCTTGTAACATTGCTAGGCTCCCCCTTAGGAAAATGCATACAGGGATCACTTGGGATCCATCATCTAATCCACCCAGGCCACAGTCTAGTTTTTATCTGCATAAGGGGAGTCATAGAACCAGCCCTTCTTAGAGGTAAGAAATGAATTATTTTATGAACTAAGAGCACCTGTCAGCCTCATTTTAAAACATGACCACAGTCACTAAATAGAGAAATAGTTATGGGTGGATTTCGCACCCATCTGGGCCTCAGTTTCCTTTGAAACATTAAGAAATTTATCCTATCCAGTAGTCTTTTAAGCTCTAAAATTTTCTTATTCTACAGTCTTGACAAAACTAGTCTCCTAATAATTAGCTTCCTTAAGGCTCCCTTCATGTCATGATTTCTCAGGCTGTAGATGAAGGGATTGACCAGTGGAGTCACCACGGTGAAGATGACAGTGGCCCCCATGTCTTGGACTGAGTAGGAGGATGAAGGTCGCATATAGATCCCCAGGATCGCCCCATAGAAGAGGGACACCACAGTGAGGTGGGACCCACATGTGGACAGGGCCTTCCTTATTCCACGGGCAGACGGCAACTTCAGTACCTTAGAGAGGATATAAGCATATGAGATGATGATACATGTAAACGGCGTCAGAAATACCAGTCCTCCCACAGTGAATACCATCAGTTCATTGATAAAAGGATCAGAACAAGACAGCTTTACAACCGCATAGGGTTCACAGAAAAAGTGATGCACATGGTGGAAACAAAACGTGAGCTGGACCATGAGAAGAGTGTGTAGGAGAGCATGCAGGTTTGTAATGACCCAAGAGGCCGCCAACAGAAGGATGCAGAGTTTGGGCCTCATGATCATGCCGTAGTGGAGTGGGCAGCAGATGGCTACATAACGATCATAGGCCATCACGCTCAGGAGGAACCCGTCCATGTTGGCGAAGGTGACGGAGAAGTAGATCTGGGTCATGCATTCCACATACGAGATAGACTTGCTTCCCAGCACATGGTTCAGCAGCATCTTGGGGGTTGTGACTGAGGAAAAGCAGATGTCGACGCAGGAGAGGTTAGCCAAGAAGAAGTACATGGGGGTATGGAGACGGCTGTCACAGCCGATGGCCAGGACGATGAGAAGGTTCCCGATGATGATGACCAGGTACATCCACAGGAACAGCCCGAAGAGAATCTCTTCCTGCTCTGCCTGCCCGGAGAGTCCCAGGAGAAGGAATCCTGTGACCGTAGTCTGGTTGCCTCTATCCATGCCTGCAGGGGAGAAAATAGCATCACAGGATTAGATCCTATGTCAACATTAAGGCAAATATATTTTGCAACCATTTTTCTATTTTGTTGAGAAATAACTAAAGCCAAAGAATCTTTTTGAGTCATTTTACAGAAAAACCCTGGTTAATTTCAAGAGTGTTTAATTACCAGTGGCTTTAGTTTTATTTATTCTATTCTTGTTTACTGAGTACCATATACAGATACTTTCATGGATGGTATTTTGCCTCATCTAATAATGGAGATTTTATTTTGCTTAATAGATAAAGCAACTGAGGCTCACGGAAGTTAAGTGCTATTTCCAAATTCGTGAGACAATAGGAGTTAGAGATACACATTGGGTGAAGTGCTTTTTTCTGTTGGTATTTTTTGATTAGCTAACCATTTATTTTCTGAACTTAACCATGCGTTAGGCTCTGTACTAAATGCTGTATTAGAAACCTGCAAATGTTACGTGTTTATATTTTCCCAAATTATGGAAAGTTTGTGGATTTGGAAAGACCTAGTTGGTGGTTTGTCCCTAACATTCTAGCTGCTGTTAAGCTGACCTAAGCATGGATCACAGGTGTTGGGAAGGCTGACCTAAGCACGCTGTTCAGGTTGCGTGTCAAACATTCATCTGATTTCTGATAGAAGAACAAAGGCAGGTATATTTTTGAAAATGATATAGTCACATATATGTGTGTATATATATGTACGTATATACAGTAAAACCTTGGATGGTGAGTAACTTGGTCTGCGAGTGTTCTGCAAGACAAGCAAATATTTCTAACAAATTTTAACTTGATAAGGAAGCAGTGTGTTGCAATATGAGTATTGGGTGAAGCCAACTGTCACATGATCACAACTGAGCCAATGGTTCTTGAATTTAACTTTGATCAATGAGTGCTCAGGATTACAGGCATGTAATGTTTCTGAAATGAATTATGCTCGCAAACCAAGGTTTTACTGTGTATATATGTATGTATACACACACACACACATATAATAATATAGTCAGATTATTTTTGCTATGGGACTAATGGGATTTACTGCCTGGTAAAGCAAATTCATGTGGTACCTCCAGCAGATAATCCCAGCACTGAGAAATCATTAGAAGGAGGGAGAAGTCAAGTAAAGCCCTGTGAATGAAATGTCCCTGGAAAAATTTATGGCTTTGGAATACTGAAGGAGAGGGGGTGCATTTATTAGTCATGAGAACAAAGGCTTGAGGCAAAGAGAAGAAAGGCATGGAACTGCCCTTCCATATGACTGGATGACTGGGCTAGAGGACATTGTAGGGAATATTCCTAGGAACTGGTTGTAGGATATACATAAAATGGAAAATCTCCATAGTGAGGACATTTCAATCCATCAAACCAAGGGAAAAGTGCTGAGATTAGAGGTTGTTTTTTTTCCCTGAACTATTTCCCAGGACACAGGTAGGTAAAACAATACTAGACAGAGGCCCGAAGATTCTGCACAAGAATTCTGGTTAGTGTAGACGGGAGATGTGGAGGGGTGAGGGAGACACATCATGGAGAACAACCAGAGACTGGCTGGCCAGCAGGTGTAAATATTCTGGTCTCAAAGACAGCCGGTTTCCCATAGTGGAGACGGAGGAAAAGATAAAAGAGGGCTAAGAGGATATGAAATGAGATTCTTCCTGTCTTCTTTGAATTGCTACAAAGGCCAAATAGTGAGTAAAACTAGCTCAGAGTATCCCACGCTTCGTTGTTGTAGACATTCCCACTCCCAGCATTTGGAGTGTAGGTTACAGCCCAAAAAAAAAAAAACAGTTTCAATTTCATGGTTTAAACCTTCAAAATTGAGACTTGCCAGGAAACCAGCCACATCGTAGTCACCCACTGACTACCTCTGACTCTGAGGAAATACGGTGGGAGGTGGTAAGGTGGAGAGTAGGGGCAGCCTGGGAGGGTCTCCAATGTCTCCCAGAAGAATGTCTGTTATGGGGAGGTAGCGGGGCTCTTGGCCTGAGCGTCTGGGCAGGATTTTTAGGAGCCTGCAGTCACTGAGCCTAGCACCTTTACCCTGAGCTGTCTCCTTCGTCTCCCACTGCTGCTTTTCTACGCCCACCTTGGAAACGTGCCCGCTCCGTCCCACAGTGGGCAGCACGTCCTGAAAAGGGAAAGGCTTGTACATGTCAAACCAGGACACGTGCCCCCTTTGAACTTGGTCAGGTGCAGAGGGATTTCGTGTATCTGCTTCTCTGCCTGTTTGTGTCCCCGTGAATCTGTCTGTTGTTGGAGGTCCCGTGCCCTCACCTGCTTTCCCAGCCCTTCTTACCTGGCTGTGTTTTGCCTCTGTGAGATGTGGTCATGGAACCCCCATCTCCACGGGCTCCTTGCTTGACTCTGGATGATTCGAAAGTGTCAGCCAGGGCTGAGGACCGAGTCACCCTTGTTGGTCTCCTAGGTCTGGTGTGGATGATTGGGAACAAATAAGATGATTGGGGACAAAGAAGCAGATCTTCCTTCCCTGGAGATTGGGACTTATTCTGAGGGATCAGGGCAGAAATAGTTGCCACCGGTGGGAGTTCCCAGCATGGATTCCCCATAGAGACAAACATTTTAAGTGTTTGTTTTTCATATTCTGTCCAGACTCAAAAAATAGGAATGAGAGAGTCTCAAATCTTGTTCACATACTTGTTACACAATTTTGGGAATTCACCTCCTCCTTTCTTAGTCTTTTGTGTATCTAGGAAATCAGTGACGGAAGAGAGAGGGGCTATGCTTTGTGATGATAAAATACATAATGGACATAAACGCTTAACTTAAGAAACTGTATGAAATAATGTAACAACCACCAGAACACAAAATGTCAAAAACTCTTATAAATACAAGAAAAAATTTACTAAATAACCCCTTTACGGGAAGACTTAACTACGCCTTTCTCAAAACTCAATGCTTCTAAGTAGGCAAAAATCATGATAATCAGATATTTGAACTACCAAATTTAAAGTTTGAACTACTAATATTAAATAAATGTATATACACACATACACAATTACATACACATAACATTTTATATGTAATTATACATATACAGATGCCTAACCCCAGGGAATATTAACTATTATTAAACATCTTATCGGTTATAATAAAACTCTTAAAATTCTTCTGAAATATAAACTTTGGAGACCGTATTCTCTGATCATAAGATCTTAAATTACAACTCAACAGATACAATATAGAAAGAAAATGAGGTTTTCTTTGATTTTTTAAATTTAAATATACTTTATATAGAGTAAAAATCATCTGTCTTAGAGTACAGTTCTGCAAATATTTGACAAGTGCATCTAGGGTTGTGACCTCCATGATAATCAAAATATCTAACAATTTAATCATCCTTCCAAAATTGCCTTGTGCCCCTTTATAGGTAACCCCTAGCCAACTCCAGCCCCTGGCAATCCTGATATTTCTATATCAATATTGCTGTTCATTTTTATTGTTGAGTCACATTTCATTGTTTTGATGTACCTGCATTTGTTACTCCATTTGTTAGTTCAAGGACATTCGTACTGTTTTCTGTTTGATGAATTATGAAGAAAGCCAAAATAACCATTTCTATATAGGGTTTTGTGAACATAACTTTTTATTTTACTTAAATAGATATCTTGGAGTGAGATTGCTGGGCCATATAGTAAGTGTTATAGACAGAATGCTTATGTCCCCCAAATCTATATGTTGAAGTCCTCACCCCACTCTGGCTGTATTTAGAGGCGGGGTCTCTAAGGAAGTACTTGAGGTTAAATGAGGTCTTTAGAGTACAGTTAGCACTGTTCTTTTTTTTTTCTTTTCAATTTTCATTTATTTTTGAGAGAGAGAGAAAGAGAGAGAGAGAGAAAGAGAGACAGGTGAGGAGGGGAGGGGCAAAGAGAAAGGGGGATAGAGGATTCGAAGCAGGCACCAGGCTCCTAGCCGTCAGCACAGAGCCCAACACGGGGCTCGAACCCACAAACTGTGAGACCTGAACGGAAATCAAGAGTCAGATGCTTAACCTACTTAGCTACCCAGGTGCCCCAGAGTACAGCCCTGTTCTGATAGGATTATTGTCTCAGAAGAAGAGACCCCAAAGAACTCTCTTCCTCTTTCTACACAGAGGCACTGCGGAAAGGCCACGTGAGGACAGTGGCAAGGTGGCCATGGGCAACCCAGGAAGATGGCTCTCCCCAGAAACTGAATCTGCTGGAACCTTCATCCTGGACTCGTAACCTCCAGAAGCAGGAGGCAATAAATTTCTGTTCCTTAAGCCACCCAGCCTGTGGTGGTGTATCACGGCAGGACACCTGACTAAGAGAGTAAGTGTGTGTATAACTTTATCAGAAACTCCATTCTCCAAAGTAGCTGTACCATTTACATTCTCACCAGCAATGAAAGGGAGTTGCTATTGCTCTGCACATCCATGATCTTCTCAGGGTTGTTTTTTAGCAATTCTAATGGGCACGTAGAGTGATTTCATTGCGGTTTTAATTTGCAAGTCTGAATACTAATGAGGCGGGGCATCTTGGCGCCCATACATCATCTCTGGTCAAGTGGTCTATTCAAATTTGGAAAATTGGAGCTGTTTGTTTTCTTATTTTCAGTATGTGACGTCTTCACATATTCCGTTTACTAAGCCTTTATCAGATGTAGCTTTTGCAGATATTTCCTCCGAGTTTGTGGCTTGTCATTCCATTTTCTGCACCGCCTCTTCAAAGTGCAAATATTTTACATTTTGCTCAATCCAGTTTATCATTTTAAATCACATTATGGATCACGCTTATGTTGTCATGGCTACAATATCTTTGCCTAATCTAAGATCATAAAGATTTGTTCCTATGTTTTCTCCTAGAAATTTATAGTTTTTGGTTTTACATTAACGTCCATTATCATTTTGAGTTAATTTTGGGTGTCGTGCAAAGTAAGGGTTTGTTTAATTTTTTCGTTTTACTCTGGCTATCAAAATACTGCAGTAGGATTTATCAAAGAGATTATCTTTTCCACAATGAATTGTTCTGGCACCTTTTTCTAAAATCAGTTTAACATATGAGTGGGTCTATTTCTGAGTCTCTTGTGTTCCATTTATGTATTTGTCTATCCTCTGGTCCAAACTATTGTAACTTGATGTTAAGTCTTGAAATCAGGTCGTGTGAATCCTTCAACTTTGTTTTTCTCGAAATTGTTCATTTTCCATATAAATTTTAGATTCAGTTGTTAATTTCTAAAAAAGAAAGTTTTAAATAGTCCATCAAATATTTTTCTTCAACTTGTGATAAGTGTATAGGTATAGATTTGGAGAGCAGTTGGCTTCTAATATTTAGTCTTCCCATCTGTAAAAGTTGTGGTAGTTTTCATTTCTGTCTTCTTCGATTTTTTTCAAAAACATTTTGTAGTTTTTAGCCTAAAGACTCTGCATGCACTCAGTTAAGCATCTGACTCTTGATTTCGGCTCAGGTCATGATCTCATGGTTCCTGAGATTGAGTCTGCACTGACAGCCGGGAGCCTGCTTGGGATTCTCTCTCTCCCTCTCTCTCTGCCCCTCACCTGCTCATGTTGCACACATTCTTTCTCTCTGTCTCTCAAATAAATAAACTAAAAAAAAAACAAACTTGGCATACATTTTAAAATTTAACTTAAATAGTGTATGTGTTTTGATATTATTATAAATAAGACCTTAAAAATTATTGATTTCCAATGATACATTACCGGCATATAGAAATATGTTTGATTTTTGTGTGTTGTATCCCGTGACCTTCCTAAACTGAGTTCTAGTAGTTTTTTGTTTTCTTGTGAGGGTTTTTTTTTTTCATATATTTCTTGGGATTTTGTACATGGACAGTAATGTTATCTATCAATGAGTTAGCTTTATTTTCTTTGTTGTCAATCGTATTTCTTTTATTTTTTCTCTGCTTTACTGCACTGGCTAGGACTTCCACTACAATGTTGAATAGGAGTGGTAAGAGTGTGTATCTTTGTCTTGTTCCTAGTCTTCGAGGGGAGAACATTTAGTCTTTAACCATGAAATGTGGTATTGGCACTAGGCTTTGTGTAGAAGCCATTTCACAGACTAAGGGACTTCCCTGGAATTCTCTGGAACTCACTGAGTTAATTTTGGTTTTGAATTTTGTCATGCTTTCCCTGCATCCATTAATAAGAACATATCATTTTTATTCCTTAGTCCATTTATATGACAGTTATATTAATGGGTCTGCGGTTTTTCTTTTTTTGTAATGTATTTGTCACATTGGAGTATCAAAGTTATGCTGATCTAATATAATGAGTGGGAATAAGTCCCATCTTCTTCTATTTTCTGAAAGACTTTGTAGAATACCAAGATTATTTTTTCATTCAATGTGTGATGGAATTTACCAGCACAACCATGTATTCCTGGAGTTTTCTTTTTGGAAGATTAAAAAAAATTTTTTTAATGTTTATTTATTTTTGAGAGAGAGAGAGAGAGAGAACAAGCGGGGGGAGGTGGGAGCAGAGAGAGAGGGAGATGTAGAATCCGAAACAGACTCCAGGCTCTGAGCTGTCAGCACAGAGCCCAATGCTGCACTTGAACTCAAGAACCCTGAGATCATGATCTGAGCTTAACTGAGTGAGCCACCCAGGTGCCCGTCTCTTTGGAAGATTTAAAATTTATTTTAAAAATTTTTAGTAGTTATTTATTTTTGGGAAAGAGAAAGAAACAGAACACGAGGAGGGGAGAGGCAGAGAGAGAGGGAGACATAGAATCCGAAGCAGGCTCCTGGCTCTGAGCTGTCAGCACAGAGCTGATGCGGGCCTCAAACTCACAAACTGGGAGATTATGACCTGAACCGAAGTGGAACTCTTAACTGATTGAGACACCCAGGCGCCTCTGGAAGACTTTTAGTGAAGATTTCAATTTCTTTAGTGGAAATACAGCTGTTAATAGTTTTGTTTTGTTGGATCTGTTGTAACCAGTATATATATATGGTTTTTTTTTTTGCTGTAATTTGTTCTTTTCATCTAAGTTGCCAATTTATTAGCATAGAGTTTTTAAATGATGTTTATTCATTTTACTTTAAAAGTTTCTAGGGTGTATAATTATATTAACTGTATTATTCCTTATATAATGTGTTTTGCCTTTATTTGGTAATTAATCTTGCTAGGGTTAACAAATGCATAATCTTCTAACTGAACCTTCTTTTGGCTTTATATTTTCTTTTGTTTTCTTTGTCTACATGTCACTGATTTCTGTTTTTACCTTTATTATCTCCTTCATTCTGAGTCCTTTGGATGTATTCTGCTTTCTTCTTTTCCCTATGTTTTGAAGTCGGAAGCAGGGATCATTTAGTATAAACTATACTCTTTGTTTTTCCTATTGTTTTGTTTTAAAGTTACAAATTTCCCTCTAAGCAGGATGTTATAATTAATACAATAAATATAATTTATTTTCCTTTCCTTTTCTTTGCCTTTTAAAAATCAATCTTAATTTAATGACAAGTTGGGAAGCAAACTTTCTTCTAGTTTTGAGAAATAGTTGACATACATCACTGTATAAGTTTAAGGCAACCAGCATGGTGGTTTGATTTACATATATTGTGAAATATTATCACGATAGGTTCAGCTAACGTCGATCATGTCACATAGATATAATATAAAGATAGAGTTTATTTTTATGATCATTCATTGAAAGTATTGACTCATTTCCATTCCATTCTTTGAGAATTAATTTTTCACCAATTGGTCTTTTTAAAAAATGCTAAAGGATATTCTTTCAGTGGAAAGGAACAATTCCCAGAAGGGAATTTGGTGCTTCTGTAATCAAAAATAAGAATATAAATGGTAAATATCTGAGTAAATATAATAGAGAATCTCTCTACCCTTAGGTCTTTAAATATGTATGCTGGATGAAAGCAAAAATTATAATAGTGACTGGTGATACTCAACATTAAAGACTTTTCCTCTGCAAAAGACTCTGTTAAAAGAATAGAAAGCCAGGTACCTATGGGGAAATATGGACATCTCATATCTAACAAAGGCCTTCTATCTAGGATATATACAGAAAATCCAAACACAAAGGTAAAGCAAATCAATCTAACAAAAACATGGGCAAAAGAGTTGAACAGACAATCCACCAAGAAGACATATGGATACCAAATAAACACATGAAAAGTTGCCGAATATCCCTAGCATTTAGAAAACTTCAAACTTAGATCCCATTGAAATAGCACGACACGCCGACAATACCAAATGCTGGTGAGCACGCGGAGCATCTAGGCGTACTTTGTAGGTGGGAATCCAAAATGTGACTGCCATGATGGAAGATGGGTTGGTAGTTTCTTGTACATTCAAATATGGAGTTATGTATGGCCCGGGAATCTCCCTCCTGGGTATTTCCCTGGAGAATGGAAACACAAAGCCTCTATGTTAATTTTTACAGTAGCTTCATCCACTCAATGGAATTCTATTCGTCAATAAAAAAGAAGTGAATTGGGGCACCTGGGTGGCTCAGTTGGTTAAGTGTGTGACATCGGCTCAGGTCATGATCTCGCAGTTCTTGAGTTCAAGCCCCACGTGAGGCTGTCTGCTGACAACTCAGAGCCTGGAGCCTGCTTCGGATTCTGTGTCTCCCTCTCTCTCTACCCCTCCCATTCTCGTGCTCTGTCTCTCTCTCAAACAGAAACGTTAAAAGATTTTTTTAAAAAAGGAACAAATTATGGATATATACAACAAGTTGGATGAATCTCAAAGGCATTTGTTGAATGAAAGAAAGAAAGACTGAAAACGTTACATATGTTATGATTCCAACTATATGACCTTCTGGAAAAGGCACAATTCAAGGAGTGGAGAATACATCAATGGTTGCCAGGGGTTTGGAGTGGAGGGAGAGTTTGACTATAAAGGGACAGCAAGCGGTAACTCTTTGAGGTGATAGAGCTGTTCTTTTATCCTACTCGTTATAGTGGTTATACAAACTTGTAGATGTCTTAAAACTCATAGAACTGTATATCAAAAAGTGGTCAAATTTCCATATGCAAATTAAAAATGACAAAAATCATAACAGCAAACAAAATAAAAATGAAAATCACCAAATACTTCAAGAGGAAGTGGTCAGGATCTCTCTGGTTCCAAACATTTGTTCTATGGGCTTGGTCAAGTGAACTTCTCTATCACTCAGCTTCCTCATTGTGTAAAGCAATGGCAATATTTGTAGTATCACCCTGAGGTTGTGTGAGAGCTAAGTGAAATAATACAGAGCTACTCCTTCCTATTTTGGAATCACTCATTAAGTGTCAGTTGCAATTTGACTTATTATCATGCGTAATAAGATAACTGGGCAGCATTGGTGAAACTTCAGTTGACCCATGTAGCTCTCTGTTGCCACAGGTAGCCTCTTTTCAGCTTTTTATGCATCTGAGATCTCAAACCCAAACCAGTCGAAATGTGGTTTCTTCACTTTTCACATGGAGACCACATAAAGCAGTTGAGCCTACAAAGCCTGTGTCTAAAGTCTTTCACCATTCCCAGTCCCTTGTGGTGGCAGCCAGCATCTTGTAACATTGCTAGGCTGACCCTTAAGAAAATGTGTCCAGGTATCACTTAGGATCAATGATCTAATTCACCCAGGCCTCAGTCAAGTCTTTATGTGCACAAGGAGAGTCATAGGACCAGCCCTTCTTAGAGGTGAGAAATGAATTATTTTATGAACTAAGAGCACCTGTCAGCCTCATTTTAAAACGTGATCACGGTCACTAAATAGAGAAATAGTTATGGGTGGATTTCGCACCCATCTGGGCCTCATTTCTTTTGAAACATTAAGAAATTTATAATTTCCAGTAGTCTTTTCAGCTCTAAAATTTTCTAATTCTAGAGTCTTGACAGAACTAGTCTCCTAATAAGTAGCTTCCTTAAGGCTCCCTTCATGTCACGATTTCTCAGGCTGTAGATGAAGGGATTGACCTGGGGAGTCACCACTGTGAGGATGATAGTGGCCACGGCATCTTGGACTGAGTAGGAGGATGAAGGGCGCATATAGACCCCCAGGATCGCCCCATAGAAGAGGCACACCACAGTGAGGTGGGACCCACATGTGGACAGGGCCTTCCTTATTCCATGGGCAGACGGCAACTTCAGTACCTTAGAGAGGATATAAGCATATGAGATGATGATACATGTAAACGGCGTCAGAAATACCAGTCCTCCCACAGTGAATACCATCAGGTCATTGATAAAAGTATCAGAACAAGACAGCTTTAGAACCGCATAAGGGTCACAGAAAAAGTGATGCACAGCATGGTGGAAACAAAACGTGAGCTGGACCATGAGAAGAGTGTGTAGGAGAGCATGCAGGTTTGTAATGACCCAAGAGACCGCCACCAGAAGGATGCAGAGTTTGGGCCTCATGATCATGCCGTAGTGGAGCGGGCAGCAGATGGCTACATAACGGTCATAGGCCATCACGCCCAGGAGGAACCCGTCCATGTTGGCGAAGGTGACGGAGAAGTAGATCTGGGTCATGCATTCCACGTACGAAATATACTTGCTTCCCAGCACGTGGTTCAGCAGCATCTTGGGTGTTGTGACTGAGGAAAAGCAGATGTCGACGCAGGAGAGGTTAGCCAGGAAGAAGTACATGGGGGTGTGGAGATGGCTGTCACAGCCGATGGCCAGGACGATGAGAAGGTTCCCGATGATGGTGACCGGGTACATCCACAGGAACAGCCGGAAGAGAATCTCTTCCTGCTCTGCCTGCCCAGAGAGTCCCAGGAGAAGGAATCCTGTGACCGTAGTCTGGTTGACTCTAAACATGTCTGCAGGGGAGAAAATAGCATCACAGGATTAGATCCTATGTCAACATTAAGGCAAATATATTTTGCAACCATTTTTCTATTTCGTTGAGAAATAAGTAAAACCGAAGAATCTTTTTGAATCATTTTCCAGAAAAACCCTGGTCAATTTCAAGAGTGTTTAAAGAGAAGTTGGAGGCTACAGGAAACACAATGCGAAATCCAGAGCATCTGGAGGCACTGAGGAGAAATAGGAAATACACCAATACACACATTGCAAAAATGACCATACGGAAGAACTCCCCTCTAAAAACTGTACAGGAAACAGTGACAGCACAAGAAATGATGAAAGTAGACATAAGCAAGTGAACGGAACAAGAACACAGAATGATAAACATAAAAATACTTGCTGGGCTTGAAAAAGCATAGAAGAAACCAGGGGGACCCTAGAGGCAGAGATCAAGGTCCTAAAAAACGATCTACAGAATTAAAAAATGCTTTAAATGAGGGGCAAAACAAATTGGAGGCAGCCACAGTGGGGATTACAGAGGCAGAAGAGAGAATACGGGAATTAGAAGATAAATTACAGAAAAGGAGGAAGCAGAGAAAAAGAGAAACTGATTCAGGAACAGGAAAGGAGAATTTGAGAGCTGAGCAATGCAATCAAACGGAATAACATCCATATTGTAGGAATTCCTGAGGAAGAAGAGAGAGAGAAAGGAATCGAAGGGGTACTTGAACAAATCATTGATGAGAACTTCCTCAACATGAAAAAGGAAGTGGGCATTGAAGTCCAAGAGGCACAGAGAACTCCCCTCAGACGTAATCTGAATAAGCCCTCAGCAAGACACATCATAGTGAAGCTGGGAAAATACAAAGATAAAGAGAGAATCCTGAAAGCAGCTAGGGATAAACGGGCCTTGACTTACAAAGGCAGACACATTAGGGTAGTAGCTGACTTTATACACAGAAACTTGGCAAGCCAGAAAGGAATGGCAGGAAATTTTCAATGTGATCAACAGGAAGGACATGCAGCCAAGAATCCTTTATCCGGCCAGCCTGTCATTCAAAATGGATGAAGAGATAAATGTCTTCCCAAACACACAAAAACTGAAGGAATACATCACAAATAAACCAATCTTACAAGAGATCCTGAGGGGGACTCTATGAAGGAAAGGTTGCAAGGAACACAGAGCACCAGCGACATCCTTACAAACATGAAACCTACAGACAACACCTTGACTCTAAACCCACATTTTTCTATATTAACGCTGAATGTAAACGGACTAAACGGTCCAATTAAAAGGCACAGGGTAACAGAATGGATTAGAAAACAAGACCCATCTATCTGCTGTCTTCAAGAGACCCATTTTAAACCTGAGGACACCTTCAGACTGAAAGTGAGGGGATGGAAAACTATCTACCATGCTACAGGAACTCAGAAGAAAGCTGGAGTAGCCACACTTATATCGGACAAACTGGACTTTAAAGTAATAGATGTAATAAGAGATGAAGAAGGGCATTATATAATAATCACAGGGACTATCCAACAGGAAGAACTAGCAATTATAAATATCTATGCGCCGAATTCTGGGGCACCCAAATTTGTCAAGCAACTAATTACAAACGTAAGCCATCTTATTGATAAAAATGTGCTAGTTGCAGGAGACCTTAATACCCCACTCACAACGCTGGATAGATCCACTAAAGAGAGAATCAGCATGGAAACAATGGACCTGAATGACATGTTGGAACAGATGGGCCTGACAGATATCTTCAGGGCCATTCATCCAGAAGCAAAGGAATTTACATTCTTCTCAAATGCGCATGGTACATTTTCCAAGATAGACCACATTTTGGGGCACAAGGAAGCACTGAATAAGTATAAAAAAATTGAGATCATACCATGCACAATTTCAGACCACAGTGCTTTGAAACTTGAAATCAACCACAGGAAAAAGTCTGGGAAGCCTACACAAACATGGAGGCTAAAGAACAACCTACTAAAAGACGAATGGGTCAACCAAGCAATCAGAGAAGATATTAAAAAACATGGAAACAAATGAAAATGAAAATACGACAATTCAAAGGTGTTTAGTTACCAGTGGCTTTAGTTTTATTTATTCTATTCTTGTTTACTGAGTCCAATATACAGATACTTTCATGGATGGTATTTAGCCTCATCTAATAATGGAGATATTATATTTCACTTAACAGATAAAGCATGAGGCTCAGGGAAGTTAAGTGCTATTTCCAAATTCATGAGACAATAGGAGTTAGAGATACACATTGGGTGAAGTGCTTTTTTCTGTATGGTATTTTTTGATTAGCAAACCATTTATTTTCCAAACTTAACCATGCGGAAGGCTCCGTACTAAATGCTGTATTAGAAACCTGCAAATATTATCGGTTTATATTTTCCCAAATTATGGAAAGTGTGTGGGTTTGGAAAGACCTAGTTGGTGGTTTGTCCCTACCATTTTAGCTGCTGTTAAGCTGACCTAAGCATGGATCACAAGTGTTGGGAAGGCTGACCTAAGCACACTGTTCAGGTTGCAGTGTGAAACAGTCACCTGATTTCTGCTGGAAGAACAAAGACAGGTATATTTTTGAAAATGATCTAGTCATACACATGTGTGTATATATATGTACGTATATACAGTAAAACCTTGGATGGTGAGTAACTTGTTCTGCGAGTGTTCTGCAAGACAAGCAAACATTTCTAGTAAATTTTAACTTGATAAAGAAGCAGTGTGTTGCAATATGAGTAGTGCGTGAAGCCAAATGACACATGATCACAACTGAGCCAATGGTTCTTGAAATTCGCTTTGATCTATGAGTGCTTTGATTTACAGGCATGTTTCTGAAATGAATTCCGCTCGCAAACCAAGATTTTACTGTGTATATATGTATGTATACACACACACACATATAATAATATAGTCAGATTATTTTTGCTATTGGACTAACGGGATTTACTGCCTGGTAAAGCAAATTCATGTGGTACCTCCAGCAGATAATCCCAGCCCCAAGAAATCATTAGAAGGAGGGAGAAGTCAAGTAAAGCCCTGTGAATGAAATGTCCCTGGAAGAATTTATTGTATTGGAATACTGAAGGAGAGGGGGTGCATTTATTAGTCATGAGAACAAAGGCCTGAGGCAAAGAGAAGAAAGGCATGGAACTTCCCTTCCATATGACTCGATGACTGGGCTAGAGGACATTGTAGGGAATATTCCTAGGAACTGGTTGTAGGATATACGTAAGATGGAAAATCTCCGTAGTGAGGAGATTTCAATCCATCAAACCAAGGGAAAAGTGCTTAGATTAGAGGTTGTTTTTTTTCCCTGAACTATTTCCCAGGACACAGGTAGGTAAAACAATACTAGACAGAGGCTCGAAGATTCTGCACAAGAAGTCTGGTTAGTGTGGACAGGAGATGTGGAGGGGTGAGGGAGACACATCATGGAGAACACCAGAGACTGGCTGGCCAGCAGGTGTAAATATTCTGGTCTCAGAGACAGCCGGTTTCCCATAGTGGAGAGAGAGGATTAGATAAAAGAGGACTAACAGGATATCAAATGAGATTCTTGCTGTCTTCTTTTTTTTTTTAATTTTTTTTAGCGTTTTTATTTTATTTTTTGAGAGACATAGAGACAGAGTGTGAGCAAGGGAAAGGCAGAGAGAGAGGGGGCACAGAATCCAATGCAGGCTCGAGGCTCTGAGCCGTCAGCACAGAGCCCGACGCCGGGCTTGAACTAACAGACAGTGAGATCATGACCTGAGCTGAAGTCAGCCACTTAACCGACTAAGTCACCCAGGCGCCCCTTCCTGTCTTCTTTGAATTACTACATAGGCCAAATAGTGAGTCAAACTAGCTCAGAGTATCCCACGCTTCGTTGTTGTAGACTTTCCCACTCCCAGCATTGGGAGTGTAGGTTACAGCCAAAAAAAAAAAAAAAGTTATAATTTCATGGTTTAAACCTTCAAAATTGAGACTTGCCAGGAAACCAGCCACATCGGAGTTGCCCATTGACTACTTCTGACTCTGAGGAAATACGGTGGGAGGAGGTAAGGTGGAGATGGGGGCAGCCTGGGAAGGTCTCCAATGTCTCCCAGAAGAGTGTCTGTTGTGGGGAGGAAGGGAGGCTCTTGGCCTGAGCTTCTGGGCAGGATTTTTAGGAGCCTGCAGTCACTGACCCTAGCACATTTACCCTGAGCTGTCTCCTTCGTCTCCCACTGCTGCTTTCCACACCCACCTTGGAAACGTGCCCGCTCCGTCCCGCGGTGGGCAGCACGTCCTGAAAAGGGGAAAGGCTTGTACTTGTCAAACTAGGACACATGCCCCCTTTGAACTTGGTCAGGTGCAGAGGGATTTCGTGTATCTGCTTCTCTGCCTGTTTGTGTCCCCGTGAATCTGCCTGTTGTTGGAGGTCCCGTGCCCTCACCTGCTTTCCCAGCCCTTCTTACCTGGCTGTGTTTTGCCTCTGTGAGATGTGGTCATGGAACCCCCATGTCCACGGCTCCTTGCTTGACTCTGGATGATTGGAAAGTGTAGGCCAGGGCTAAGAACCGAGGCACCCTTGTTGCTCTCCTAGGTCTGGTGTGGATGATTGGGAACAAATAAGATGATTGGGGACAAAGAAGCAGATTTTCCTTCCCTGGAGATTGGGACTTATTCTGAGGGATCAGGGCAGAAGTAGTTGTCATGGGTGGGTGTCCCCAGCGTGGATTCCCCATAGAGACAAACATTTTAAGTGTTTGTTTTTCATATTCTGTCCAGACACAAAAAATAGAATGAGAGACTCAAATCTTGTTAAATACTTGTTACACAATTTTGGGAATTCACCTCCTCCTTTCTTAGTCTGTTGTGTGTCTAGGAAATCAGTGACAGGAAGAGAGAGGGGCTATGCTTTGTGATGATAAAATACATAATATACATAAGCGCTTAACTTAAACTGTATGAAAACATGTAACAACCACCAGAACAGAAAATGTCAAAAACTCTTAAAAATACAAGAAAAAATTTACTAAATTACACTTTTACTGGAAGACTTTACTATGCCTTTCTCAAAACTTAATGATTCTAAGTAGGCAAAAATCATGATGATCAGAGTTTTGAACTACCAATTTTAAAGTATGATCTACTAATTTTAAATAAATGTATATACACACATACACAATAACATACACATAACATTTTATATGTAATTATATATATATAATTCCCTGAACCCAGGGAATATTAACTATTATTAAATATCTTATCGGTTAAAATAAAACTCTTAAAATTCTTCTGAAATATAAACTTTGGAGACCCCATTCTTTGATCATAAAATCTTAAATTAGAACTCAACAAATATAATATAGAAAGAAAATGAGTTTTGTTTGATTTTTTCAATTTAAATATACTTTATAGAGAGTAAAAATCATCTGTCTTAGAGTACAGTTCTGCAATTGTTTTGCCGGGGTCCTTGTTCCGGGGAATCTAGGGGTCCACCAAGGACGGGGGTCAGGCGAAAGGAAGTGAGAGAGTCATGAGAAAAGTGTAGTCTAAAGACCAAGCAATCTGGCGTCTTCTCAATTCTGGCGTCCTCTGGTGTCTTCTCTATCCCAGCGATTCTCTCCCTTCTGGTCTGTGTCTTTATTTAAAAGGTAGTTTAATCTCTTTAACAATAATCCATTTTTACCAGCAGGGTGGCAAACCTCCTGAATCCTGTATGTTGGTTTTAAGATAAATTTAGGGTGGGGGGGAGAGAGCAGGGTGTTCCTTCAGGTCTTATAAATCCATCAAGGCATTGTGCTCCAGGTCCTTCCCCTTTACATTCCTTGGGGCCAAGGAGAGTAGCTCCAAAAATCCAATCCTGTCAATTGGCTAGCTGGAGATTTGCTTTAACCACTTTTCTACACAGGGAAGGGTCTCAACCTGTGAGCCCAAAAGGGCTCCCTATAGTTTTTGTCAAGTGGATCTAGCGTTGTGACTGCCATGATAATCAAAATATCTAACAATTTAATCGTGCTTCCAAAATTGCCTTGTGCCCCTTTGTAGGTAACCCCTGGCCAACTCCAGCCCCTGGCCATCCTGATATTTCTATATCAATATTGCTGTTCATTTTTGTTGTTGAGTCACATTTCATTGTTTTGATGTACCTGCATTTGTTACTCCATTTGTTAGTTCAAGGACATTCGTACTGTTTTCTGTTTGATGGATTATGAATAAAGCCAAAATAACCATTTCTATATAGGGTTTTGTGAACATAACTTTTTATTTTACTTAAATAGATATCTTGGAGTGAGATTGCTGGGCCATATAGTAAGTGTTATAGACTGAATGTTTATGTCCCCCACATCCATATGTTGAAGCCCTCACCCCACTCTGGCTGTCTTTAGAGGCAGGGTCTCTAAGGGAGTACTTGAGGTTACGTGAGGTCATAAGAGTACAGTTAGAACTGTTATTTTCTTTTCTTTTTAATATTCATTTATTTTTGAGCGAGAGAGACACAGGTGAGCAGGAGAGGGGCAAAGAGAAAGAGGGATAGAGGATTCAAAGCAGGCTCCAGGCTCTGAGCCGTCAGCACAGAGCCCAACACGGGGCTGGAACCCACAAACTGTGAGATCATGACCTGAACGGAAATCAAGAGTCAGATGCTTAACCTACTGAGCTACCCAGGTGCCCCAGAGTACAGCCCTGTTCTGATAGGATTATTGTCTTAGAAGAGGAGACCCCAAAGACTACTGTCTTCCTCTTTCTACACAGAGGCACTGAGGAAAGGCCACGTGAGGACAGTGGTAAGATGGCCATGGGCAACCCAGGAGGATGGCTCTCCCCAGAAACTGAATCTTCTGGAACCTTCATCCTGGACTCATAACCTCCAGAAGCAGGAGGCAATAAATTTCTGTTCCTTAAGCCACCCAGCCTGTGGTGGTGTATCACCATGGCAGGACACCTGATTAAGAGAGTAAGTGTGTATATAACTTTATCAGAAACTCCATTTTCCAAAGTAGCTGTACCATTTACATTCTCACCAGCAATGAAAGGGAGTTGCTGTTGCTCTGCACATCCATGATCTTCTCAGGGTTTTGGTTTTTTGCAATTCTAATGGACATGTAGAGGGATTTCATTGCGGTTTTAATTTGCAAGTCTGAGTACTAATGAGGCGGGGCATCTTGGCACCCATCCATCATCTCTGGTCAAGTGGCCCATTCATATCTCTGACCCTTTTGGAAAATTGAGCTGTTTGTTTTCTTATTTTCAATATGTGACGTCTTCGCATATTCTGTTTACTAAGGCTTTATCAGATGTAGCTTTTGCAAATATTTCCTCCGAGTTTGTGGCTTGTCATTCCATTTTCAGCACCGTCTCTTCAAAGTGCAAATATTTTACATTTTGCTCAAGTTCTTTTTATCATTTTAAATCACATTATAGATCACGCTTATGTTGTCATGGCTACAATATATTTGCCTAATCTAAGATCACAAAGATTTGTTCCTATATTTTCTCCTAGAAATTTATAGTTTTTGGTTTTACATTAACGTCCATTATCCATTTGAGTTAATTTTGTGTGTCATGCAAAGTAAGGGTTTGTTTAATTTTTTCTCTTTACTCTGGCTATCAAAATACTGCAGTAGGATTTATTAAAGAGATGATCTTTTCCACATTTAATTCTTCTGGCACCTTTTTCTGAAATCAGTTTATCATATGAGTGGGTCTATTTCTGAGTCTAATGTGTTCCACTCATGTATGTGCCTATCATCTAGTCAAAACTATTGTAACTTGATGTTAAGTCTTGAAATCAGGTCTTGTGAATCCTTCAACTTTGTTTTTCTCGAAATGGTTCATTTGCCATATAAATTTTAGAATCAGTTGTTAATTTCTAAAAAAGAAAATTTTGAATAGTCCATCAAATATTTTTTTCGACTTGTGATAAATGTATAGGTATAGATTTGGAGACTATTCGGCTTCTAATATTTAGTCTTCCAATCTGTAAACATTGTGGTAGTTTTCATTTCTATGTCTTCTTTGATTTTTTTCAAAAACATTTTGTAGTTTTTAGCATAAAGACTTTGCATGCACTCAGTTAAGCATCTGACTCTTGATTTCGGCTCAGGTCATGATCTCATGGTTCCTGAAACTGAGCTCTGCACTGACAGCCCGGAGCCTGCTTGGGATTCTCTCTCTCCCTCTCTGTCTGCCCCTCCCCTGCTCATGTTGCACACATGCTCTCTCTCTCTCTCTCTCTCTCAAAATAAATGAACTAAACAAACAAACAAAAAAAAACTTGGCATACATTTTAAAGTTCATACATAAATAATTCATGTGTTTTGATATTATTATAAATAAAACCTTAAAATTGTTGACTTCCAGTGATACATTGCCGGGATATAGAAATATGATTGATTTTTGTTTGTTGTATCCCATGACCTTGCTAAAACCGAGTTCTAGGATTTTTTGTTTTCTTGTGAGGGTTTTTTTTCAATATATTTCTTGGAATTTAGTACATGGACAGTAATGTTATCTACCAATGAGTTAGCTTTATTTTCTTCCTTTTCAATCATTATTTATTTTATTTTTTCCCTGCTTTACTGCACTGGCTAGGACTTCCACTACAATGTTGAATAGAAGTGGTAAGACTGTATATCTTTGTCTTGTTCCTAGTCTTAGAGGGGAGAACATTTAGTCTTTAACCATGAAATTTGGTATTGGCACCTGGATTTGTGTAGAAGCCCTTCAGCAGACTAAGGGACTTCCTGGGAATTCTCTGGAACTCACTGAGTTAATTTGGTTTTGAATTTTGTCATGCTTTTCCTGCATCGACTAATAAGAACATATCATTTTTATTCCTAAGTCCATTTATATGATAGTTACATTAATTGGTCTGCGGTTTTTCTTTTTTTGTAATGTATTTGTCAGATTAGAGTATCAAAGTTATGCTGGCCTAATACAATGAGTGGGAATAAGTCCCATCTTCTTCTATTACCTGAAAGAGTTTGTAGAATACCAATATTATTTTTTCATTCAATTTGTGATGGAATTTACCAGCACAACCATGTATTCCTGGAGTTTTCTTTTTGGAAGATTAAGAAAAAAATTTTTTTAATGTTTATTTATTTTTGAGAGAGAGAGAGAGGGAGAGTACAGAGGGGGGGGCACAGAGAGAGAGGGAGATGTAGAATCTGAAACAGACTCCAGGCTCTGAGCTGTCAGCACAGAGCCCAATGCTGCACTTGAACTCAAGAACCCTGAGATCATGATCTGAGCTTAACCGACTGAGCCACCCAGGTGCCCGTCTTTTTGGAAGATTTTTAAAATTTATTTTAAAATTTTTAGATTTTATTTATTTTTGAGAGAGAGAAGGAAACAGAACACGAGCGGGGGAGGTGTAGAGAGACAGGGAGACATAGAATCCGAAGCAGGCTCCAGGCTCTGAGCTGATAGCACAGTGCTAACGCGGGACTCAAACTCACAAACTGGGAGATCATGACCTGAAGCAAAGTGGAACACTTAACTGACTGACCCACCCAGGCGCCTCTGGAAGATTTTTAGTGAAGATTTCAATTTCTTTACTAGATATACTCCTGTTAATAGTTTTGTTTTATTAGATCTGTTGTAAGCAATATATATATATATATATATATATTTTTTTTTTTTTTGGCTGTAATTTGTTCTTTTCACCTAAGTTGCCAATTGATTAGCATAGAGTTTATAAATGATATTTCTTCATTTTACTTCAAAAGTCTCCAGGGTGTATAGTTATATTAACTGTATTATTCCTTATATAGTGTGTTTTGTCTTTATTTGGTAATTAATCTTGCTAGGGTTAACAAATGCATATATTCTAAATGAACCTTCTTTTGACATTATATTTTGTTTTGTTTTCTTTGTCTACATGTCACTGATTTCTCTTTTTAGCTTTATTATCTCCTTCATTCTGAGTCCTTTGGATGTATTCCGCTTTCTTCTTTTCCCTATGTTTTGAAGTCGGAAGCAGGGATCATTTAGTATAAACTTTACTCTTTTTTTTCCTCTTGTTTCATTTTAAAGTTACAAATTTCCCTAAGCAGGATGTTATAATTAATATAATAAATATAATTTATTTTCTTTTCCTTTTCTTTGCCTTTAAAAAATCAATCTTAAATTAATGACAAGTTGGGAAGCAATCTTTCCTCTAGTTTTGAGAAATAGTTGACATACATCACTGTATAAGTTTAAGGCAACCAGCATGATGGTTTGATTTACATATATTGTGAAATGTTATCACGGTCGGTTCAGCTAATGTCGATCATGCCACATAGATATAATATAAAGATAGAGTTTATTTTTATGATCATTCATTGAAACTATTGACCCATTTCCATTCCGTTTGTTGAGAATTAATTTTTCACCAATTGATCTTTTTAAAAAATGCTAAAGGATCTTCTTTCATTGGAAAGCAACTTGTACCAGAAGGGAATTTGGTGCTTCTGTAATCAAAAATAAGAACAAAAATGGTAAATATCTGAGTAAATATAATAGAGAATCTCTCTACCCTTAGTTCTTTAAATGTGTATGGTGGATGAAAGCAAAAATTATACCAGTGACTGGTGATACTCAACATTAAAGACTTTTCCTCTGCAAAAGGCTCTGTTAAAAGAATAGAAAGCCAGATACCTATGGGGAAATATGGACATCTCATATCTAACAAAGGCCTTCTATCTAGGATATATACAGAACATTCAAACTCAAAGGTAAAGCAAATTAATCTAACAAAAACATAGGCAAAGAGTTGAACAGACCTTCCACCAAAGAAGACATATAGATAGCAAATAAACACATGAAAAGTTGCTGAATATCCTTAGCGTTTACAAAACTTCAAACTTAATTCCATTGAAATAGCACTACACGCCGAGAATACCAAATGCTGGTGAGCACGCAGAGCAACTAGACCTACATTGCACGAGGGAATCCAAAATGTGACAGCCATGATGGAAGATGGGTTGGTAGTTTCTTGTACATTCAAATATGGAGTTATGTATGGCCCGGGAATCTCCCTCCTGGTTATTTCCCTGGAGAATGGAAACACAAAGCCTCTATGTTAATTTTTACAGTAGCTTCATTCATTCAATGGAATTCTATTCGACAATAAAAAAAGAATGAATTGGGGCACCTGGGTGGCTCAGTTGGTTAAGTGTGTGACATCGGCTCAGGTCATGATCTCGCGGTTCTTGAGTTCAAGCCCCATGTGAGGCTCTCTGCTGACAACTCAGAGCCTGGAGCCTGCTTCGGATTCTGTGTGTGTCTCTCTCTCTGCCCCTCCCATTCTCATGCTCTGTTTTTCTCTCGAAAATAAACGTTACAAGATTTTTTTAAAAAGGAACAAATTATGGATTTCTACAACAACTTGGATGAATCTCAAAGGCATTTGTTGAATGAAAGAAAGAAAGACTGAAAACGTTACATATGTTATGATTCCAACTGTATGCCATTCTGGAAAAGGCACAATTCAAGAGTGGAGAAATACATCAATGGTTGCCTGGGGTTCGGAGTGGAGGGAGAGTTTGACTATAAAGGGACAGCAATCGATAACTCTTTGAGGTGATAGAGCTGTTCTTTTATCCTACTTGTTATGGTGGTTATACAAACCTGTAGATGTCTTAAAACTCATAGAACCATATATCAAAATATGGTCACTTTTCCATATGCAAATTAAAACTGACAAAAATCATAACCACAAACAAGAGTAAAAATGATAATCACCAAATACTTCAAGAGGAAGTGGCCAGGATCACTCTAGTTCCAAACATTTGTTGTATGGGCTTGGCCAAGTTAACTTCTCTGTGACCCAGCTTTCTCACTGTGTAAAGCGATGGCAATATTTGTAGTATCACCCTGAGGTTGTGTGAGAGCTAAGTGAAGTAATACAGAGCTACTCCTTCCTATATTGGAATCACTCATTACGTTTCAGTGTAATTTGACTTATCATCGTGCGTAATAAGATAACTGGGCAGGATTGGTGACACTTCAGTGGACCCAAGTAGCTCTATGTTGCCACAGGTAGCCTCTTTTCAGCTTTCTCTGCTTCTGAGATCTCAAACCCAAACTAGTCTAAATGTGGCTTCTTCACTTTTCACATGGAGAACACATAAAGCACTTGAGCTTAAAAAGCCTGTGTGTAAAGTCTTTCACCATTCCCAGTCCCTTGTGTTGGCGGCCAGCATCTTGTAGCGTTGCCTGGCTCACACTTAAGAAAATGCATCCAGGTATCACTTGGGATCAATCATCTAATTCACCCAGGCCTCAGTCTAGTTTTTATGTGTACAAGGAGAGTCATAGCACCAGCCCTTCTTAGAGGTAACAAATGAATTATTTTATGAACTAAGAGCACCTGTCAGCCTCATTTTAAAACATGATCACGGTCACTAAATAGAGAAATAGTTATGCGTGGATTTCACACCCATCTGGGTCTCAGTTTCCTTTGAAAAATTAAGAGATTTACTTTCCAGTAGGATTTTCAGCTCTAAAACTTTCTAATTCTAGAGTCTTGGCAAAACTAGTCTCCTAATAAGTAGCTTCCTTAAGGCTCCCTTCATGTCACGATTTCTCAGGCTGTAGATGAAGGGATTGACCTGGGGAGTCACTACTGTGAGGATGACAGTGGCCACGGCATCTTGGTCTGAGTAGGAGGATGAAGGGCGCATATAGACCCCCAGGATCGCCCCATAGAAGAGGGACACCGCAGTGAGGTGGGACCCACATGTGGACAGGGCCTTCCTTATTCCATGGGCAGACGGCAACTTCAGGACCTTAGAGAGGATATAAGCATATGAGATGATGATACATGTAAACGGCGTCAGAAATACCAGTCCTCCCACAGTGAATACCATCAGTTCATTGATAAAAGGATCAGAACAAGACAGCTTTAGAACCGCATAGGGTTCACAGAAAAAGTGATGCACATGGTGGAAACAGAATGTGAGCTGGACCAAGAGAAGAGTATGTAGGAGAGCATGCAGGTTTGTAATGACCCAAGAGGCCGCCAACAGAAGGATGCAGAGTTTGGGCCTCATGACCATGCCGTAGTGGAGAGGGCAGCAGATGGCTACGTAACGGTCATAGGCCATCACGCCCAGGAGGAACCCGTGCATGTTGGCGAAGGTGATGGAGAAGTAGATCTGGGTCATGCATTCTACGTACGAGATAGACTTGCTTCCCAGCACGTGGTTCAGCAGCATCTTGGGGGTTGTGACTGAGGAAAAGCAGATGTCGACGCAGGAGAGGTTAGCCAAGAAGAAGTACATGGGGGTATGGAGATGGCTGTCACAGCCGATGGCCAGGAGGATGAGAAGGTTCCCGATGATGATGACCAGGTACATCCACAGGAACAGCCCGACGAGAATCTCTTCCTGCTCTGCCTGCCCGGAGAGTCCCAGGAGAAGGAATTCTGTGACCATAGTCTGGTTGCCTCTATCCATGTCTGCAGGGGAGAAAATAGCATCACAGGATTAGATCCTATGTCAACATTAAGGCAAATATATTTTGGAACCATTTTTCTATTTCGTTGAGAAATAACTAAAGCCAAAGAATCTTTTTGAGTCATTTTACAGAAAAACCCTGGTTAATTTCAAGAGTGTTTAATTACCAGTGGCTTTAGTTTTATTTATTCTATTCTTGATTACTCAGTACCATATACAGATATTTTCATGTATGGTGTTTGGCCTCCTCTAGTAATGGAGATATTTTATTTTGCTTAACAGATAAAGCAACTGAGGCTCACGGAAGTTAAGTGCTATTTCCAAATTCATGAGACAATAGGAGTTAGAGATCCACATTGGGGAAGTGCTTTTCTCTGTATGGTACTTTTTGATTAGCTAACGATTTATTTTAAGAACTTAACCACGCGAGGGGCGCCTGGGTGGCTACCTCGGTTGAACGTCCGACTTCGGCTCAGGTCATGATCTTGGGGTCTGTGAGTTCGAGCCCACGTCGGGCTCTGTGCTGACAGCTCAGAGCCTGGAGCCTGCTTCGAATTCTGTGTCTCCCTCTCTCTCTGCCCCTCCCCCACTCGTGCTCTGTGTCTCTGTGTCTCAAAAATAAATAAAAACATTAAAAAAAATTAAAAAAAAAAAAGAACTTAACCACGCGAAAGGCTCTGTAGTAAATGCTGTATTAGAAACCTGCTAATGTTACCCATTTATATTTTCCCAAATTATGGAAGGTTTTGTGGGTTTGGAAAGACCTAGATGGTGGTTTGTCCCTAACATTCTAGCTGCTGTTCAGCTGACCTAAGCATGGATCACAGGGGTTGGGAAGGCTGACCTAAGCACGCTGTTCAGGTTGCTGTGTGAAACAGTCACCTGATTTCTGATAAAAGAACAAAGACAGGTATATTTTTGAAAATGATATAGTCATATATATGTGTATGTATATATATGTATGTATATACAGTAAAATCTTGGATAGTGAGTAACTTGTTCTGCGAGTGTTCTGCAAGACAAGCAAACATTTCTAGTAAATTTTAACTTGATAAAGAAGCAGTGTGTTGCAATATGAGTAGTGTGTGAAGCCAACTGTCACATGATCACAACTGAGCCAATGGTTCTTGAAATTCACTTTGATCTATGAGTGCTTTGGATTATAGGCACATTTCTGAAATAAATTACGATTGGAAACCAAGGTTTTACTGTGTATATACGTATGTATACACACACATACACACACGTACACATATAATAATATAGTCAGATTGTTTTTGCTATGGGACTAACGGGATTTACTGACTGGTAAAGCAAATTTATGTGGTACCTCCAGCAGATAATCCCAGCACCAAGAAATCATTAGAAGGAGGGAGAAGTCAAGTAAAGCACTGTGAATGAAATGTCCCTGGAAGAATTTATGGTATTGGAATACTGAAGGAGAGGGGGTGCATTTATTAGTCATGAGAACAAAGGCCTGAGGCAAAGAGAAGAAAGGCATAGAACTGCCCTTCCATATGACTCAATGACTGGGCTAGCAGACATTGTAGGGAATACTCCTAGGAACTGGTTGTAGGATATAGGTAAAATGGAAAATCTCCATAGTGAGTAGATTTCAATCCATCAAACCAAGGGAAAAGTGCTCAGATTGGAGGTGGTTTTTTTTCCCTGAACTATTTCCCAGGACACAGGTAGGTAAAACAATCCTAGACAGAGGCTCGAAAATTCTGCACAAGAAGTCTGTTTAGTGTGGACAGGAGATGTGGAGGGGTGAGGGAGACACATCATGGAGAACACCAGAGACTGGCTGGCCAGCAGGTGTAAATATTCTGGTCTCAAACAGCCGGTTTCCCATAGTGGAGATGGAGGTAAAGATAAAAGGGGGCTAAGAGGATATCAAATGAGAGTCTTCCTGTCTTCTTTGAATTGCTACAAAGGCCAAATAGTGAGTAAAACTAGCTCAGAGTATCCCACGCTTCGTTGTTGTAGACTTTCCCACTCCCAGCATTGGGAGTATATGTTACAGCCAAAAAAAAAAAAAAAAAAGTTACAATTTCATGGTTTAAACCTTCAAAATTGAGACTTGCCAGGAAACCAGCCACATCGGAGTCACCCATTGACTACCTCTGACTCTGAGGAAATATGGTGGGAGGAGGTAAGGTGGAGAGCAGGGGCAGCCTGGGAGGGTCTCCAATGTCTCCCAGAAGAGTGTCTGTTGTGGGGAGGAAGGGAGGCTCTTGGCCTGAGCTTCTGGGCACGATTTTTAGGAGCCTGCAGCCACTGACCCTAGCACCTTTACCCTGAGCTGTCTCCTTCGTCTCCCACTGCTGCTTTTCTACACCCATCTTGCAAACGTGCCCGCTCCATCCCGCAGTGGGCAGCACGTCCTGAAAAGGGAAAGGCTTGTACGTGTCAAACCAGGACACGTGTCCCCTTTGAACTTGGTCAGGTGCAGAGGGACTTCGTGTATCTGCTTCTCTGCCTGTTTGTGTCCCCGTGAATCTGTCTGTTGTTGGAGGTCCCGTGCCCTCACCTGCTTTCCCAGCCCTTCTTACCTGGCTGTGTTTTGCCACTGTGAGATGTGGTCATGGAACCCCCATGTCCACGGCTCCTTGCTTGACTCTGGATGATTCGAAAGTGTCAGCCAGGGCTGAGGACCGAGGCACCCTTGTTGGTCTCCTAGGTCTGGTGTGGATGACTGAGAACAAATAAGATGATTGGGGACAAAGAAGCAGATCTTCCTTCCCTGGAGATTGGGACTTATTCTGAGGGTTCAGGGCAGAAGTACTTGTCATGGGTGGGTGTCCCCAGCGTGGATTCCCCATGGAGACAAACATTTTAAGTGTTTGTTTTTCATATTCTGTCCAGACTCAAAAAATAGGAATGAGAGAGACTCAAATCCTGTTCACATACTTGTTACACAATTTTGGGAATTCACATCCTCCTTTCTTAGTCTGTTGTGTGTCTAGGAAATCAGTGACAGGAAGACAGAGGGGCTATGCTTTGTGATGATAAAATACATAATAGACATAAACGCTTAACTTAAGAAACTGTATGAAAAAATGTAACAACCACCAGAACACAACATGTCAAAAACTCTTAAAAATACAAGAAAAAATTTACTAAATTACACTTTTACTGGAAGACTTTACTACGCCTTTCTCAAAACTCAATGATTCTATGTAGGCAAATATCATGATAATCAGAGATTTGAACTACCAAATTTAAAGTTTGATCTACTAATTTCAAATAAATGTATATGCACACATACACATTTACATACACATAACATTTTATGTAATTATAAATATAAAATTGCCTAAACCCAGGGAATATTAACTATTAATAAATACCTTATTGGTTATAATAAAACTCTTAAAATTCCTCTGAAATATAAACTTTGCAGACCGCATTCTCTGATCATAAAATCTTAAATTACAACTCAACAAATTTAATATAGAAAGAAAATGAGGTTTTCTTTGATTTTTTAAATTTAAATATACTTTATAGAGAGTAAAAGTCATCTGTCTTAGAGCACAGTTCTTCAAGTTTTTTGCTGGGGTCCTTGTTTGGCGAATCTAGGGGTCCACGAAGGTCGGACGGTCAGGCGAAAGGAAGTGAGAGTCACGAGAAAAGTGTAGTCTAAAGACCAAGCAATCTGGCGTCTTCTCAATTCTGGCGTCCTCTGGCGTCTTCTCTATCCTGGCGATTCTCTCCCTGCTGGTCTGTGTCTTTATTTAAAAGGTAGTTTGATCTATTTAACAATAATCCATTTTTACCAGCAGGGTGGCAAACCTCCTTAATCTTGTATGTTGGTTTTAAGATAAATTTAGGGTGGGGGGAGAGAGCAGGGTGTTCCTTCAGGCCTTATAAATCCATCAAGGCATTGTGCTCCAGGTCCTTCCCCTTTACATTCCTTAGGGCCAAGGAGAGTAGCTCAAGAAATCCAAGCCCACCATTGTGGCTAGCTGGAGCTTTGCTTTAACCACTTTTCTACACAGAGTAGGGTCTCAGCCCTTGAGCCCAAAATGGCTCCCAACAGTTTTTGACAAGTGCATCTAGCGTTGTGACTGCCGTGATAATCAAATTATCAAACGATTTAATCATCCTTCCAAAATTGCCCTGTGCCCCTTTGTAGGTAACCCCTGGCCAACTCCAGCCCCTGGCCATCCTGATATTTCTATATCAATATTGCTGTTCATTTTTGTTGTTGAGTCACATTTCATTGTTTTGATGTACCAGCATTTGTTACTCCATTTGTTAGTTCAAGGACATTCGTACTGTTTTCTGTTTGACGGATTATGAATAAAGCCAAAATAACCATTTGTATATAGGGTTTCGTGAACAAACTTCTTATTTTACTTAAATAGATCTCTAGGAGTGAGATTGTTGGGCCATATACTAAGTGTTATAGACTGAATGTTTTTGTCCCCCACATCCATATGTTGAAGCCCTCACCCCACTCTGGCTGTCTTTAGAGGCGGGGTCTCTAAGGAAGTACTTAAGGTTAAATGAGGTCATAAGAGTACAGTTAGCACTGTTCTTTTCTTTTCTTTTTAATATTCATTTATTTTTGAGACAGAGAGAGAGACAGAGGTGCGCAGGGGAGGGGCAGGGAGAAAGGGGGATAGAGGATTCAAAGCAGGCTCCAGGCTCTGAGCCATCAGCACAGAGCCCAACATGGGGCTAGAACCCACAAACTGTGAGTTCATGACCTGAATGGAAATCAAGAGTCACATGCTTAACCTACTGAGCTCCCCAGGTGCCCCAGAGTACAGCCCTGTTCTGATAGGATTATTGTCTTAGAAGAAGAGACCCCAAAGAACTCTCTTCCTCTTTCTACACAGAGGCACTGAGGAAAGGCCACGTGAGGACAGTGGCAAGGTGGCCATGGGCCAACCAGGAAGATGGCTCTCCCCAGAAACTGAATCTGCTGGAACCTTCAACCTGGACTCGTAACCTCCAGAACCAGGAGGCAATAAATTTCTGTTCCTTAACCCACCCAGCCTGTGGTGGTGTATCACCATGGCAGGACACCTGACTAAGAGAGTAAGTGTGTGTATAACTTTATCAGAAACTCCATTCTCCAAAGTAGCTGTACCATTTACATTCTCACCAGCAATGAAAGGGAGTTGCTATTGCTCTGCACATCCATGATCTTCTCAGGGTTTTGTTTTTTAGCATCTAATGGACACGTAGAGGGATTTCATTGTGGTTTTAATTTGCAAGTTTGAATACTCATGAGGCGGGGCATCTTGGCGCCCATCCATCATCTCTGGTCAAGTGGCCTATTCAAATCTCCGACCCTTTTGGAAAATTGAGCTGTTCGTTTTCTTATTTTCAATATGTGACGTCTTCACATATTCCGTTTACTAAGCCTTTATCAGATGTAGCTTTTGCAAATATTTCCTCCGAGTTTGTGGCTTGTCATTCCATTTTCTGCACCGCCTCTTCAAAGTGCAAATATTTTACATTTTGCTCAAGTTCTTTTTATCATTTTAAATCACATTATGGATCACGCTTATGTTGTCATGGCTACAATATATTTGCCTAATCTAAGATCACAAAGATTTGTTCCTATATTTTCTCCTAGAAATTTATAGTTTTTGGTTTTACATTAACGTCCATTATCCATTTTGAGTTAATTTTGTGTATCGTGCAAAGTAAGGGTTTGTTTAATTTTTTCTCTTTACTCTGGCTATCAAAATACTGCAGTAGGATTTATTAAAGAGATGATCTTTTCCACATTGAATTCTTCTGGCACCTTTTTCTAAAATCAATTTAACATATGAGTGGGTCTATTTCTGAGTCTAATGTGTTCCATTCATGTATGTGCCTATCCTCTAGTCAAAACTATTGTAACTTCTCCACATCCTCGCCAGCATCTATAGTTTCCTGATTTGTTTATTTTAGCCACTCTGACTGGTGTGAGGTGGTATCGCAGTGTGGTTTTGATTTGTATTTCCCTGATGATGAATGACATTGAACATCGTTTCAAGTGTCTATTTGCCATCTGAATGTCCTCTTTGGAGAAGTGTCTATTCATATCTTCCGCCCATTTCTTCACTGGGTTGTTTGTTTTTCGGGTGTGGAGTTTGGTAAGTTCTTTATAGATTTTAGATATTAGTCCTTTATCTGATATGTCATTTGCGATGATCTTTTCCCATTCCGTTGGTTGCCTATTCGTTTTGTTGGTTGTTTCTTTTGCTGTGCAGAAGCTTTTTATCTTGATGAAGTCCCAATAGTTCATCTTTGCTTTTAATTCCCTTGCCTTTGGAGACGTGTCAAGTAAGAAATTGGTGCGTCTTCGGTCAAAGAGGCTTTTCCCTGCTTTTTCCTCTAGGATTTTGACGGTTTCCTGTCTCACATTCAGATCTTTTATCCATTTAGAATTTATTTTTGTGAGTGGTGTAAGAAAGTGGTCTAGTTTCATTCTTTTGCAAGTTGCTGTCCAATTCTCCCAGCACGATTAGAGCTACCCTATGATCCAGCAATAGCCCTGCTAGGAATCTACCCAAGAGACACAGGATTGCTGATGCATAGGAGCACGTGTACCCCAATTTCATAGCAGCACTTTCAATAATAGCCAAAACATGGAAAGAAACTAAGTGCCCATCAACTGACGAGTGGATAAAGAAGATGTGGTACATATATACAATGGACTACTACGTGGCAATGAGAAAAAATGAAATCTGGCCATGTGTAGCAACATGGATGGAACTGGAGGGTATTATGTTAAGTGAAATAAGTCAGTCAGAAAAAGACAGATACCATATGTTTCCACGAATAGGTGGACTTGGTGAGACTAAGCAAAAACCAGGGGGAGGGGAAGAGGGGAAAGAAAAAAAAGACACAGAGAGGGAGGGAGATAAAACATAAGAGACTCTCAAAGACTAAGAACAAACTGAGGGTGAGGGAGATGGGGGGGAAGAGGGGGTGATGGGCATTAAGAAAGGGCACATATTGGGATGAACACTGGGTGTTTTATGTAAACCAATTTGAAAATAAACTATTTTAAATTAAAAAAAAAAACTATTGTAGCTTGATGTTATGTCTTGAAATCAGGTCGTGTGAATCCTTCAACTTTGTTTTTCTCGAAATGGTTCATTGCCATATAAATTTTAGAATCAGTTGTTAATTTCTAAAAAACAAAATTTTAAATAGTCCATCAAATATTTTTTTTCGACTTGTGATAAATGTATAGGTATAGATTTGGAGAGTAGTCGGCTTCTAATATTTAGTCTTCCAATCTGTAAACATTGTGGTAGTTTTCATTTCTATGTCTTCTTTGATTTTTTTCAAAAACATTTTGTAGTTTTTAGCGTAAAGACTTTGCATGCACTCTAAGCATCTGACTCTTGATTTCGGCTCAGGTCATGATCTCATGGTTCCTGAGATTGAGCTCTGCACTGACAGCCCGGAGCCTGCTTGGGATTCTCTCTCTCCCTCTCTCTCTGCCCCTCCCCTGTTCATGTTGCACACATGCTTTCTCTCTCTCTCTCTCTGTCAAAATAAATGAACTAAACTAAAAAAAAAAAACTTGCATACATTTTAAAATTTATTCTTAAATACTTCATGTGTTTTGATATTATTATAAATAAGACCTAAGAAATTATTGATTTCCAGTGATACATTGCCGGGAAATAGAAATATGATTGATTTTTGTGTGTTGTATCCCGTGACCTTGCTAAACCGAGTTCTAGGATTTTTTTGTTTTCTTGTGAGGGTTTTTTTTTCATATATTTCTTGGGATTTCGTGCATGGACAGTAATGTTATCTACCAATGAGTTAGCTTTATTTTCTTCCTTTTCAATCGTATTTCTTTTATTTTTTCCCTGCTTTACTGCACTGGCTAGGACTTCCACTGCAATGTTGAATAGGAGTGGTAAGAGTGTGTATCTTTGTCTTGTTTCTAGTCTTAGAGGGGAGAACATTTAGTCTTTAACCATGAAATGTGGTATTGGCACTAGGCTTTGTGTAGAAGCCCTTTAGCTGACTCAGGGACTTCCCTGGAATTCTCTGGAACTCACTGAGTTAATTTGGTTTTGAATTTTGTCATGCTTTTCCTGCATTGACTAATAAGAACATATCATTTTTATTCCTTAGTCCGTTTATATATTAGTTACATTAATTGGTCTGTGGTTTTTCTTTTTTTGTAATGTATTTGTCACATTGGAGTATCAAAGTTATGCTGGCCTAATACAATGAGTGGGAATAAGTCCCATCTTCTTCTATTTTCTGAAAGAGTTTGTAGAATACCAATATTATTTTTTCATTCAATGTGTGGTGGAATTTACCAGCACAACCATGTATTCCTGGAGTTTTCTTTTTGGAAGATTAAGAAAAAAATTTTTAATGTTTATTTATTTTTGAGAGAGAGAGAGAGGGAGAGTACAAGTTGGGGGACAGAGAGAGAGGGAGATGTAGAATCTGAAACAGACGCCAGGCTCTGAGCTGTCAGCACAGAGCCCAATGCTGCACTTGAACTCAAGAACCCTAGATCATGATCTGAGCTTACCGACTGAGCCTCCCAGGTGCCCGTCTTTTTGGAAGATATTTAAAATTTATTTTAAAAATTTTTAGTTTTTTTTTATTTTTGAGGGAGAGAAAGAAACAGAACACGAGCGTGGGGAGGGGCTGCCGGGGTCCTTGTTCCGGCGAATCTAGGGGTCCACGAAGGACGGACGGTCAGGGGAAGTGAAGTGAGAGAGCCACGAGTGAGATGGAATCTGATGACCAAGCAGGCAGCCCTGGAAATTCTGGCATCTCTGACCTGCTAGTCTCAGTGTCTTTATTTTTAGAGGTAGCGAGTGACAATACATCCGTGACATGGCGTCTTTTACAATTTTTCTTAGGTGGGCATATTTGGGAATCCCTCAGACTTAGATTAGGCAGTAACTGTTTTTATGACTTTGTTCCAAAGTTACACATTGTTTTTTAGGCAAAGCAGAGGAAATAACAAGATAAAGTTTTTAGGAAGAAAGCAGGATTGTCATAGCCCTTGGTAAACAGAGGGCGCATACATTGTTGCCTTAAGACCTATGTTAATCATCTATAGATAGATTAGGAGACATTCTATCCATAATCTCTAACTATGATGGAAGAGGTATTATTTGCTTGGTAGAGACAGGATCTCTAATACTTGTCTAAGTTCTTTTCCTTTATGAGTGAATGAGCCTATATCATAAGGGCTCATGTTTATCCGTTTCTATACAAACAGCAGTTTCTGTAAAAGTATTTTGTTATTGCCTTTATATTATAAAGGAGCGTGGGGATGGGAATAGCAAATGGATTTGTGAAACGTTAACCTCAGGAAGGTACTCAATGTTTGTTGTTGTTCAGTGAAGATATGTGTAGCTACTTTTATCTGGCTATTGTTTGTACCTTATCTGTAAACAGTGCCCCTAACTTCTGGGCTAAGCCAACCTCCGGAGAAGGTCCCAAGTCTCTTTACAATCTCTCCTATCAGTCTGTTAACCAAATACTGAGAGAAGCTTCAGAGATGTGCCTTGAGGTTTTATGGTGGGGCTGAGGGAATGATTAACAGAATGCGATACCCGCAAGGAAAATCTAGTTTGGCTCAAGGAGTCTTGGGGCCTAACGTCTGCTAATTTCTAGCCAACTCATAACTGCTATTCTTTTTTTTCTTTAATTTTATAATAGTTTACTTTCAAATTGGTTTACATATAACACCCAGTGTTCATCCCAACATGTGCCCTTTTTAATGCCCATCACCCCCTCTGCACCCTCCCTCATCCCCCTTACCCTCAGTTTTTTCTTAGTCTTTGAGAGTCTCTTATGTTTTATCTCCCTCCCTCTCTGTGTCTTTTTTTCCTTTCCCCTCTTCCCCTCCCCCTGGTTTTTGCTTAGTCTCACAAAGTCCACCTATTCATGGAAACATATGGTATCTGTCTTTTTCTGACTGACTTATTTCACTTAACATAATACCCTCCAGTTCCATCCATATTGCTACGCATGGCCAGATTTCATTTTTTCTCATTGCCACATAGTAGTCCATTGTATATAAGTACCATAACTTCTTTATCCATTCGTCAGTTGATGGGCACTTGGTCTCTTTCCATGATTTATGATCAATGTGTGTAACCTATCCCCAAGAGGCAACCTTGAGGTTACTTCTGGCCAGGTCACTCTCATTCAGATTTTATCCATCAAGACATCTCACTCCAGGTCCCCTTTTCCATGTGCCATAAACCCAAAGAGCATTATGTTCCTTAGGCCAGAGAAAGCAGTTCAAGAAATCCAGGCCTGAAAGACTATTTAGAAGGAGGTAAGATTAGGCGCCAGTTTGGCTGGCGGGAGCTTTGCTTCAACCTTTTCCACACAGAGAGGGGTCTCAACCTGCGAGGCCAAAACGGCTCCCAACAAGGGGCAGAGAGAGAGAGGGAGACATAGAATCCGAAGCAGGCTCCAGGCTCTGAGCTGTTAGCACAGTGCCAACGCAGGGCTCAAACTCACAAACTGGGAGATCATGACCTGAAGCAAAGTGGAACACTTAACTGACTGACCCACCCAGGCGCCTCTGGAAGATTTTTAGTGAAGATTTCAATTTCTTTACTAGAAATACACCTGTTAATAGTTTTATTGGATCTCTTGTAAGCTATATATATATATATATTTTTGGTAAGAAATATATAATATATATATATATATATATATTTTTGCTGTAATTTGTTCTTTTCACCTAAGTTGCCAATTTATTAGCATAGAGTTCTTAAATGATGTTTCTTCATTTTACTTCAAAAGTCTCCAGGGTGTATAGTTGTATTAACTGTATTATTCCTTATATAATGTGTGTTTTGTCTTTTTTTGGTAATTAACCTTGCTAGGGTTAACAAATGCATAATCTTCTAAATGAACCTTCTTTTGGCTTTATATTTTGTTTTGTTTTCTTTGTCTACATGTCACTGATTTCTGTTTTTAGCTTTATTATCTCCTTCATTCTGAGTCTTTTGGATGTATTCTGCTTTCTTCCTTTCCCTATGTTTTGAAGTCGGAGCAGGGATCATTTAGTATAACCTTTACTCTTTGTTTCTCCATTGTTTCGTTTTAAAGTTACAAGTTTCCCTCTAAGCAGGATGTTATAATTAATATAATAAAATTTATTTTCTTTTCCTTTTCTTTGCCTTTTAAGACCAAGTGCCCATCAACTGACGAATGGATAAAGAAGTTATGGTACTTATATACAATGGACTACTACGTGGCAATGAGAAAAAATGAAATCTGGCCATGTGTAGCAACATGGATGGAACTGGAGGGTATTATGTTAAGTGAAATAAGTCAGTCAGAAAAAGACAGATACCATATGTTTCCACGAATAGGTGGACTTTGTGAAACTAAGCAAAAAACCAGGGGGAGGGGAAGAGGGGAAAGAAAAAAAAGACACAGAGGAGGGAGGGAGATAAAACATAAGAGACTCTCCAAAAGACTAAGAAAAAACTGAGGGTAAGGGGGATGAGGGAGGGGGGAGGGAGGGGGGTGATGGGCATAAAAGGGCACAATGTTGGGATGAACACTGTAGTGTTATATGTAAACCAATTTGAAAATATACTATTATAACAAAAAAAACAAAAATCAAAATTTAATGACAAGTTGGGGAGGGCCAAAAAACTTTCTTCTAGTTTTGAGAAATTAGTAGACAATATTTCACTGGTATAAGTTTAAAGACAATCAGCATGGTGGTTTCATTTACATATACTGTGAAATGTTATCACCGTAGGTTCAGCTAAGTCGATCATGTCACATAGATATAATATAAAGATAGAGTTTATTTTTATGATATTCAGTTGAAAATATTGACTCATTTCCATTGCATTCTCTGAGAATAATTTTTCACCAATTGGTCTTTTTAAAAAATGCTAAAGGATCTTCTTTCAGTGGAAAAGAACTAGTACTAGAAGGGAATTTGGTGTCTGTAATCAAAAATAAGACCAAAAATGGTAAATATCTGAGTAAATATAATAGAGAATCTCTCTACCCTAGTTCTTTAAATGTGTATGGTGGATGAAAGCAAAAATTAAACAGTGACCGGTGATACTCAACATTAAGGACTTTTCTCTGCAAAGACTCTGTTAAAAGAATAGAAAGCCAGGTACCTATGGGGAAATATGGACATCTCATGTCTAACAAGGACTTCTATCTAGGATATATACAGCACATCCAAACACAAAGGTAAAGCAAATTAGTCTAACAAAAACATGGCAAAGAGTTGAAACAGACATTCCACCAAAGAAGACATATAGATAGCAAATAAACACATGAAAAGTTGCTGAATATCCTTAGCGTTTACAAAACTTCAAACTTAGATCCCATTGAAATAGCACTACACGCCGAGAATACCAAATGCTGGTGAGCACGCGGAGCAAGTAGACTTACATTGCACGTGGGAATCCAAATGTGACAGCCATGATGGAAGGTGGGTTGGTAATTTCTTGTACATTCAGATATGGAGTTATGTGTGGCCCGGGAATCTCCCTCCTAGGTATTTCCCTGGAGAATGGAAACACAAAGCCTCTATGTTAATTTTACAGTCGCTTCATCCACTCAATGGAATTCTATTCGTCAATAAAAAGAAGCGAATTGGGGCACCTGGGTGGCTCAGTTGGTTAAGTATCCGACTTTGACTCAGGTCATGATCTCGCGGTTCTTGAGTTCAAGCCCTACGTGAGGCTCTCTGCTGACAGCTCAGAGCCTGAGCCTGCTTCGGATTCTGTGTCTCCCTCTCTCTCTGCCCCTCCCATTCTCGTGCTCTGTCTCTCAAACATAAATGTATAAAAGGTTTTTTTTTTCAAAGGAACAAATTATGGATATATACAACAACTTGGATGAATCTCAAAGGCCATTTGTTGAATGAAAGAAAGAAAGACTGAAAACATTTCATATGTTATGATTCCAACTGTATGCCATTCTGGAAAAGACACAATTCAAGGAGTGGAGAATACATCAATTGTTGCCTGGGGTTCAGAGTGGAGGGAGAGTTTGACTATAAAGGGACAGCAAGCGGTAACTATTTGAGGTGATAGGGCGGTTCTTTTATCCTATTCGTTATAGAGGTTATACAAACCTGTAGATATCTTAAAAATTCATAGAACTGTATATCAAAAAGTGGTCACTTTTCCATATGCAAATTAAAATGACAAAAATCATAACAACAAACACGAAGTAAAAATGAAAACACAAATACTTCAAGAGGAAGTGGTCAGGATCACTCTGGTTCCAAACATTTGTTGTATGGGCTTGGCCAAGTTAACTTTTGCGACGGCAAAATTTGTAGTATCACCCTGAGGTTGTGTGAGAGCTAAGTGAAGTAATACAGAGCTACTCCTTCCTATATTGGAATCACTCATTAAGTGTCAGTTGCAATTTGACTTATTATCATGCCTAATAAGATAACTGGGCAGCATTGGTGAAACTTCAGTTGACCCATGTAGCTCTCCATTGCCACAGGTAGCCTCTTTTCACTTTTTCTGCTTCTGAGATCTCAAACCCAAACCAGTCTAAATGTGGCTTCTTTACTTTTACATGAAGACCACATAAAGCACTTGAGCATACAAAGCCTGTGTCTAAAGTCTTTCACCATTCCCAGTCCCTTGTGGTGGCGGCCAACATCTTGTAACATTGCTAGGCTCCCCTTAGGAAAATGCATCAGGGATCACTTGGTATCAATCATCTAATCCACCCAGGCCACAGTCTAGTTTTTATCTGCACAAGGGGAGTCATAGCACCAGCCCTTCTTAGAGGTAAGAAATGAATTATTTTATGAACTAAGAGCACCTGTCAGCCTCATTTTAAAACATGATCACAGTCACTAAATAGAGAAATAGTTATGGGTGGATTTCGCACCCATCTGGGCCTCAGTTTCCTTTGAAACATTAAGAAATTTATCCTATCCAGTAGTCTTTTAAGCTCTAAAATTTTCTTATTCTACAGTCTTGACAAAACTAGTCTCCTAATAATTAGCTTCCTTAAGGCTCCCTTCATGTCATGATTTCTCAGGCTGTAGATGAAGGGATTGACCAGTGGAGTCACCATGGTGAAGATGACAGTGGCCCCCAGTCTTGGACTGAGTAGGAGGATGAAGGTCGCATATAGACCCCAGGATCGCCCCATAGAAGAGGGACACCACAGTGAGGTGGGACCCACATGTGGACAGGGCCTTCCTTATTCCATGGGCAGACGGCAACTTCAGTACCTTAGAGAGGATATAAGCATATGAGATGATGATACATGTAAACGGCGTCAGAAATACCAGTCCTCCCACAGTGAATACCATCAGTTCATTGATAAAAGGATCAGAACAAGACAGCTTTACAACCGCATAGGGTTCACAGAAAAAGTGATGCACATGGTGGAAACAAAACGTGAGCTGGACCAAGAGAAGAGTGTGTAGGAGAGCATGCAGGTTTGTAATGACCCAAGAGGCCCACCAGAAGGATGCAGAGTTTGGGCCTCATGATCATGCCGTAGTGGAGTGGGCAGCAGATGGCTACATAACGGTCATAGGCCATCACGCCAGGAGGAACCCGTCCATGTTGGCGAAGGTGACGGAGAAGTAGATCTGGGTCATGCATTCCACATACGAGATAGACTTGCTTCCCAGCACGTGGTTCAGCAGCATCTTGGGGGTTGTGACTGAGGAAAAGCAGATGTCGACGCAGGAGAGGTTAGCCAAGAAGAAGTACATGGGGGTATGGAGATGGCTGTCACAGCCGATGGCCAGGACGATGAGAAGGTTCCCGATGATGATGACCAGGTACATCCACAGGAACAGCCCGAAGAGAATCTCTTCCTGCTCTGCCTGCCCGGAGAGTCCCAGGAGAAGGAATCTGTGACCGTAGTCTGGTTGCTCTATCCATGTCTGCAGGGGAGAAAATAGCATCACAGGATTAGATCCTATGTCAACATTAAGGCAAATATATTTTGCAACCATTTTTCTATTTCGTTGAGAAATAACTAAAGCCAAAGAATCTTTTTGAGTCATTTTACAGAAAAACCCTGGTTAATTTCAAGAGTGTTTACCAGTGGCTTTAGTTTTATTTATTCTATTCTTGTTTACTGAGTACCATATACAGATACTTTCATGGATGGTATTTTGCCTCATCTAATAATGGAGATTTTATTTTGCTTAATAGATAAAGCAACTGAGGCTCACGGAAGTTAAGTGCTATTTCCAAATTCATGAGACAATAGGAGTTAGAGATAACATTGGGTGAAGTGCTTTTTTCTGTATGGTATTTTTTGATTAGCTAACCATTTATTTTCAGAACTTAACCATGCGTTAGGCTCTGTACTAAATGCTGTGTTAGAAACCTGCAAATGTTACGTGTTTATATTTTCCCAAATTATGGAAAGTTTGTGGATTTGGAAAGACCTAGTTGGTGGTTTGTCCCTAACATTCTAGCTGCTGTTAAGCTGACCTAAGCATGGATCACAGGTGTTGGGAAGGCTGACCTAAGCACGCTGTTCAGGTTGCGTGTCAAACATTCATCTGATTTCTGATAGAAGAACAAAGACAGGTATATTTTTGAAAATGATATAGTCACATATATGTGTGTATATATATGTATGTATATACAGTAAAACCTTGGATGGTGAGTAACTTGGTCTGCGAGTGTTCTGCAAGACAAGCAAATATTTCTAGTAAATTTTAACTTGATAAAGAAGCAGTGTGTTGCAATATGAGTATGGGTGAAGCCAACTGTCACATGATCACAACTGAGCCAATGGTTCTTGAAATTCGCTTTGATCAATGAGTGCTCAGGATTACAGGCATGTAATGTTTCTGAAATGAATTACGCTCGCAAACCAAGGTTTTACTGTGTATATATGTATGATACACACACACACATATAATAATATAGTCAGATTATTTTTGCTATGGAACTAATGGGATTTACTGCTGGTAAAGCAAATTCATGTGGTACCTCCAGCAGATAATCCCAGCACCGAGAAATCATTAGAAGGAGGGAGAAGTCAAGTAAAGCACTGTGAATGAAATCCCTGGAAAAATTTATGGCTTTGGAATACTGAAGGAGAGGGGGTGCATTTATTAGTCATGAGAACAAAGGCTGAGGCAAAGAGAAGAAAGGCATGGAACTGCCCTTCCATATGACTGGATGACTGGGCTAGAGGACATTGTAGGGAATATTCCTAGGAACTGGTTGTAGGATATACGTAAAATGGAAAATCTCCATAGTGAGGAGATTTCAATCCATCAAACCAAGGGAAAAGTGCTGAGATTGGAGGTTGTTTTTTTTCCCTGAACTATTTCCCAGGACACAGGTAGGTAAAACAATCTAGACAGAGGCTCGAAGATTCTGCACAAGAAGTCTGGTTAGTGGGACGGGAGATGTGGAGGGGTGAGGGAGACACATCATGGAGAACACCAGAGACTGGCTGGCCAGCAGGTGTAAATATTCTGGTCTCAAAGACAGCCGGTTTCCCATAGTGGAGACGGAGGAAAAGATAAAAGAGGGCTAAGAGGATATCAAATGAGATTCTTCCTGTCTTCTTTGAATTGCTACAAAGGCCAAATAGTGAGTAAAACTAGCTCAGAGTATCCCGCTTCGTTGTTGTAGACATTCCCACTCCCAGCATTGGAGTGTAGGTTACAGCCAAAAAAAAAAACAGTTTCAATTTCATGGTTTAAACCTTCAAAATTGAGACTTGCCAGGAAACCAGCCACATCGTAGTCACCCACTGACTACCTCTGACTCTGAGGAAATACGGTGGGAGGTGGTAAGGTGGAGAGTAGGGGAGCCTGGGAGGGTCTCCAATGTCTCCCAGAAGAGTGTCTGTTGTGGGGAGGTAGCGGGGCTCTTGGCCTGAGCGTCTGGGCAGGATTTTTAGGAGCCTGCAGTCACTGACCCTAGCACCTTTACCCTGAGCTGTCTCCTTCGTCTCCCACTGCTGCTTTTCTACGCCCACCTTGGAAACGTGCCCGCTCCGTCCCACAGTGGGCAGCACGTCCTGAAAAGGGAAAGGCTTGTACATGTCAAACCAGGACACGTGCCCCCTTTGAACTTGGTCAGGTGCAGAGGATTTCGTGTATCTGCTTCTCTGCGTGTTTGTGTCCCCGTGAATCTGTCTGTGTTGGAGGTCCCGTGCCCTCACCTGCTTTCCCAGCCCTTCTTACCTGGCTGTGTTTTGCCTCTGTGAGATGTGGTCATGGAACCCCCATCTCCACGGCTCCTTGCTTGACTCTGGATGATTCGAAAGTGTCAGCCAGGGCTGAGGACCGAGGCACCCTTGTTGCTCTCCTAGGTCTGGTGTGGATGATTGGGAACAAATAAGATGATTGGGGACAAAGAAGCAGATCTTCCTTCCCTGGAGATTGGGACTTATTCTGAGGGATCAGGGCAGAAATAGTTGCCACGGGTGGGTTCCCAGCATGGATTCCCCATAGAGACAAACATTTTAAGTGTTTGTTTTTCATATTCTGTCCAGACACAAAAAATAGGAATGAGAGAGTCAAATCTTGTTCAAACTTGTTACACAATTTTGGGAATTCACTCCTCCTTTCTTAGTCTTTGTGTATCTAGGAAATCAGTGACAGGAAGAGAGAGGGGCTATGCTTTGTGATGATAAAATACATAATGGACATAAACGCTTAACTTAAGAAACTGTATGAAAAATGTAACAACCACCAGAACACAAAATGTCAAAAACTCTAAATACAAGAAAAAATTTACTAAATTACACCTTTACTGGAAGACTTAACTACGCCTTTCTCAAAACTCAATGCTTCTAAGTAGGCAAAAATCATGATAATCAGATATTTGAACTACCAAATTTAAAGTTTGAACTACTAATATTAAATAAATGTATACACACATACACAATTACATACACATAACATTTTATATGTAATTATACATATACAATTGCCTAAACCCAGGGAATATTAACTATTATTAAACATCTTATCGGTTATAATAAAACTCTTAAAATTCTTCTGAAATATAAACTTTGGAGACGCATTCTCTGATCATAAGATCTTAAATTACAACTCAACAGATACAATATAGAAAGAAAATGAGGTTTTCTTTGATTTTTTAAATTTAAATATACTTTATATAGAGTAAAAATCATCTGTCTTAGAGTACAGTTCTGCAAGTATTTGACAAGTGCATCTAGGGTTGTGACCATGATAATCAAAATATCTAACAATTTAATCATCCTTCCAAAATTGCCTTGTGCCCCTTTGTAGGTAACCCCTAGCCAACTCCAGCCCCTGGCAATCCTGATATTTCTATATCAATATTGCTGTTCATTTTTATTGTTGAGTCACATTTCATTGTTTTGATGTACCTGCATTTGTTACTCCATTTGTTAGTTCAAGGACATTCGTACTGTTTTCTGTTTGATGAATTATGAATAAAGCCAAAATAACCATTTCTATATAGGGTTTTGTGAACATAACTTTTTATTTTACTTAAATAGACATCTTGGAGTGAGATTGCTGGGCCATATAGTAAGTGTTATAGACTGAATGTTTATGTCCCCCAAATCTATATGTTGAAGTCCTCACCCCACTCTGGCTGTATTTAGAGGCGGGGTCTCTAAGGAAGTACTTGAGGTTAAATGAGGTCTTTAGAGTACAGTTAGCACTGTTCTTTTTTTTTCTTTTCAATTTTCATTTATTTTTGAGAGAGAGAGAGAGAGAGAGAGAGA